>JASAUF010000633.1:0-717500 GCA_030180095.1 Magnolia changhungtana
TCCGATCATAAGAGAGGCCTGCTGCCGATCCGATGCCGCACAAAGGTCGAGGAAAGAATTCTCGGGGTTCGAATGAAAGGTATTCAAACTCCTCTATCCCACGTTCAGTTCGCAGACGATATTCTCATTTTCTCTGAAGCTTCTTCGGATTGTGTGGCTAATTTGCGAACAGCGGTCAGATGTTTTGAAGCAACTTCTGGCCAGAGGGTGAATCTATCCAAATCCAGAATTTATGGGATCAATTTGGATCCCCTCGAGGTCAGTAGTCTAGCGGAGTTGATGGCTGCTCTACCGGTTCGTTCCCGACTTCTTTTGTCGGCCTCCCCTTGTGTATTGGCAATCCTAAGAAGCAACAATGGGAGAGAGTCATCAGAGATTCCATCATCACCTGGCTGGGTGGAAAACTAGATATATTTCCAGCGGAGGCCGCCTTACTCTGATCAAAGCAGCGCTTTCCAATCTGCCCACGTACTTCATGTCTCTTTTTCGTTGTCCAGCTTCAGTGCTCAATTCTATTGATACCCTGAGACGAAAGTTTCTATGGCAGGGAAGGGAGGAAAAGGAGAAATTCCCTCTGATGAATTGGAAGCAGGTTTGCAGTAAGATCGAAGATGGAGGAGCTGGCATCAAAGATTTAAAATTGATGAACCAGGCTCTCTTAGGTAAGTGGATATGGAGGCTCGGCAATGAAAAGGATCGTCTGTGGAATAAAATTATCAAGGTTAAATATGGGAGATCCACAGGAGGATGGTGGACGAATAAGTCTTCATTACATAGGGCCTCTTCAATATGGAAAGCCATATACCGTATGAAAAATGTGGTCATGCAGGCCATTGGTTTTGAAGTTGGGAGGGGAGATTGTCTTCACTTCTGGCTTCACGATTAGGCAGGTGATTTCACGCTTAAAGACAGATTTCCCTCCATATTCTGGATCGCAACGAACAAGTTCAGTCTCATTTCCGACAACTATTCGATGGAGAAGGGCAAATCGGTTTGGACTATCCGAACTAGAAGAAATCTACAGGACTGGGAAATCAACGATTTTGCGGATCCTCTGGAGTGCATCCATCATTTTCATCCCAATCCGCTTCAGGAGGATTCCATCGTTTGGAAAGCAGAAAAATCTACTACCTTCTCTGTGAAGTCTCTCTTCAATCTCCTATCCAACTGTAATGGTGTCTCCAACCCTCAGCACCCTTACCATTTCTGGAAATATGACATTCCTCCAAAGGTTCAGGTGTTCGGGTGGTTGGCTGGGAATAACAGGATTCTCATAGTCGATAACCTTTAGAAAAGAGGAATGATCCTCCCCAATGTCTGTGTCTGCTGCCTGGCTGCAGAAGAATCAGTGAACCACTTTCTGATCAACTGTCCGTATATTTCCATTATTTGGGCTGACTTCCTCTCCTGCTTCAAAGTCCATTGGTGCTTTCCTAACGATGTCGATCTTCTCCTAAAGGCTTGGCATGGCGTTGGCATAGGAAAATATCATACCCGGGTCTGGCGCATATCTATAATGGCTATCTGGTGGGCCGTTTGGAATGAAAGGAACAATAGGTGTTTTCAAAACAAAGCGAGGGCCTCCCACTTTTTGTCCTCCCTCATTAAGTGCACGGTTGCGGAATGGGTTTCCCAATTGGGTGGGATTAATGTAGATTTTCTGTCCGTTTTGGTCTAACGGTCTCTGCCTTCTCAGCAGACTCTATTTCTCCTCTGTTTTTGTTTTTCTTTTAATGCAAGTCATCTTTCAAAAAAAAAAAAGTCGGCTAAGTCGTAGAAACAAATTGGATTCTTAGAACTAGTCATACACATACGAGCCTTTCCCCCAGTCATATAATTGGTTTGGCTCACTAGAAAGTAGCCCTCTCACTTGAAATCGGACAAGTCATTGAAACATGTATGATTTTTAAAATTAGTCACACATATACAGACCTAGTCGAATGGATCACTGCAAGTAGCCCGTTATGTTAAGGATTTGGACAATTGAGCAGAGGCCGAGTTACCCCTTTTCGACTTGTTATTTACTTAGCCAAATGCAAAGATTGGTCTTAAAAGTCGGCTAAGCCGTTGAAATAAATAAGAATTCTAGAACTGGTCAAATACATATGGGCCTTCCCCCCAGACATAAGAATGGTTTGGATCACTAAAAAGAAGCCCTCTGAATTCAAATCGGACAAGTCAATGAAACAGGAATGATTTCAAGAATTAGTCGCACACAATCGGGCCTAGTCGAATGGATCACTGGAGAGTAGCACACCATATTAAAGATTTGGACAATAGACTAGAGGTCGAGTTACCCCTTTTTGACTTGAAATTTACTTAGCCAAATGCAAAGTTTAGTCTTAAAAGTCGGCTATGTCGTTGAAACAAATTGGATTTATAGAACTACTCATACACATAAGGGCCTTTCCACTAGACATATGAATGGTTTGGATCACTAGAAAGTAGCCCTCCAACTAGATATCGGACAAGTCATTGAAACAACTATGATTTTTAGAATTAGCCACATGCATACGGAACCAGTCGAATGGATCACTAGAAAGTAGCCCTCCATGTTAATGATTTTGACAATTGATTAGAGGCCGGGCTACCACTTTTCGACTTCAAATTTTTTTAGTCACAGGAAAGTAGTATTCCATGGTAATGATTTGGACAATTGAGTAGAGGCCGGGATACCCCTTTTCAACTTGATATTTACTTAGCCAAATGCAAGGTTTGGTTTTAAAAGTCGGCTAAGTTGTTGAAACAAATAAGATTTCTAGAACTGGTCACACACATACGGGCCTTCCCCCCAGACATATGAATGGTTTTGATCACTAAAAAGTAGCCCTCTTACTTGAAATTGAACAAGTCATTGAAACAGGTAAGATTTTTAGAATTAGCCACATGCATACGAAACCAGTTGAATGGATCAATAGAAAGTAGCCCTCCATGTTAATGATTTCGATAATTGAGTAGAGGTTAGGTTACCCCTTTTCGACTTCAAATTTTCTTAGTCACTGGAAAGTAGTCCTCCATGATAATGATTTGGACAATTGAATAGAGGCCGGGTTACCCCATTCCGACTTGATATTTACTTAGCCAAATGCAACGTTTGGTTTAAAAAGTCGGTAAAGTTGTTGAAACAAATAAGATTTTTAGAACTGGACACACACATGCAGGCCTTCCCCCCAGACATATGAATGGTTTCGATCACTAAAAAGTAGCCCTCTGACTTGAAATCGAACAAGTCATTGAAATAGGTAAGATTTTAAGAATTAGTTACAAACATACGACCTTTGTCGAATGGATCACTGGAGAGTATCCCGCCATATTAAGGATTTGGACAATTGAGTAGAGGTCAGGTTACCCATTATCGACTTGAAATTCACTTAGCCAAATGCAAATTTTGGTCTTAAAAGTCGGCTAAGTCGTTGAAACAAATAGGATTTTTAGAACTATTCATACAGATATGGGCCTTCCCCTCAAAGATAAGAATGGTTTGGATCACTAAAAAGTAGCCCTCTGACTTCAAATCGGACAAGTCATTTAAACAGGAATGATTTTAAGATTTAGACACACACATACGGGCCTCTAGTCGAATAGATCACTGCAGAGTAGACCACAAAATTAAAGATTTGGACAATTGAATAGAGGATAGGTTACCCCATTTCGACTTGTAATTTACTTAGCCAAATGAAAAGTTTGGTCTTAAAAGTCGGACATGTCGTTGAATCAAATAGAATTTCTAGAACTATTCATACAGATATATGCCTTTCGCCAGACATATGAATGGTTTGGATTACTAAAACGTAGCCCTCTGACTTGAAATCGGATAAGTCATTAAAACATGTATTATTCTTAGAATCTGTCACACACATAGTCTTAGTAGAATTCATAACTGGATAGTAGCCGGCCATATTAAGAATTTGAACAATTGAGTAGAGGCCGGGTTATCCCTTTTCAACTAGCCCAAACGCCAAATTTGGTCTTAAAAGTCGGCAAAGTCGTTGAAAGAAATTGGATTTTTAGAACTAGTGAGCCTTTCCACCAGACATATGAATGGTTTGGATCACTAGAAAGTAGCCCTCAGACTTGAAATCGGACAAGTCATAGAAAGAAGTCTGAATTTAAGAATTAGTTACGAACATACGGACTTTGTCGAATGGATCACTGGAGAGTAGCCCACCACATTAAGGATTTGGACAATTGAGTAGAGGCCGGGTTACCCCTTATCGACTTGAAATTAACTTAGCCAAATGCAAAATTTGGTCCTAAAAGTCAGTTAAGTCATTGAAACAAATAGAATTTTTAGAACTATTCATATAGATACGGGCCTTTCCCTCAGACATATAATGGTTTGATTCACTAAAAACTAGCCCTCTGACTTCAAATCGGACAAGTCATTAAAATATGAATGATTTTGAGAATTAGTCACACACATACGGGCCTAGTCGAATGGATCATTGCTGAGTAGGCCGACATATTAAAGATTTGGACAATAGAATAGAGTGTCGGGTTACCCCTTTTCGACCTGAAATATACTTAGCCAAATGCAAAGTTTAGTCTTAAAAGTTGGCCATGTCGTTTAATCAATTAGGATTTCTTGAACTATTCATACAGATATATTCCTTCCCCCAGAAATATGAATGGTTTGGATCACTAAAAAGTAGCCCTCTGACTTGAAATCGGATAAGTCATTGGAACATGTATGATTTTTAGAATTAGTCACACACATATAGTCTTAATTGAATGGATCACTGGATGGTAGCACGACATATTAAGGATTTGGACAATTGAGTAGAGGCCGGGTTATCCCATTTCGACTAGAAATTTACTTAAAGTCGGCTAAGTCGTTGAAACAAATTGGCTTTTTAGAACTATTCATACATATACAAGCCTTTCCGCCAGACATATGAATGGTTTGGATCACTAGAAAGTAGCCCTCCGAGTTGAAATCCGACAAGTAATTGAAACAGGTATGATTTTTAGAATTAGCCACACGTATACGAAACCAGTCGAAAGGATCACTAGAAAGTATCCCTCCATGTTAATGATTTCGACAATTGGCTTTTTAGAACTATTCATACATATACAAGCCTTTCAGCCAGACATATGAATGGTTTGGATCACTAGAAAGTAGCCCTCCGAGTTGAAATCCGACAAGTAATTGAAACAGGTATGATTTTTAGAATTAGCCACACGTATACGAAACCAGTCGAAAGGATCACTAGAAAGTATCCCTCCATGTTAATGATTTCGACAATTGAGTAGAGGTCGGGCTGCCCCTTTTCGACTTCAAATTTTCTTAGTCACCAGAAAGTAGTCCACCATGATAATGATTTGGACAATTGAGTAGAGGCCAGGTTACCCCTTTTCGACTTGATATTTACTTAGCCAAATGCAAAGATTAGCCTTAAAAGTCGGCCAAGTCGTTGAAGTAAATAAGATTTCTAGAACTGGTCAAATACATACGGGGCCTTCCCCCCAGACATAAGAATGGTTTGGATCACTAAAAACAAGCCCTCTGAATTCAATTCGGACAAGTCATTGAAACAGGAATGATTTCAAGAATTAGTCACACACATACACGCCGAGTCGAATGGATCACTAGAGATTAGAGATTAGCACGCCATATTAAAGATTTGGACAATAGAACAGAGGTCGAGTTACCCCGTTTCGACTTGAAATTTACTTAGCCAAATGCAAAGTTTGGTCTTAAAAGTCAGTTATGCAGTTGAAACAAATTGGATTTTTAGAACTAGTCATACACGTAAGGGCCTTTCCACTAGACATATGAATGGTTTGGATCACTAGAAAGTAGCCCTCCAACTTGATATCGGACAAGTCATTGAAACAGGTATGATTTTTAGAATTAGCCACATGCATACGGAAACAGTCGAATGGATCACTAGAAAGTAGCCCTCCATGCTAATGATTTCGACAATTGATTAGAGGCCGGGCTACCACTTTACGACTTCAAATTTTTTTAGTCACTGGAAAGTAGTCTTCCATGATAATGATTTGGTCAATTGAGTAGAGGTCGGGTTACCCCTTTTCAACTTGATACTTAGCCAAACGCAAAGTTTGGTTTTAAAAGTCGGCTAAGTTGTTGAAACAAATAAGATTTCAAGAACTGGTCACACACATACGGCCCTTCCCCCAAGATATATGAATGGTTTTGATCACTAAAAAGTAGCCCTCTGACTTGAAATCGGACAAGTCATTGAAACAGGTATGATTTTAAGAATTAGTTACAAACATACGGACTTTGTCGAAGGATCAATGGAGAGTAGCCCACCATATTAAGGATTTGGACAATTGAGTAGAGGCCGGGTTATCCCTTTTGAACCAGAAATTTACTTAGTCGGCTAAGTCGTTGAAACAAATTGGATTTTTAGAACTAGTCATACACATACGGGCCTTAACACCAGACCTATGAATGGTTTGGATCACTAGAAAGTAGCCCTCCGACTTGAAATCGGACAAGTCATTGAAACAAGTATGATTTTTAGAATTAGCCACATGCATACGGAACCAGTTGAATGGATCAATAGAAAGTAGCCCTCTATGTTAATGATTTCGACAATTGAGTAGAGGCCGTGCTACCCCTTTTCGACTTCAAATTTTCTTAGTCACTGGAAAGTAGTCCTCTATGATAATGATTTGGACAATTGAGTAGAGGCCGGGTTACCCCCATTCCGACTTGATATTTACTTAGCCAAATGCAAAGTTTGCTTTTAAAAGTCGGCAAAGTTGTTGAAACAAATAAGATCTCTAGAGCTGGACACACACATACGGACCTTCCCCCCAGACATATGAATGGTTTCGATCACTTGAAAGTAACCCTTTGACTTGAAATCGAGCAAGTCATTGAAACAGGTAAGATTTTTAGAATTAGTTACAAACATACGACCTTTGTCAAATGGATCACTGGAGAGTATCCCGCCATATTAAGGATTTGGACAATTGAGTAGAGGTCGGGTTACTCATTATCAACTTGAAATTCACTTAGCCAAATGCAAAGTTTGGTCTTAAAAGTCGGCTATGTCATTTAAACAAATTGGATTTTTAGAACAAGTCATACACATATGGGCCTTTCCACTAGACATATGAATGGTTTGGATCATTAGAAAGTAGCCCTCCAACTTGAAATCTAACGAGTCATTGAAACAGGTATGATTTTTAGAATTACTCACACGCAGACAGAACCAGGCGAATGGATGACTAGAAAGTAGCCCTCAATGTTAATGATTTCGACAATTGAGTAGAGGCCAGGATACCCCTTTTTGACTTCAAATTTTCTTAGTCACTGGAAAGTATTCCTCTATAATAATGATTTGGACAATTGAGGAGAGGCCGGGTTACCCCTTTTCGACTTAACATTTACTTAGCCAAATGAAAATTTTGGTATTAAAAGTCAGCTAAATCGTTAAAACAAATTGGATTTTTAGAACAAGTCATACACATACGGACCTTTCCCCTAGTCATATGAATGGTTTGGATAACAGGAAAGTAGCCCACAGACTTGAAATCGAACAGGTTATAGAAACATGTATGATTTTTAGAATTAGTCACACATATACGGGCCTAGTCGAATGGATCACTGAAAAGTAGCCCGCTATAATAAGGATTTGGACAATTGAGCAGAGGTCAAGTCACCCCTTTTCGACTTGAAATTTACTTGGCCAAATCAAAATTGGGTCTTAAAGAGTCAGCTAAGTCGTTGAATCAAATTGGATTTCCAGAACTATTCTTACAGATATAGGCCTTTCCCCAGACATATGAATGGTTTGGATCACTAAAAAGTAACCCTCTGACTTGAAATCGGACAAGTCATTGAAACATGTATGATTTTCAGAATTAGTCGCACACATACAGCCTTAGTCGAATGGATCACTTGATAGTAGCAGCCCATATAAAGGATTTGAGCAATTGAGTAGAGGCCGAGTTATCCCTCTTCGACTAGAAATTTATTTACCAAATGCAAAATTTGGTCTAAAAAGTCAGCTAAGTCGTTGAAACAAATTGGATTTTTAGAACTAGTCATACACATACCAGCCTTTCCACCAAACCTATGAATGATTTGGATCACTAGAAAGAAGCCCTCCAACATGAAATCGGACAAGTCATTGAAACAGGTATAATTTTTAGAATTAGCCAATGCATACGAAACCCCTTTTCGACTTGATATTTACTTATCAAATGCAAAGTTTGGTGTTAAAAGTCGGCTAAGTCTTTGAAACAAATAAGATTTCTAGAACTGGTCAAATACATACGGGCCTTCCCCCCAAACATATGAATGGTTTGGATCAGTAAAAAGTAGCCCTCTGACTTGAAATCGGACAAGTTAGTGAAACAGGTATGATTTAAGAATTAGTTACAAACATATGGACTTTGTAGAATGGATCAATAGAGAGTAACCCGCCATATTAAGGATTTGGACAATTGAGTAGAGGTCGGGTAACCCCTTATCGACTTGAAATTCACTTAGCCAAATGTAAAATTTGGTCTAAAAAGTCGGCTAAATCGTTGAAACAAATAGGATTTTTAGAACTATTCATACAGATACAGGACTTCCCCTCAGACATAAGAATGGTTTGGATCACTAAAAAGAAGCCCTCTGATTTCAAATCGGACAAGTCATTCAAACAGGAATAATTTTAAGAATTAGTCACACACATACGCGCCTAGTCGAATGGATCACTGGCGAGTAGCCCGCCATATTAAAGATTTGGACAATAGAATAGAGGTTGGGCAACCCCTTTTCGACTTGAAATTTACTTAGCCAAATGCAAAGTTTAGTCTTAAAAGTCGACCATGTAGTTGAATCAAATAGGATTTCTAGAACTATTGATACAGATATAGGCCTTCCCCCAGACATATGAATGGTTTGGATCACGAAAAAGTAGCCCTCTAACTTGAAATCGGACAAATCATTGGAACATGTATGATTTTTAGAATTAGTCACACACACAGTCTTAGTCGAATGGATCACTTGATAGTAGTCAGTCATATTAAGGATTTGGACAATTGAGTAGGGGCCGGGTTATCCCTTTTCGACTAGACATTTACTTAGCCAAAGTTGGCTAAGTCGTTGAAACAAGTTGGATTTTTACAACTAGTCATACGCATGCGGGCCTTTCCCCCGGTCATATAATTGGTTTGGATCACTAGAAAGTAGCCCTCTGACTTGAAATCGGACAAGTCATTGAAACATGTATGATTTTTAGAATTAGTCACACATATACGGGCCGAGTCGAATGGATCACTGGAAAGTAGCCCGTTATGTTAAGGATTTGGACAATTGAGCAGAGGCCGCATTACCCCTTTTCGGTTTGGATCACTAAAAAGTAACCCTCCGACTTGAAATCGGACAAGTCATTGAAAGATGTATGATTTTTAGAATTAGTCACAGACATACAGTTTTAGTCGAATGGATCACTGGATAGTAGCCCGCCATATTAAGGATTTGAGCAATTGAGTAGAGGTCGAGTTATCCCTTTTCGACTAGAAATTTCCATTCCCCAGACATATGAATGGTTTGGATCTCTAAAAAGTAACCCTCTGACTTGAAATCGGACAAGTCATTGAAAGATGTATGATTTTTAGAATTAGCCACACATACAGTCTTAGTCGAACGGATCACAGGATAGTAGCCTGCCATATTAAGGATTTGAACAATTGAGTAGAGGCCGGGTTATCCCTTTTCGACTAGAAATTTATTTAGCCAAAAGCAAAATTTGGTCTTAAAAGTCGGCTAAGTCATTGAAACAAATTGGAATTTTAGAACTAGTGATACACATATGGGCCTTTCCAGTAGACCTATGAATGGTTTGGATCACTAAAAAGTAGCCCTCCGACTTGATATCGGACAAGCCATTGAAACAGGTATGATTTTTAGAATTAGTCACATGCATACGGAACTAGTCGAATGGATCAGTAGAAAGTAGCCCTCCATGTTAATGACTTCAACAATTGATTAGAGGCCGGGCTACCACTTTTCAACATCAAATTTTTTTAGTCACTGGAAAGTAGTATTCCATGATAATGATTTGGACAATTGAGTAAAGGTCGGGTTAACCCTTTTTGACTTGATATTTACTTAGCCAAATGCAAAGTTTGCTCTTAAAAGTTGTCTAGGTCGTTGAAACAAATAAGAATTCTAGAACTAGTCGCACCCATACGGGCCTTCCCCCCAAACATGAATGGTTTGGATCACTAAAAAGTAGCCCTCTAACTTGAAATCGGATAAGTCATTGAAACATGTACAATTTTAAGAATTATTTACAAACTTACGAGCAATGTCAAATGGATCATTGGAGAGTAGCCCGCCATATTAAGGATTTGGACAATTGAGTAGAGGATGGGTTACCCCTTATCGACTTCAAATTCACTTAGCCAAATGCAAAATTTTCTCTAAAAAGTCGTCTAAGTCATTGAAACAAATAGGATTTTTAGAACCATTCATACAGATATGGGACTTCCCCTCGGACATAAGAATGGTTTCGATCACTAAAAAGTAGCCCTCTGACTTCAAATCGAACAAGTCATTCAAACAGAAATGATTTTAAGAATTAGTCACACACATACGGGCCTAGTACAATTGACCACTGGAGAGTAGCCCGCCATATTAAAGATTTGGACAATAGAATAGTGGTCAGGTTACCCCTTTTCGACTTCAAATTTACTTAGCCAAATGAAAAGTTTGATCTTAAAAGTCGGCGATGTCATTAAATCAAATAGGATTTCTAGAAGTATTGATATAGATATAGGCCTTCCCCCAGACATATGAATGGTTTGGATCACTAAAAAGTAGCCCTCTAACTTGAATTCGGACAAATCATTGAAACATGTATGATTTTTAGAATTAGTCACACGCTTACAGTCATAGCCGAATGGATCACTGCATAGTAGCCCGCCATATTAAGAATTTGGACAATTGAGTAGAGGACGGGTTATCCCATATCGACTAGAAATTTACTTAGCCAAATGCAAAATTTGGTCATAAAAGTCGGCCAAGTCGTTGAAACAAATTGGATTCTTAGAACTATTCATACACATATGGGCCTTTCCCGCAGACATATAAATGGTTTGGAACACAAGAAAGTAGCCCTCTAACTTGAAAT
This sequence comes from Magnolia changhungtana, assembly GCA_030180095.1. Lineage (NCBI taxonomy): Eukaryota > Viridiplantae > Streptophyta > Magnoliopsida > Magnoliales > Magnoliaceae > Magnolia > Magnolia changhungtana. The sequence goes on from JASAUF010000633.1 coordinate 11,109, forward strand.
CAGTCAAGTCATTGAAACATGTATGAATTTTAGAATTAGTCACACACATACAGTCTTAGTCGAATGGATCACCGGATAGTAGCGCAACATAAGGATTTGGACAATTGAGTAGAGGCCAGGTCATCCCTTTTCGACCAAAATTTTACTTAGCCAAATGCAAAATTTGGACTTAAAAGTCGGCAAAGTCGTTGAAACAATTTGGACTTTTGGAACTAGTCATACACATACAGGCCTTTCCCCCCGACATATGAATGGTTTGGATCATTAGAAAGTAGCCCTTTAACTTGAAATCGGACAAGTCATTGAAACATGTATGATTTTTAGAATTAGTCACACACACAGTCTTAGTCGAATGGATAACTAGATAGTAGCCCGACATATTAAGGATTTGGAGAATTAATAGAGGCCTGGTTATCCCTTTTCGACTAGAAATTTACTTAGGCAAATGCTAAATTTGGTCTTAAAAGCCGGCTAAGTCGTTAAAACAAATTGGATTTTTAGAACTAGTCATACACATACAGGCCTTTCCCCCAGTCAGATGAATGGCTTGGATCACAAGAAAGAAGCCCTCAGACTTGAAATCAGACAAGTCATTGAAACACGTATGATTTTTAGAATTAACCACACACATACGGAACCAGTCCAATGATTCACTAGAAAGTAGCCTTCCATGTTAATGATTTCGACAATTGAGTAGAGGCTGGGCTACCCCTTTTCGACTTCCAATTTACTTAGTCACTAGAAAGTAGTCCTCTATGATAATGATTTGGACAATTGAGTAGAGGCCGGGTTACCCCTTTTCGACTTGATATTTACTTAGCCAAATGCAAAGTTTGGTCTTAAAAGTCGGCTAAGTCATTGAAACAAATAAGATTTCTAGAACTGGTCAAATACATATAGGCCTTCCCCCCAGACATATGAATGGTTTGGATCACTAAAAAGTAGCCCTCTGACTTGAAATTGGACAAGTGAAACAGGTACGATTTTAAGAATTAGTTACAAACATGTTTGGTCTTAAAAGTCAGCTATGTCATTGAAACAAATTGGATTTTTAGAACTACTCATACACATACGGGCCTTTCCACTAGACATATGAATGGTTTGGATCACTAGAAAGTAGCCCTCCGACTTGAAATCCAACAAGTCATTGAAACAGGTATGATTTTTAGAATTATCCACGGGCATACGGAACCAGTCGAATGGATCACTAGAAAGTAGCCCTCCATGTTAATGATTTCGACAATTGAGTAGAGGGAGGGCTGCCCCATTTCGACTTAAAATTTTCTTCGTCACCGGAAAGTAGTCCTCCATGATAATGATTTGGACAATTGAGTAAAGGCCGGGTTACCCCTTTTCGACTTGATATTTACTTAGCCAAATGCAAAGTTTGGTCTTAAAAGTCGGCTAAGTTATTGAAACAAATAAGATTTCTAGAACTGGTCAAATACATACGGGCCTTCCCCCTAGACATATGAATGGTTTGGATAACTAAAAAGTAGCCCACTGACTTGAAATTGGACAAGTCATTGAAACATGTATGATTTTTAGAATTAGTCACTGACATACAATCTTAGTTGAATGGATCACTGGATAGTAGCCCTCCATATTAAGGATTTGAACAATTGAGTAGAGGCCGGGTTATCCCTTTTCGACCTGAAATTTATTTAGCTAAAAGCAAAATTTGGTCTTAAAAGACGGCTAAGTCGTTGAAACAAATTGGATTTTTAGAACTAGTCGTATACATACAGGCCTTTCCACCAGACCTATGGATGATTTGGATCACTAGAAAGTAGCCCTCCGACTTGATATTGGACAAGCCATTGAGACAGGTATGATTTTTAGAATTAGCCACATGCATACGGAACCAGTCGAATGGATCACTAGAAAGTAGCCCTCCATGTTAAAGAATTCGACAATTGATTAGAGGCCGGGCTACCACTTTTCGACTTGAAATTTTTTTGTCACTGGAAAGTAGTCCTCCATACAATTGAGTAGAGGCCGGGTTAACCCTTTTTGACTTGATATTTACTTGGCCAAATACAAAGTTTGGTCTTAAAATTCGGCTAAGTCGTTGAAACAAACAAGAATTCTACAACTAGTCGCACACATACGGGCCTTCCCCCCAGACATATGAATGGTTTGGATCACTAAAAAGTAGCCCTCTGACTTGAAATCGGACAAGTCATTGAAACAGGTACGATTTTAAGAACTATTTACAAACATAAGGGCTATGTCGAATGGATCACTGGAGAGTAGCCCGCCATATTAAGGATTTGGACAATTGAGTAGAGGACAGGTTACCCCTTACTGACTTGAAATTCAATTAGCCAAATGTAAAATTTGGTCTTAAAAGTCGGCCAAGTCGTTGCAACAAATAGGATTTTTAGAACCATTTATACAGATACAGGCCTTCTCCTCAGACATAAGAATGGTTTGATCACTAAAAAGTAGCCCTCTGACTTCAAATCGGACAAGCCATTCAAACAGAAATGATTTTAATAATTAATCACACACATACGGGCCTAGTCGAGTCGATCACTGGAGGGTAGCCCGCCATATTAAAGATTTGGACAATAGAATAGAGGTTGGGTTACCCCTTTTCTACTCCAAATTTACTTAGCCAAATGCAAAGTTTGATCTTAAAAGTCGGCGATGTTTGATATAGATATAGGCCTTCCCCCAAACATATGAATGATTTGGATCACTAAAAAGTAGCCCTCTGACTTGAAATCGGACAAATCATTGAAACATGTATGATTTTTAGAATTATTCACACACATACAGTCTTAGTCGAATGGATCACTTTATAGTAGCCTGCCATATTAAGGATATGGACAATTGAGTAGAGGCCGGGTTATCCCTTTTCGACTAGAAATTTCCTTAGCCAAATGCAAAATTTGGTCTTAAAAGTAGGCCAAGTCGTTGAAACAAATTGGATTCTTAGAACTAGTTATACACATACAGGCCTTTGCCGCAAACATATAAATGGTTTGGATCAAGAGAAAATAATCCTCTAGCATGAAATCGGTCAAGTCATTAAAACATGTATGAATTTTAGAATTAGTCAAACACATACAGTCTTAGCCGAATGGATCACCGGATAGTAGCCCGACATATTAAGGATTTGGACAATTGAGTAGAGGTTAGTTTATCCCTTTTCGACCAGAAATATACTTAGCCAAATGCAAAATTTGGACTTAAAAGTCAGCAATGTCGTTGAAACAAATTGGATTTTTAGAACTAATCATACACATACGGGCCTTTCCCCCAAACGTATGAATGGTTTGGATCATTAGAAAGTAGCCCTCTGACTTGAAATCGGACAAGTCATTGAAACATGTATGATTTTTAGAATTAGTCACACACATACAGTCTTAGTCGAATGGATCACTGGATAGTTGCCCGACATATTAAGGATTTGGAGAATTAATAGAGGCCAGGTTATCCCTTTTCGACTAGAAATTTACTTAGCCAAATGCTAAATTTGGTCTTAAAAGTCAGCTAAATCATTGAAACAAATTGATTTTTAGAACTAGTCATACACATACAGGCCTTTCCCCCAGTCAGATGAATAGCTTGGATCACAAGAAAGAAGCCCTCAGACTTGAAATCGGACAAGTCATTGAAACACGTATGATTTTTTGAATTAGTCACACACATACGGAACTAGTCCAATGATTCACTAGAAAGTAGCCCTCCATGTTAATGATTTTGACAATTGAGTAGAGGCCGGGCTACACCTTTTCGACTTCCAATTTTCTTAGTCACTGGAAAGTAGTCCTCTATGATAATGATTTGGACAATTGAGTAGAGGCCGGGTTACCCCTTTTCGACTTGATATTTACTTAGCAAAATGCAAAGTTTGGTTTAAAAGTTGGCTAAGTCGTTGAAACAAATAAGATTTCTAGAACTGGTCAAATACATATGGGCCTTCCCCCCAGACATATGAATGGTTTGGATCAATAAAAAGTAGCCCTCTGACTTGAAATCGGACAAGTCAGTGAAACAGGTATGATTTTAAGAGTTAGTTACAAACATATGGACTTTGTCGAATGGATCAATAGAGAGTAGCCCGCCATATTAAGGATTTGGACAATTGAGTAGAGGCCGGGTTATCCCTTATCGACTAAAAATTCACTTAGCCAAATGCTAAATTTGGTCTTAAAAGTCGGCTAAGTCGTTGAAACAAATAGGATTTTTAGAACAATTCCTATAGATACGGGATTTCCCCTCAGACATAAGAATGGTTTTGATCACTTTAAAAAGCCCTCTGAATTCAAATCGGACAAGTCAATCAAATAGGAATGATTTCAAGAATTAGGCACACACATACGGGCCTAGTCGAATGGATCACTGGAGAGTAGCACGCCATATAATAAGATTTGGACAATAGAAAAGAGGTCGGATTACCCCTTTTCAACTTGAAATTTCCTTAGCCAAATGCAATGTTTGGTCTTAAAAGTCAGCTATGTCATTGAAACAAATTGGATTTTTAGAACTACTCAATACACATACAGGCCTTTCCCCTAGACATATGAATGGTTTAGATCACTAGAAAGTAGCCCTCCGACTTGAAATCCGATAGGTCATTGAAACAGGTATGATTTTTAGAATTATCCACGCGCATACGGAACCAGTCGAATGGATCACTAGAAAGTAGCCCTCCATGTTAATGATTCCGACAATTGAATAGAGGGAGGGCTGCCCCTTTTCGACTTCAAATTTTCTTCGTCACCGGAAAGTAGTCCTCCATGATAATGATTTGGACAATTGAGTAGAGGTCGGGTTACCCCTTTTCGACTTGATATTTACTTAGCCAAATGCAAAGTTTGGGCTTAAAAGTCGGCTAAGTCGTTGAAATCAATAAGATTTCTAGAACTCGTCACACACATACGGGCCTTCCCCCCAGACATATGAATAGTTTGGATAACTAAAAAGTAGCCCACTAACTTGAAATCGGACAAGTCATTGAAACATGTATGATTTTCAGAAGTAGTCACAAACATACAATCTTAGTTGAATGGATCACTGGATAGTAGCCCTCCATATTAAGGATTTAAATAATTGAGTAGAGGCCGGGTAATCAATCCCTTTTCGACCTGAGATTTATTTAGCCAAAAGCAAAATTTGGTCTTAAAAGACGGCTAAGTCGTTGAAACAAATTGGATTTTTAGAACTAGTCATACACATACGAGCTTTTCCAACAAACCTATGAATGGTTTGGACCACTAGAAAGTAGCCCTCCGACTTGATATAGGACAAGTCATTGAGACAGGTATGATTTTTAGAATTAGCCACATGCATATGGAACCAGTCGAATGGATCAATAGAAAGTAGCCCACCATGTTAAAGAATTTGACAATTGATTAGAGGCTGGGCTACCACTTTTCGACTTGAAATTTTTTTCTCACTGGAAAGTAGTCCTCCATGATAATGATTTGGACAATTGAGTAGAGGCAGGTTAACCCTTTTTGACTTGATATTTACTTGGTCAAATGCAAAGTTTGGTCTTAAAAGTCGGCTAAGTCGTTGAAACAAATAAGAATTCTACTACTAGTCGCACACATACGGCCCTTCCCCCCAGACATATGAATGGTTTAGATCACTAAAAAGTAGCCCTCTGACTTGAAATCGGACAAGTCATTGAAACATGTACGATTTTAAGAATTATTTACAAACATATAGGCTATGTCGAATGGATCACTGGAGAGTAGCCCGCCATATTAAGGATTTGGACAATTGAGTAGAGGACAGGTTACCCCTTATTGACTTGAAATTCAATTAGCCAAATGTAAAATTTGGTCTTAAAAGTCGGCTAAGTCGTTGAAACAAATAGGATTTTTAGAACCATTCATACAGATACGGGCCTTCCCCTCGGACATAAGAATGGTTTCGATCACTAAAAAGTAGCCCTCTAACTTCAAATCGGACAATTCATTCAAACAGAAATGATTTTAATAATTAGTCACATACGGGCCCAGTCGAATCGATCACTGGACGGTAGCCGGCCATATTAAAGATTTGGACAATAGAATAGAGGTTAGGTTACCCCTTTTCTACTTAAAATTTACTTAGCCAAATGCAAAGTTTGATCTTAAAAGTCGGTGATGGCGTTGAATCAAATAGGAATTATAGAAATATTGATACAAATATAGGCCTTCCCCCAGACATATGAATGGTTTAAATCACTAAAAAGTAGCCCTCTAACTTGAAATCGGACAAATAATTGAAACATGTATGACTTTTGGAATTAGTCACACACATACAGTCATAGTCGAATGGATCACTTGATAGTAGCCTGCCATATTAAGGATTTGGACAATTGAGTAGAGGCCGGGTTATCCCTTTTCGACTAGAAATTTCCTTAGCCAAATGCAAAATTTGGTCTTAAAAGTCGGCTAAGTCGTTGAAACAAATTGGATTCTTAGAACTAGTCATACACATACGGGACTTTCCCGCAGACATATAAACGGTTTGGATCACAAGAAAATAACCCTCTAACTTGAAATCGGTCAAGTCATCGAAACATGTATGAATTTTAGAATTAGTTACACACATACAGTCTTAGTCGAATGGATCACCGGATAGTAGCCCGACATATTAAGGATTTGGACAATTGAGTAGAGACCAGGTTATCCCTTTTCAACCAGAAATTTACTTAGCCAAATGCAAAATTTGGACTTAAAAGTCGGCAAAGTCGTTGAAACAATTTGGATTTTTGGAACTAGTCATACACATACAGGCCTTTCCCCCAGACATATGAATGGTTTGGATCACTAGAAAGTAGCCCTCTGACTTGAAATCGGACAAGTCATTGAAACATGTATGATTTTTAGAATTATTCACACACATACAGTTGTAGTCGAATGGATCACTGGATAGTAGCCAGACATATTAAGGATTTGGAGAATTAATAGAGGCCTGGTTATCCCTTTTTTACTAGAAATTTACTTGGGCAAATGCTAAATTTGGTCTTAAAAGCCGGCTAAGTCGTTGAAACAAATTGGATTTTTAGAACTAGTCATACACATACAGGCCTTTCCCCCAGTCATATGAATGGTTTGGATCACAAGAAGAAGCCCTCATACTTGAAATCGGACAAGGCATTGAAACACGTATGATTTTTAGAATTAGCCATACACATATAGAACCAGTCCAGTGAATAGCCTTCCATGTTAATGATTTCAACAATTGAGTAGAGGCCAGGCTACCCCTTTTCGACTTCCAATTTTCTTAGTCACTGGAAAGTAGTCCTCTATGACAATGATTTGGACAATTGAGTAGAGGCCAGGTTACCCCTTTTCGACTTGATATTTACTTAGCCAAATGCAAAGTTTAGTCTTAAAAGTCGGCTAAGTCGTTGAAACAAATAAGATTTCTAGAACTAGTCAAATACATACGGGCCTTCCCCCCAGATATATGAATGGTTTGGATCACTAAAAAGTAGCCCTCTGACTTGAGATCGGACAAGTCATTGAAACAGGCACGATTTTAAGAATTAGTTACAAACATACGACCTTTGTCGAATGGATCACTGGAGAGTATCCTGCCATATTAAGGATTTGGACAATTGAGAAGAGGTCGGGTTACCCATTATCGACTTGAAATTCACTTAGCCAAATGCAAATTTTGGTCTTAAAAGTCGGCTAAGTCGTTGAAACAAATAGGATTTTTAGAACTATTCATACAGATATGGGCCTTCCCCTCAAAGATAAGAATGGTTTGGATCACTAAAAAGTAGCCCTCTGACTTCAAATCGAACAAGTCATTTAAACAAGAATGATTTTAAGATTTAGAAACACACATATGGGCCTCTAGTCGAATAAATCACTGCAGAGTAGCCCGCTAAATTAAAGATTTGGACAATTTAATAGAGGATAGGTTACCCCATTTCAACTTGCAATTTACTTAGCCAAATGCAAAGTTTGGTCTTAAAAGTCGGCGATGTCGTTGAATCAAATAGGATTTCTAGAACTATTGATACAGTCGTTGAAACAAATTGAATTCTTAGAACTAGTCATACACATACGGGCCTTTCCCGTAGACATATAAATGGTTTCGATCACAAGAAAGTAGCCCTCTAACTTAAAATCGATCAAGTCATTGAAATATGTATGAATTTTAGAATTGGTCACACACATACAGTCTTAGTCGAATGGATCACCGGATAGTAGGCCGACATAATAAGGATTTGGACAATTGAGTAGAGGCCAAATTATCCCTTTTCGACCAGAAATTTACTTAGCCAAATGCAAAATTTGGACTTAAAACTCGGCAAAGTCATTGAAACAAATTGGATTTTTAGTCATACACATACGGGCCTTTCCCCCAGACATATGAATGGTTTGCATCACTAGAAAGTAGCCCTCTGACTTGAAATTGGACAAGTCATTAAAACATGTACGATTTTTAGAATTAGTCAATCTTAGTCGAATGGATCACTGGATACTAGCCCGACATATTAAGGATTTGGAGAATTAAGTAGAGGCCGGGTTATCGCTTTTCGACTAGAAATTTACTGAGACAAATGCTAAATTTGGTCTCAAAAGTAGGCCAAGTCGTTGAAACAAATTGGATTTTTAGAACTAGTCATACACATACAAGCCTTTCCCCCAGTCATATGAATAGTTTGCATCACAAGAAAGAAGCCCTCAGACTTGAAATCGGACAAGTCATTGAAACATGTATGATTTTTAGAATTAGCCACATACATACGGAACCAGTCCAAAGATTCACTAGAAAGTAGCCCTCCATGTTAATAATTTCGATAATTGATTAGAGGCAGGGCTACCCCTTTTCAACTTCCAATTTTCTTAGTCACTGGAAAGTAGTCATCTATGATAATGATTTGGACAATTGAGTAGAGGCCGGGTTACCCCTTTTCGACTTGATATTTACTTAGCCAAATGCAAAGTTTGGTCTTAAAAGTCGGCTAAGTCGTTGAAACAAATAAGATTTCTAGAACTGGTCAAATACATACGGGTCTTCCCCCCAGAAATATGAATGGTTTGGATCACTAAAAAGTAGCCCTCTAACTTGAAATCGGACAAGTCAGTGAAACAGGTATGATTTTAAGAATTAGTTACAAACATATGGACTTTGTCGAATGGATTAATAGAGAGTAGCCCGCCTTATTAAGGATTTGAACAATTGAGTAGAGGTCGGGTTATCCCTTATCGACTAGAAATTCACTTAGCCAAATGCTAAATTTGGTCTTAAAAGTCGGCTAAGTCGTTGAAACAAATAGGATTTTTAGAACTATTCAAACAGATACGGGACTTCCCCTCAAACATAAGAATGGTTTGGATCACTAAAAAGAAGCCCTCTGAATTCAAATCGGACAAGTCAATCAAACATGAATGATTTCAAGAATTAGGCACACACATACGGGACTAGTCGAATGGATCACTGGAGAGTAGCACGCCATATTATAAGATTTGGACAATAGAATAGAGGTCGGATAACCCCTTTTTCAACTTGAAATTTACTTAGCCAAATGCAATGTTTGGTCTTAAAAGTCAGCTATGTCGTTGAAACAAATTGGATTTTTAGAACTACTCATACACATACGGGCCTTTCCACCAGACATAAATGGTTTGGATCACTAGAAAGTAGCCCTCCGACTTGAAATCCGACAAGTCATTGAAACAGTATGATTTTTAGAATTATCCATGCGCATACAGAACCAGTCAAATGGATCACTAGAAAGTAGCCCTCCATGTTAAAGAATTCGACAATTGATTAGAGGCCGGGCTACCACTTTTCGACTAGAAATTTTTTGTCACTGGAAAGTAGTCCTCCATGATAATCATTTGGACAATTGAGTAGAGGCCGGGTTAACCCTTTTTGACTTGATATTTACTTGGCCAAATGCAAAGTTTGGTCTTAAAAGTCGTTGAAACAAATAAGAATTCAACTAGTCGCACACATACGGACCTCCCCCCCCCCCCCCCGGACATATGAATGGTTTGGATCACTAAAAAGTAGCCCTCTGACTTGAAATCGGACAAGTCATTGAAACAAGTACGATTTTAAGAATTATTTACAAACTTATGGGCTATGTTGAATGGATCACTAGAGAGTAGCCCGCCATATTAAGGATTTGGACAATTGAGTAGAGGACGGGTTACCCCTTATCGACATGAAATTCACTTAGCCAAATGCAAAATTTGGCCTTAAAGTCGTTGGAAAAAATAAGGTTTTTAGAACCATTCATATAGATACGGGCCTTCCCCTTAGACGTAAGAATGGTTTCGATCACTAAAAAGTATCCCTTTGACTTCAAATCAGACAAGTCATTCAAACATAAATGATTTTAAGAATTAGTCACACACATACGGGCCTAGTCGACTCGATCACTGGATAGTAGCCCACCATATTAAAGATTTGGATAGTAGAATAGAGGTCGGGTTACCCCTTTTCGACTTCAAATTTACTTAGTCAAATGCAAAGTTTGATCTTAAAAGTCGGCTATGCTGTTGAATCAAATAGGATTTCTAGAACTATTGATACAAATATAGGCCTTCCACCAGACATTTGAATGGTTTGGATCACTAAAAAGTAGCCCTCTGACTTGAAATCAGACAACTCATTAAACATGTATGATTTTTAGAATTAGTCACACACATACAGTCTTAGTCGAATGGATCACTGGAAAGTAGCCCAACATATTAAGGATTTGGACAATTGAGTCGGCTAAGTCGTTGAAACAAATTAGATTTTTAAAACTAGTCATACACATACGGGCCTTTTCCCCAAACATATGAAAGGTTTGGATCACTAGAAAGTAGCCCTCTAACTTGAAATCGGACAAGTCATTGAAACATGTATGATTTTTATAATAAGTCACACATATACGCGCCTAGTCGAAAGGATCACTGGAAAGTAGCCCCTTATATTAAGAATTTGGACAATTGATCAGAGGCCGGGTTACCCCTTTTTTACTTCAAATTTACTTAGCCAAATGCGAAAATTGGTCGTACAAGTCAGCTAAGTCGTTGAATCAAATAGTATTTCTAAAACTATTCAAACAGTAGGCATTTCCCCAGACATATGAAAGGTTTGGATCACTAAAAAGTAACCCTCTAACTTGAAATCGGACAAGTCATTGAAACATGTATGATTTTTTGAATTAGTCACACACATACAGTCTTAGTCGAATGGATCACTGGATAGTAGCCCGCCATATTAAGGATTTGAACAATTGAGTAGAGGCCGGGTTAAACCTTTCCAACGAGAAATTTGTTTAGCCAAAAGCAAAATTTGGTCTTGAAAGTCGGCTAAGTCGTTGCAACAAATTGGATTTTTAGAACTATTCATATACATACAGGCCTTTCCACCAGACCTATGAATGGTTTGGATCACTAGAAAGTAGCCCTCCGACTTAAAATCGGACAAGTCATTGGAACAGGTATGATTTTTAGAATTAGCCACACGCATACGGAACCAGTCGAACGGATCACTAGAAAGTAGCCCTCCATGTTAATGATTTCGACAATTGAGTTGAAACATGTATGATTTTTTGAATTAATCACACACATACAGTCTTAGTCGAATGGATCACTGGATAGTAGCCCGCCATATTAAGGATTTGAACAATTGAGTAGAGGCCGGGTTAAACCTTTCCAACGAGAAATTTGTTTAGCCAAAAGCAAAATTTGGTCTTGAAAGTCGGCTAAGTCGTTGCAACAAATTGGATTTTTAGAACTATTCATATACATACAGGCCTTTCCACCAGACCTATGAATGGTTTGGATCACTAGAAAGTAGCCCTCCGACTTAAAATCGGACAAGTCATTGGAACAGGTATGATTTTTAGAATTAGCCACACGCATACAGAACCAGTCGAACGGATCACTAGAAAGTAGCCCTCCATGTTAATGATTTCGACAATTGAGTAGAGGTGGGGCTACCTCCTTTCGACTTTAAATTTTTTTAGTCACTGGAAAGTATACCTCCATGATAATGATTTGGACAATTAAGTAGAGGCCGGGTAACCCCTTTTCGACTAGATATTTACTTAGCCAAATGTAAAGTTTGGTCTTAAAACTCGGCTAAGTCGTTGAAACAAATAAGATTTCTAGAACTAGTCTCACACATACGGGCCTTCCCCCCAAGCATATGAATGCTATGGATCACAAAAAAGTACCCGTCTGACTTGAAATCGGAAAAGTCATTGAAAAGTCATTGAAATCGGAAAACTCGTCTGACTTGAATTAGTTACAAACATACGTGTTTTGTTGAATCGATCACTGGAGAGTAACTAGCCATATTAAGGATTTGGACAATTGAGTAGAGGACGGGTTACCCCTTATCGACTTAAAATTCACATAGCCAAATGCAAATTTTGGTCTTAAAAGTCGGCCAAGTCGTTGAAACAAATAGGATTTTTAAAACCATTCATACAGATATGGGCCTTCCCCTCAGACATAAGAATGATTTCAATCACTAAAAAGTAGCCCTATGACTTCAAATCGGACAAGTCATTCAAACATAAATGATTTTAAGAATTAGTCACACACATATGGGCCTAGTTGAATCGATCACTGAAGAATAGCCCGCAATATAAAAGATTTGGACAAAAGAATAGAGGTCGGGTTACCCCTTTTCGACTTCAAATTTACTTAGCCAAATGCAAAGTTTGATCTTAAAACTCGGCTATGTCATTGAATCAAATAGGATTTCTAGAACCATTCATTCAAATATAGGCCTTCCCCCAGACATATGAATGGTTTGGATCACTAAAAATTAGCCCTCTGACTTGAAATCGGACAAATCATTGAAACATGTATGATTTTTAGAATTAGTCATACACATACAGTCTTAGTCGAATGGATAGTAGCCCGCCATATTAAGGATTTGGACAATTGAGTAGAGGCCGGATTATTCCTTTTCGATTAGAAATTTACTTAGCCAAATACAAAATTTGGTCTTAAAAGTCAACTAAGTCGTTGAAACAAATCGGATTCTTAGAACTAGTCATACACATACGGGTCGTCCCCCCAGACATATGAATGGTTTGGATCACAAGAAAGTAGCCCTCTGACTTGAAATCGGACAAGTCATTGAAACATGTATGATTTTTAGAATTAGTCACACACATACAGTCTTAGTCGAATGGATCACTGGATAGTAGCTCGACATATTAAGGATTTAGACAATTGAGTAGAGGTCGAGTTATCCCTTTTCGACTAGAAATTTACTTAGCCAAATGCAAAATTTGGTCTTTAAAGTTGATTAAGTCCTTGAAACAAATTGGATTTTTAGAACTACTCATACACATACGGACCTTTCCCCCAGACATATGAATGGTTTGTATCACTAGAAAGTAGCCCTCTGACACGAAATGGGACAAGTCATTGAAACATGTATGATTTTTAGAATTAGTCACACATACACGGGCCAAGTCGAATAGATCACTGGAATGTAGCCCACTATATTAAGGATGATTTGGACAATTGAGCAGAGGCCGGGTTACCCCTTTTCGACTTCAAATTTACTTAGCCAAATGCAAAATTTGGACTTAAAAGTCGGCTAAGTCGTTGAATCAAATAGGATTTCTAAAACTATTCCTACAGATATAGGCCTTTCCCCAGACATATGAATGGCTTCGATCAATAAAAAGTAGCCCTCTGACTTGAAATCGGACAAGTCAATGAAACATATATGATTTTTAGAATTAGTAACACACATACAGTCTTAGTCGAATGGATCACTGGATCACTGGATAGTAGCCCGCCATATTAAGGATTTGAACAATTGAGTAGAGGCCGGGTTATCTCTTTTCGACTAGAAATTTATTTAGCCAAATACAAAATTTGGTCTTAAAAGTCGGCTAAGTCGATGAAACAATTTGGATTTTTAGAACTAGTCATACACATACGGGCCTTTCCACCAGACATATGAATGGTTTGGATCACTAGAAAGTCTTGAAATCAGACAAGTCATTGAAACAGGTATGATTTTTAGAATTAGCCACACGCATACGGAACCAGTCGAATGGATCACTAGAAAGCAGCCCTCCATGTTAATGATTTCGACAATTGAGGAAAGGTCGGGCTGCCCCTTTTCGACTTGAAATTTTCTTAGTCACTGGAAAGTAGTCCTCCATGATAAAAAGTTTGGGTTTCAAACTAGAGTATTAGCTATGATGCTCCTCGGCCCTACAAACTTCTGTATGTAGCTGATGCCGCAAAAGTCTATATCTCTACCTCCATGCACCAAATTGACAAAGTCACTTCACTCTTCTTCACCAAAATCCCATGCTAGTCCAAGTGCCGAAAAGATCTTAACAATTAGATATCCTTCAAACCTTTATCTGTCTTGTAACTTTGTAAAAAAATGAAAAACCGAAAACTGCCCTGAATAGACCATTAAGTGGAGGTTACCCTTTAAAGGAGGCGTAAGAAACCATTAACATTGGTTACAAGTTATTTTTTTCCGGAACGACCATTACGACCCCGTAATGAGTAACCGATGCCACCATTACCTTTACATAACAGCCTTTATGGCACACCATGCCCTTCACGAACCGGTGGCATCCACTCTTGACCAAAATCCCATGCTAATCCAAGGCCCACAAGATCTTAACAATTGGATATCCATCAAGCGCGATAAAACACTTTTAATGATTAAAACAAAAGATTAATGATTAAAAACTTCGACTAAACATTTAAAACAATTTCAGCGCTGGGCCCAGCTAGAAAACAGCTCGATGGAAGGTCCAATCACTAAGATCCAAGTAACAAACAAATTAGTTACACATAAACGGGCCTAATCGAATGGATCACTGGAAAGTGGCCCGCCATATTATAGATTTGGACAATTGAGTAAAGGCCGGAGTTACCCCTTTTCGACTTGAAATTTACTTAACCAATTGCAAAATTTGGTCTTAAAAGTCGGCTAAGTCGTTGAAACAAATAAGATTTCTAGAACTAATCACACACATACGGGCCTTCCCCCCAGACATATGAATGGTTTGGATCACTAAAAAGTAGCCCTCTGACTTGAAATCGGACAAGTCATTGAAACAAGCATGATTTTAAGAATTAGTTTGACATACGGACTTTGTCGAATGGATCACTAGAGAGTAGCCGCCATATTAAGAATTTGGACAGTTGAGTAGAGGCCGGGTTACCCCTTATCGACTTGAAATTCATTTAGCCAAATGTAAAATTTGGTCATAAAAGTCGGCTAAGTCGTTCAAACAAATAGGATTTTTAGAACTATTCATACAGATATAGGACTTCCCCTCAGACATAAGAATGGTTTGGATCACAAAAAAAAAGGCCCTCTGAATTCAAATCGGACAAATCATTCAAACAGGAATGATTTCAAGAATTAGTCACACACATACGGACCTAGTCGAATGAATCACTGGAGAGTAGCCCGCCATATTAAAGATTTGGACAATAGAATAGAGGTCGGGTTACCCCTTTTCGACTTAAAATTTACTTAGCCAAATGCAAAGTTTGGTCTTAAAAGTCAGCTATGTAGTTGAAACAAATTGGATTTTTAGAATTAGTCATACACTACAGGCCTTTCCACCAAACATATGAATGGTTTGGATCACTAGAAAGTAGCCCTCCGACTTGAAATCCGACAAGTCATTGAAACAGGTATGATTTATAGAATTAGCCACGCGCATACGAAACCAATCGAATGGATCACTAGAAAGTAGCCCTCCATATTAATGATTTCGACAATTGAGTAGAGGCAGGGCTACCCCCCTTTTCGACTTGAAATTTTCTTAGTCACCAGAAAGTAGTCCTCCATGATAATGATTTGGTCAGTTGAGTAAAGGCCGGGTTACCCCTTTTCGACTTGATATTTACTTAGCCAAATG
Organism: Magnolia changhungtana; assembly: GCA_030180095.1. Lineage (NCBI taxonomy): Eukaryota > Viridiplantae > Streptophyta > Magnoliopsida > Magnoliales > Magnoliaceae > Magnolia > Magnolia changhungtana. The sequence continues at coordinate 26,953 of JASAUF010000633.1, forward strand.
CAAAGATTGGTCTTAAAAGTCAGACAAGTCATTGAAACAAATAAGATTTTTAGAACTGGTCACACACATACGGGCCCTCCCCCTAGTCATATGAATGGTTTGGATCACTAAAATGTAGCCCTCTGACTTGAAATCGGACAAGTCAATAAAACAGGTATAATTTTTCAGATTACTCACACACATACAGGCCTAGTCGAATGGATCACCGGAGCGCCATATTAAGGATTTGGACAATTGAGTAGAGGCCAGGTTACCCCTTAACCGTTTGAAATTCACTTAGCCAAAAGCAAAATTTGGCCTTAAAAGTCGGCTAAGTAGTTGAAACAAATAAGATTTTTAGAACTATTTATTTCGATACGAGCGTTCCCCTCAGACATAAGAATGGTTTGGATCACTAAAACGTAGCCCTCTGACTTCAAATCGAACAAGTCATTCCAATAGGCATGATTCCAAGAATTAATAACACACATGGGCCTAGTCGAATGGATCACTGGAGAGTAGCCCGCCATATTGAAGATTTGGACAATTGAGTAGAGGTCGGGTTAACCCTTTTCTACTTCAAATTTACTTAGCCAAATGCAAAGTTTGGATTTAAAAGTCAGCTAAGTCGTTGAATCAAATAGTATTTCTAGAACTATTCATACAGATATAAGCCTTCACCCAAATTTATGAATGGTTTGGATCACAAAAAAGTAGACTTCTGACTTGAAATCGGACAAGTGATTGAAACATGTATGATTTTTAGAACTAGTCAGACACCTGTAGGCTTAGTCAAATGAAACACTGGATAGTAGCCAGCCATATTAAGGATTTAGAGAATTGAGTAGAGGTCAGGTTACCCCTTATCACCTTGAAATTCACTTAGCCAAATGCAAATTCTGATCTTAAAAGTTGGCCAAGTCGTTGAAACAAATAGGATTTTTAGAACTAGTCACACACATACATGCCTTCGATCCAGACATATGAATGGTTTGGATCATGAAAATGTAGCCCACTGACTTGAAATCAGACAAGTCACTAAACTAGGTATAATTTTTAGAATAAGTCACACACATACGGGACTAGTCGAATGGATCACTGGAGAGAACCCCACCATATTAAGGATTTGGAAATTTGAGTAGAGGCCAGGTTTACTCCTTATCGACTTGAAATTCACTTAGCCAAATGCAAAATTTGGTCTTAAAAGTCGGTTAAGTGGTTGAAAAAATAGGATTTTTAGAACTTTCATACATATACGGGCCTTCCCCTCAAACATAAGAAGGGTTTAGATCACTAAAAAGTAGCCCTCTGACTTCAAATCGGACAAGTCATTCAAACAGGTATGATTTTAAGAATTAATAACACACATGGGCCTAGTCGAATGGATCACTGGAGAGTAGCCCGCCATATTAAAGATTTGGACAATTGAGTAGAGGTCGGGTTAACCCTTTTCTACTTCAAATTTACTCAGCCAAATGCAAAGTTTGGATTTATAAGTCAGCTAAGTCGTTGAATCAAATAGTATTTCTAGAACTATTCATACAGATATAAGCCTTCACCCAAATTTATGAATGGTTTGGATCACAAAAAAGTAGACTTTTGACTTGAAATCGGACAAGTGATTGAAACATGTATGATTTTTAGAACTAGTCAGACACCTGTAGGCTTAGTCAAATGAAACACTGGATAGTAGCCAGCCATATTAAGGATTTAGAGAATTGAGTAGAGGTCAGGTTACCCCTTATCACCTTGAAATTCACTTAGCCAAATGCAAATTCTGATCTTAAAAGTTGGCCAAGTCGTTGAAACAAATAGGATTTTTAGAACTAGTCACACACATACATGCCTTCGATCCAGACATATGAATGGTTTGGATCATGAAAATGTAGCCCACTGACTTGAAATCAGACAAGTCACTAAACTGGGTATAATTTTTAGAATAAGTCACACACATACGGGACTAGTCGAATGGATCACTGGAGAGAACCCCACCATATTAAGGATTTGGAAATTTGAGTAGAGGCCAGGTTTACTCCTTATCGACTTGAAATTCACTTAGCCAAATGCAAAATTTGGTCTTAAAAGTCGGTTAAGTGGTTGAAAAAATAGGATTTTTAGAACTTTCATACATATACGGGCCTTCCCCTCAAACATAAGAAGGGTTTGGATCACTAAAAAGTAGTCCTCTGACTTCAAATCGGACAAGTCATTCAAACAGGTATGATTTTAAGAATTAGTAACACGCACATGGGCCTAGTCGAATGGATCACTGGAGAGTAGCCTGCCATATTAAAGATTTGGACAATTGAGTTGATGTCGAGTTACACCTTTACAACTTGAAATTTACTTAGCCAAATGCAAAGTTTCGTCTTAAAAGTCGGCTAAGTCGTTGAGTCAAATAGGATATCTAGAACTATTCGTACAGATATAGGCCTTCCAACAGACATATGAATGGTTTGGATCACTAAAAAGTAGCCCTCTAACTTGAAATCGGACAAGTCCTTGAAACAGGTATGATTTTTCGAATTAGCCACACGCATACGGAACTAGTCGAATGGATCACTAGAAAGTAGCCCTCCATGTTAATGATTTCGACAATTGAGTAGAGGCTGGGCTACCCCTTTTCGACTTCAAATTTTCTTAGTCACTGGAAAGTAGTCCTCTATGATAATGATTTGGACAATTGAATAGAGGTCGGGTTACCCCTTTTCGACTTGATATTTACTTAGCCAAATGCAAAGTTTGGTCTTAAAAATCGGCTAAGTCGTTGAAACAAATAAGATTTTTAGAACTTGTCGAACACATATCGACTTTCCCCAGACATAAGAATGGTTTGGATCACTAAAAAATAGCCCTCTGACTTGAAATCGGACAAGTCATTGAAACAAGTATCATTTTAAGAATTAGTCACAAACATACGGTCCTAGTCCAATGGATCACTGGAAAACTACCCCGTCATTTTAAGGATTTGGACAATTGAGTAGAGGCCGGGTTACCCCTTATCAACTTGAAATTCACTTAGCCAAATGCAAAATTTTGTCTTAAAAGTCGGCTAAGTTGTTGAAACAAATAGGATTTTTAGAACTAGTCACACACATACGGGCCTTCCACCCAGACATATGAATGGTTTGGATCACTAAAATGTAGCTCTCTGACTTGAAATCGGACAAGTCACTAAAACGGTTATAATTCTAAGAATTAGTCACATGGATCACTAGAGAGTAGCCTACCATATTAAGAAATTTGGACAATTGAGTAGAGGCCCAGTTACCCCTTTTCGACTTGAAATTTACTAAGCCAAATGCCAAATTTGGTCTTGAAAGTCGGATAAGTCGTTGAAACAAATAGGAGTTTTATAACTAGTCATCTCATATGGGCCTTTTCCCCATACATATGAATGGTTTGGATCACTAGAAAGTAGCCCTTTGACTTGAAATTGGACAAGTCATTCAAATATGTATGATTTTTTGAATTAGTCACACACATACGGGCCTAGTCGAATGGATCACTGGAAAGTAGCCCGCTGTATTAAGGATTTGGACAATTGAGTCTAGGTCGGGTTACCCCTTTATCAACTTAAAATTTACTTAAACAAATGGAAATTTTGGTCTTAAAAGTCGACTACATCGTTGAAACAAATAGGATTTTTAGAACTATTCATACACATACGGGCTTTCCCCCAGACATATGAATGGTTTCAATCGCTAAAAATTAACCCACTGACTTGAAATCAGACAAGTCACTGAAACAGGTATGATTTATAGAATTAGCCACCCACATATGGAACTAGTCGAATGGATCACTAGAAAGTAGCCCTCCATGTTAATGATTTCGATAATTGAGTAGAGGCCGGCTACCCCTTTTCAACTTGAAATTTACTTAGCCAAATGAAAATTTTGGTCTTAAAAGCCGGCTAATTCGATGAAACAAATAGGATTTCTACAACTAATCAAACATATACAGACCTTCCCCCCAGACATATGAATGATTTGGATCACTTAAAAGTACCCCTCTGAATTGAAATCAGACAAATCGTTGCAACAGATATGATTTTTAGAATTAGTCACAAAGAAACGGGCCTGGTCGAATGGATCACTGGAAAGTAACTCGTCATATTAAAGATTTGAACAACTGAGTAGAGGACGGGTTCCCCTTTTCGACTTGAAATTAACTTAGCCAAATGCAAAATTTCGTTTTAAAAGTCGGCTAAGTCGTTGAAACAAATAGGATTTTAAGAACTAGTCATACACATACGGGCCTTTCCCCAAGACATATGAACGGTTTGGATAACTAAAAATTAGCCCTCTGACTTGAAATCGGACAAGTCATTGAAACATGTTTGATTTATAGAATTAGCCACACACATACAGAACTAATCGGATGGATCACTAGAAAGTAGCCCTCCATGTTAATGATTTCGACAATTGAGCGGAGGCCCGGCTACCCCTTTTAACTTGAAATTTTTTTGGTCACTGGAAAGTAGTCCTCCATGATAATGATTTGGACAACTGAGTAGAGGTCGGGTTACCCCTTTTCGACTTGCAATTTACTTAGGCAAATGCAAAGTTTGGTGTTAAAAGTCGGCTAAGTCGTTGAAACAAATAAGATTTCTAGAATTAGTCATACAACACATACGGGCCTTCCAGACATATGAATGGTTTGGATCACTACAAAGTGGTCCTCTGACTTGAAATCGGACAAGTCATTGAAACAGTTATAATCTTAAGAATTAGTCACAAACATATGAGCCTACTTCAATGAATCACTGGAAAGTAGCCCGCCATTTTAAGCATTTGGACAATTGAGTAGAGGCCGAGTTACACCTTATCGACTTGAAATACACTTAGCCAAATGCAAAATTTAGTCTTAAAAGTCGGCTAAGTCGTTGAAACAAATAGGATTTTTAGAACTAGTCATACACATACGGGCCTTCCCTCCAGACATGAATGGTTTGGATCACTAAAATGTAGCCCTCTCACTTGAAATCGGACAAGTCACTATAACGGGTATAATTTTTAGAATTAGTCACATACAAACAGGCCTAGTCGAAACATATAGGATTTTTAGAACTAGTCACACACATACGAGCCTTCCCTGCAGACATGAATGCTTTGGATCACTAAAATGTAGCCCTCTGACTTGAAATCGGACAAGTCACTATAACGGGTATAATTTTTAGAATTAGTCACATACATACGGGCCTAGTCGAATGGATCACTGGAGAGTAGCCTGCCATATTAAGAATTTAGACAATTGAGTAGAGGCCGGGTTACCCCTTATGGACTTGAAATTCACTTAGCCAAATGCAAAATTTCGTCTTAAAAGTCAGCTAGGTCGTTGAAACAAATTGGATTTTTAGAACTAGTCATACACATACGGGCATTCCCCCAAACATATGAATGGTTTGGATCACTATAAAGTAGCCATCTGACTTGAAATCGGACAAATCATTAAAACAGGTATGATTCTAAGAATTAGTCACACACATACAGGCTTAGTCAAATGGATCACTGGATAGTAGCCCGCCATATTAAGGATTTGGACAATTGAGTAGAGGCCGGGGTTACACCTTTTCGAGTTGAAATTGACTTATCCAAATGCAAAGTCTCGTCTTAAAAGTTGGATAAGTTGTTGAATCAAATAGGATTAATAGAACTATTCATACAGATATAGGCCTTCCCCCAGACATATGAATGGTTTGGATCACTAAAAAGTAGCCCTCTGACTTGAAATCGGACAAGTCATTGAAACAGGTCTGATTCTAAGAATTAGTCACAAACATAAAGGCCTAGTCGAATGGATCACTGGATAGTAGCCTGCCATATTAAGGATTTGGACAATTGATTAGAGGTCGGGTTACTACTTTTCGACTCGAAATTTACTTAGCCAAATGCCAAATTTGGTCTTAAAAGTCGGATAAGTCGTTGAAACAAATTGGATTTTTAGAACTAGTTATACACCAGAAAGTAGCCCTCTAACTTGAAATTGGACAAGTCATTGAAACATGTATGATTTTTAGAATTAGTCACACATATACGGGCCTAGTCGAATGGATCACTGTATATTAAAGGATTTGGACAATTGAGTAGAGGTTGGGTTACCCCTTTTCAACTTCAAATTTGTTGAAAAAAATGCAAAATTTGGTTTAAAATCGCCTAAGTCATTGAAACAAATAGGATTTTCAAAAATAGTCATACACATAGGGGCCTTCCCCACAAACATATGAATGGTTTGGATCATTAAAAATTAGCCCTCTGACATGAAATCGGACAAGTCATTAAAAAAGGTATGATTTCTAGAATTAGCCACACACATACGAACTTTTCAAATGGATCACTAGAAAGTAGCCCTCCATGTTAATGATTTCGACAATTGAGCAGAGGCCGGGCTACTCCTTTTCGACTATAAATTTACTGAGTGAAATGCAAAATTTGGTCTTAAAAGTCGGATAAGTCGTTAAAACAAATAGGATTTTTAGAACTACTCATACACATACAGGCCTTCCCCCCAGACATATATGAATGGTTTGGATCACTAAAAAGTAGCCCTCTGACTTGAAATCGGACACGTCATTGAAACAGGTATGATTTTAGGAATTAGTCACAAACATGTGGGCATAGTCGAATGGATCACTGGAAAATAACCCACCATTTTAAGGATTTGGACAATTGAGTAGAGGTCGAGTTACCCCTTATCGACTTGAAATTCACTTAGCCAAATGCAAAATTTGGTCTTAAAAGTTGGCTAAGTCGTTGAAACAAATAGGATTTTTAGAACTATTCACACACATACGGGCCTTCCCTCCAGACATATGAATGGTTTGGATCACTAAAATGTAGCCCTCTAACTTGGAATCGGACAAGTCACTAAAACGGGTATAATTTTTAGAATTAGTCACATACATATGGGCCTTCCCCTCAGACATAAAAATGGTTTGGATCACTAAAAAGTAGCCCTCAGACTTCAAATCGAAGAAGTCATTCAAACAGGTATGATTTTAAGAATTAGTAACACATATGGGCATAGTCGAATGGATCACTGGAGAGTAGCCCGCCATATTAAAGATTTGGACAATTGAGTAGAGGTCGGGTTATCCCTTTTCAACTTGAAATTTACTTAGCCAAATGCAAAGTTTGGTCTTAAAAGGCAGATAAGTCGTTAAATCAAATAGGATTTCTACAGATATAGGCCTTCCCTCAGACATATGATTGGTTTGGATCACTAAAAAGTAGCCCTCTGACTTGAAATCGGACAAGTCATTGAAACATGTAAGATTTTTAGAATTAGTCACACACATACGGGCATAGTCGAGTGGATCACTGGAAAGTAGCCCGCCATATTAAGGATTTGGACAATTGATTGGCGGTCGGGTTACCCCTTTTCGACTTGAAATTTACTTGGCCAAATGCAAAATTTGTTCTTAAAAGTCGGCTAAGTCATTGAAACAAATAGGATTTTGAGAACTAGTCATACACATACGGGCCTTCCACCCAAACATATGAATGGTTTGGATCACTAAAAGGTAGCACTCTGATTTGAAATCAGACAACTCATTGAAATAGGTATGATTTCTAGAATTAGTTACACACATACGGGCCTAGTCCAATGGATCACAGGAAAGTAGCCGGCTATATTAAGGATTTGGACAATTGAGCAGTGGCCGGGTTACCCCTTTTCGACTTGAAATTTACTTAGCCAAATGCAAAATTTGGTCTTAAAAGTCAAATAAGTCATTGAAACAAATAGGATTTTTAGAACTAGTCATACACATACGGGCCTTCCCCCAGACATAAGAATGGTTTGGATCACTAAAAAGTAGCCCTCTGACTTGAAATCGGACAAGTCATTGAAACAGGTATGATTTTAAGAATTAGTCCACATACGGGCCCAGTCGAATGGATCACTGGAAAGTAGCCCGCCACATTAAAGATTTGGACAATTGAGTAGAGGCCGGGTTACCCCTTTTCGACTTGAAATTTACTTAGACAAATGCAAATTTTGGTCTTAAAAATCGGCTAAGTCGTTGAAACAAATAGAATTTTCAGAACTAGTCATACACATACGGGCCTTCCCCCTAGACATGAATGGTTTGGATCACTAAAAAGTAGCCCTCTGACTTGAAATTGGATAAGTCATTGAAACAGGTATGATTTTTAAAATTAGCCACACACATACGGAAATAGTCGAATGGATCACTAGAAAGTAGCCCTCCATGTTAATGATTTGGACAATTGAGTAGAGGCCGGGTTACCCCTTTTCGACTTGAAATTTACTTAGCCAAATGCAAAGTTTCATCTTAAAAGTCGGCCAAGTCATTGAAACGAATAGGATTTCTAGAACTATTCATACAGATACAAGACTTCCACCTAGACATGAATGGTTTGGATCACCAAAAAGTGTGTTTCAAGCATGACCTTCGAGTCCTTACCTCAGTGGTAGACTCTGAGGAGTTTCAACACGAGCTCTTGGGTTCGATACCCATAGGTGGTGAAATCCCACTACGGCGTGTGTGGGTGTGTGGGTGTCGAGTTCGTGTGTTAAAATTTTTATTTTTATTTATATATATATATAAAAAAAAAGGTCTAAGGACTATTCATAGAAATAAAGTAGACCAAAAAAAAAAATTGAAGAAAAGAGGGGAAAAAAAAAGCAAAACCAAATTTAAAAACATACCCCTCTGCAACCATGTGTACTTAATGAAGCATCTTCTCGATCACCATTTCCACCTGGTCTTCATAATAAGCATCTTCTAGCATCAACAACCTGCAACATGCACAAAATCACCCAAAGAGGAATCTGTTACAAAATCTACAGAGTGATCATGCACTTGGATTTTTCTGTTTTAAATCTTCTATCCAAAATCCACTTGAAACAGTTTTTTTTCTGAAAGGGCCATCATACTTCCAATTGCATTTATAAAATACAGCATTCAACCTTGCTGGTTTATGCAAAAAAAAAAAAAAATCGCTAGGCATCATTCGTTGTTCGAGTCATTTCCTTATTTTATCCATACATGCACATATTCCACCAAACAACAAGAAACTATCTACTTACAATAGCTTATACCGTTTATGTCAAAATTTCAAATGCAAATAAGAAGCAGATATTTACCATAGAATCATCAGCCCTACCAAGAAGCCTTGGTCCCAATCACCTGCCCATAATCTGAAATAATGAAACATGCTAATGAGAAACATACACAATCCCTGTCCAACCAATTCATATGCACAATATTAATCACAAAGGAAGGTTAAAACAGTTGAGATAATTTGAAACAATAGCAATCAAGGAGAACCTGTTATAGTGTTCCAAGAGATAATGATTCCATGCAGGCCTGTGAAAATGCTTCAAAATCAGCAACATATGAAACAATAGCAATCAAGGAGAACCTGTTATTCGAACCGAAAATTTCACCTTGCGTTGCTGTCACATATAGGGTTTGATTATCATCACGATTATGAGAAAAACGGCAGAACCCGAAAACCTCACCCTGAATTTGACAGACGTATCCAGCTTAGATTCAAAGATACAAGAAAAAAAAAAAAAAAAAAGGAAATCCAAAAATGTACTTAAGGAATCAGTAAAATGGGCTCAAGCCCACAGCTCAATGCTAGACAAGGAATGTTCCAACAGAGGTATCGGGTTCAAGCCTAGATTGCCTATCAAAAGAAAAAAGGCAAGTAAAACAAGCTGCTCACATTTTCTCCTGGTAAATTGGCTACAACCATCAATGACGTTAGGTCCCAAACCCGACAAGGACCACTACTTCCCAAGGATGCCAGAAATTTTCCATCAGAACTGCATGAGAAAGTCTGAGAAGTCTGATAAACAATCAAGATATTCAATATAACAAATAAAATCAGAACAAAGGGATCTGAATTATATATATATATATATATATATATATATATAGGGAAAAGGTACTATGTGCTCGAGCGTAAAGCGGCCGTCCGTGAGGTCGAGCTGTGTGGGCCCCACCGTGATGCCTTTCAAACATCAACACCGTCCACCAGATGCACCATTCCATGGTGGGCCTAGACGGCCCAAAATCAAGTCAATCTGTGACTTTAGTGGGCCACACCACATACAGAAGTGCAGAGGGGCCGCGCACCATTAAAACATTCATAACCATTTTTGAGGGCCCACCGAGATGTGGTTTGCAAATCCAGCCCATCCATTATGTGTGTCCCACTTGAATGAGGGTATATATATATATATATATGGGAAAAGGTACTATGCGCTCGAGCGTAAAGCGGTCGTCTGTGAGGTCGAGCTAGGTGGGCCCCACCGTGATGCCTTTCGAACATCAACACCGTCCACCAGATGCATCATTCCATGGTGGGCCTGGACGGCCCAAAATCAAGTCAATCCGTGACCTTAGTGGGCCACGCTACGTACAGAAGTGCAGAGGGGCCGTGCACCATTAAAACATTCATAACCATTTTTGAGGGCCCACCGAGATGTTTTTTGCAAATCCAGACCATCCATTATGTGTGTCCAACTTGAATGAGGGTTCAGAACAAGTTTCAGGTGCATGGAAAACTCATGTGGGTCCCACCAGTGCTTTTATATGTTTTTGGCATGTATACTTATGGTTTTAGATGGTGTGGTCCACCTGAGTCACGGATTGACCTGATTTTGGGCCGTCCAGGCCCACCATGGAATGGTGCATCTGGTGGACGGTGTTGATGTTCGAAAGGCATCACGGTGGGGCCCACCCAGCTCGACCTCACGGACGACCGCTTTACGCTCGAGCGCATAGTACCTTTTCCCATATATATATATATATATATATATATATATATATATATATATATATATATATATATATATATATAAACAAACTTGGGTTTCTAGCACTCTCAAGCAAACTGACATGGTTTGTAAATGCTTACTATGCTATTTAACTATAGTACAAAGTCCAAATGTTTTCCAGACATATACAAATATTTCCATGTACCTGAAATCCAAATCTTTCACAGAGGCATGGGCATCAGGCCGATCAAGAAGGACTTCCATACTAGCCACTTGAAAACTCTTAAATAGCCATCCTACATTCAACAAAGCTGAAGTGTAACATACCACCTTGAAGATTGATCACATTCAACTTAATCTATGCATTTAGACTAAAACTAATGGCATGATGATTTTGCATACACATGTACACAACCAGCTTGCTACATGCTTAAATGCGAGATTGGACATAAAAGTAAACTGGCCAAAGACCCACTTATCACGGACAGGCCCTTCTTTACCTGCAACTCATCTATAAAATCAGTAATTTCACTTGCAAATGCAAACAAAGAGTGATAGATTAATAAGGTCAGCCAATTAACTTGAAAATCATACGTAGAGGCACAAGTCCTTCATGGCTCCAATCAATTGTCAAGTAATTCAGCTTCGATTCACCATAGTAACTCTGGTTGGTTTTATCAACATCCGATTGTGCCACTGTCAGAAGTCCTGTTGCACCATAGTTCCAGTGCAGTTGCACCGTGGAGCACCGGAAAAAACTTCGCCAAGCTGAGCCTGTGCATCCTTGTCACAGGAAAAAGTCTGGACACTAGCTGGAATTCCCTATACAAAGAAAAAGAAGAGTAAAAGTTTGAATGAGTTTCTCTGAAACACAAATGCATTTAGATGTGTGGTCTATACACTGACCAAACACAAATCAAAATTCCATGTATTTCAGGTTCAAATAGTGATTGCAATTTGGAGGGTTACTTCCTAAATATAAATAGAGTTAGACTAACCCTGTTTTGGTCATTTCAATAAAGAGGAAATGACAAGAATGAATGATGTTTCATTGTATTCATAACAAGCAAGCAGCCTCCAAATAGCAATTAAGTTCTTCTTGAGTACAACTTGAGATTGACATAATAGCATTTTGAAGCCAACCCTAAATAAGAATATTTGAAGCAAATTACAATCTGGTTATTTCAAAACTTGGGATGTTTGTTCAATGAAACAAACTACCCACAATGCTTTTGATTGAATTCAATTTTTATGAATGTATATTCCTTTTGCCTAAGAGTAAATGATCTAACAGTGAGTCTACGGTTTAGGGCCTCAACATATTCTGGTATTTAAGTTCTACAGCATTATCATGAAAAGGTTCATAGCACTTATTCTTTTAAAAGAGTTACAATCTAATCAGCCACAAGATCTTCCTTCTACGATTAGAAGTCTCTCATAATCCATTACCCATCAAGTATCAACTCACCATTTTACCGGAAACAAATATTAAAGCTGTTGTTTTCAGCTCCCTTAACCGCATTATGACTGCAGCAAAATGCTGTTGAAAAAAACAATTCGAGAAGGCAAATTAGTCATTCTTGACAAAAGATACAATGCAATGAGGATTTATATGAAACTCGACCAGAGGACATGCATAGAATAAGAGTTTCATTTTATATACAAGTGGGCCCATGTTATCTAATCTGACCATGGTTCGAAAACCCAAAAACAGGACTGTAACTCTAAAATCAACAAGTTGATCAATTCAAAGAGTACATTGTGACTAGGATGTAGACAACCATTTCAGCTCAACCAAATTTGGAGCAATGTTTTAAATAGCAGTAGCGTGATGTGTATCGCTCAACCCTCTATAGCATGTAGCGTAAATACGTAGCGTGTAGCGTAAGCTACACGATACTTCTATTTTTTAATTTAAAAATATGATAAATATAATAAATAGTGGAAAAAAAAAGGGAAAAAAATATAAAAATGCCGAAAAGATGATTCATTTTATCAATTATAAGCATGTTCAAAAAAGTTATTAGTTATCATTTATCAAATGCAAATCCACATATATAAGCCAATTCAAATAATTATCACATCAACAACTTTCTAAGCAAACCACTTTAATTAATATTGTCTAATTGAAACCACAAGTCACAATTATGAAAAGAAATAAAAATCTCATAGGTTAAAAGTATCAAGTATAATACAAGTGTCACATTCCTCAACATTAGAAACAAAGAAAACGTGAAAAAAATAATAAAATAATAAAATAGCAAGAAAATACATTGTAGCTTACGCTACACGCTACGTAGTTGTAGCGTACGCTACGACCCCTGTATCATACACTACAGGGGATTTACGCTATTTGGGACGCTATGTAGCACTACGGCTACGCTACGCTACGGGCGCTATTTGAAACCCTGATTTGGAGTCAGCTCAACCATTTTTTCAGCTATGATGTAGACCATCAGTACGTTGTGCGCCATCGTAGATGGACCATTCCCAAAGAATTTTCTCTATAGGTCAGCATTCAATTTGTACATTTCAAAAAAAAAAAAAAGCATTTCCATTTGTTTGGAGTCAGCTCAACCAGTTTTTCGGCTATGATGTAGACCATCAGTACATTGTGCACCATCGCAGATGGACCATTCCCAAAGAAGTCAGCATAACATTTCAATTTGTTTGTTTCAAAAAAAAACAAAACAAAACAAAACAAAAAAAAAAAAAAAAAAAAAAAAAAAAAAAAAAAACATTTCCATTTGTTGCTTGCAAATAAATGGTTGGAGAAAAGTAATAAAGCACTAGTGACTAGGATATCCCAGAATGAAGTGTATGACCATCCATTGTTGCCGCCCAGCCAAGCAAGCATCTCTCCACTTGTATAAACTGAAAACACGTGCATATTGTGCATATCATCAGGTCATGAATTGGATAACTCATCTACTGAAATAACCCAAGTAAATTTTCTCAGTTATTAGCTTCTTCTTTTTCTTTTTCTTTTTTTTAAATGGAGTAGTTCATATAATGTATCTTAGGTGAAGTTTCAAAATAAACAAGCATTTTCTGGCTTGTAATGTATAAATCGAAATTAAAAAGAACTGTTAATTAGATAAGAAGTTCTAATTAAGCCTTCAAAATCAAGCCTCTGTGAGTATCAAGCCTTTAATAACCTTTGGCTGAGAATCCATCTTGACTGTAGTCAGAGCACGGTAGTGGCAATTATGCATAAACAGAAGTGTAAGTCCTCCCTTCAAGCACAACTGCTGCACAAAGCTTTTAGATCAGAAAATCCTCCCTCCAAGCACACAACTGCTACCCATACCAAAGGTGGAATCATTACAAGTCTTCATTCCTGTTGTCTTTTTTTTTTTTTTTTTTGAAAGATTCCATTTCTAATGTCTTTAAGCACTTGGCATAAAAAATAATGGAAATAAAATTATCATACTAGGATTCAAAACCAAAACCATTTAATGAGCATCAAAAATCACAAAGGCAAACATTTCTACAGAAATCCACCTAATAGTGAAAGTTTATCTCCTAAAACCAAAAAAGGATCAAACCATAAAACCAAAGCATAGACTCCAAAAGTCTTTGTAAATTTTCTCATCTTTCGAAGGAAAAAAAAAAAAAAAACCTTGAAAAGGTCTATTGCATAAACAACACAAAACGATAGTTCCAAGTGTGGTATCTTTGTAAATTTTCTCATTGTAAATGATAGTTCCAGATAGGCCATACAATCCATGGTCAGGTGCTCTCCCAAGCTGGCAATCCCAAGAGATTTAAAAAATTAAATAAATAAATAAATAAATAAATAAACAGCTTAAAACTAGGGAATAAGAAAAAATTACCTTAGCAGTGGACGGTCACGTAATTGCCTGTTTCCCAAGACCAATCTACACAGAGATACTGACTTGTGACAGATCTATACCCGAGCCTTGTAGTGCCTTGTTAAAATAGTCAATAACCTGCTCCAAATCATGCCATTGGACTGTAAGTTTGAGGTTCAGATAAAATATCAAAGAAAGGCTCAAAAAGTGCCACTAATAAAAGAAAATCCATAAACCAAATCATCCAAACAGTCGCATTCTGACATAGAGCAGGATGATCAGATGGCAACATTCACCAATAATTTGTATATCATGATTTTGGATTTACAAAATGCATTTGGATGAACTATCAAGTTAAATTGCAATTACTAGTGCAATTAAGCAGGAGTAACCAAGCATTACTGGACATTGATATTAATGCAGAGTTCAAAATCAAGTTACATTGCTTTCAAGGTAAAAATGAATGTAGCTGTAAAGACTCGAACACCTGCACCCATGGAACTTCACATTA
This sequence comes from Magnolia changhungtana, assembly GCA_030180095.1. NCBI lineage: Eukaryota > Viridiplantae > Streptophyta > Magnoliopsida > Magnoliales > Magnoliaceae > Magnolia > Magnolia changhungtana. The sequence continues at coordinate 42,013 of JASAUF010000633.1, forward strand.
ATTTCAAAAGACAATCCAATGCAGCACATGTGCAATTTTAAAGTTAGGGGAAAAAATTTCTAAGGACTCAAACACTGAGCAAGACATCCAACTCGGAAAGCACCATTGCTAAAGACTCAAACACCTTAATGTAAGTGAGGGGCCTTGGCCTTTATGATACCATGTGCAGTAGGAGGTAAGAATGTCAAGTGCAAATACCTGAGCAAAGCACATAAAGAGAAAATGACTCAGTTACAGGCATAGATACTACTACACTGATGTTTTTGAACATGTCATTCTAAGCCAAAAAAAAAAATTTGAAAAACATAGATTTGCTTAGCCACACGTGTGTAGTAAAGCTCATGTACAAGTGTCAGCATGGCACAATTGGTACAAGATCCAATCTATCCATCTAAATGGAAACACTATATTGATAACCTGGCCCAAGAATCAGGTTGACCCACTAGTCATGTGGGCCACAGTTTGTGAATAAATGAACAGATATGAAAAACATGGCCGCAGTTTTCTAACCCATCCACTTGTTTTCAATATCATGAGAAAAATGTCCAAATCTAAAACTCTCCCTAGAAATTCCCAAGCCTCCCTAGATATTCCCAAGCCGAGAAATTGTAGCCTAACAAAAATTATAGCCCTTGATTAAGCAGACTGGCTGAACAAGATTCATGTAGGCTTAGACTTTTTTTTCTCCTCTTGAAGGATAATGATACGCAACTACTGTTAAAATGAACTCATTATGTATTACAGAATAATTGAGATCAACCATCATTAGGCATCTGCCAAACAGTGATTACATGAGGAATTCAAAATCAGATTGTGACAACCAGATTCAGTAAGAAACTGTGCCCGGGTTGACAACCAGAAATTGTCACAACCAGAAACTTTCAAACCCCAGATATCACTTCCTTATCTCTCCCCACATCATCCCTTAGTTTCCAAATTGGAAATCAGAAGCAACTGAGGAAGCAAAGATGCAATAATCTGGAAAATTTTCTAGAACAGAGACTGGTGCGCTACGCACCTACGGTACGCTTGCATCAATGGCGATGAGAGAGGGAAAGAGGCTTTCTGAGAGGGGGGGGGGGGGCTTTCAGAGAGAGAGAGAGAGAGAGAGGAAGGGAGAGGTTTTCAGAGAAGAGAAGTAGAGAGATGGCTTTCTTAGCAGGGAAGAAAGACCTCCACTCGTATATAAATGCAGACCTCAACCGTTGCAGACCTCAACCGTTGAAGGGCTATTTGGTAATTCAAGAAATTTTGAGTAATTCGGAGGGAAGCGGATTCGCAGCGACATGGCTGGTGTGGGTACGTGTCGTGCGAAGACGAGCGTTGCAGCTCCGAGTTGTACGAACGGTCCATAGGAGATCAAAGTTACATGGCCCACATAATTATGTATTTATTATATCCACACCGTTCATACATTTTTTGAGATCATTTTAGAGCTCGATACCAAAACTTATTCATATAAAAATCTTAAGTGAACCACACCATGAATAGCAGTGGGACAATGATTCTCACCGTTAAAACATTTGTAGGCCCACCGTAGCTTTTATTTCCCATCCAATCTGTTCATAAGGTCAAAAGGAGCTGGATGAAGGGGAAAAACAAATATAATATCAATTCAAAACTTCTGTTACCCCCGAGAGGATTTCAATGGTCCACTTGACCTTTGGATCTGTCTTATTTTCCGGTTAAAGCCTTAAGACGATCTCTCCAAATTAAAGAACGGTTGGGATGGACGCGGATTGGCTACTCCCCCTGACATCAGCCAATGGCTAGTGGTCGGTGCTCCGTGGGACCCACCATGATGTATTTGTTTCATCCATGCCGTCCATCTATTATTACGGATCATTTTACAGTATGAGACCAAAAACTAGTTATATCCCAATCTTAAGTGGACCACATTACATGAAACGGTGATGAATGAGCGTCGACCATTAAAAAACATTATGTGGCCATAAAAGTTTCAGATCAAGATGATTTTTGTTTTTTCCTTTCATCTGGGCCTCTATGACCTAATCAACATATTAGATGTGAAATAAACAGTACAGTGGGCCATAGGAGGATTTTAATGATAGATATTCAACCACTATTGCTTTCATGTGGTGTGGTCCGCCTGAGAATTATATACCTCTTATTTTTGGGACCAAGCCATAAAATGATCTGTAAAAATGTATGAACGAAATGGATGAAACACATACATCATTGTGGGGCCCACAGAGCACTGACCACCGGCCCCGGGGCTGGTGTCAGGGGAGTAGCCAATCCGTTTCCGGTTGGGATATAACACATACCTCATGATAGGACCCACATGGTGACGTCAACACACGCTGGTGTGCGCTACACCAGCCAATCTGCTTCCAAATCCGAGTGAGTGATACGTATCTGCCGTTGCACTTCTTCTACTCACACGTGTTAAGTTATGATAAAAGATTTCGAATCGTGTCAGGAGATTTCGACAGTTGGGGCGGGGAGTGGAAGTCTGGAAGACTCCCGTTAGACTTTCCCATTTTGATTTCATTGCACGTGCGCCTCAAAGAGGATTCGCTGAGGCGGGGTAAGGAGAAATTTACATCTGTACGACCGATTTATGGCCTATTTACGAGAGGAAGCCCACCTCATTTTACCTTACAAGAATAAGCCCCAGCTGTTTGGACGACTTGCCAATGGCCGAAAATGGCCCTGCTTTTTCCTTCAACCGGATCGGTGGTGTCGAAGACGAGTGCTGACGCTCCTCGAACTCCGAGTTGTAAAAACGGTTCAAAAGATATCAAAGTTACATGAGCCCCACAGTTACATATTTATTATATCTACAACCTTCATCCATATTTCGAGATCATTTCGGAGCATTATCAAAAAAAATAATAATCACATCCAAAGATCAACTGGACCACACCACATAGAGCAGTGCGAAAATTGATTTTCACCGTTAAAAATTTTGTAGGGCCACCATAAAATTTATTTTTCATCCAATCTATTCATAAGGTCACAAAGACTAGGATGAAGAAGAAAAACAAGCTTCATAATGATCCAAAACTTCTGTGACCCCTGAAAGGGTTTCGATGGTAGACGTTCAATCCTCCACAGCCTTTAACAGTGTGGTCCACTTGATAGCTAGATCTATCTTATTTTTGGTCTCAAGCCTTAATACGAGTTTGCCAAAAAGATGAACGGTTTGGATATAACACATACCTCATAATAGGACCCACAAAAACCGGTGAGATTACAACAGCAAAAAATAAAATAATAAATAAATAAATAACCCAGGAACTTATTGCTACGGGGCTATCTATGGCTACTGATAATAACCGTAGCCATATCTCTCTACCCTGCGATTTCGAAATGTCCTTTTATTTGTATCAAAAGTCTTTCGATATGTACTTCGATATATCGAAGGTCTTTCAATTAATCGAAAAAGATCCAGAACTGTCCAACGAGTTTGCCTCAAAAATCCTGCAATTTTCAATTAATCGAATGTCTTTCAATGAAACGAAAAAGGTATTTTACCTTTAGCTACGGATTATAACCGTAGCCATAACTGTAGTCTGTGCCAATCTATGAATTTTTTTATTATTTTTTATTATTTTTTATTTTTATTTTTTTTTAACATGGAAAACTTTATTCTACCTACAATTTTTTCTAATACATATTTATATAAATATGTATATATAAGCATATAAAAAAAATTCTCGTTTTTCATTTATTTCTTTATTCATTTAACAAGAATATCTTCTAAACCAAAATTAGTTACTTAATGTACCCTATATGATTTTGCGGTAGGAGAAGCTACTTTAGCCAACAAACGTAGTTATTTTCCAAAATTCCATTAGGTCGATAGTCGAAAATCCATTTCATTCACTTTGCGGTCAATTTCAATCAATTCGCGGCCAATTTCATTCATTTCATTTACTTCACGGTGATTTCCATGCATTTCACGGTCAATTCGCTTCACTTCATGGTCATTTCCATGCATTTCACGATCATTCTCGCCTATTCCGTGTTGATTCACGGTCATTTCGACGCATTTCACAGTGAAGTGTAGCGATTGGACCGTGAAATGCGTGAAAATGACCGTGAAGTGAAGGGGCATGACCGTGAAATGCATCGAAATGACCGTGAATCAACACAGATAGGCGGGAATGACCGTGATATGCATGGAAATGACCGTGAAGTGAGGCGGTTGGATCGTGAAATGCGTGGAAATAACCGTGAAGTAAAGGGGCATGACCGTTAAATGCGCTAAAATAACCGTGAATCAACACGGAATAGGCGAGAATGACTGTGATATGCATGGAAATCACAATCATTCCCGCTAATTCCGTGTTGATTCACGGTCATTTCGACACATTTCACGGTCATGCCCCTTCACTTCACGGTCATTTCTGCACATTTCACGGTCAATTCGCTTCACTTCACGGTCATTTCCATGCATTTCACAGTCATTCCCGCCTATTCCGTGTTGATTCACGGTCATTTCGACGCATTTCACGATAAAGTGTAGTGATTGGACCGTGAAATGCGCGGAAATGACCGTGAAGTGAAAGGGCATGACCGTGAAATACGCCGAAATGACCATGAATCAACACAGAATAGGCGGGAATGACCGTGATATGCATGAAAATGACCGTGAAGTGAGGCGATTGGACCGTGAAATGCGCGAAAATGACCGTGAAGTGAAGGGGCATGATCATGCAATGCGCCGAAATGACCATGAATCAACACAGAATAGGCGAGAATGACCGTGATTTTCATGCATACCATGGTTATTCCCGCCTATTCCATATTGATTCACAATCATTTCGACGGATTTCATGGTCATGCCCCTTCACTTCACGGTCATTTTCGTGCATTTCACGGTCAATTCGCTTCACTTCACGGTCATTTCCAGCATTTCACGGTCATTCCCGCCTATTCCGTGTTGATTCATGGTCATTTCGATGCATTTCACGGTCATGCCCCTTCACTTCACGGTCATTTTCGCGCATTTCACAGTCCGATCGCCTCACTTCACGGTCATTTCCATGCATATCACGGTCATTCCCGCCTATTCTGTGTTGATTCACAGTCATTTCGGCGCATTTCACGGTCATTTACCTTCACTTCATGGTCATTTCCACGCATTTCACGGTCGATTCGCTTCACTTCAGGGTCATTTCCGCGCATTTCACGGTCATTTCTTCCAATTTCGTGTTGATTCACGGTCATTTCCACGCACTTTATGATCAATTCCCTTCACTTCGGGGTCATTTCCACGCATTTCACGGTTGATTCGCTTCACTTCAGGGTCATTTTCGGGCATTTCACGGTCATTTCCGCTAATTCTGTGTTGATTCACGGTCATTTCCACGCACTTCACGGTCAATTCTCTTCACCTCAGGGTCATTTCCACTCATTTCATGATCGATTTGCTTCACTTCAGGGTCATTTCCATGCATTTCACGGTCATTCCCGCAAATTCTGTGTTGATTCATGGTCATTTCGGCGCATTTCACGGTCATGCCCCTTCACTTCACAGTCATTTCGCGCATTTCACGGTCCAATCGCTACACTTCACCGTGAAATACGTCGAAATGACCGTGAATCAACACGGAATAGGCGGGAATGATCGTGAAATGCATGGAAATGACCGTGAAGTGAAGTGAATTGACCATGAAATGCGCGGAAATGACCGTGAAGGGGCATGACCGTGAAATGCGTCGAAATGACCGTGAATCAACATGGAATAAGCGAGAATGACCGTGATATGCATGAAAATCATGGTCATTCCCGCTTATTCCGTGTTGATTCACGGTCATTTCGGTGCATTTCACGGTCATGCCCCTTCACTTCACGGTCATTTTCGGGCATTTCACGGTCCAATCACCTCACTTCACGGTCATTTCCATGCACATCATGGTCATTTCCGCCTATTCCGTGTTGATTCACGGTCATTTCAGCGCATTTCACAGTCATGCCCCTTCACTTCACGGTCATTTCCGCGCATTTCACGGTCCAATCGCCTCACTTCACCATCATTTTCATGTATATCACGGTCATTCCCGCCTATTCCATGTTGATTCACGGTCATTTCGGCGCATTTCACGGTCATGCCCCTTCACTTCACAGTCACTTCCGCGCATTTCACGGTCCAATCGCTACACTTCACCGTGAAATGCGTTGAAATGACCGTGAATCAACACGGAATAGGCGGGAATGACCGTGAAATACATAGAAATGACCGTGAAGTGAAGCAAATTGATCGTGAAATGCGCAAATATGACCGTGAAGTGAAGGGGCATGACCATGAAATGCGTCGAAATGACCGTGAATCAACATGGAATAGGCGGGAATGACCGTGATATGCATGGAAATCACGGTCATTCCCGCCTATTCCGTGTCCGCCTATTCCGTGTTGATTCACAGTCATTTCGGCGCATTTCACGGTCATGCCCCTGCACTCCACGGTCATTTCTGCGCATTTCACGGTCATTTCCATGCATATCACGGTCATTCCAGCTTATTCCGTGTTTTTTTTTTTACACACCCCCACACACTCACGCCACACGCACACACACCCCACACGCACGCCGTGGGATTTCACCACCATGGGTACTCGAACCCTTGACCCGGTGTTGAAACTACAGGGAGTCTACCACCCAGGTAAGAGTAAGGACCCATCTGCCTATTCTGTGTTGATTCACGGTCGTTTCGGTGCATTTCACGGTCATGCCCCTTCACTTCACAGTCATTTCCGCATATTTCACGGTCTAATTGCTACACTTCACCGTGAAATGCGTCGAAATGACCGTGAATCAACACGGAATAGGCAGAAATGACTGTGAAATGCATGGAAATGACCGTGAAGTGAAGCGAATTGACTGTGAAATGCATGGAAATGACCGCGAAGTAAATAAAGTGAATGAAATTGACCGCGAACTGATTGAAATTGCCCGCAAAGTGAATGAAATGGATTTTCGACCATCGACCTGATGGAATCTTGGAAAATAACTAGGTTAGTTGGCTAAAGTAGCTTCTCCTACCCCAAAATCCGATAGGTACATCAAGTAACTAATTTTGGTTTAGAAGATATTCTTGTTAAATGAATAAAGAAAGAAATGAAAAAAAAAGAGAGAAACTAATTTTTATATGCTTATATATACATATTTATATAAATATGTATTAGAGAAAATCGTAGTTAGAATAAAGTTCTCTATGTGAAAAATAAATAAATAAAAATAAATAAATAAATTTCATAGATTGGCACAAACTACAGTTATGGATATGGTTATAATCCGTAGCTAAAGGTAAAATTCCTTTTTCAATTAATCGAAAGACATTCGATTAATCGAAAATTGCAGGATTTTTGAGGCAAACTCAATAGACAGTTTTGGACCTTTTTCGATTAATCGAAAGACCTTTGATATATCGAAGTACATATCAAAAGACCTTTGATACATATAAAAGGACATATCGAAATGGCAGGGTAGAGGGCTATGGCTTCGGTTATTATCCATAGCCATAGAAAGCCTCGTAGCCATAACTTCCTGGTTTATTTATTTATTTATTATTATTATTATTTTATTTTTTGTTGTTGTAATCCCACCGCTTCTTGTGGGTCCTATTATGAGGTATGTGTTATATCCAAACCGCCCATCTTTTTGGCGAACTTGTATTAAGGCTTGAGACGAAAAATCAGCCAGATCTAGCTATCAAAGTGGACCACATTGTTAAAGGCTGTGGAGGATATTGAACATCTATCATTGAAACCCTTTTAGGGGTCACAGAAGTTTTGGATCATTATGAAATTTGTTTTTCCTCTTCATCCATGTCTTTATGACCTTATAAATAGATTTGATGGAAAATAAATGTTATGGTGGGCCCTACAAAATTTTTAACGGTGAAAATCAATTTTCCCGCTACTCTTTGTGGTGTGGTCCAGTTGATCTTGGGATATGATTTTTTTTTTAATGCTCCGAAATGATCTTGAAATATGGATGAACGTTGTGGATATAATAAATACCTAACTGTGGGGCCCACGTAACGTTGATCTCTTTGAACCGTTCGTACAACTCGGAGTTCGAGGAGCGTTAGCGCTCGTCTTCGAACACCAGCCGATCCGCTTGAAGGTAAAAGTTAGGGGCATTTTCGACCTATGGCAACTCGTCCGTACAGCTGGAGCTTATTCTTACAAGGATAATGTAACACCCCGGAGAGCGGGGGCGCTCTGTCTCCCGAGGGGCGGTGGGTGTGTAGTGCACCTGTCCCACATCGGAAAGGGAGAGCCCGAGATCTTGGTCTATATGTGGGGCTCTGACCTTCAATAGTACGACACGTTTTGTGGGTGGTTCGCTAACTGCTTCCACCTGCGAGAACAAAACCGTGAAGGTGGACAGTGAGTGTCAACCAAAGCGGACAATATCATACTGCTGGGGGCGGGGTGTTACAAATGGTATTAGAGCGAGGGTGCTCTGTCTCCCAAGGGGGGTGGGTGTGTAGTGCACCTGTCCCACATCGGAAAGAGAGAGCCCGAGATCTTGGTCTATATGTGGGGCTCCGACCTTCGATAGTACGACGCGTTTTGCAGGTAGTTCGCTAACCGCTTTCGCCTGCGAGAACAAAACCGTAAAGGTGGAAAGTGAGTGCCAGCCAAAGCGGACAGTATCATACTGTTGGGGACGGGGTGTTACAAATTGGTGTGCAGTGCACCTGTCCCACATCGGAAAGGGAGAGACCGAGATATTGGTATATATGTGGGGCTCTGACCTTCAATAATACGATGCGTTTTACGGGTGGTTCGCTAACCACTTCCGCCTGCGAGAATAAAACCGTGAAGGTGGACGGTGAGTGCCACCCAAAGCGGACAATATCATACTGTTGGGGACGGGGTGTTACAAATGGTATCAGAGCGAGGGTGCTTTCTCCCGAGGGGGGGTGGGTGTGTAGTGCACCTATCCCACATCGGAAAGGGAGAGCCCAAGATCTTGTTTTATATGTGAGGCTCTGACCTTCAATAGTACGACGCATTTTGCGGGTGGTTCGTTAACCGCTTCTGCCCACGAGAACAAAACCGTGAAGGTGGACAGTGAGTGCCAGCCAAAGCGGACAATATCATACTGTTGGGGTCGGGGTGTTACAAATGGTATCAAAGCGAGGGCGCTCTGTCTCCTGAGGGGGGGTGGGTGTGTAGTGCACCTGTCCCACATCGGAAAGGGAGAGCCCGAGATATTGTTCTATATGTGGAGCTCCGACCTTCAATAGTACGACGCGTTTTGTGGGTGGTTCGCTAACCACTTCCGCCCACGAGAACAAAACCGTGAAGGTGGACAGTGAGTGCCAGCCAAAGCGGACAATATCATACTGTTGGAACAGGGGTGTTACAAATGGTATCAAAGCGAGGGCGCTCTGTCTCCCGAGGGGGGGGTGTGTGTAGTGCACCTGTCTCACATCAGAAAGGGAGAGCCCAAGATCTTGGTCTATATGTGGAACTCCGACCTTCAATAGTACGACGCGTTTTGCAGGTGGTTCGCTAACCGCTTCCGCCTGCGAGAACAAAACCGTGAAGGTGGACAGTGAGTGCCAGCCAAAGCGGACAATATCATATTGTTGGGGACAAGGTGTTATAAATAAATGAGGTGAGCTTCATCTCGTAAATGGGCCATAAATGGGTCGTACAGTCGTAAATTTCTCATTAGGAAACTGGCTAATGAAGTGACGTCTCCAAGTCATGTGAGGGCAACATGATGTATTGTTGTATCCACACCATCCATCCATTTAGAGATACCATTTTAGGTCACAATCCAAAGAATGAGGCAGATCCAAAGCTGTAGTGGACCCCACCACAGAAAAGTGGGAAGAGTGACTCCCACAGTTGAAACCTTCTTCCACCGTGATGTTTATTTGAGATCCTGTTCATGTGGAAAGAAGAGAAAACACATATATCATCTTGATAGAAAACTTTTGTGGCCATTATAAGTTTTGAATGGAGGGCTTTTGGTTCATGCCCTAATATGATATCTCCAAATAAATGGACAGTATGGATACAAAACATACATCATGGTGGGGCCCATAGAACTGGGCAACATCAGTTCATAACCAGTCTCGCTACTCGACCTGGCGTCCCCAGTGTAATATAGTGAAGCCAAAGGCACACATTTCGGGATATAAATCTTAGCTATCCTTGTAGTCTTCCACTATGTGGGTGGAATATGGTAAAACCATCTTTCAAAAGACAAACATTCAGGAGTTAAATATCAGTTTTGGCCGTCCATATAGTCTTCCATATGTGGGCAGTGAAATTCCCACAATGGCAGCCATTAGAAGACCCCCGACGTTTAAAAATAAAAGCAATTGTGAAAATGAAAGTGATATTCAAAATTTAAAAGTAGTTGTTATTTAATCCATCACATGTGTAACAAATGATCCGATTTTAGTTAAACGTGTGTGAATAAATTAAGTATTGGGCATATTAGAGTTGTGTTAACTTTAATTAAATTGAAATCTTATAATTTTAGGTGGTGATTTAGTTGAATTATGTCTAAGGGCCTGTTTGTTAATGCTTAATTTTTGTACTTAACACAAACTTTGAAAAATATTTTATGTTAAGTGGTGTTTGTTAACACATAACAAAGAAAGCCCTTCACGATTTTATGTTGAAATTTGTCCGTAATGGGAGTCCTTTTTGTTGAAATTTTTCCATGATGGGAGTCTAACGTAATGGGGAATGATGCGCTCTACGATTATTATTTTTTTAATCGAAAATTATCATATGAGAGAGAGATTTTCATCCTTACATTATACACATCTCAACTTTTAACATGGACCACTTTTCTGATGCTACCCTGATGTATGTGTTTCATCCATTCCATTCATTCATTTTTAAAGATCATTTTAGAACTTGATACCAAAAAATGAGAGGAATATAGATCTCAGCTGGACCACACCACAGGAAAACAATAGTGATTGGATATCCACCATTAAAATTCTCCGAAGGCCCAATGTGCTGCTTATTTGACATCCAATCCATTGATTAGGTCATATAGACCTCAATGAATGAGAAAAAAAAATAAAGATCAGCTTGATCCAAAACTTTTATAGCCCCCAAAAAGTTTTAATGGTTGACGTTCATTCAACAATGTTTTCCTATGATGTGGTCTACTTGAGTACCTCATTTTTTTTCTCATACCCTAAAATGATCCAGAAAGATAGATAGATGGCATGGATGAAACACATACATCATGGTGGGCCCACATAGCACCGCCCACTAGCCATTGGGTGGTGGCAGGGGAGTAGCCAATCTACTTGGACGCGGATTAGCTACTTGCAGTTGAACAGCGAGATTCGTAGTTATGTCACCAAGTTAGGCGGGCCCACTATGATGTATATAGCCTACTATGATGTATGTAATTTATCAATACAGTTCATTTATTTGGAGATTTAATTTCCGGGCATGAGTTAAAAGAATGAGGTAGATCTAAATATGTAGTTGACCCATCACATAAAAGAAAGCTGGAAGAATGATGCCTACAGTTGAAATCTTCCTAAGGCTTATCGTGATTTTTATTTGAAATCCAACCTGTTCACAAGTTAGCACAGACGTGGAGGAAGGAAAAAAACAAATATCAGCCTGATCTAAATCTTTTTTGGCCTATTTAAGTTTTTAATGGTGGGCGTTACTCATCTCACTATTTTCTATAGTAAGGTCCATTGGAGCTTTGGATTTGACTCATTCTTTAAGTACTAACCTAAAATTATATTTCCAAATGGATGGACCGTGTGGATACAAAACATACGTACGTAACTCAGTGGCGTCACTTCAATAGCGAGTCTCGCTACTCAATCTGTCGCATCGTATCCAATCCGCGTCCGCGGAAATAGATTGGATGCGGATTTGCTGATGTACCTCGTACCAGGCATGTAGCTGGTGTATTAACGTCAGCAAGTTGTGGTCCCATCATGAAGTATGGATTATATTCAAACCGCCCATTCAGTTGGCAAGCTCGTATTAAGGATTGAAACTAAAAATAAGATATATCGAATTATCAAGTGGACCACACTGCAAAAAACAGTGAGGAATTGAACATCTACCATTGAAACCTTTTTTAGGGTCACATAAGTTTTGGATCAATATGATTTTTTTTTTTCCTCCTCATATAGGTATTTGTGACCTCGTGAACATATTAGATGAAAAATAAACGCTGTGGGTGCTTAAGAATTTTTTAACGGTGAAAAACATTATCTCCGCTAGTATTTGTAGTATCTGATCTTTCGATATGGTTCATTTTTTGAATAATGCTCTAATATGATACGTAAGAATAGATGAGCGGTGTAAATACGATAAATACATCAATGTAGGTCCAGGTACAACTCTGAGCCCCAGCGTTAGTGCTCGCCTTCGCACGACACGTACCCACGACAGCCAAGTACCGGATTTATTGCAAAAGCCTTTCACATTAACTTCCTGCCGGATGATGTTGGGTGGGGTCCACCGCAATGTTTTTGAGAAAACGCATGTCCAATCGTTTTGCGAGGTCATTCATGGAGGTGCGACTAAAATTGAAGTTTGTAAAATACCAAAGCGTGCCATGCACGAGGAAACAGTGGGCATTCAGTGGGTACTATTGAAGCATTTTTATGGCAATAAAAGTTTTAAATCAAGCTATATTTTAGGTGTTTTCACTTCATGCAATTGGAATGGCCTTATAAACGGTTTGGATAGCATATAAACATCAAGGTGACCTTATTTGAAGGTATTTTTTTACTTCAAATTTTAGATTTAGGCTTACGATTTCAGATTTAGGCTTCAGATTTCATATTCAGTATTTAGAGTTTAGATTTAACAAACGTGGCCTAAATCCATAAAGATCGACATAACGCAATTTATGAAAAGGACGGTTAGTTTTTCTAAATGAGTCATTTTCTAATCTAAACAAGAATATTGTACAATTGACAAAAATAAAAAGAAGCAGACAGGATTACCAATGACGGTTTACGCCGATGAAACAACCATGGTCTTGATTGGACTCTATACTTAGACGATCATGGAAAATACTGGATAGTTATGAGATGGTAGTAACATATGGTTAGTAGGTTGCATGTGACTAGAGAATTACCAAGTAACAAGTCAATAATCTAAGAGATCCAAAGACAAGACCGTTGATTTTATGTCTCCGAAAAAGTTTTTAATGGTCGACGTTCATTCAACATTGTTTTCTTGTAATGTGGTCCACTTGAAATTGGAATATACTTCATTTTTGGTCTCATACCATAAAATGATCTAGAAACATAGATGGACGACATGGATGAAACACATACATCATGATGGACCCACATAACACCGACCACTAGCCATTGGGTGGTCGCATGGGAGTAGCCAACCTATTTGGACGCGAATTAGCTACTTGCAGTTGAACAGCAAGATTCAACTTCTCATATGGTGGTCTGGTACAACGAGTCTATCATATTGCCCATAGACACCTTCCACTTTTCAGCACCCGGCTCGCCTAGAGCCATTTGAATATAAGATGAATCCCCTACTATATTGGAGTCGTCCATATACCTCGCCAATATCCTGCGATTATGCCGCGTAATTCTTCTCATAGGTGGCTGCTCCACCTACTCTGTATCCATGTCTGCACGTCTCAGCCTTCCTACCCTGCTCGCTATGGTGGCCATGCCAGAACGTCACACATGTGCAAAGGTGAAATCCACTATATCCACTGCAGCTCCACCTTTTGAAGTGCTCCCGATCAACCTGTACAAGTTACCGAGTGGTTGTACTTTTATGATTACCCGTGTCCCCTTAGATACCTTAAGAGCACCATCAATACATATGTATTTGCATTCTTTTGTCTCAAGTACACCAAGAAAAATCAAATTATGCTTCAAATCAGGAACGTGTCTGACATCAGTCAAGGTACGCTCTACCCCATCAAACATCTTGATGCGCGCCGAACCAACAACCACAACTTTACAGGCAATGTCATTGCCCATAAATACCTATCCACAATCGCAATCCCTGTAGCTGGTGAACCAACTCGAATGAGGAGTCGTGTGAAAAGATGCTCCTATGTCAACATCCACTCGCTCTTACGATCATCGTATGGTCGTCTGATCGTCAACACATACAAAACATTACCATCACATCCACTCGATCCATCTGACGTGGCAACAATGGCCTCCCTATATGAAGCCTCATAATCATCTCTCTTCAATTTAGGAATTTCACAATCCTTCTTCACATGTCCTTCCTTTCCACAGTTTCAACACTTTAGCTTTCCTTTGTCCTTGCCCTTGGATTTAGACGTAGAACCTGAAGAACATGTACATTGTTCAAAATTCTTACCCTTTGTAAGCAGTGCCTCAAAAGATATCCCCATGTCAACGTTAAGCCTTCTCATAGCCTTCCCTTAAAGGGTCGAGATAATGGTGTCGACACTCAAGGTTTTATTCATAGAGCACATTGTGTCCTTGAATGACTCATAAGACGTCAGAAGAGAATTCAACAACATATATGCTTGTTCTTCATCTTTCATCACTTCCTCCACATCCAACAATTTGCAAACTAGTTTGTTAAAGTTGCCGATGTAAGCTTCCAAATCTCCACCCTCTGTCATCTTAAAGTTATACCACTGCCGCTTCAAGTGTAGGCAATTTTCAGATGATTTTTTCGCATAAACATCTTCTAACTTTTTCCATAACTTAGCCGTAGTTTTCTCCCTCATGACGTTGTAGAGAACCTTATCCGTGAGAGATAAACGGATCGATGATAAAACTTTCTTATCAAGAGTATTCCAATCATCATCAGTCATGGTAGACTTTCGCTCCTCGAGAGCATCATCTTCGCCTCGCTTGATTAAGGAACTGATCATCTTGATCTTCCATAACTCAAAATTATTTTTTCCTGAATACTTCTCAATATCATACCTAGTGCTTGCCATTATTACTAATCCCTCGAATTCAGATTTGTGCCCCGACGATCGCTCTAATACCACTTGTTGAGGATTTGTGCCGCTGAATCACACAAATCTAGATTTAGGATAACAATCCAATGACACCAAGCATACACAAGAGAACACACAGATTTAACATGGAAAACCTTACGGGAAAAAACCACGGCACAAAGCGACATATCTCCACTATGAAAATAAAAATTACAAAGAGAGAGGACTTATCCGATTTGAACAACTTCGAATCTCACCATTGCTGCACCCTTTAGAAATCCTAAAACCCTTTTAGGAACCCTTGAAAAACTTTTAGAAAGCCTTAAAATTCATTTAGAATAACCCCAGGGACCCCTATTTGTAGTTTAGGCAACTTCCCTTTCGCACCCTTGCGAAACCACCTCAAATTTACGCAGTCCACACCAAATCCGCGCAAGAATCTGCATAACCTCGACTAGTCGAGCCGAGGCCTCAACTGGTCGAGGGATCCCCTTGACTGGTCGAGCCATCCTCTCGACCGATCGAGTGCCCCGGACACCCAAATAAGTAGTACGCTGGACTTTGAGTTGAGTGGTGCTCGACCAATTGAGCCAGCCTTTCGATCAGTCAAGCAACCCCAAACATTAAAGACTTTTAAAAGTCTGACAACAATGAGGTCGTACCCACAGGGACTTTCTATTGTGCAATTCCTATAATACATTAGAATTATAACTATAATTTAAATTAATTACTAAAATCTGATTTTAAAGAATAATTGTGGAAGAAACTATCAAAAATATAATACTAGGACACTAGGACACATAGTTTTTTTTAATGTTAATTTACTTGATTCGATTAGATTACTTAACTGGAGTTGAAGTCCTATTCTATCCAACTGGATAATATAGCAGTTAAATCATCATTCATAAACTTCAAAATAATTTTGAATCTTTATTGAATTGGTTTCCTCATAAAGCAATAACGAATTAATTGCAGAGAATTCAAAGTATCTATCGTGCCCAGAGTCAACGATAGATCAATTGATTATACAAATCAATTGTTTGCAAAACAAATAAGAATATATTCTTAGTCTTCCCAAGCATCTAATGTGCTTGGAGTCGGACAATGGATTAAAATAAACTAAGGATATATCTTCATCCAAATCAAATATCAATAAGTTGTTCAACATGTAAGTCAAACAACTTGAATCAAAGTAAATTAAACATTAAGAAGAACTACGAGCTTCACTTATTAGCTTTTGCTAAGAAATTATCCAACATAGACATGATTAAACTAAAAGCCAAATAGAAAAACATAAAAACTAACTAAAACCAAAGGATTAAAGAAGTGAGAGGACTCCTTGAAGCTCAACAACTATTTTCTATACTCCTTCTATCTTAATTTGTATCAAGAAAGCATAAAAACATCCATTTTATATAGCCTTGATTCACATCGACTTCAAACCCCCTTGAATTTATGCACTTGACCGCACATTTGATGTCACTTCGATGGCATCGAACTCTTATTGAAGGAATCAGTTGAAAATCAAAAACTATCTAGCAACGAACTTTTAAATTTATGGATTTTCTCGATGACATCGAATCTCCTTCGATGACATCAAACACTCATTCGATGACATCGAATGGTGCTTAAATATGTCCATCAATAAAATCAGAAATTTCATGATTTCTACAATGGGATCGAGGGTGGCTTCGATGGTATAGACACTTACTTTGATGACATCGAAGGTGTCATTAATGGCATTGAAGTGTTGATTTCTGTTGTTTCGATTTTTTTCACATTGAATCCACGATTTTTTTTCATTTTTTACTTGGGTTCCTTGGATATGTGGTTCTCGGATTCTTCAATATTGACTTTCACAGGTCCAATTCTTCACTTGATAATTCTCTGAGCATTAAATCATTGCTTTAAATGTTATTTTCATCTTAACTTTTAAAATCACCTCGCAACGAAAAACATGCATAATTAGATAAATTAAGTGCATTTATGTTCATAAAACCAATACATAACAAGGGAAAAATATATAATATTTCACACTTAACATCCCATTTGGGAATTTTAATGGATTTTAAAATCCAATATACATGTGGGCCTTACATTGATGTATGTGTTTTATGCACATTGCCCATCCATGTGTGTCCTTTACACATGACAGTCAAGTTATATATGTGTGTGTGTGTGTGTGTGTGTGTGTGTGTGTAAATTATAATTCCATGGTCTACCAAATACACATTTCACTTAATGTAATATTTCTCCCAAAGAAATATTTTGATCGATCCCGAATGTTGAGATTGATTGGTCAAAATACTATAATATATATTTCCATACATACAATCATTGTCCAATGACAGTGTTTAATTCCATCTAATACAATTCTATACCATTTAATCCCACTGACCAACTAGGTGCATGGAATTAGGTGGTATGGAATTGCATTTGGTCCCATGCAAATTCCATCTAACATTTAGAAAGGGTTTGGATCAATCTTGTTATCATTTCATCCATAGCCATTAGTAGATATTGCAAGATTTCTAGTGAATTGAAATCCACTCCATCTATGGGCCCTAGGTTGATGCATGTGTTTTATCCACGACATCCCTCCATATGCACCCTTTACATGTGACATTCGAGTTACATACGTGTATAAGTAGCCACCATCAGTTGTAATATTTGGCCCATTAATTATAATTTTATTGTTTACCAAACATAGGCTTTACTTAATACCATTTTTTTTTGAAAAAGAATTGATGGGTTTTTTTTTGACCCATCTTCGACTGGTCGTGAGTCCTGCTCGACTGGTCGAAGGTTCGAGTCGTGACACGACTCAAAGTCCAGCGAGTTTTTTTTTTTGTTGTTTTTTCACTGTAGCTACGACTGGTCGAAGGGATGGCTCGACTGGTCTAAGGGGTCCTACGACCAGTCGAAGACTCGGCTCGACTAGTCGTAGGTTACGCAGTTTGTTCTGCGATTTTGCGCGAAACTACGGATTTGAGTCATTTTGCAACTGGGATGCGAAAGAGAAGTTTCCTAAACGATAAAAGGGGTTGCCTACGGGTTTCTAGACAACATGCAAGAGGGTTTCCTAAAGCTTTACAAGGGATTTGCTAAAGGGTTTAGGGCTATCAAAGGTGAGAGAGAGAGAGAAAAAGAGAGAGGAAGCTCATAGAAGGGAGATTCTGCTCATGGAGGTTATCTACTGTGCAATCTATATTTCAGCGCTTCTATGTCCTCGTAATCGGTTAGATCTCTCCGTTTTCTCTATTTCTCTTATTGTTTATCTACTCCTGCATGAGTGAAGAAAGTTGTAACGTTCTACTTCATAGTGGATTGTTGATCTGGACGAGGTCCCGTGGTTTTTACCTCTTTGAGGGTTTTTCACATAAAAATCTCTCGTGTGGTGTGTGATTGATGCATTGATTGTTTTTCATTGCTTTATTATCTATAATTCTGGTTTGTTCTGGAGGACTAGATCCTAAGGCCCCCAACAAGAATTTGATCCCATTACCATTTTTTTTCCCCCAGAGCATGAATTTGATCCCATTACCATTTTTTGTCCCCCAGAGCATGAATTTGATCCCAAATATGGGATGAGATGATCAAATACCATGGTATTTCCAGACATGTAATCACCGTGCGATACTACCACAATAATGCTGTTAATTTCATCTAATGCAATTCTAGTAATTTATATTAGACTCTTGGATTCAAGCCTGCCTCAGGGGTTTAGACCCAGGCCCACTCATTATCGGTTTGGATATAATGACCTTACCATTTACAATCCGACCATTTAGTTCATCAGGTTGACCTAACCATTAACAACCTTAACACATTTACACCATTCCCACGTTAAAGTGGCACACATGTGTGATCTAATCCATCCATTCAGGTAGGTTGCCACGGTCTAAAGATCCGGATTCTGAAAATATCCTGACCCAACCCAATATAGACTAGTTTATATCACTAATTCCTGTCGGAATTCTCAACCCAAGCCCAACCAAAGTGAGCTCGGTCCGGTGGATACATGCTAATAATAAGGTCAGGTGGATACATGCTAATATTTTCGTTATTAGGTTAGTCTATTATATTTCGATATACGCTTTATTTTTTGTATCTATGATTTTATTTATTATATATGTAATTATTTATCATAAAAAACTTCATTCTTCCCAAACAAACAAGCTAAAATATAAGACAACTAATAATTTAAAAGTCATGTTGTATAGCATGCAGTCCATTTGGGACACAGAAATACAACGTATCTTGTTAGCTCGAGTCACTGGAAATAACGTGGACCAATGAGACCCGATGACACGTAGATCCACCGAGTGCATGGGACATCTAATTGTGGGGCCCACTCTAATGTATGTGACTACATCCATGCCGTCCATCCACACTGAAAACTCATTTTATGTCATAATCCAAAAAATGAAGCATATCCAAATCTAAGAAGTACCATAGTACAGGAAACAATAATAATTGGCCATTAAAAACTTATTGTGGGCTACAAAAGCTTCGGATGAAGATGATATTTGTGTGGTCTCTTTCTGTAGGTCGTTGTGACCTTATCAACAGGTTGGATGGCAAATAAATATTCCGGTGTACTGCATGAAGTTTTAATGCTTGAGATTCAATCACGACTGTTTCA
Organism: Magnolia changhungtana; assembly: GCA_030180095.1. NCBI lineage: Eukaryota > Viridiplantae > Streptophyta > Magnoliopsida > Magnoliales > Magnoliaceae > Magnolia > Magnolia changhungtana. The sequence goes on from JASAUF010000633.1 coordinate 61,570, forward strand.
TGTGGTGTGGTCCACATAAGATTTGGAAATGTTATCATGCTCTAAAATGATATTTGAAAATGTTTAGACGGTGTGGATTTAAGGAAAATACACCAATGTGAGCCCCACAGTCGTGGGTCCCACCCACATCAGGTGGATCCTGCTCTCACCTAATCCTCTCCGGGGGGTGCAATCCCGCTTCCTTTTTCCCGCGAGGCAATTTGAAAGAAGAATCATTTCTCTTCCTTTGGTCAGAAAAAACGGAAGAAACCCTCTTCCCTATGGAAATCCTAACAGACGAAAGGGAGGGAGATATCTCCATCTCCGAAAATCTCGACGAGAACGGATTTCCATTTTTACCACTAACCTCAGAATCCGAATCCAGATACGAAGAGACGGATGGCTCGATCCTGACCGTCGACGGGAGCTTCGTGTCGGATTTCTACGGCAGCGGGACGGATTGGTCGTGCTTGAGAGAGGGAGAGTCGGATCAGAAGAAGCTCGTGCTTGAAAGAGGAACGGATTGGTCGTGCTTGAAAGAGGGAGAGTCGGATCGGAAGAAGCTCGTACAAAGAGATCTCTTCCAGATGTGGGGATTTAAGAAGCGTGGCGGACCGTCGGAATGTAGGGTTTCAACTCCGCCTGCGATGAAAAGGGAGAAGCGTCCGATCAACGGCCACGATTCGATTAGCGATTGGGCGGGTCGGAAAGTTCCTCGTTTGGGGAAGGAGAAGACCGCCGAGCATTGTGTAGGTGCGCGGCGTGCGTGCCCCTTTTACAAGAAGATTCCAGGTATTCCTCCTCAGCTCTGGCTTTCAAGTGAATATTACTGGATCCACATTTGAACATTTTGGACCGTTGGATGAAGGAGTGGGCCCTGTGGATTCATTGCACTAGGATCAAGAGTTGTAAGCTTGAAGAAAAGTGATACAAACGTGGAACAATCGAAAGAGCCTGCTCCGCTACAATGCTTTGTAGATTAAGCTTAACTGACAATGCAATATGTGGGCCCCACCATGATGCTTGCATAACATCTGATACATCCATCATGTGTGCATCTGCATGTCTTCCTTGGATCCCAAAAATCACACCAATCCAAAACTCAGGTGGGTCACACCACAGGGAACTGTTGGTGATGCAAACCCCAAAAGGAGTGCTAGAATTCTCCATGAACTAGAATTTCAACAAATATGCTCATGGGTTCGACAGGTTTCTGTAGCAACACTGAAGTGAAGCTTGAATTTTTGGGTTCTACAATCCTACAATGAGGAACCGTGGCATCCATGACAATTGACAAACGGAATTGTCTAGCATAACAAACGCAAGAGCATGTATACATCATTTTCATCAAGTATCAAGGATGAAAGGGAGTGGAATTTTGCAGTTTGCTTTACTATTTGTATAGTTATCCGGACCATCTATCTAGTTGTTCCCACCTTGGATGGGCCACTGTCCAAAAATACACCAATCTGATGGTCGTAGCCATCTGATCAACTGGACCCTCTTTCCATTGAATGAATGCGGACGTTCAGAAATATTTCCTTGCACATCTTCTTTTATCCCTTGTGGAATGGTCAACACTACTTCTAAATGCATTTATGCTACTGTTAGAAGAAGCAGCATTGCTGGCATGAGATCACAGTAGAATTAGTGGCCAGATCATGGGTCACTTCCGTACGTGGTATGGAAACTGGTATGTGCTATGCCTACTTCCTCCAATAGAAGGTATGCTAGGGGCAGGATAATGTGTGTCCTCTAATACATACACTTAGTATATGCAATGTAATTATATATTGAATTTATATGCAATTTATATATGAAATGATGAGTATTATTATTCTAGAGCCCTCACACATAGTCATCACCATCTAAGCCTTTTCCCAATTAATTGGGAATTTGGGATTGGCTACACACATGAATCCTGTTCCGCCATTCCACTCTATCTCCATCAAGGGCCAGACCTTTAGTTAGGCCATAGGTCATCAACTCTTTTCGTACTACCTCCATTCACGTCCTTTTGGGCCTTACCTCTTGCCCTTTTAGAGCTTTCAACCTGTACCAACTCATTCCTTCTAATCTGTGTGGTTCTTGGTCTCCTTTGCACGTGATCAAAACATCTAAATGTACTTTCTATTATATATTTATACCACATGCATGCTACTGAATAAATGAGTACAGATCTCCACATTTACATTGCAACTTAATCGACAGTAAGAGATAATTTCAGGTAGCCAGAACTAGTGATCCAGACTACAAATTGATCCAATATCTAGTCGCACCATTTGAACAGGAGACATAGAGTGTTTGGTGATTTAGGTACTCAATGTCTGAATGGAAGATGAGCCTTCTTATGAAAACCAGAGGTAACACATACCCATCGGCCATCCCTGGGTAACATCTACAGAATCTATGCTAACACCGAACATCTTAAACACTTTTGAGTTTCGTTATGCCACTCTTCAGCAGATTCTTTCCACTCATTGATAGAATGTCTAGAGCTATATGTGATTGATTGATTTTGAATGGGTCATCTTGTATTCCTGCAGGGACGCCTTTCACTGTGGACGCCTTCCGTTATGGACTCATCGAAGGATGTGAAGCATATTTCCTCAGCCACTTCCACTATGACCATTATGGTGGATTGAACAAGCGATGGTCACATGGTCCTATCTATTGTACCCCACTCACCGCTCGCCTAGTAAAAATGTGTCTCTCTGTAAATCCACTGTAAGGAGTCTATCCTGGTACCTCCCCTACTCAAAATGCAAGGCGCAAGGCTGTTTATCTTCCCATCCTCCCCAACAAAAATAAAATAAAATTTGCCTTTCCTATTTTCTTCCCTTTTATAACTTACCTGAACTTGTTTATGATGTAGCCATCAGATTCTTAATCACCTCTGCAGAAGAAAATTGACATGTTTCCCTGTTTACAGCTTCATCCACCCTTTGGAACTAGACACTGAATATGTTGTTGAAGGAATCAAAGTGACAATGCTGGAAGCTAATCACTGCCCTGGTGCAGCTCTGATTCATTTCCGTCTGGGGGATGGACGATGTTATTTGCACACTGGAGATTTCAGAGCCTGCAAACTGATGCAATCCCACCCTATTCTTTTAAGCCACCGTGTCAATGTTCTTTACCTGGATACTACATATTGTAACCCAAAATACAGGTAGAAAAAGTCTCTATGTGAGGGGAAAGATTCTCTGTACCCATGTGAACAAATGAGATCATGTTCCCAATTTGCTTGTCTTCCATTGATGGTAGGATGGAATTCTGCACACATCCAAAATGGTGTCTTGCAGCTTCTTCAATCTGGATTTCAACCACTAGTGATTTACAGAGTCAGATTTGGGAACATAATCTCTGCATTCCATTGAGAAGACCGGAGTTGGGCTCCCATTTTTTGTCTGTTAGTTTTTATTCATTTATTATTAGTGCCATTTAACATTTATGAGCTGTTTGTTGGCCAAATTTAGATTTTATTAATTTATTATTAGCGCTATTTAAAATTTATGAGCTGTTTATTGGACAAAATTAACTGCCTCAGGTTCCCTTCCAAAGAAGATGTTGTGGGTTTTGTTGTGAGGATTACTAAAAGTACTCTTTCAAAGCAGCCAAAAACTCTCGTTGTTGTTGGGGCCTACAGCATAGGGAAAGAACACGTTTATATTGCTATATCCAAGGCGTTAGGGGTATGAGGTCCACATTTATTTTGTTGCTGCCAAAACTTCTATTGTTCTATCATATGCAATTTGGATGATTTTTTGATGGGCTTATTATTTATATAGAGTTTAAAAGCTCAAAACTTGGACCCAATGAGTGCTCAAGTGTTTGTGAACTCAAACTTGATTGAGTTCTTCGATCACTTTTTTTTTTTTTTTTAAATAATTTATATTTATAGCTTAAGAGCTTATTATAGAATCTGATTTCCAGGTCTTCATATACACCGTTGATTTTTCAAGCAAAAGAATAGAAAATTTCCAGTACTCAATAGAGATGTTTGACTACTGGAAGGGTTTTATCAATCTTTAGGCAACGAGTTGCCCCCTTTGCGGGATACTAAAAAAGTTGAAGCAAAATATAGAAGGACCTGCTTGTATTGGTCCCTGAGACCAGCTTATTGCTATTTGTATTTTTTTTTTTTTCTATTTGTATTTTGTTTTATGAGTATCAATCATTTAAGAATTAATGCTGTAACTACTGTAGGTCAATATATACACAGATGCTTCAAGGAGGCGAATTTTGCAATCTTTTGGTTGGCCTGAGCTGTCTGGGAAGATTTGTTCCCTTGGGCAGAGCACACCATTGCATGTTCTACCAATATCTTCGTTGCGGCCTGAGGTTTAGAGTTCAATCTTTTTATGCTGATTAGGAAAAAAATTATCCTAATTCCTAGGCACTAATTTTTTTTTGTTCCCTCTTTAGAGAATTTATCCTAGTCACTATTACTGATTAATACTAGTAATGTTCTCTGTAGAGCCTGCAGCAGTACCTGAAGAAGTATGGGGAGCAGTTCACAGCAGTCTTGGCATTTCGACCAACAGGTAAACCATATTTGTGGCTTTTCCTTTTGAGCGCTTCACATTTATCTGTGTTTTCTTACTTCCATGAAAGTGGATTACAAAGAACCGAAGTACACTATGGTCGTCTATTTTGTTTGATCTTTTTTTTTTTTCCTTGTGCTTTTGTCTTTTCTTTTCTTTTTTATTATTTTTGATTGTCTAGGCTGGTCGTACTCCGAGGCCATTGGAAACCAGCTGGATCTAATCAGACCTAGTTCAAAAGGCAATGTTAAGATCTATGGTAAGCTATCTCAATCCTGCAAAATTTTATACCAGAAGTTGAGCCTTTTCACCACTACAATATCATTGGATGATTGAAAATAATATTTCTACAGCAGTGCTGGAACATGCTTGTGTTCTTTATCAGATACATATTTGCTTGTTTTAAAATGTAAAAGTATTAGCATGGATTGAAAATAACAGAAAATGAGGGGGATATTGGGACAATTGCTTCATGTCTAGGATCATACCTGTGGGAATTTGTGACATTTGGGTATGGTTTAAATGAATTTCTATTTCAATTTGAACAAGCATTTTTCTGGATCGAGAATTTATTGCTTTGTTCTTTATTATAATGCAAACTTTTGTAAGAAGCTTCTACCTATATCGTTGGAACATAATGCAAAGGATACTCAACTATGTAGTTTATGCATCTCACTTCACATAAAAACATCTGATTTTTTTTTTCTAACACCCCCACCCCGACCCCCACAAACTCACACACCCACCCACACCACATGGGCACTCGATCCCTGGTCTTAGTGTTGAAACAGAGTCTGTCTACCACTGAGCCATGGAGCCAGATCCATCTGATATAATTCCATTGTGATACCTTTAACTCTTTCCTCATGCTTAGGTGATAATTATCATAAAAGCTGTGGAAAGAAATGCCTTAGTGGATCTATTTTAGTACATACAACTTTATTCGAATTACTGGTGCTAAAAACTACATGATCAACTAATTCAGGTCCTGGAAGTAACAACGACAATTGATGTTAACATCATATCATTCAGGGTCAAATCTCAGAAAAAGCAATTCAGTGTTTGATTTAAATTTTATTTGCTGAAATCATGTGTGAAGCGTACCATAAACTTATAAATGGATGCCAAATAGCTTTCTGGTTGTTAAAGGTTTTAAAAGTAGTTTTACTTATTATAGTTTGAAGTGAGAGGAAATGGAATTGCATATAACATTCCATTATTAACTTTTTTCTGCAGTGACACATTGTGAATGCTTTAGGTTATTCATTCATCATCATCATAACCTTGTTCCAGATATTTGGGGCCTGTTTTATTAATGTTTTCTGTCCAATCATTCTTTTCTATGGTCCTACCCAACTTCATATCCCTTCTCACCACCGTGATTGGAGTTATTTTAGGTCTTCCCCTCATCCTCCATTCAGTTCCTTAAACCCTAATCAAAGTTCCCCTCCTTATCGTCGTCGTCTTCTGGTTTGTAGTACATGACTGAATCATCTTAATCTGCTCCCTATCATTTTATCTCCTACTAGGGCTACTCAGATGTTTGAGATGACTTCCTTCTTGATTCTATTTCTATCCTTCCTAGCAGGGATTAGGAATTGGTTTCGGGATACCATATTGGTCATCCTCCATGTGGCACTGATGTACAACCATCCAGACCATCCAGATTGTGGGACCATCCAGACCATCCATTTAGTGTCTATCAAATGGATGGTTAAAATAGTGACTTGTTCAATTTCAAAGGGGAAAAAATAAGATGGTTTGAATGCAATCTTTCTGTCATGCTCCATGTACAGTTGGGTCGGTGGTTTAGACAGTCTAGATTGCTATATAACTATGCAATGCGCATGGTTGAAAAGTGACCCCCATTTTCTAAATGGTGCTGAACTATCGTAGGAGTCTAGCCCTAAAAGAAATAGAGGGGTTTTTGCGAGATTGCTGTCTAGCATTCCATAAAAGCTCACTTCTCTGCAATGCCTTCACTGTGCTGCTGGATTCTTCTCCTCTTGTGGCTGCTACTAATGATAGATGGGCTCTTCCCTTTGCTGATATAGGTACCCAATATGTCATCATTTCCAATGGAGTTTTTTCCCTCCTTTTTAGTTCCAGTGGATCTAGATCTGGATCTTCTCATTCTTCTTCTTTCTATTCAAGTGTTAGGACTGAGTCATACAGGGGTGATGGCATGTTGTGCGGATCTCCCTGACTCATTCAAGTCACACCAAGTCAGATGAGTTGGGGCAAAACACATTGAGTCGCTCCCTATATGCTTGTTGCTGAGGGTTTACCAGATCGGGAGGGACTGTAACTGCAACGTGTTGGACATACATTTACATTTCAATGCATATACCGGTTTCAGCCTATACTTCAAACCTTGCTTCATAGCCTTTCATCATCCATCTCAACATCATCATCTCTAGAATGCTCATTCGCTGTTCATGTTGATTCCTAGTTGCTTGACAGTGCCCCCTGTAGTATAGCAAGACAAACAACAGTCTTTGAGAAATTTTCGTTGAGTTTCACTAGCATTCAAAAATCAGACAACTCCAAAGGTACATCTCCACTTCCATACATCTACCTCTAATTCTATTGAAATTATTCTCATCATTTTCTCCATCCTTCGCTTCAAAAAAAAAAAGAAGTCACTTTCTCCATCCTTCTGAATTATAGAACCAAGTTAATAGTTCTAGATTATTGATTATTACAAAATACTTTATATGGAATGCTAGAAACCATAGCTGATATGGAACATGGAAACAAATGTTTACATTAAACAATAGCTGGTGCACTCTACAACAGCAAAGCTCCTAGGACTAGGAGCACAACAATCTGCATCTGGAGTAGGTTGGAGGGTCATAAGTAATCTAAAGTACCTTTATATAGGGTGAATAATAAAGTCATGTGCAAACCCACAACACAATAAAACATAATATAGATATAACTATTTATATAGGTGTCCAGTTTGCGTTCTCACTGCTGCCCCTCAAACGCAACAACTTCAAAGTCAGGTTTTCATTTCTATGCGCGAAACTGATGACCTTGTTAATTATTTGATGAATCTCGAACATGACATTGATGGAAGCTCAAACATGCAGCAATGGACTAGGTAAGTACTGGCAGAAGCTTGAACATGACAACAAACAATGATGTCTGAGTTGAGCTAGGACAGAAGCTCAGAGTTAAACATACCATCAAACATGGTGGCTTAGTTGCCATAAGGATCCAAGCATGCCATTGGGTATGGAGGGGAGGACACATCATTGAAACAATAAACCATAATTTCAAAATTTTATTGCACAATGTCCCAATGGAGAGACCAGGTACAGAACATACATATGATGAAATCATAAACAAAGCTGTCTGGATATAACCCGACTTCTATACCATGTTAGTGACAGGGTGTCCTGTATCCGTTAAGATACGGGAGTATCGGCCGATACATATCGGTAACGGCTATAGCCGTTACGCGATACGGGGCCGTAACAGTCAACCCCCTGATTCTATAGCCTTAACGGCCCCGTAATAGCTGTTACAGGGCGTAACGGTCAGCAAATGACTCTTTTTTTTTTTTTCCCTTTTTAAGGTCTGTTTTTTCACTTTTTTTGAAACATCTTTCTTCTAAACTCTTCCTAAATCATTTTATTGTTATTTTCGACTACTCTTAGCTTGATATTACAAATAAAAATAACTTATATTAAGGACTTTCTTGATTCGAAGCTCCGTAGGTTATTTTCCAGAAATTCCTCAAAAATAGGTATTTATACTTTTTATTCAATGTTTTGCTGTTTTAATGGTAGAATATGATGTTTTAATCATAATAGAAGATATTAATGTCCATTTTACAGATTGTTGTTATCATTTTTTATTTTTTTATAATTTTTTTCTATTTACGCACTATTTTCAACCTTTTTTTTTTTTAATTCAAAAAATTATTTTTTATTGAGTTTTTTGATGTTTTAATGGTAGAATATGATGTGTTAATTATAGTAGAACATGTTAATGTTCATTTTACAGATTGTTATTGTCATTTTATATATATTTTTTTATGAATTATGAAAAATAATTGCAAACGCCTACACATGTAAGATATTTTCATATTACATTCATTCTAATATATCTATCATTGATAGTAGATAGTTAGAAAATTAAATATATGAGTTTTGCAGTCAAATCCAGGTTGTCTGGTTCTTAAATTCTTCAGATAGTCCGATACAACTTCTCACCAAAGAGTGGACCGTTACACCACTATAAACATGTTCCAATTTATAAATGAATGCATATTTGGAGTGCTTAGAATATTCCGGATTTAATCCATATTTTTTTAGCATTTATATATATATAAATTTTTTTTGCACCGTTATGGCCCGTTACACTCCCGTATCGCCGTTATGTCTCCGTATCCGTATCGGTATCAGAGGGCACCATTACGCCAACCGATACCGATGCGGGATACCTTGGTTAGTGAAACATAAAAGGAGCACAAGCCTCTACATCTTGATTAGGTCTGAAGGACTTGTAAGGTCCTGTGAGGAACACATGTTAGTGCAGCACATGGATATGAGATCTGTACCACTCATCAGACAGGTCCTGCCATGAACATGTCGTGTCCCAAAAATCAGGCCGGGCCACTCATCAGGTAGCCATCTGTTCGTTCCAAAAAAAATGACTGTTGTTTTTTCTTCTTAACTGGCCATTATTCTAATACAAGTGTGGGTTGCTTGATAAGTGGACTAAACTATTTTTGGACCAGCCCAGGTTTACGGTCCCACTTAATGAATGGCCTGGATATTGCACATATGCAATGTTGAAAATGTGTTGTGGAACCCCCCCTTCCATCTCATGTCATTGGTATGTGTCTGCTGACATGTTTCGAAATTGAGGGCTCAGGAGGGAGGGAGGGAGTTGGAATCCTAACCCTCAATACGGTGGCTAACAATAGACACTTAAGAGAAAAAATACAGCTGCGGTCCACATTCAATTAAGACTAAATATTTTTAAGGGTTAGAATCTTCAAATCACGGGGAGTTTTGGGCCATCCCCCATACATGGTGTCCCATTAAATGAAGTGTTTGGATCACTTGCTGTGGCCCCACCTGTACGGAATCCTGCCTGTCATCTTGATGTGCATTTGCTAATGAGCAGGATGCTAGTATCCCTTCTAGGTTGTCAGTCATAATTAAAGTATCTAAAGCCCCTTTATGTGGGTGAGCAGTGAATTCACTTTTGACAGTGGATGCAAGATGAAAAAGTACTTTGCAAAGGTATTGAGTGCATGCTTAGCAAGAATATGGTTCTTGTTTCATTTGTTTATATCCCTGTTTTTGAGTTTTTAAATATTTATTAGATATATTTTATTTTTTAAAAGAATTGTAAAAATCTATAATGGTTCATGATCCTAGTCTGTGATTCCATTTAATAGGGCCCTCTTACGGTGTTACAACTTAAATTTGTTTTTATATTCAGAATACTGATTGTGAGATTGGGGTGCAAAAAGATTCCTGCGCCTATACAAGCATACAGTTTCCTGATGCAAAGGATTTCATGCATGTGGGACCATAGTTTGATGATCCAAACTGTTGATTGATCAGCCCTACTGTTGTTTGGGCATGCCTTGAAATTTTCCAGATTGGGAGACTCTAACCTTTGAATCAATTGCCTATGGGGAGCTAATGAGAAAATACAGCTGCTGTCCATACACTCAGGGGTCGTTTGGATGGTGGTACGTTGTAAATGATTTACTGCCTTTAAATAAATCATTTACTGGCTCTATTTAAAGGCTGTAAATGATTTACAGCCTGTCTGTTTGGCTTTAAGTTGTAAATCATTTACAGCCTTTAAATAAATCATTTACGACCTTTAAATAGAGCCTGTAAATGGTAAATGAAATCTGCTGTACAGGCTTTCATTCAAAAAAATAGAGCTGTTGTCATCTCCTCGTTTACCACTAAATGAAAACTTAACTTTTTGCTGGTAAATGAGAAGGGGGCTTTGCTAGTAAATCATGTACAAGTAGTAAATGATTTACCAGCAAATTAGAGCATCCAAACACAAGTAGTAAATGATTTGCTAGTAAATCATTTACTACTTGCCCCATTTACCACCATCCAAACAACCCCTCAGTGAAGATAGTCAAATGATCAAAGGGCTAGCTTCTCTTCGTCTGAGGGACTTTCAGGGCATCCCCCATCCAATGTCCCATTAAGTCTATGATTTGGTTCCCAAACAATGGTCCAGTATGTCAGGGACTGTACATTTGCTGATGAGCATGGATTCCATAATTCCTCGTGCACTCGTTATTTATTAAACAGGTGAACCATGACACGCTATTTACTGCCATTTTCTACAGGTGTTCCTTACAGTGAGCATTCCAGTTTCTTGGAACTCAGAGACTTTGTTCAGGTCTGATAGTAACCTGCATATGCTGTACTGTGCAATGTACAACTCCAACCTTAGATGACATATTGCTTATTGTGTAGATTTGCTGACATGCAGGGACCACAGTTTGGTAATCCAGACCATTGATCTTATGGGTCCTCCATAGTTGGGGAATTCCTCTAAGTCTCCTAGATCATTAGATCCCTGCTTTCCATTGAATGGGCCACTGGTTGAAAGCTTGGGATCTATCCGGAGATTTTCAAAGCATCCTGCATCCATGGCGAGGCCCATCAGATCAACAAACTGTATGTCTCACACGTACACATGTACGGAATCACTCACCTTGGGGTCCCTCAGATGAACAGTCTTGATCAGCAAAGGCTCTACAGTTCCCTGTCATACAATAGTTTACTTTTACTCTGTCGCCTCTATTATTCTCCACCCTTTCTTGTTTGTATCGCATCCGGTGACTAATATCTTCCTTCCCCTTCTCCAGTTCTTGAAGCCTGACAAGATCATTCCCACAGTCAACGTCGGGAATGCTGCTAACCGCGACAAGATGCAGTCACACTTTCGGGAATGGCTGAAAACCTGAGGTTTGGAGAAGTTTGAGAGGGTAGGCTACGATGCGCATTTGTTGCGACTCACTAAATTGTGGAAATTCATCTTCTGTTCATGGAACATGCGTGCAGGCCAATCTGGGATGTCCAAATCATGGGTCCGATTGTGGATGGTGCAGAGTCCAAGGAGCACATAGATTGTGCAACCAACCATTCGGTTGGGGTTCTCAAGTGAACAGTTAAAAATAAAACAATCAATCTCAGATTCAACAGGGTGAAATCAGACGGATATGATCATGTAAGCAATATTGCTAGGCAGGATTTGTGTTCTCCATTGGCATTTATGTATGCCACGTGAATGGTGGATGAGCTGCTGCAACTTAAATGAGTTGTGGCAGACACTCAGTGTAGCATTACTGCGCAAGTTTGAGAATTCTCTTTTGCTTATCCGAATTCCATCCTATCCCAATTGGAAAGAGACAACAGAGTTGCTGGATGATTGATGATCTGAATTACAGCTCTTAAGTTGTGGAGTAAGAAGCAGAGTAGCTGCTAGCTTATGATTTTCATGGCCTCGGCGGAAATATCAAATTTTCAAACAGGCGAGACCCATCCATCTCAAGATCTGAACCCATGCTCGTGACCCATTTACCACCCAACTGGCTGAGTGAGGTTACAGAAGAAGTTTGCTATTGAGATTAGCAACCAGAAAGGACTGATACAAGCCTTGTTTGTTCATCAGCATTTCAGCTTCTGCCTGTAGAATGATTTATTTCAATTGTTGTATTGTTCTATTAGCTGGAATTGATTATCATTTGTAATACGAATAATCAACGGTAAAGTCGATAGGTTTGTTCCCTTTTTTACCCACTATATATGGAGCTGTCGACAAGTACCCAGACCCATGGCTACCCATTGAGCCCCACCCGATTTACATGGGTCCAGGTCCAATCTTTCATAAACGTTTAGATACATGACTGAACCAACGGCCAGCTAGATAATCACTCCTAGACTCGATCATGATGTGGACTGGCCTGCTCAATAAACATCTGGAGTGAAGCCTGCCTAGCTTGGTCTCTATGTCGAAGCCAGGCCCAGCTTCCTAGCAAGGTGCCCATTCTTATAGTTCTATGGGGCAGGGTGGTGTGTCAAATCTAGAGCTGTACACGAACCGAGTTAGCTTGGTTAACTCTACTTAGAAAAGCTTGATTCAACTTGGCTCGAAACTGGGTTCGAGCCCAGTCAAGCTGATTTTTTGAGCTTGAAAAAATTTCGAGCCAGAGTCTGAGCTAGATCAATCTTGACTCGGGAGCTTGACTTAGTTCAACCCAGCTTGCAGGTTCAAGGTCGAACTCAGCTTGAGCTGTTAATCAAGCAGAGCCAACCTGGCCAGTCAGGCTAGAGGATCAAGCTGAGCCAAGTTCGAGCCGGGGTGTCATGCTGAGCAAATTGGGCTAAGCTCGACTCGGTTCGGCTCGTGTACTGCTCTGGCGCTGTGGCTCAAATTGGGCCTTTACTCATATTTAGATTTGGTCACTGATGCAGAGGCCCAGCTGAAATCTCGATGGACAAGGGCTGGGCCTGTGAAAACATGGCCCACTGTAAACTTGGTGGCCGTTGATTCGTTTGGTAAAATGAGACATCATTTTACCTTGCCATTTAATTTTTTGAATGTGGCTGCTGTCATCTTACTGTTTATGGCACACATTTATGGTGATTGGGACCGATGATCTGATTGGCTACCAAGTTAGTCTGCCATGGCTCAAGAATTACATCGATCTGACTTATCTTTACGATGTGATCAGTGTATTCATTCACGAGCATTGCTTGGTTTGGGTCAATCCGAATCTGATTAACCAACACGAACCTGGGTTAGGTAAGGTTGTCAAGGTCCTCAGGTCGGGTTCAGGTTGCAAAAGTCCAGAACTGGTTTGAAATCAGTTCACGTTGGGTTGGAATTCAGGGCGGATCGAGTTGCTGGTCTGAGTCCTCTTGAGGTTGGGTTGGTCCTTAACCTGATCTAACCCGTCGAGTTGCACCCCTATTGCTTGGATTCCATGGCCCTTTCTAACGGTCTGTGTGGGCCACTGATTTGAAGGTCAAGAATCTTTATCCCCGCCACGTGGAGGAATACTACACGTACGCCCTTCTCACTATTTGGATTATTGGAAAGGAAGCGGATTGTTTGTAGGGTACTGACACGTAATGGGTAAACTTTGTGGGGCCCATCGTGATGTTTGTCTTATCCATACCTTTCACCCGTTTTACTAGCTCATTTTAGGTTATGAGCTTGAACCATATTCAAAGATTAAGTGGACCACACCATAGGAAACAGTTGTAATTGAATGCCAACCGTTGAAAGGTTTTTACAGGCTACGGAAGTTTCAGATCAAGTTGATATTTCTGTTTTCCCTTCATCTATGTTTATGTGACCTTATGAACAGGTTGGATGACAAATAAACATCTCTGTGGGCCTTAGGAAAGTTTCAACGGTGAACGCCATTATGGCAACTGTTTCCTGTGGTGTGGTCTTTGGATATACTTAAATTTTGATCTCTTCCCCTAAAATGAAATGAAAAACGAATGTACGGTGTGGATAAGACATATACATCCACGGTGGGTCCCACCGAGATTACTTAGAACACTGTAGCCTATGAGTTATTCAAGACGCAATCAATTTCCGGTTGGAACTAGCCAGTTTTACAGTTTCTGGATCACCCAATTCAGTTTTTTTTTTTTTTTTTTTCTTTCTTTTAATAACAATGGCCCTACAGTTTGATTATTGCAAGTTTTTAGCTCTAACTTTGAAATTCTTCTTTTTCATTGGCCTACGTCAGCTTTTAGTGATTTTTTAGGATCAAATTACTCCTAGCAGGGGCTGGCATTTGAGTACTTGGGAAACTAAAATGCCTATTTTTCAAAGAGGAGAGTGGGTCCCAAAAAATGAAGACATTTAAAACTGTCACTTGTGGACTATGGGGCCACAGTCAACCTCTGGCATCCATTTTCTTCGTCTGGTAACCTTAGTGACGGTGTGCCAAGAAAACATCCTTATCATCAGATTTACAAAGACATTTTTAATGTTTTGGCTTCCTTTTCGAGTTTTCTACTACCTGTTCCTCATATGGATGCCCATGGTAAGAGAATGTCTGTTTTATGGCTTTTGTTTTTGAGGGTGTTGTACCATAATTTTGACTGTTTTTGAAATAGCAAATTAGAGGATGACACATGTCATTGCACGGGAAGAAATAGCATGCAAAAGATCATCTAAAATATTTAGACCGTTTTTCACGGAACTATAGCTGGTATTGAGTTGGATGATACACGTAATCTGATAATGAGGTATGGCCAAGAAAACCAAGGACAAAAAGCGATCGAGTGAAAAAAGAAAAAAAGAAAAAAAGGGAAACATGTTGTGAAGAGACAAAAGGATATGAGAGACCAAACGTGGCCAATAATTCAACTGCCATCACTGTTGAAATAAAGAAAAAAGTATCGAAAAGGTGCATAATAAATATATAAATAGCGAAAAGATCAGCAAAACAAATCGTCTCATACCAACCAAACCAACCAATCACTTTATCCTCCTTATCATAACTTTAGCTCTATCTTAAAAATAATGGTAATCTTTACATGTAATTTAAGTATACGTTCTTACGCTAGACTAATTTCCGTTTTAATAGCGCGAGTCTCCTGGTGACTATCCAGAGTGCGAATAAAAAATGTGGGCAATCGATCAGGTACGGTCTCTATTGGTTATCCTCCGCTACAAATTGGCCCGGGCGGACCAAGGAAGGGAAGTCACCCTATAGTTACCTGGAAGAGACCTCCTGTGGGATGGGTTAAAGCGAATGTGGATGGCTCTTCTAGAAGTAACCCAGGTCTGGCAGGGGGAGGTGAAGTCTGTAGAAACGACATAGGTTAATTCATGTTCGCTTTCTCCCTGGGATATGGGGTGATGTCTAACATTGGGGCCGAGGTGCGTGTGGCTCACGACGGCCTAGCGATGTGTATTGAGAAAGGTTTCTTTAAGGTAGTAGTAGAATCAAATTCTGATTTGGTGATCAAGGTGTTTAAAGAGAATTGCAGCATTGGTTGGAAATGGAGAAATTGGATGACAAGGACGGAGAAGCTACGGCTTTATGGGCAAATAGCGTTTCAGCACATTTTCAGGGAAGGCAACGCCTTGGCCGATGCGTTAGCCCACGACGGTTGTCCCAATCTCGGTTCTGTACCAGTTCGTGGGCCGAGCTTCCCCAGCAGGTGCGTGGGCTTATTTTCTTAGACAGGGTAGGTTTAGGAAATATTAGGGAGAGGTAGTGATTTTCCAGTTTTCGTTTACTTGTATGCCCGGTTTTTTGTTGTTTTGGTTTTTAGATCCGAATGGCCTGGATGCTGTTACGATAGGTCTTCCTCAGGTCCTTTTTTTCCTGAGAATACCCGAATTTGTAAGTTTTTGTTTAGAATAATATTGATAACAAAGACTTCCCCAAAAAAAAAAAAAATTTCCATTTTAATACAAACAATTTTTCATTGAAAAACACTCATTGCAGTCTTGCCCTATGTCGATTGCAAATATTATCTTTCTGTGTGATATGGAGGTAGGAAAGGAAGATGATAAGAAGAGAGGTGGAGAACGAGCAGATCACATCTAGGGCTATGGATCGCACCTGGGGGCTCTGGATCGCACTTGAAACACAGAAATTACACCAAGAATACTAGGATCACACCTAAGGTTTGGGATCGCACTTGGGTCACTAGATCCAACTAATACCTGCAAAAATATAAAAATAAAGAACAAGCTATAAAACAACCATTCTCTTATTGTTAGCATTCATAAGAGGGACCTGAGGCATTTTAGTTTCCAAAGCACTCAACTATCAACTCTTATCAAGAGCATTTTGGTCTAAAAAGAGCACTAAACTTTGACCTGAGCCAAAAGAAAAAGAAGAATATTTAGAATGTTGGGGCCAAAACCTTTCAACTTTCATGACCTAAAGGCCATTGTTATAAAAACAAACCCCACCCATTATGGATGGAACATATCTACAAAATCACAATGATATAAATATCCTGACCATCCAATTAATGGTTGTCGAATGAATAGTTACTAATAAGATAGTAAGTGGTCCAAATTGGCCTATTTTAGATAGCAAGTGTGCATAAATCGTGCTGATTCGTTCATCAGTGGGCCTCATGATCTGATCTCTACGACCATTTGGGTGCTGTAAGCATTCCATGTTGTCCTCACGTGCTTAATGGATGATAGCATTGTGGTCCACCATTGTATGTGAACTTTCAAACACAACGTCTTTTCCTGCCAACGTGTCATTGCATAAAAAAATCTGAGCCTTGAAAAAGATGGGATGAGTCATAGAGCTACGCCATACCAAAAATAGAACCAATCCACTAATTCGATGGACCACAAATTTACATCCAGTAAGACTATCGGCTGTCCATTGATTTCAATGACCTAACCAGCCAGATAAGTGGAAATTTCTGGTTTTCCTTTCAGCTGATTTCTACATAGTGTCTCGACTTTTGAACGGTTCAGATGTTCTACACAATGCCATGTTGGCTGGAAAGAAAGGGTTGCATGTGAAAGTTCATATGCACCGCTGCATGGAAATATTATTTCTCATTGAAAAATTGCTCTCTCGCCTGCCACAAGGGCACGCGCCACACGTGTTTTTTCGGGCAAGCCCGAGGATTCGAAGTTTCGAACTACATATGCTCATGGAATATGAACCATTGATCTAAGATTTCTCTCAACCGTTGATTTGTTTTCGACAGGTGGGGCCCACCCAAATAATGATCACAAGTGTTTCCAACATTGCTCTTTTCAGCAGAAGTGAAAGTGACGGTTAAGATGGGATATGTTAGATGACAAGACCACTTTGACCGGTCAAAGAAGGGTTTTCAAGAATCTTTCCAAAAGCAGAGATTTGAAAGGCATGCCATGCATGAATATGTTTTGTCTTGTTGCCAAACGCACGCATGAGGAAATGGATCTTGTTCCCTTTCATTTGGAATTTTCTTCATTTCAGGAAATATGAGACATGCTCAAAGAGACCCATCAAACAAATTAAATAAAAATAACAGGTTTTGATACATTGCACCCTCTATTCTTCGTATTCTTTGATAACACTTTCTATTTTTTTGTATATGGCCAGATCAATCTGTTAGTGGGTTAGATGTTACCCTTACCGTGGGGCCCACCTTCATGATGTGTTGTATATCCACGCTGTCCATCCATCTTTCCAGCCTATAATTTTAGTATATGGTCTGAAAAATTAATCAGATCCAAATCCTTGGTGGATCACACACTCCGCAGGCTGGTTACTTTGTTTGTACCTTCTTTGCTTAGGCTTGTAACTGAACTGACTTTATGGCTTTGCTGCCTACGGCCAGCAGCTGGAAACAGTGGTGATTGAACGACCCCAATTAAAATCTTCCAAGGGCCCGCTGTAAGTAGAACCATAATATTTATTTTCCACCTAACTCATTGATGAAGTCAAACATACCTGGATGAAGAGAAAAATACAGAGATTAGCTTGATCCAAAAACTTTTATGGTATACAAAAGCTTTTAATGGCAATTCACCTTTTTTTCAAGTGGTGTGGTCCACTAGAGACTCAGATCTGCTTAATTTTTGGGATAACATTTTAAAATGAGCTGAAGAATGGGGGTGCGGCGTGGATTTACAACACATTCATCAAAATGGGCCTCACATGGTAAGGTTAACACCCACTAAGGTATTACTGGGGTAACACCTAATCCACTTCGCGATCAAATTGCTCATAACCTGGCCCTACCACTATCAAATTGGTCCGACTTTCGGATGGTTGGGGTGATGGGTCCACCACTATTAGATGATACTCAATTTCAATTGCTTGGATATTGCAGACGTGGCAACATAAGCACCCCTAATGAAGCCCTTGGATACTACAAATGTGGGCCATTTCACTTTACTTAGGGGTTCAAGAAAATATAGAGGGGGTAAAAGAGCAGTTAGATGAAGTATTATTTTACTTTAACTAGTAAAAAAAGTCATTACATTGATGGCATATTAAATTGACCAATTGTTACCTTTTTCACCTCAAAAAGTAATGATAAGGTGTGTTGGGTTTGTAGTGGTTTCAAAATACATATTCATGGAAGAGCATTTAAATGCTTTTATAAGTTAAAGAGCTTTCTTAGGGCCTTGAGCCCTTTAAAAGAGCATACATTGAGGTGCATGGGGAGGATGTACATGTTAGGGTTGTACATGAGCCGAGTTAGCTCGCTCGATTCGACTCGAAAAAGCTTGATTCAACTCAGTTCGAAATTGAGTTCGAGCCGAGTTGAGCTGATTTTTTTAGCTCAAAAAAATTTCAAACCGAGTTCGAGCTTGCTCGACTCGACTCGACTCAGATCGAACCCAACTTGAATCGAACTCGGATTGAACCAGTTCGGTGACTCGGTTACTTTGATATTGATGTTGCTCACCAAGTGTTTGATGAAATGACTCAACGAAGTGTGGCTGGTGGCAGGGAAGGTATGTATATGAAACAAATACCTTTTTTTTTTCTTGATTTTTATGTTGCTTATAAGGTGTTTGATGAAATACCTATAAAACTACTGTCGTTGTTTTACCTATAGTAAGATTTTGAAAGTGCACTTCATGTGTTTGTGAAAATGCTGCATAGGCGAACTCGGCTCGAACTGGCCTGAGTTGCTGATTGAACCGAGCCGAGTTCGAGTTGGGGTCAACAAGTGGCCGAGCCAAGTCGAGTTGTGTCGAGCTCGATTCAGTTCAACTTGTGTACACCTCTAGTGCTAGTGTCCATTTTTCAAATTTTTATGTCTCAAATGTTATTAATGAGAATTTTAAATTTTAACTGTGTAATAATTTTCTCTTTATATTTTAATTAATTTTTATAGTTATAGAAATTGAAAGTCATTACTCTTTATATTAACCCAAGTAGGGTTTTACCAGATATAAAAGAATATTTTTTTTTTAACACACGCACACACACCTCACACACTCATGCTAGTGGAATTTCACCACCTATGGATACTCAAACCCTTGACTGGGTGTTGAAACTCTTGAGAGTCTACCACCCAAGCAAGAGTAAGGATCCAAGTATAAAAGAATCTAACTGCTCTCTCTTTCTCTCTACACATACTGTCTTCATTTATACGATGCAGCCAGAATCAAATGACACTTTTCTATTTAATCCTAAGGACTTTTAAATGTGTTACATTTTTCTCTTCATATATTTTTTTTAATTGTTTCGGATTGTTATAGAGATTAGAAATCATTGCTCTTTATCTTAACCTAAATAGGGTTTATTAACTCGATACGTAAAAAAACTAATTACTAATTCTCTGTGTATGTGCGCGCGCGCAATGTCTTCTTTTCCATTCAACCTTGTGCAATCGCGGGGACTTTTCTACTTTTGATCCATTTCACCACTATGGAGTAGATCTAGTCTTAAAGATAAAGACCTAGTCGCGTTTGGTCCTTTCCAACAACTACTTCAACAAAGCGAGAAGATTTGCAGTGCAACCACCATCCTTTATTTGATTCGTAAGTATGATCTTTTTAGTTTTTGGCCTCTTGAAATCAATAAATTTTAGGATTATAATGGCTTCAAACACATCTTTGAAAATCATATACCAAGGCCTCTTGAAATCAATAAATTTTAAGATTATAATAGCTTCAAACATATCTTTGAAAATCATAAACCAAGACCTTCTTATGTTGAAAAGATATATGATAGAACCATTTTTTTATGATCACAATAAAATGTGTTTTTATTCTATTATTGTTGAAATTAATCTATGTGTTGACTAAATCTTACCGCACTTGTGAAGTCAAACTTAATTCCACCTACGCTCATGAGAAATAGAAGACAAATGCTTATATATATATGCAAAAATTATATCCTTGATATAGATACTAATCAAATGTATACTAATCAAATGTAGGATTTTTACTTCACAACCCATACTTGAAGAGAATTGTAAAAATCATTAAAAAATACATAAAATTGATTATGCAAAGCTAAAAAATATGTTCCGAGAAAATATTTGAAATATTAAATGGTGAATTATTGTTTCAAGTGCTTGAATTAGAAGGGATAATCAGATATATGATTGTTAAGGGTATTTGGATAAATGAACAATTCTAAGTGGTTGCAATCATTAGAAAAATTGCCAGCATCTTGAAAAGATTGATTTACCTCTATAAACAAGGAAGAGTCTAGAATTAGAGAGAGAATGGGGAATTGAAAATAACGGTAAATGCGATAGAAAAGAAAAACCACAACATGGAAAACCAATGTATTTTGCTTCTAAAAAGAAAAAAACATGAAAAATAATAAACTTGAAAAACCAAACCAAAATAAAAATAAGAAAAAACTTTGAGACTAAGAAAAGAAGGATGGTGATTACTAAGTGTTTGGTGAACATAGCCACTATGTTAGGCACTGCATTCATCATAAGAAACCTCAAGTAAGTCAACAACAACTACAACCCAAGTAGAAATGCAAGAGAAAATGATTGAAGAGCCATATATTACAATAATTTTCCAGGTCAACATAGTCAATGAAGGAAAAGTGATGAATGATGGATTGATATATGAGCATCGACTCATGTGTCCTTGTGGGACTTAATCTATATGCGGAATAGGCCTACGGATCTGTCTGTGTATGAGACATGGCGATGAGGGGTTTAGATAGCGTACCTAGATGAGACGCTGCCATGAAGCCGGATAAGAATACCAGAATACCAAAATTCCTGTAGAGCTTAGGATCTTCCTCTCCTTCACACCCTTTCTGCAAAAACTCGATTTCTGCCTTATGGTGCAGGATCGGGGACTTAGCTCTCTTTTGTAGAGACTGTGGAGGGGGAGTTTGAAACCCATCAAAACTCCCTCTCCCACGCTCCACATTATTGTGTCCTAGTTTGACTCAAACTGTTGTCTGCGTAAACAGCCATAGCATTCCAGCCCTAATACGCACTGTTGCGCAGCCTACCTGCACAGCGTATCACCTGAAGTGGGGCCCACTGGTCTACTCAATCATCCAGTCCAACTGAATGACAATCCAGACCGTTGATCAGTAAGGCACACTAAAAAGAGTTCTTACAGTCCTTTGATAGGAATTTGTTCCAAACATATAAACATGTTGTAATGACTCTTCTAAGAATGAATGCAATGCATATGTTATTAGAAGAGAAATACATCTAAGTCATCTAGATGGCTCAAGGTGATTGAAGTAGGGCAGGACTCGAGATCCACGATCGTCTTCTCTTGGGAAAAGTGTCATAACTCCTTTCTTTCTTCCAAATCTCCACATGCATGATCAATTATTTGACCACTCAATTTATTTTTCTTTGTTTGCTAGACATCTCCTGTCTTAAACACTCATTGCTTTTCTTTTCTTTTTTTTAAAGTGATTCTTGAGTGTACGCTCTGCACCTTGTCATATACTTAGATTCGGTGTATTGGAAATCAATAATCATTTGATCATTCTTATTTATCAGTTCACTATATTACTGTATTATTTTTCCTTCTGCAACCATTGTCTCTTCAAATTCCTATTGAGGTTGTGCCATTGTAAACTTCCATATAGCACCTTAAATCAAGATGTAGTTCTCTAATAAGTTTTGGGTGCTGCCTGCAATTGATTAGCTAATAAGATAGTTCGGAACTCCGAAACTTTCAAAATTTCTAAAATATTAAAAAGTAGAAATTGTATGTGAGTGTGAGTAGAGAAGGGTGCTTAAACACTGGTTTCTCTATCATCGAGGTCTTTATTTTGAATCTTCGGTCACGAATCTTATTTAGGGGTCATTGTAGTTGCATTTTTTTTCCCAACCCAAGGCAATTCTATGATCTCCAACCGGCCGTAGATTCTAAGCTTTATCGGCTAGTGGCGACTCCAAGTCAATCACATATATCATTTTGAATCAACACCACACCCATTCCGAAAACCAAGATCTAGCGAGGTGCATCTTAGGAAGCATGCCGCCCATGTAGGGAGTGCACATATTGGATGATTGCTTGAGTTATAGTCCATGCTCAGAGTGCTTGAGTTATAGTCCATGCTCAGAGTACAATGTCATTTCTTTTTTTATGCCGAGAAAAACTACATGCATGTTGGGTCAATATATTTTGACCATTGATCAAATTATTTAACCAATAGTTGACTTTTAGTGCACAAGTGTGGCCCACCTAAGCAAAGGATTGATCTCAACATGTGTGCCACGAGGCCTGACCCAAGCATGAGCCTCATCCCGATAGACTAACTCAAAGATACCACAAATTGGATGATCTTAGCCCGATTGGGGCCTTTTGACCCGTTTGGTAGATGCTAAAAATAAGTTGATCTGATTTTATATTACAAAAAATCTGATCATCGTCCTTCATGTCAGTTTTAATTGAAAATCTATCGGAAAAACACTTTGATAGGATGATGTTAAACATTAAAGTAATACTTGAAAAATAGACTATATATATAGATTATTGTTAAAAGGAAAATTGGTCATTTCTTTAGACCTTATATCTATGTCAGGTCCACCTTTAATTGTCCATCCCTCTCAAAATAAGTTTGGTTGAATGATCAAAATCATCCAATTAGTTACAAAAAAGAAAAAAGAAAAAAAAATGTGGGTGAATGCATTCCTTGGCTTATCTCTTGAAAATTGTTCCCCAATAAAGGCTAGGCATCGGAATTCAATTTTTTTTGGGTGATAGATTCATTTGAGGAATGTTAAGACCAAGCTAATGGACAGTCAAACAAAACTTGTGTTTCATTTGGAGGAAACTTAATTATTTAATCATCCCATTATCAAAAAGTCACTTTGGCCAATGGTTCCATTCAACTAATCAGTATAATAGATGGTCCAAAGTTGAAAAGCATTCCCTAACTTGACTTTGGAAAACCATTTCATTGACTTTGGAAAACCATTTCATAGCACAAGAAAAAGGAGTTAGGGGTGTCGCCAAACCCCTTTTTGCTAGGACATAGGTTCCTTGGGGAAATGTTGAAACCTGAAGGCAATGGATCCATGGGAAAGGCATGTTTGGTTGAGCATTTTCTGAAAAAATCACTTTGATTAGATGAACATAACTATTCAATCATTCATTTACTAGAAAATCAGGATTCATTTATGCATTCCCTTGCCAACTACACACTCATGTGAGATGTTTGGAAGCTCTTCATTTTCATAGCCAACAATTGGATTTCTTATTTCTAAAAAAAAAAAAACAATGGATACATGCAATTATTTTACTCTCAATCCTCCCAAATACATGAAAAGGGTAATGTTAGGGTGCGTGTCTTACACCCCATATTCCAAAGAGGTGCAAATGCTAACATTAAAAGAGATTCAGATGATGAAACGCCCCTCGTGGCATTCTCTTGGGAGAATAAGAGTATTCTACAACTGGTGTGTGGGACCACCATGATATAAGGCCCATATCCAATCCATGCATCCACACAGTGTGCTACTTCAAGTTTATCATGTATATCAAAATCAGCTTAATCCAAAACACAAGTGGGACACGGCACATGGAACAGTTATGATGAGGAATCGCATTATCAAAACCTTCCAAATTGTATGTGGGGCCACCATGTTTTGTTTATGCATCTAATCCATTAAGAAGATGTGCCCCACTATCATAAAATATATATATATGGCCATTAGAAAACTTAGGTGATCCACGCCATGTGACTTTAGAGGTTTATGTATATAATTATTGTTGGATTTTATAAAGTGCATCAAATTTTCAAAGGTGTTTTTTAAATAATAGAATTTAATTAACCTTACAATGAATGATTTAGATGTACATACCTGATTGAAGTGCAATTATGTAAAACATTAATTCTTACAATGCCCATTTTTTAGAGTAGGAGGTCTCTTTCCAAGAATGTTTTTCCCTCTAAAATATGATTTATTCATCAGAAAGGGTTTAGAGTTAAAGAGGTGTACCACTTATGGTAGTTTACTGCCCTACAAATTTTCACAATTTCTATAGATGAATGGAAAGCTTATAACCTTCCGTGTCCATGTATGTTCATTTGATCCAATCCTCCTATAACCATGGCCATTCACCAAAGACCCTATGCCCATAATTGATTAAGTGGTGGGTCATTAGATCATCATCAAGTGTAATGAAATTAGTTTTATCAATTAAGCAAAGCTTTTATGATTGAAGACTTTCATAAAACAATTAAAAACCTTTCATCTATTAGGTTTGGTAAATAAAAAATCACTTGATTAGTCTTGGATCCATTAGATCTTCGCCATAACTATGTTTTTTTAGAAAACAAGTAGATCCTTTATTGGTCCATGCAAAGATCAACGGACCATAATAAATGCACTTAATCACACACATGGTAGCGCTAGCATCGTAAAAATAAATGTAACCTGTAACATCCCGGATTTTCACTGTTTTGGATTTCCAAAAAAATCCTTGATTTTTTTTTAATTAACTTATACTATCACGTACTGACCATTAACACTCAATGTTAGCTTATACACGAGTTAATTAATCTAAGATTAGCCCAATTTAATAGACCAGATAGGCTGTGATAAGGCCTAGTGCGGGCCGCTAAGCCAGATAGTCGTTTACACTTAAAGACGAGCCGTGTGGGCCATTCAGCGACCGAAAAAGGTTAGCAAAATATAAAACTTGGGGGAGCCATTGGCCTCATTGGGCTTGTGGTCTATCGCAGGCCGCGAACTCAGTGGACACCCAGAAGTGTCATCTGGCACTTGCTCAATGCGCCCCGCCAATGCCAGCATTGAGATCTAGCACTTGGAAATAAAAATTGAGACTCTGGGCTTTCCAGCCGTCGGATCTCTTCTACGTTTACGGTGAAAGTCTAATGTATTTTCCTACGCCCGTCCACCAACTCTGGGACTCGATCGTGGCACGGTGACCGTTGATCGTGAATCGGACCCGTACGACTAAACCCCATATCCGATCGTTTTCAAATTTTGCATGGCCCTTCATCGGGCCATGGACCACTTATCCTATATATAAATTTCATGGCCACAGGGCCACTAGAAATGCCCCATCAATCAAAATGGCCCTCATAGGGCCATTTAAGGGTCGGAAACGCCTTCTCAGATCATATATCCGTTCATCCGTTCGTCCTCAATTTTTGCATGGACCCTAGTCGGGCTATAAGGCTCCTACACGCCGAATTTGGTGGCCAGAGGGGTGCTACGGCCACCCCAATACCAATAGGAGTCCCATAGGTCTATTTTAGAAAATTGTGGAAGCTTGGGGCCATTTGCACCATATCTGCTATTATAAAAAGGGATTCTTTTGGGCACCCCTCTTCCCATACGAATTTGCCCTAGGGAAGGAAAGAGAGAAGAGAGAAAAGAGAGAAAGAAGAAAGGAAGAAGAGAGGAAGAAGAAGAGTGGACCCTAGAATTGAGGTGGGGCCCAAGGAAGCCGGTCTTGCATCTCCCTAGCCCTTCTTCAAGGAAAATCCTTTCATCACAACCACAAGAATTGCTCCATTCATCATCTAGGTAAGATCCATCACCCATTTTTTCTTGAAACCTCTCATGTGGACGGTAGATTACATGGAATGCTAACATGCAAATGGGTATTTTAGGGATTTCGCCCGATCGACCCCGAAATCCACACTCCTAGGTCGTTTTTCCGAATCTCCAATGACCCGAAGGTGCGGACTATTGATCTTAGGTGGCCTAGCACCATTTATAGTATGGGTCTAATAATTTTGGTTGCTTGGTTGTGGTATTGAAAAATCTATAGGAATCTAGGAATGGGTGTTTGTTGAAACTACATGGATTTACATGCTTAACTCTTTGTTGATGTTGATCTTGTCCTTCATATGTTATTTTGGCTTATGATGACTTCATGTTCTTGTTTGTGATTGTTTCCCACAATGAGTTACTCCATAGTGCATAGGAATCTTGACTCTTGTGTGTGGTTTATCGCTTGAAATGTTGGAAGTGCCTAGCTTCCTCTCTAACCTACGGCATACACATACACTTGTTTCCACTAATTTATCATGCTTGTTAAGTAAATAGACTTGTATGGTGGAATGTATGCAGCATGACACTGGAATGTTGGTTGATAAGCTTGATGTTGGTATGCTATATCTCATCGTCAAACCCTTGGATTGTCGGGAACTCGAGGTTAGACGGTAGTCCCATTGGTTGGACTACCCTAAGACTAACCACGCAAGTCGGACGAGTGCGTATGGGCGGCAGCAGTTCGACTGCATGGGTCTAGTACCCGATGTCGTTCATATCGTGTTCGCCTGACTCGTGCGGTTTAGTCTACTTACTGACAAATCCTGTTTGTTAACCCTGTGTGCTCACATATGTATGGAACCTGAACCACCCTGCAACCATTGTAGCCCATTGATAATCCACTTGAAACTGGTCCACAGCCTCGTGAGCCGGGCATGGTGAAATAGGACACTGTGTCCGAGCTGTCGGCCTATGCTGGGGTACTACGCCTCCCCGTAGTGACCGCGAGCGATCCCTTCCTTTCGGCACTCCTCATGTGCTTGGTGTCGGGGATGAGGAACCTGACGGGATCACGGACTGCGAGGCCTCGGCCTCACACATTGATGGGGTCTTGGCCTCGCAACCAGCTTAGGGCAGTGATACGTAGGGTGAATCAGAATCTCCAACCTGCTGGATGAATGGACTTAACTAATAACTCGGCTAACATAATCGCATTGCATCGCATTAGTTAGGGTGGCGACTTGACAGTCGAGGTCGCTCTGAGGGAGTGTTGTCATATGCGATCGTTAGATGGAGTCGCTTGAGGGAGCGTTGTGGCGAGAGCATGTATCATATCATCTCGCATGCATGCATTTAAATAAGAGTCGCTAGTTGTTGATGATTGTCTGCTTTTCATTAAGTTCATAATATAATTGATGTTTATTAAAACTTGAGACCAATAGTTCACACTGAGTTGATCACTCACTCCCACTCTGGGACGGTGTTTTAAAACACCAACCAGACTCTCTATAGATGCAGGGGATGCAGAGCAGATGGAGCGTGGCGATGCTACTCTCGACGAGGAGGAGGAGCTGTCATACTTCCAGCCGATGGACAGCTCTCAGTCAGCTAGAAAGGCGGGATCGGATCGCTGAGCGTAGACTCGGCTCTAATCTTTTGGATCCACTATTCTTTTGCGATTTTGTTGGGCGACACCTTGGGCGGCCCGTATACATTCTTTTGGACCTGTTCATATATACACATACATCTTCTTCATTTCAGCAGACTTGTGTGTCTATGTTTCATGCTCCAGGATATTCCAAATTGCGCATTTAAGCTTGATTAACCCTAAAAGCATAAAATGTATGATAAGTGACACTCGAGAACTCGGGAGTCAAGCGTATGCATGACCCCCGATTTTCCGGGCGTTACATAACCAATATATTAGCCTACACTCCCATGGTTAATCAAGTTCCTATGTACCATAAAGTCTAATCTAGTCTATGCAAATGACCCTTAGATTAGTAACTTGACCTCAACTTACTAATGCAATGGCTCGTTAGATTCAATAAGATTATGCATTTATGTCACACTCATACTCCCCCGATTGAGCTAGGGGATAAGGCGAAGGTAATAAGACACCAAGTCAAGCCTGATGATGGAGATTATCTATCTTGACCCAAGCTAGTCCTCTCAAACTAGATGACTATACCTTTCATATAATAACCACATATTTTCCCTAAAGCCTGTGATGGTCATGGTATATATATAATGTATGGTACTAAGTTTTACAAAATACGACTTTGCTTTCTGTGTCTAGTCTTGAGTAAGGATTACTGGAAGGTAAGTTTATAAATATAAATTATATATTAAGTAAACACTACAAATCAATTAAGGCATGATAATTTATTTATCAATTATACTTGGTCATCATGATCTACGGTTGAGATAATCACTTTCACATGCATGTGGTCAATAAATTGAACTACATTGTTTCTATGGCACTACTTGCATGATGTGGCCCACCTAATTGAATGGCGCTAATGTTTGAGATCTAAGGAGAAAATAAGGGGTCCCACATGATTTTGACGATTTAGATGGTATATATGCCTAGTCACAGCACGCTCTAGAATTAGCTTACTCTAGGAAATTGTAAATGAACATTTCACAAAGCATGCAGTCGTGTTGGGTCATGATTCAACGAGCGGTCCAACGTTGCTTTCGAACCGTGGCATATTTACTTGATGAGTGGAATGGATCTTTGACACGTGTGCCATCGGTCAGCATTTCTCATACGTGCTCCCGTCCCTAGCTAACATGAGGGCCCCTCGTTCAATCAGGACCTTTTGCTTTAGATCTGGGGCCATTTTTAAATAATCCAGCCGTTTATATGATAGACACAAATCAGCAACTTTTGACTGCTTTAAGCCGTTCGATCATTTGATATTTTCCTGTAAATATGGACGGTTGACTTAACTCTTGAATAATCAAAGGTTGAAATCTTTAAAACCGGTAGTTTTTCTAGGTATCCCCATCCACGATAAGTTCCATTATCTAAACGGTTTGGATCATTGGAAAAGAGATTGATCCAACGGCTAAAGTTCTGACGTATCCTACGGTGGGGATGTATTCTATCAAAGATAAGGAAAAGATGTCGTGCCGAAAGATTGCTAACATATCCGGATTGCATAAAGAGTCGCTTTCACATTTGCAGTTTTGACAGGCGACGCTTGCTCCGTGAATGTATAGCTGAAATGATCTACAAAATACCACATACCGCGGCCCACCATATTTTATATTAAAATCCAATCCGTCTATCAGTTTTTATAATAAATTTCATGCCTTGGTTCCAAAAATCAGGAAAGGAAAAACTCATATGAGCCACATCCCATGGAACAATTGGTATACGATGTCAACCATAGGTTTTTGTGTGGGGCCAGAATAATGTGAATATTTAATCAAATCCGTTAATCATATTTAAATCATCTGTATTAAATATTACAGAAAATTTTCATTTGAAAAATAACTCTTAGTAGCCACACCGTGTGAAACTAGCGGTTCTGAAAGTAGTTTTTCATTTTTCCCATTTGTGTGGCTCTTTTGAGCTCTCAATCATGTTTATATTATTTATTTACGGTAAAAATAATATTTATCACCTGATGTACGGATAGGATTTATATATAGAGCAAGGTGGACCCCACGGAGCTTGGGTGGTTTACGCGCTTCGTAAAACGTGGGCTTTAGATGATTCCAGTCCCTCGGTTTCTGGTCCCTTGACTGCCCTTCTTTTCCGCTCTTGCTACGTCAGCTGTATATTTTCAAGATCTCTGTATCTTTGGCGGGAAACAATGAGAAACGCTTTGATACTCTGGCAGAGTATGATCGATGATACGCAGGCAGTTATATATTACTGAGAAAGGGACCACCATTCATACAATCCATCAAGACTAACCATCCAAAATTTTAGGCACGATTTTAAAATTGTCCTGAAAAAAGTAATTGCCATTCCCTGCTTATTTTACCTTTAGATTGCTGAGCGTTTATCGGACGGTTCAAAATGAAAATATCCAATGATCTTATTCGTGGTCCACAATTTAGTGGGTCTAATTTGAGTAAATATATCCGAACGTGTACCATTTCTACGTGCCTGCGTATCAATTGTCACAGCAGCCAGAGTATCGACCTTACGCTCCATTGTACGCGTTGCATGGAGGATGAAACGAACCATCCATCAATGTGATCAGATGATCTTATCTAATTAGTGGCTGAGATTTAGTGGAATATGGGGAAATTTTGATGAATTGAGTCCAATGATCAGTTTCAGAAATGGGGTCCATGCTTGTGGGCCCCACTAGATGGAAGTATGCCACAGCTCTGTCCTTCTGGCCGTTAATTATCTGGTACAACTAAAAGCTCTGTGGGGCCCACCCTTTTGTTTGTGTGAGATCTAATCCGTCAATCAGTTTTATCAGCTTATCCCACAACGTGATTCCAAGAGTCCGGTAAATCCAATACTCAAGTTTCCCACACCACACAAGAATGTAATTTGTTAGAACCTTTTACTTCTCATGTTACCTTGGAATCATAAGCAATATAAAGTATGATCCATATGATGGACGGTTTAAGATGATGATTGGACTTATTTCATTTATTCCCTTAATCTTAACCGCCCATCTTCCATGTCATTGATCTGATGGTTAGGATCATCTAATTATCATGATTTTTGCACCATGTCTTATAATTGGATGTTATTGAAAAAATGGACGGTTAAAATCAATGATTCAGAGGCCCTACATGTCAGTAAGAAGCTAAGATATTATTAAGGTCATCATAAAGGTGGACATTAATATTTTGTAATAAATAACTTACATTTTTAAATAATATTATTTTTTAAAAATATTTTCGGAATAAAATTATGAGATAAAAACACCATTTTTTATATATTTCAGAAAATTCTGGCAACATTTTCATAGTCCTAGCCGTGAAGATTTCAATGGTGGGCCCCACCTGTTTCTTTTGCTAGAATTCAATTGAGTTGTTGATGTATGAACTCACGACATTAACGACAGCCATAGCAATTTATTGAGTGGTTGTCACACAAACATCATGTGGGTCCCACAGATCTCTTGATTAAACACGCTTTGCCTAGTCATCTTGTCCCACTACAATGATGATCCAGGCCGTTCAAGAGAATCCCACCGATCGAAATAGAGGCCGTCTAAATGACATGGATGATGGATGATAAAGTCTCTGAGGAGGCACGTTTTTTTAATCTTGACTTTCTGTTCATCGTCAATGGTGCGGACTTTTAGATGAACGGTCTGGATCAAAGCATGCTGGGCCAAGTCAATCACGCGGCCCTTGCTAAGCTAAACGACGCTTCAGCATGGCATTGAAGAAAGCATACGGTTATTTAGGTCTTATCATTAGTGATAAAAAATCTTGACTGTTGATCCTCAATCCAAAAGCGTACACGTAATTAATACAGAAGATGCGATTAGGACCGGTTATAAATGGTGGCCCTACCATGCTATTGCTTCACATGCACGAGGATTACTGCCCATTCACATGCAGCCCACACGTCAATATGTAACACGTGTGACAGATCTCAGCTTTATATCTGGTTGAAAACCGATCTTTATCTCGCAAATCAAATCGTTCATTTCTCTGGTGGGCCACAGTGTAATTTTGGCCTACCCAACCAGAACTGTGAAATGGCCTTTCTTTTGGCCAATGGCCCACTTGATGGAAAGCTCACACCTTGAACACGTGTTCCATTCTAGCACGTGTTGACTATACGTGGATGGTCATTAAACCGCTGCGTATGATATGATTACATAGGAGCTCGGTAGATATTTTGGATCCAGGGCAGTTTTATGTAGAACTCCACCTTACGGCTCAGAGCGATCCTGTGCTACTGGGGCCCACTGTTCAGTGATCTGAACCGTTAATGAGCCTGAGTACGGATAGAGGGTGTTCAAAAGACTCATGGATTGGAAGATCCTGACCCTTCGTTGAGTGGCTGGGACAAAATATTTTGATACTCTTAGCAGGTTGTGATGGATGATAGGCATGCATTCAGTAACTGTAACGTGGCATGCGTGAGCTTCAACCTAAGGTTCCCCAGGTGGGTGGGACCCCTGACCTTGGGGTACACTGTGATGCGTGTGACTACATCCATGCCGTCTATCCGTATTGGAAGCTCATTTTAGGGCATGAGCCAAAAATGGACGATCCAAATCTTAAGTGGATCATAATACAGGAAACAGTGGTAATCGACCATTACAAACTTCTTGTGGGCCACATAGGTTTTGGATCAAGCTGATATTTGTGTGATCTCTTCATCCAAATCTTTGTAACCTTATCAATAGGTTGGATGGGAAGTAAACATTATGATGGCTCCATAAAGTTTTTAACGGTGGGGATTCGATCACTAAATTTTCCTGTGGCATGGTCCACGTAAGATTTAGATGCACTTCATGTTTAATATCATAACCTAACATGAGCTTTCAAAACGGTTGGACGGTATAGATTTAATACACATGGATCACTCTCTGGAGCCCCACAGTCTAAGGATCTCACCCGGAGGCCGATTTCCTGCCTTTTTGCATGAAGTTGCCGCGCCAGATGCTGGGTGGGGCCACTACCATGTTTGTGGGAAATCTACCCAATTCATCCTTTGTAAAAGCTATTTTAGGACAAGCAAGCAAAAAATAAGGTGGATCCAAAACTCAAGTGGGCCACACTAGAGGGAAACTTGGGGAAAAAATAGTTACCGTTGAAAGCTTCTTGGGCTCTACCTTAATGTTTATATGCCATCCAAACCGTTTAAAAGGTCATTATCACTTGGATGAAGCGAAAATACAAAAAATTAGCCTGAAAAAAAATCTTTTATGTCCACAAGAATGTATCAACGGTTCTTACTGAATCCCCACTGTTTCCTCTCATGTGGTCTATTCATATTTTTTATCCAACTCATTTTTGGTATAATGTCCTAAACTAATATTATAGAACTGATGAACATGGTAGATTTCTCAAAAACATGGAGGTGGGCTCCACACGACATCCTTGGGCAGGAACTTTCCTGTCAGAAAGTTTTCACTGGAAATCCGCGTCCGATCTCAACCCACCTCCGTAAAAACTTTATAGAGTTCGTTGGAATGGTTACTTACCATCCAACCTATTAATAAACTCATAAAGACTTTTATACGAAAAGAATATCATCTTAATATAGAGCTTTTAATGATCAATTACTACTTTTTCCGAACAATGTTTCATCTGATATTTGGATCTATTTCTTTTGTGGATCATGTCTTAAAATGAGTTTTCAAAACAGATAAACCGCATGGATGTAATCAAATACATCACTGTAGGGGGATTTTGAGTCATATATATCCAAAGTATTACCCATGTTTTTTCATTAGACCTGAGAAAACCTTAAGTACCAAAGTAAACCTCTGAAAATAGAGTCCCACTCGAAAAAACAAAAATACCTTTACTTTTTCTAACTACTTTATCTAACCGACAGAAGTATTTTCGTAAAAAAATTAACATTTGGACAGTGAAAAAACAAAAACCGGCACAGTCTTGTCTACAGTATTAATTTTTTCATACAAATATGATACATATGTGAAGGATATGCACACTATATACTTGGCTTTCAATTTGCACGAGTGGGAGCCATGGGGAGGTGATTCACACTGATCTTTTTATGAGATCAGCTGTGATTGCACCATGCCCTTCAAAATCACTTGGATAGAACAATCATAACTGTTCATTTTTAGTAGTCACTCAGCAGACGGATAAGAAGAGAAATACAGCAACCGACCACATTTTACTACCTGACGGATTGGTTACTCCCCTTGCCACTAGCCCCGTGGTTGGTGGTCGGTTCTCTGTGGGGGAACGGATTGGCTACTTCACTTGACACCGGCCAATGGCTGGTGATCGGTACTCTGTGGGCCCCACCATGATGTATGTGTTTCATCCCTGTTGTCCATCTATTTTTCCAGATCATTTTATAGTATGAGACCAAAAACGAGATATATTCCAATCTCAAGTGGACTATATTACTGGAAACAGTGTTGAATGAGCGTTGACCATTAAAAACATTTTGGGGGCCATAGCAGATTTGAGTCAAGGTAATTTTTATTTTTTCCCTTTATTTGGGCCCGCATGACCTAATCAACAGGTTGGATATTGAATGAACAGTACAACGGGCCTTAAGAGGATTTTAATGGTGGATATGGAATCACTATTGTTTTCACATGGTGTGGACCACCTAAGATTTATATACCTCTCATTTTTTAGTTCAAGCCTAAAATGATCTTTAAAGATGGATGAAACACTGTAACATCCCGAATTTTTACTGTTTTGAATTTTAAAAAAAAAAAAAAAAAATCCTTAAATTAATTTTTTTATGTAATTAACTTATATTATCACTTATTAACCATTAACACTCAATGCTAGCTTATACACGAGTGGTTCTGTCTGGTCACGATCAGACCATGTGTGGGCCGCCAAGCCAGATGGCCCATTTACATAACAACAAATTACGTGTGGGCCACCCAATGATCGAGAAGGGTCGAAAAATCTAAAACTTTAGAAAATCATATATCTCACGGGCTTGTGGTCCATCGCAGATGTGGACCCAGTGGACACCCGTAGTACCATCCTGGTGCTTGCCAAACGCGCCACCAATGCCGATTAAAATCCGCACCGACAAAAGAAATCGAGACTCGGGCTTTCAATTGGCCGTGATTTCTTCCAAATTTACGGTAAAGGTTTAATGTATTTTTCACGCTGTCCACCAACGGGGCCCGATCGTGGCTCGGTGGACCGTTGATCGCAAATCGGACCCGTACGACCAAACCCCGCATCCGTTTGTACCCAAATTTTGTAAGGCCCTTCATCGGGCCATGAAGCACTAACCCTATAAATTTCATGGCCAGAGGGCCACCAGAAATGCCCCATCAATTAAAATGGCCCCCGAAGGGCCACTTAAAGGTCGAAAATGCTTGCTCAGATCATATATCCGCTCATCCGTTCGCCTAAATTTTTACATGGACCCTAGACAGGCCATAAGGTGACTATACGCCGAATTTGGTGGCCTGTGAGGAGTGTTAGGGCCACCTCAACACCAATATGGAGTCCCATAAGTCTATTTTAGGAAATTATGGAAGCTGGGCCATTTGCACCAAATCTGGAATTATAAAAAGGAGTTTCTTTGGGGCACCCCTCTCCCATACGAATTTGCCCTAGGAAATGGAAGAGAGAAAAGAGAGAAAGAGGAAGGAAGAGAGAGGGAAGAAGACTAGGTGGACCCTAAATCAAGGTGGGGCCCAAGGGAATCAATCTCTCCTCTCCCTACACCTTCTCCAAGGGAAAACTCATCCGAAAATCACCCTTTTCATCTCATGGATTGTTTAGGTAAGATCCAACCCACTTTTTCTTTGGAAACCCTTGTAAGGAGGGGATTTTGCTTGTTAATCTAACATGTGAAGTTGTTTTAGGGATTCCGGCCGATCTACCGCAAAGCCCTCTTTCCTAGGACATTTTTCCCAAGCCTCCAACGATCTTAGGTGCGGACTATTGATCTTAGGTGGCCTAGCACCATTTATAGTATGGGTCTAATGATTTTGGTTGCTTGGTTGTGGTATTGAAAAATCTAGAGGAATCTAGGAATGGGTGTTTGTTGAAACTATATGGATTTACATGCTTAACTCTTGTTGATGTTGATTTTGTCCCTCATATGTTATTTTGGCTTATGATGACTTCATGTTCTTGTTTGTGATTGTTTTCCACAATGAGTTACTTCATAGGGTATAGTAATCTTGACTCTTGTGTGTGGTTGATCCCTTGAAATGTTGGAAGTGTCTAGCTTCCTCTCTAACCCACAGGCACACACATACACTTGTTTCTACTATTTTATCATGCTTGTTAGGTAAATAGACTTGTATGGTGGAATGTATGCAACATGACACTAGGATGTTGGTTGATAAGCTTGATGTTGGTATGCTATATCTCATCGTCAAACCCTTAGATTGTCGGGAACTCGAGGTTAGACGGTAGTCCCCTTGGTTGGACTACCCTAAGACTAACCACGCAAGTCGGACGAGTGTGTATGGGCGGCAGCAGTTCGACTGCATGGGTCTAGTACCCGATGTCGTTCATCTCGTGCTCGCCTGACTCGTACGGTTTAGTCTACTTACTGACAAATCCTGTTTGTTAACCCTGTGTGCTCACATATGTATGGAACTTGAACCACCCCGCAACCATTGCAGCCCATTGATAATCCACTTATAACTGGTCCACAGCCTCGTGAGCCGGGCATGGTGGAATGGGACACTGTGTCCGAGCTGTCGGCCTACGCTGGGGTACCGCGCCTCCCCGTAGTGACCGCGAGCGATCCCTTCCTTTTGGCATTCCTCATGTGCCTGGAGTCGGGGATGAGGAACCCGACGGGATCACGGATCGCGGTGCCCTGGCCTCGCGCATTGAGAGGTCTCGGCACCGCAACTAGTTGAGGGCATTGATACGTGGGGTGAATCAGTTTCCCAAACCTGCTGGATGAACGGAATTAACTAAGAACTTGGCTAACATATCATTGCATCGCATTAGTTAGGATGGCGACTCGGCAGTCGAGGTCGCTCTGAGGGAGTGTTGTCATATGCGATCGTAAGATGGAGTCGCTTGAGGGAGAGTTGTGGCGAGGGCATGCATCATTTCATCCATCATGCATGCACATTAATAAGATTAGTTTAGTGATTTGTGAATGATTGTTTTTCATTAAATCCGTAATATAACCGATGTTCGTGACAACTTGAGACTAATAGTTCACACTGAGTTGATCACTCACTCCCACTCTGGGATGGTGTTTTAAAACACCAACCAGACCCATTCATAGATGCAGGTAACTCAGGGCATGAGGAGCCTGGCGAGGTGAGCTTGGACGAGGAGGACGGACTCTCCTACTTGCACGGATGATGGGCGGCTCTCCATCGGCTTGATCGGGTGAATTTAGATTTGGCCGAGCGCATGCTCGGCTTTACTCTTTTGGACTAACCTTCTTTTGTTATTCATATAACGCTTGGGGCGACCCTTTATTATTTTGGACCTGTATATATGTGGGATATCCTTCATTTTAGTAGACTGGTGCGATTGTGCTTCATGCTCAGGAAATTCCAAATTGTGCAGTTAAACTTGACTAATCATAAAAAAAAAAACCATAAATGCATGATAAGTAACACTCGGGAACTCGGGAGTTGTGTCTATGCACGACCCCTGATTTTCCGGGGCGTTACAGATGGTATCAAAGCAATAGTTTGGAATCCCTTGGGCCATGGGTCATGAACTCACCAACGCGTCCGCTGACTTGTGAGGAAACACAATAACGATACAGAAACGATAGGAAACGCAACGAAGACTTAGAATGGTAGGAACCATCCTTGAACCGGAACTGGCGACCTTAGACGAACGGTAAGACTTCCCAGGGATTAGGATTGGGTAGCGAGAGATAGTAGAGACGCTAGGAAACAGGTCCGAGAAACTTACAATACCTTAGCCCGATGATAGGAACAAACCAGAACTGAATGATTAGAGGGTCAAGGCCACCGTCCAAGTCCAAACGAGCTAACACCAAACTAAATTTAATAGTTTCGACCCATTGGGGGGTAAGGACTTAAGGGAGAACGAAATTTCAATGGAAATAGTGGAAATATAGAAAAATATAATTTTTACCTCTAACAAGGAAGAATCTCATGGAATGGATAGGCCCATTGCGTAGATCAGCTCGTTCTACCCCAAAATCATATATGGCATGTCCCGGGGGGCCTTACCGGCACCCGGAAAAACACTCGACAAGTTGCCCCCGCCAATCGGAGGGGTCACCCCGCCGACCCGCGTGGCCGCCCCGCCGATGCTCCAGCAGCTCGCGTGGCCCCTGCCGCTCACCCCGCCCGCCGGCGTTGTCACCCCGCCGAAATTTTTACAATTTTAGGTCAACTTCAGAAATCCATATCTCCTTCGTTACAACTCCAATTTAGGTGATTCAAAAGCCAGATTAAAGATGAATGAGTCTAGTTTTATATAAAAATGAGAAAAAAATAAAATAAAAATTATAATATAGCTAAAATTAAGCTGTTCTATCAACTATCCAAAAAAATTTTCTGATTTCGGACAGCTGTTACTCCTAGAATTTTAATAATTTATTTACAACTCCAAATGAGATGAAATTTTGTGAGATGTCTTTAAACTCAATGATAAAACATTATAAAAATTTTAAAAATTAATTTAGTTACCAAAAGTACAAGAAACCTTACAAGAAATAGATCCCCTTTCCCACTACTCCCACTCCATCATCTTCACTCTCCCATACCCAAACCCATCTCTTCAAAATTCATCTTCTCCTCCTACAAACTCCCCATCTCCTCTTCCTCACCTTCAAACCACCTTCCCAAACCCTTTCTAAACCATTTTATTTTTCTCAACCCTGTTCTCAAGTCCATCCACATAATCCCATTCATAAAGCCAACATCAAACCTACTCTCTCTAACTAACTCCCATTATTATTTTTTTTTCTCATACTCAACCCAAACCCATTTCCAACATACATTCCCAAGACCCAACCTCAGACTTCATTCTCAAACCCCACTCCATTCACTCATTCACTCTCAAAACCCATTACAAAAAAAAAAAAAAAAAATCCCTTCTCCATTTCTTTAACTTTTCTCAAACCTCACTACCCACTCTCTCAAATTTGCATCTTCTCAAACTCCATTCTCCCAACCCATCTCCAAACTTCATTTCTAAGATCCACCAAGCCTAACCCATACTTATTCTAAAACCCAATCCTCCATTCTTTTTCAAAACCCATTTCTTTTGTTTATTCCCACCTATAAACTCTCAACTCATTTTCCAAATCTCTCTCATCACCCATATTTCCTTCTAGACCCATTCACTAAAACCCCACTCCTTTCACTCTCTTCTCCCCATTTCCAAATTTCACTTCCCACAACCTACCTCAATACCATCCTCAACTTCGTTTTCCTAAACACCATTCCAATATCACTTTCAAAGCCCATTCCTAAAACAAACTCCCAAAACCATTCCATCCCCATTTCCCAAAACCCATCTCAAATCCCAATCTCTACTCAAACCTCATATCTCAACTCACCTTCCGTTTCATCTTACACAACCTTATTCTCAAACTCATTTCCATTTTTACACATTCTCCACAACTATCCGTCTCCTTGCCAAAGAAATGGCATATCTAGCAACCGTCGCCGTCTTCTTCGCCATTCCGGTGATCTTTTCCCTCAAGGGAAGAAGCACCCCCACCCGCATCCGACCCAGAAGAATAGTATCTTAACCTAACGAACAATTAGTAGATTGTTCGAGTCAGTTAGAATTGCTCTCATGTGATTGAATGATAGTTGTAACCTTTTCCTGCTTTGATTAGGTTGTGTTTCCTTTAAGTTGCGGTATTTAGTGATGCTTGTAATCCATGCTATAACATGTAACTGGCCATACTAATGGCATTTTGAAATCGATGTGGATGTATGGATTGAAATTCTCTTGTCACTTGGTGAATGCTTGCATGTATGGGTGCCTATAGACGAGTCATGACTTTTCATATTAAAGTTTAACATTGGGGGTCTATTTGAAAATTATTTATAATCGTGCTAGGAATCATCCCGTGATTAAATTGATTACACACACACACACACACACACACACACATATATATATATATATGCTTAAGTTGTACCGTAAGTAGGATTGAGTTTCATAGTTTAGTGCTCGATAAGCTCAGGTTAGGGATGAACTATAGTAAAATATATTGAGTTTTCCTATTCTCTTATGGACTCAAGGTTCGAACAACATCGAGAAGATAATGTCCTTCATCTTTGCCTTCCTGCGGCCTTAGTAGCGTTGTTAACCCTTCAAACCGCCAGAATACCTTAAAACTTTTTAATTCTTTCTCCCCTGTTAAAATTCATGAAACCAAAGCGTGATTTGCCCATAACCCACTAGCCATAGGATTGAAATGGTAATTCATATAAAAATTTGCGACTTTAAAAACTTTTTAGGATGATCGTTGCCCATAGGCATGTTGAGAGAATTATTAAACCCCAAATTAAATATAAATTAAATCGAGAACTCTCGTAGGCCAAAACCCAAAAGTGTAACCTTATAAATAGGAGATCTAAACTTTTCAAAGAGGGTCGTTCCTTAAACATTTAGGTTGATGGGACTACGGAATTATGATACCATACACTTGCGAAGTATTCGCGGCTTGACCCAATTCTCAATCCTGAGTAACTACCAACGGACTCACTGCTTTTTGACCGAGCGAGAAGACCAGATCCATCGGATTCGAAGGATACAACGTGTTGTCAGCCCTGGTCAGGCGGACAATCGATGTATCAGATTTGAGCCTACCACAACCGTTATTTTTTTCCGTATTAGCTTGATCATAAAGAGTAGAATACACCACCCTTAAGTAAACTTTATCAGCAAACACTTAGCACGATAATCATGATTTTGACATTATTTTCAAACCTCAAGGGTGAAATTTTTTTTTTTGGGTAGAAAATAATAAGCAAAGCTAGTATAGTTAGTATACACCCTACCATGCATATAAACTCGAAATCAATAAAACTTAGGCAAACAAAATGTATTTATTACCTTTAGGCAATTTCGGGGACGAAATTATTTTTAAGGGGGTAGATTGTAACATCCCGAATTTTTACTGTTTTGAATTTTCAAAAAAAAAAAAAAAATCCTTAAATTAATTTTTTTATGTAATTAACTTATATTATCACTTATTAACCATTAACACTCAATGCTAGCTTATACACGAGTGGTTCCGTCGGTCACGATCGACCATGTGCGAACCGCCTGCCGATGGCCCATTTACACTTAACAATACAGCCCGTGTGGGCCACCCAGCGACTGAGAAGGGTCAGAAAAATCTAAAACTTTAGAAAATCATATATCTCACTGGGCTTGTGGTCCATCGCAGACTGTGGACCCAGTGGACACCCAGAAGTACCATCTGGTGCTTGCCCAATGCGCCCCACCAATGCCAGATTAAAATCTGGCACTGACAAAAGAAACTGAGACTCCGGGCTTTCCAGCCGTCGGATTTCTTCCAAATTTACGGTAAAGGTTTAATGTATTTTTCTACGCCTGTCCACCAAATCTGGGGCCCGATCGTGGCTCGGTGACCGTTGATCGCAAATCGGACCCGTACGACCAAACCCCGCATCCGTTTGTTCCCAAATTTTGTAAGGCCCTTCATCGGGCCATGAAGCACTAACCCTATAAATTTCATGGCCAGAGGGCCACCAGAAATGCCCCATCAATCAAAATGGCCCCTGAAGGGCCACTTAAAGGTCGAAAATGCTTGCTCAGATCATATATCCGCTCATCCGTTCGCCCTAAATTTTTACATGGACCCTAGACAGGCCATAAGGTGACTATACGCCGAATTTGGTGGCCAGAGGAGTGTTAGGGCCACCTCAACACCAATATGGAGTCCCATAAGTCTATTTTAGGAAATTATGGAAGCCCGGGGCCATTTGCACCAAATCTGGAATTATAAAAAGGAGTTTCTTTGGGGCACCCCTCTCCCATACGAATTTGCCCTAGGAAATGGAAGAGAGAAAAGAGAGAAAGAGGAAGGAAGAGAGAGGGAAGAAGACTAGGTGGACCCTAAATCAAGGTGGGGCCCAAGGGAATCAATCTCTCCTCTCCCTACACCTTCTCCAAGGGAAAACTCATCCGAAAATCACCCTTTTCATCTCATGGATTGTTTAGGTAAGATCCAACCCACTTTTTCTTTGGAAACCCTTGTAAGGAGGGGATTTTGCTTGTTAATCTAACATGTGAAGTTGTTTTAGGGATTCCGCCGATCTACCGCAAAGCCCTCTTTCCTAGGACATTTTTCCCAAGCCTCCAACGATCTTAGGTGCGGACTATTGATCTTAGGTGGCCTAGCACCATTTATAGTATGGGTCTAATGATTTTGGTTGCTTGGTTGTGGTATTGAAAAATCTAGAGGAATCTAGGAATGGGTGTTTGTTGAAACTATATGGATTTACATGCTTAACTCTTGTTGATGTTGATTTTGTCCCTCATATGTTATTTTGGCTTATGATGACTTCATGTTCTTGTTTGTGATTGTTTTCCACAATGAGTTACTTCATAGGGTATAGTAATCTTGACTCTTGTGTGTGGTTGATCCCTTGAAATGTTGGAAGTGTCTAGCTTCCTCTCTAACCCACGGCACACACATACACTTGTTTCTACTATTTTATCATGCTTGTTAGGTAAATAGACTTGTATGGTGGAATGTATGCAACATGACACTAGGATGTTGGTTGATAAGCTTGATGTTGGTATGCTATATCTCATCGTCAAACCCTTGGATTGTCGGGAACTCGAGGTTAGACGGTAGTCCCCTTGGTTGGACTACCCTAAGACTAACCACGCAAGTCGGACGAGTGTGTATGGGCGGCAGCAGTTCGACTGCATGGGTCTAGTACCCGATGTCGTTTCATCTCGTGCTCACTGCGACTCGTACGGTTTAGTCTACTTACTGACAAATCCTGTTTGTTAACCCTGTGTGCTCACATATGTATGGAACTTGAACCACCCCGCAACCATTGCAGCCCATTGATAATCCACTTATAATCTGGTCCACGCCTCGTGAGCCGGGCATGGTGGAATGGGACACTGTGTCCGAGCTGTCGGCCTACGCGCTGGGGTACCGCGCCTCCCCAGTAGTGACCGCGAGCGATCCCTTCCTTTTGGCATTCCTCATGTGCCCGGGAGGTCGGGGATGAGGAACCCGACGGGATCACGGATCGCGGTGCCCCGGCCTCGCGCATTGAGAGGTCTCGCACCGCAACTAGTTGAGGGCATTGATACGTGGGGTGAATCAGTTTCCCAAACCCGCCGGATGAACGGAATTAACTAAGAACTTGGCTAACATATCATTGCATCGCATTAGTTAGGATGGCGACTCGGCGTCGAGGTCGCTACGAGGGAGTGTTGTCATATGCGATCGTAAGATGGAGTCGCTTGAGGGAGAGTTGTGGCGAGGGCATGCATCATTTCATCCATCATGCATGCACATTAATAAGATTAGTTTAGTGATTGTGAATGATTGTTTTTCATTAAATCCGTAATATAACTGATGTTCGTGACAACTTGAGACTAATAGTTCACACTGAGTTGATCACTCACTCCCACTGGGATGGTGTTTTAAAACACCAACCAGACCCATTCATAGATGCAGGTAACTCAGGGCATGAGGAGCCTGGCGAGGTGAGCTTGGACGAGGAGGACGGACTCTCCTACTTGCAGATGATGGGCGGCTCTCCATCGGCTTGATCGGGCTGAATTTAGATTTGCTGAGCCGCGGGCTCAGCTTTACTCTTTTTGGACTAACCTTCTTTTGTTATTCTGTTGGGCAACGCCTTGGGCGACCCTTTATTATTTTGGACCTGTATATATGTGGGATATCCTTCATTTTAGTAGACTGGTGCGATTGTGCTTCATGCTCAGGAAATTCCAAATTGTGCAGTTAAACTTGACTAATCATAAAAAAAAAAACCATAAATGCATGATAAGTAACACTCGGGAACTCGGGAGTTGTGTCTATGCACGACCCCGATTTTCCGGGGCGTTACAGATGGTATCAAAGCAATAGTTTGGAATCCCTTGGGCCATGGGTCATGAACTCACCAACGCGTCCACTGACTTGAAAGGAAACACAATAACGATACAGAAACGATAGAAAACGCAACGAAGACTTAGAATGGTAGGAACCATCTGAGAACCAGAATCAGCGACCTTAGACGAACGGTAAGACTTCCTGTGGATTAGGATTGGGTAGCGAGAGATAGTAGAGACGCTAGGAAACAGTCCGAGAAACTTACAATACCTTAGCCCGATGATAGGAACAAACCAGAACTGAATGATTAGAGGGTCAAGGCCACCGTCCAAGTCCAAACGAGCTAACACCAAACTAAATTTAATAGTTTCGACCCATTGGGGGGTAAGGACTTAAGGGAGAACGAAATTTCAATGGAAATAGTGGAAATATAGAAAAATATAATTTTACCTCTAACAAGGAAGAATCTCATGGAATGGATAGGCCCATTGCGTAGATCAGCTCGTTCTACCCCAAAATCATATATGGCATGTCCCTGGGGCCTTACCGGCACCGGAAAAACACTCGACAAGTTGCCCCCGCCAATCGGAGGGGTCACCCCGCCGACCCGCGTGGCCGCCCCGCCGATGCTCCAGCAGCTCGCGTGGCCCCTGCCGCTCACCCCGCCCGCCGGCGTTGTCACCCCGCCGAAATTTTTACAATTTTAGGTCAACGAGAAAATCCATATCTCCTTCGTTACAACTCCAATTTAGGTGATTCAAAAGCCAGATTAAAGATGAATGAGTCTAGTTTTATATAAAAATGAGAAAAAAATAAAATAA
Source organism: Magnolia changhungtana (assembly GCA_030180095.1). NCBI lineage: Eukaryota > Viridiplantae > Streptophyta > Magnoliopsida > Magnoliales > Magnoliaceae > Magnolia > Magnolia changhungtana. The sequence goes on from JASAUF010000633.1 coordinate 106,022, forward strand.
AAATTATAATATAGCTAAAATTAAGCTGTTCTATCAACTATCCAAAAAATTTTCTGATTTCGGACAACTGTTACTCCTAGAATTTTAATAATTTATTTACAACTCCAAATGAGATGAAATTTTGTGAGATGTCTTTAAACTCAATGATAAAACATTATAAAAATTTTAAAAATTAATTTAGTTACCAAAAGTACAAGAAACCTTACAAGAAATAGATCCCCTTTCCCACTACTCCCACTCCATCATCTTCACTCTCCCATACCCAAACCCATCTCTTCAAAATTCATCTTCTCCTCCTACAAACTCCCATCTCCTCTTCCTCACCTTCAAACCACCTTCCCAAACCCTTTCTAAACCATTTTATTTTTCTCAACCCTGTTTCTCAAGTCCATCCACTGTAATCCCATTCATAAAGCCAACATCAAACCTACTCTCTCTAACTAACTCCCATTATTTTTTTTTCTCATACTCAACCCAAACCCATTTCCAACATACATTCCCAAGACCCAACCTCAGACTTCATTCTCAAACCCCACTCCATTCACTCATTCACTCTCAAAACCCATTAAAAAAAAAAAAAAAAAAATCCCTTCTCCATTTCTTTAACTTTTCTCAAACCTCACTACCCACTCTCTCAAATTTGCATCTTCTCAAACTCCATTCTCCCAACCCATCTCCAAACTTCATTTCTAAGATCCACCAAGCCTAACCCATACTTATTCTAAAACCCAATCCTCCATTCTTTTTCAAAACCCATTTCTTTTGTTTATTCCCACCTATAAACTCTCAACTCATTTTCCAAATCTCTCTCATCACCCATATTTCCTTCTAGACCCATTCACTAAAACCCCACTCCTTTCACTCTCTTCTCCCCATTTCCAAATTTCACTTCCCACAACCTACCTCAATACCATCCTCAACTTCGTTTTCCTAAACACCATTCCAATATCACTTTCAAAGCCCATTCCTAAAACAAACTCCCAAAACCATTCCATCCCCATTTCCCAAAACCCATCTCAAATCCCAATCTCTACTCAAACCTCATATCTCAACTCACCTTCCGTTTCATCTTACACAACCTTATTCTCAAACTCATTTCCATTTTTACACATTCTCCACAACCATCCGTCTCCTTGCCAAAGAAATGGCATATCTAGCAACCGTCGCCGTCTTCTTCGCCATTCGGTGATCTTTTCCCTCAAGGGGAAGAAGCACCCCACCCGCATCCGACCCAGAAGAATAGTATCTTAACCTAACGAACAATTAGTAGATTGTTCGAGTCAGTTAGAATTGCTCTCATGTGATTGAATGATAGTTGTAACCTTTTCCTGCTTTGATTAGGATGTGTTTCCTTTAAGTTGCGGTATTTAGTGATGCTTGTAATCCATGCTATAACATGTAACCGCCATACTAATGGCATTTTGAAATCGATGTGGATGTATGGATTGAAATTCTCTTGTCACTTGGTGAATGCTTGCATGTATGGGTGCCTATAGACGAGTCATGACTTTTCATATTAAAGTTTAACATTGGGGGTCTATTTGAAAATTATTTATAATCGTCGTTAGGAATCATCCGTGATTAAATTGATTACACACACACACACACACACACACACACATATATATATATATATATATGCTTAAGTTGTACCGTAAGTAGGATTGAGTTTCATAGTTTAGTGCTCGATAAGCTCAGGTTAGGGATGAACTATAGTAAAATATATTGAGTTTTCCTATTCTCTTATGGACTCAAGGTTCGAACAACATCGAGAAGATAATGTCCTTCATCTTTGCCTTCCTGGCCTTAGTAGCGTTGTTAACCCTACAAACCGCCAGAATACCTTAAAACTTTTTAATTCTTTCTCCCCTGTTAAAATTCATGAAACCAAAGCGTGATTTGCCCATAACCCACTAGCCATAGGATTGAAATGGTAATTCATATAAAAATTTGCGACTTTAAAAACTTTTTAGGATGATCGTTGCCCATAGGCATGTTGAGAGAATTATTAAACCCCAAATTAAATATAAATTAAATCGAGAACTCTCGTAGGCCAAAACCCAAAAGTGTAACCTTATAAATAGGAGATCTAAACTTTTCAAAGAGGGTCGTTCCTTAAACATTTAGGTTGATGGGACTACGGAATTATGATACCATACACTTGCGAAGTATTCGCGGCTTGACCCAATTCTCAATCCTGAGTAACTACCAACGGACTCACTGCTTTGACCGAGCAGAAGACCAGGATCCATCAGGATTCAGAAGGGATACAGCGTGTTATGAGCCCTGGTCAGGCGGACAATCGACGTATCGGATTTGAGCTTACCACAACCGTTATTTTTTCCGTATTAGCTTGATCATAAAGAGTAGAATACACCACCCTTAAGTAAACTTTATCAACAAACACTTAGCACGATAATCATGATTTTGACATTGTTTTCAAACCTCAAGGGTGAAATTTTTTTTTTTTTGGGTAGAAAATAATAAGCAAAGCTAGTATAGTTAGTATACACCCTACCATGCATATAAACCTGAAATCAATAAAACTTAGGCAAACAAAATGTATTTATTACCCTTAGGCAATTTCGGGGACGAAATTATTTTTAAGGGGGGTAGATTGTAACATCCCGAATTTTTACTGTTTTGAATTTTCAAAAAAAAAAAAAAAAATCCTTAAATTAATTTTTTTATGTAATTAACTTATATTATCACTTATTAACCATTAACACTCAATGCTAGCTTATACACGAGTGGTTCTGTCTGGTCACGATCAGACCATGTATGTCGCTGCCGGATGGCCCATTTACACTTAACAATGGCCGTGTGGGGCCACCCTGGCCGGATCGAGAAGGTCGAAAAATCTAAAACTTTAGAAAATCATATATCTCATTGGGCTTGTGGTCCATCGCAGACTGTGGACCCAGTGGACACCCAGAAGTACCATCTGGTGCTTGCCCAATGCGCCCCACCAATGCCAGATTAAAATCTGGCACTGACAAAAGAAACTGAGACTCCGGGCTTTCCAGCCGTCGGATTTCTTCCAAATTTACGGTAAAGGTTTAATGTATTTTTCTACGCCTGTCCACCAAATCTGGGGCCCGATCGTGGCTCGGTGACCGTTGATCGCAAATCGGACCCGTACGACCAAACCCCGCATCCGTTTGTTCCCAAATTTTGTAAGGCCCTTCATCGGGCCATGAAGCACTAACCCTATAAATTTCATGGCCAGAGGGCCACCAGAAATGCCCCATCAATCAAAATCTTGAAGGGCCACTTAAAGGTCGAAAATGCTTGCTCAGATCATATATCCGCTCATCCGTTCGCCCTAAATTTTTACATGGACCCTAGACAGGCCATAAGGTGACTATACGCCGAATTTGGTGGCCAGAGGAGTGTTAGGGCCACCTCAACACCAATATGGAGTCCCATAAGTCTATTTTAGGAAATTATGGAAGCCCGGGGCCATTTGCACCAAATCTGGAATTATAAAAAGGAGTTTCTTTGGGGCACCCCTCTCCCATACGAATTTGCCCTAGGAAATGGAAGAGAGAAAAGAGAGAAAGAGGAAGGAAGAGAGAGGGAAGAAGACTAGGTGGACCCTAAATCAAGGTGGGGCCCAAGGGAATCAATCTCTCCTCCCTACACCTTCTCCAAGGAAAACTCATCCGAAAATCACCCTTTTCATCTCATGGATTGTTTAGGTAAGATCCAACCCACTTTTCTTTGGAAACCCTTGTAAGGAGGGGATTTTGCTTGTTAATCTAACATGTGAAGTTGTTTTAGGGATTCTGGTACCGATCTCTGCAAAGCCCTCTTTCTAGGACATTTTTCCCAAGCCTCCAACGATCTTAGGTGCGGACTATTGATCTTAGGTGGCCTAGCACCATTTATAGTATGGGTCTAATGATTTTGGTTGCTTGGTTGTGGTATTGAAAAATCTAGAGGAATCTAGGAATGGGTGTTTGTTCAAACTATATGGATTTACATGCTTAACTCTTGTTGATGTTGATTTTGTCCTCATATGTTATTTTGGCTTATGATGACTTCATGTTCTTGTTTGTGATTGTTTTCCACAATGAGTTACTTCATAGGGTATAGTAATCTTGACTCTTGTGTGTGGTTGATCCCTTGAAATGTTGGAAGTGTCTAGCTTCCTCTCTAACCCACGGCACACACATACACTTGTTTCTACTATTTTATCATGCTTGTTAGGTAAATAGACTTGTATGGTGGAATGTATGCAACATGACACTAGGATGTTGGTTGATAAGCTTGATGTTGGTATGCTATATCTCATCGTCAAACCCTTGGATTGTCGGGAACTCGAGGTTAGACGGTAGTCCCCTTGGTTGGACTACCCTAAGACTAACCACGCAAGTCGGACGAGTGTGTATGGGCGGCAGCAGTTCGACTGCATGGGTCTAGTACCCGATGTCGTTCATCTCGTGCTCGCCTGACTCGTACGGTTTAGTCTACTTACTGACAAATCCTGTTTGTTAACCCTGTGTGCTCACATATGTATGGAACTTGAACCACCCGCAACCATTGCAGCCCATTGATAATCCACTTATAATTGGTCCACAGCCTCGTGAGCGGGCATGGTGGAATGGGACACTGTGTCCGAGCCGTCGCCTACGCCCGGGGTACCGCGCCTCCCCGTAGTGACCGCGAGCGATCCCTTCCTTTGGCATTCCTCATGTGCCGGAGTCGGGGATGAGGAACCCGACGGGATCACGGATCGCGGTGCCCTGGCCTCGCGCATTGAGAGGTCTCGGCACCGCAACTAGTTGAGGGCATTGATACGTGGGGTGAATCAGTTTCCCAAACCTGCTGGATGAACGGAATTAACTAAGAACTTGGCTAACATATCATTGCATCGCATTAGTTAGGATGGCGACTTACAATGAGGTCGCTTTGAGGGAGTGTTGTCATATGCGATCGTAAGATGGAGTCGCTTGAGGGAGAGTTGTGGCGAGGGCATGCATCATTTCATCCATCATGCATGCACATTAATAAGATTAGTTTAGTGACTGTGAATGATTGTTTTTCATTAAATCCGTAATATAACTGATGTTCGTGACAACTTGAGACTAATAGTTCACACTGAGTTGATCACTCACTCCCACTCTGGGATGGTGTTTTAAAACACCAACCAGACCCATTCATAGATGCAGGTAACTCAGGGCATGAGGAGCCTGGCGAGGTGAGCTTGGACGAGGAGGACGGACTCTCCTACTTGCAGATGATGGGCGGCTCTCCATCGGCTTGATCGGGCTGATTTAGATTTCTTTGAGCCGCGGGCTCAGACTTTACTCTTTTTGGACTAACCTTCTTTTGTTATTCTCAACGCCTTGGGCGACCCTTTATTATTTTGGACCTGTATATATGTGGGATATCCTTCATTTTAGTAGACTGGTGCGATTGTGCTTCATGCTCAGGAAATTCCAAATTGTGCAGTTAAACTTGACTAATCATAAAAAAAAAACCATAAATGCATGATAAGTGACACTCGGGAACTCGGGAGTTGTGTCTATGCATGACCCCTGATTTTCCGGGGCGTTACAAACACATACATCATGGTAGGGCCCACATAGCACCGACCACTAGCCATGGGCTGGTGGTAGGGGAGTAGCCAATCATTTCGGGCTTGATCCCGAAAATGAGAAGGATATAAATCTCAATTGGACCACACCAAAGGAAACCAATATTGATTAGATATATGCCATTAAAATCCTCCTAAGGCCCACTGTACCGTTTATTTGACATCCAATCGGTTGATTAGGTCATATAGACCCAAATGAAGGGAAAAAACAAATATCAACTTGATCCAAAACTTTAATGGACCCAAAAGGTTTTTAATGGTCTAAATTCATTCAACACTGTTTCTGTAACGTGGTCCAATTGAGATTGGGATATAATTCATTTTTTGTCTCATGCCATTAAATGATCTAGAAAAATATGGATAGCATGAAACACATACATCATGGTGGGTCCTACAGAGCAACGGTCTCGATGAAGGCGGATTCAGTGAAGCCCCGAGACACCGACTTCAGTGAGATCGTGACCGTAAGGGCCACCTTGATGTATGTATTGTAGATCCATGCTGATACATCTGTTCTGCAAGATCAATCTAGGGCATGAGCCCAAGAATAAATAGATCCAAATCTCAGGTGGACCACACCACAGGAAAAAAAGGCGGTGATAGAATCCCCACCGTTAAAATCTTCCAAGCGCCACTGGAATGTTTATTTGCTACCCAAGCTGTTGATAAGGTCACACAGACATGATTGAATGGAAAACACAGATTAGCTTGATCCAATACTTCTTTAATGGTGGCCATCCAATCACCACTGTTTCATATGGTGTGGTCCACCTGATATTTGGATCTGCTTTATTTTTGGGCCCATTACTTATAATTATCTGAAAAAAAACAGATGGACGGCGTGGATATACAAAAAATAAATCAAGGTGGGCCTCAAGGTAACGTCGGTGTCCGGTCTGAATCACCAGATAGCAGAAGCATGGCCCACTTATACAAACTCAAAACCAGAGTACAATGCTCCTATCCTCGGCTGTAGAGTACACCGTTCGTATCCTCTGCTAGAGTATCTTTTAGCTTCTTTTCTATTTTTCGATGCCAATTCTGTCGCTGCTTTCCGTGCAGAGACGGCAAAGTGAGACCCTGGCAAGGCTCGCTCGCTGGAGGCTCGCCTACCTACTCGCCTCTTCTACCCTGCCACACGATGATCAGGATCGCTCATCTAATAAGATGCGGACGAGGATTTCCTGCAAAAGCCTTTCGCAGGAAGTTCCTGCGCTGGAAACTGAGGTGGAGCCCACCGTGATGTTTGTAAGGAATCCACTCCGTCCATCCGTTTTCTGAGCTCATTTTCGGATGTCAAATGAAAATTGATCAGGATTCAAGACTCAAGTGGGCCGCACTAAAAGAGAAGGTGGTTAGGAAAATTCCTACCGTTGAAACCTTCCTGGGGTCGACAGTGATGCTTACATGCCATCTATACCGTTCACAGGAAAACTGAAAACACAAATATTAACATGATTCAAAACTTCTGTGCCCCTACGAATATTTCAACTACCATCTATACCGTTCATAGGAAAACTTAAGCAACGGATCCGGTTCATTTTTTCTCGTAAATATCACAGTGGCCCCACCTGAGTTCCCAGCGCAGGAATTTCCTGCCAAACGCTTTCGCAGGCAATCCGCGTCCATAAGATCCTACCGTACATGTGGCAATGAAGTCACTCAATAGAGATCTAACCGTCAGAAAGGAGTTTATCACTTGAAAAACGTACGAAGAACATATCTGATATGAACTTCCATCCAGGGACCATATGTTCTAGATGAACGGTCAGGATTGTTTTGTGTTGGTGAGAATCGTAACAACAAATCTCATCTTGGGAAGTATATGGGGATATTTTCAAAATTTTACATTTTCTCGCCATATTATGAGTAAAAATTCTAAAAAAAAATTAATAACAAGTATTTATTTATTATGCATTAATAAATAGTTATATGATATGATTTTTTTTTTTTGAAGTTGTAGTAAAATTTTCTTTTAAATCACGATGATTTCGTGATATCGTGACATATGGCGATATTTAAAAAAATCGGAGATATTTGTCACAATGACGAGAAGAGGCGAGCCATGCTGGCAGAACTCGATATAAGAAAAAGCAGTGAGAATGTGACAGCTTCGGCCGGACAAAAGAAGCATGAATTTTAAGTGTCCTGATGCATCCTTTTTGCACTAGTGGAGCCCATATGTCTCTGATCTAGACCGTTGATATTCTTTATCTCATCATGGATGGACAATGTCTCAAATTTCTTAAGAAGAAATATTTATATCCATCCGATCTATGACAGTTATCACGATCGGCTGCATGCCCTTCCACAAAAACTGTCTATTTCTAGGCCACGTATCAAGTTCTTAAAACCGTCTTATCTCTGAAAATCACAGCATCACCCTTCCATCGAAGTGATAATTGAGGCCAACGGTTGGGATTCTCAAAGATGGGCCCTACATTATGATAATATTCAGGTTGTGATGCATCAGGACCATATAATTCCCTCAGAAAAAGGTTCTGCCTCTGTCTGCCTTCTCTCTCAGGTCGCGCCTCCAACGTCGCCTCATTTCCAGCAAAACCGGCCGAGTCATCTGCTGCGACTCACCCTCCGAAAACTCGCCGCTCCAGTCCCTCTCTAATCGCCCTTCGCCTCCCTCTCCGAAATCGGGTCCGAGTCCAAGCCCCGATCCCCCGCCCCGACTCACCTCTCTCTCTCTCTCTCTCTCTGCTTCTTTTTTCTCGTTTTCTACTTCTCTTCCGTCTGGCGGGGGGTTCAGAGGGTTGGATTCGTCGTCTTTCCCTTTCCCATTTTCATGAAAAGGGTAATTTAAAAAAAAATATATTATTTCTTATTTTTTCTTCTTCTGGAAATTCTCGCGATTTGATTTTTTCTTCTTCTTATTTTTCTCGATTTTCAGCACGAGAATTCCTTTTCTTTTGCTGTTTCTCTGTTAGGTCTTTTGTGCATTGTGATTTTTTTTTTTTTTTTTTTAATGTATTTTCATGAAATCACATTCTTTTCTGGAATTTTCCTAATTATTTTCATTTTTTAAATTTCCGTTTGAATTTTCAGGATTTTTAAATTTTTTTAGTTTCATTAAAAGATTCCTTTTTATGGATTTTTATAAGATTTTTTTTTTCAATTTTCTTCTTCTTTTGTTCTTCTTTTTCTTCTGTGATTGCCGATTTTCTCCCTGTAATGCGTATGATTTCTTTCTGTAGATGGGTGATATCAGAGGGTAAATGCGGTAATGACATAGAAACCTAGACCTTTTTTGGACGTTAGAGGACGAAATTGGAGGGAATGGAAGGGAGGATGTACACAACCCCTCTGCCGCCTCAGCTGTCCGATTCAAATAGACGGATCATCGATTCCGATGGCCCATCAAAGCGAGCTTATCAAGTCTGGCAAGGAAGCAATGTAATGTTACCTCGATCAATCTTCTCTGTCCTTTTTTTTTAAAATTATTTTTATTTTTATTTTATTTCTTCTTGAAAATGTTATTTCCATAGATAGAATTATGGTTGTGAAAATTGGATATCCTGTTGAAGTAATCGTAATCTGCATTCATCTGCACTCTATTTTCTTCAGTAATTGTGATGAGTACTAGGGAGAGTATAATTGTTCGTCGATCGAACTCTGGGGGAATGTGGTAGACATGTTCGAGATCCAGGTCGTTCATCAGATGGGTCCTGTTGTGTATTGGTCATGGCCCGAAAATGAGGCTGGTTCGATCATCGTGCGGGCTACGCGTGTTGTGGAGGAAATAAGATGGTAAGGGAAAGATTTTCGAGGGTCCATGTTCGATGTATATGTGTGGTCCACTTTGTGGCTGGGCCACCTTTTTTTGGATAGCAATGTGGACTCATTGGGACCCACCTGATGAACAGTCAGGGTCTGGCGAGCAGCAAGCTACTCTTGATAGTGGTCATACATTGTGCTCATTTGTTATTGTAAGGTAGTCTATGAGGCAACCCTTGGTTTGGCAACATGTAGGTCCACAGACAACAACTGAGTGTTTTGTTGTTGTCTAGCAGGAGCACCCTCCCAGTTATGGAATGGTGGCGAAGTTCCTGAGTTTGGGGACTAGTAGGGTCACTCCACCAGATGACTACTGAATGCTGGGTTTTCGTTGGTATACAGGATCCGCATGTTTCTCACCCGAACTTGCCGCAAACCGGCCTAACGTTTGTGAACCTTACTGATCTACCGTGTTTTTAATTTCACTGGGGATGAGTTTCTTAGTATTTAGCTGTTCATTAAGTTATAACTTTCTTTGAGGTTGCCATAATTTACTACAATTATCGCAACTCATCCATCTTACACGTGGCATGCATCATGTTTGTGATTGGGCAGACTTTTTGAATCGTGGGTGCCATTGGGGATAGAACTTTTTTCTTTGTAAGAGCCCATTTGGATACCACCAAATAAGTTACTTTTTCTACTTACAGTAGTAGGTAAGTAACTTATTTGAGATAAGTAAGTTTGGTTTATGATCAGTTATAAATAGCTTTTTTATTTAAAGTTATTTAATCACTATAGTTTAATAAGTAGAAATCAAGATAAGCTGCTTAAGGCATAAGTAGCTTATCTTAAATAACTTATGATCCAAATGCCCTCTAAATGTCCCTATGGCCACCAGTTGGGTGGTTGGGAATATTTATATAGAAGGCAATGGAGGCTTAGATCTGGAGGCTCACCTCGAGGCAAGGCTCTCAAAATGCCCATCTGCATAAACCTTGAGGCTTAATGTGTTGGAAGTCCTCTGTAAATAGGACTTTCCAATTCTAAGACACTAAATGTGCATTTGTATTTACAGTAGCATGGGAAAGTTGCTATTCTTTTTTGTATTTTAAACAAGTATAGAAGTCTTGGTTGTTCAGTTATTTAAAACTAGGGTTTTCTTTCATAGATACCTATAAAGCTCCCAAGGTGTTGACACATGGTGCTCTTTTGAGAATAATGTTAATGCGAGTTCTTTTCTCTGTTGTCTTTTTTTTTTTTTTATTTTTTATTGTTTTATTTATCATTGCTAGTTTTTATTGTGTGTGAGTTTTGATTCAATCACTGGGCCGTCAAGTGGGTATCATAATGTAAGTGAGGTTTACACCTCAAATAGTGAGCCATTTGGGAGGCTTCTGCCTCTTGCATGCTTTCATGCCTTTTGTCAAGAGGCTCACGCCCCTCAAACTTTATTTTCAAAGGGTAGGAATCAAAGGGCATTTTTTCTTTCTAATAAAACTTATGCTTATATTTTTGCCATCTAACACCATCAAAACAATAGTTGAGCAAGGAGTTGAATAAGGCATGTTTAAAATTTTCCATTCTTCCACCTTTCTCTTGACCCACTTCTATGTAATGGATGAATGAGCCCCATAAACTTTTATTTTCTTTTCCTAACTATTTAATGTTTGGTTACCCGACTCCAAGTTGTTGGGCATCGCTTCATGATGATTTTTTATTTTTTAAAAAATGTTTTGTAGATTAACATTTCCTAATCTTTTTATTTTGTTGGTTATTCATGTTCTAAGTTGGTCTCTCAAAAAGAAAAAAGAAAAAAATTTCTAGTCGGGCATTCTGCAATCCTATAGTCATGCATTTTTTTGGTTATTCGCATCTATCTTCATTTTGGTATATGACAATTAGACATACCTTCCCTCTATTTTTCAGTTTTGTAGATACCTCCCATCCATTAGCCTCCTTTAGGATATGTTAAAGAAATTTGCACCAAAGAACCAAAATACCCGCCGTTAGGTACAAAAATGTTTGTTAAGAGAGCTTGCAACTAGCTACATGTGGGGTCCACGTTGGTGTACGTATGGCATCCAACTAGTCATGTAAGGTTGCTCCACCATAAAATTTGGACACTTAAAAAATTGGGCTGATACAATCATTGGTGGGCCACACCATATAAACAATGGACAACCACCCAAAAACCTTTGGATCATGTTGCGGCCCTCCTAATGGTTGGTTCAGACTGATTTTCTGGCCATCTCGTTTCTTTTGATCTAGAACTGCTGGTGTGACTTACCTGGATGAGGAATTGACAGTGCATTAGGTCGATCCCTCCATAGGGGGCCCATAGCTCTGAATTGCACTTGTTGGTTGAGACTTTTGCCCACTGATCTGGATTGTTACTGATTTGTCTTAACATTCATTTCTTGGATTCCGATTTGAGCTATGTACTCTCTGTGGTAGTTCCCACCTGTTGAATCATCTAAAACAGTTCTCCATTAAGTGCACAAAATACTCTCTTATATCTTACCCCATTTGGCTGAAATATTGCAAAGTATAGTGCATGATTGAATTCCCAAAATATGGTGAAGAAGAAATAACTATTTCTATAATGTCTCTGCTCAATAGAACTCATGTCTCTATGATCTCTCATATCAGTGAATGGAATGACAGAATAAAAATATGCATGAGGCATTCCAATGCCCTAATTTGTAGGATTGATAGATCACAATGGCTAATCAAGAGGCCATATAAGGGAAAAAACAAGAAGCATGCGAACAAGGATGCAAATTTATTGTTCGTGTTTGACTGTACGCATAGAAGACAGTCAAAGACTTGTCACTATGCTGGAATGTATCAAGTACAATAGAGAGACACATCTTAATGTGGTTTTAGAGGGTTACTGTATTCGCTTAATCTAATACCATTGAAGAGGGGTACTGTAAAACTTTTTTTTTTTAATTTTTTTTATTTTTAACAAAAAATATCCCTAAAACATTTGGCCTAGGTTGCTTTTCCTGAGCCCTTGCTGAGGGGGCAGACACTTGGTCCCTTCAGTTAGGTCTGGGGTGCATGATGGGCCTACGGCTACGAGGTAAAGCAGATGGAAATAGTCCAACTAACCATGCATGTCCTGACTAAAAGGAAAGTATCCACTGTAAAAAAAAAATGATCTTAGGGGCTGTTTGTGTGGAGGGTAAATTCCTACATTTTCGGATTTTATTATCGAAAAGTATTTAAATCCAAAAAAAGGACATTTGTATTCTTCATAGCATTCTTTGTAGGAGTGAAGCATGTACTAAAAAGGTGCTGTTCTCCACTAGCTTCTGTCTCCTCTCCTACTCGAACAAAATGAATAGGGAATATTCTATCTGATTTGATCAGGTAGGCTCCCATCCAAAGTCGAAATAGATCCTTTAGTTTCTAGAAGCAATAAGAAGTGGGGAGTGGAGGTATTTTACAACTTGAGGTATCTTGGATCGCAGGATTTTGAAGCTGGAGTTAGTACCTTAAGCAGAAGATTTGGGCAACTATAGGTGTTTCCAGATATTTCACAAGCCAACCAGAATAAAATAAAAATGTCAAAATTACCCCTCTTTTAGTCAGTATTCAGATTCTCTCATGGTGCTTCTCTTGTCCAATCCATGTATTTGGAACCACTTAGCCAATTACAGCTCCTTTTGGGATATTCACTATCTCTATTTCTGTTGGATGTTATATAAGCTTCACTATTTCTATTTCTGTTGGTTGTTATATAAGCTTTGCTTTCTCTATTAATGACATTCAATGGGGAAGCATTGCTTCGTGGTAATCATTCTTCATTGCGTTAATGGGTAGCTTTCCTTTTTGCTTAATAAATTCTTCGTATGATATAGCCATTTCCTTTTTGCACGGTTGCTCGAGTTGATAATTTCTAATTGATTTATAACTGGTTGAAACCTCCATTGGTATAGAGAAGGAATCACTATATAACTTTTAGCATGATATAGCCATTTGCTTATTTTATATGCACCTTCATCATTAACTTTGTAGGAAACTATGAAAATATGTTTGCTGGGAGTTGCTACATAGCTTTCCATCACTTGCTAATAGCTTTCATGTGTTTTCTGGCATTTTTTCCCCAAATTGTTTCTAGTTTGCTCTGATTTCTCTTGAACATTAGGTGCTTATAATGGGTCACCAACTTTTTAACCTATATACAGAGATGAAGATACTAGTTTGAAAAGTATTTGACTCTTGTACTGTACGTTTGAGCTTTGTTAGCATGAGTGCAAGGCATGATCAACCTGCTGTTCCAAGCAAAGTCATGTTTTTTGAATGTCCCATTGGATTCAAGAGTATTCTATAACAGTAACGGTGGCCGTAACAGCTACCAATGCTACCATTACGATACGGGTCGTTTTTCCTGTAATAGCTGTTACGACCCTGTAACGCGTGATGGTGGACACTATTACGGTGAAACCATTTTTGCATACCTTGACTGGATTCCTTTTGCTTTTTCAACTAGCTAGCTTTTCATGGGTTTTAATTACGGGATGCCCTCCAGTGGTACCACTACGACCATAAGCTTAGTGTTACTGGGCAGTTCTGGACCTAGTAATTTGTTCACGGAATCCAACCCGTCATAAGATTGTCACCTCATAAAACCTAAAAATCAGTCCGATCCAAAATCAGATGGGCCACAACACTTGGAGCATATTGAGAGGGAACACACACTGTTGATTAGAATGGGGGCCTGCCGTGTTGTGTGTATATAATCAAGGTCATGATGACCTTTATTCAATCTTGATGAAGGATTAAGCCAAGATTCAGGCTGTTTTGTCATTCAGGTGGGCCTCCCTGAAATTTAAGGGTGGCCATTCCTTCCCATCTTGTTCCCTTTGTAGTGGCCCACCTTAGTTTCGGATTGGGCTGAGGTTTGAGCTCTTCAGGTTTTCTGATTTGGCACATCTGGTAGACGGGTTGGATGGTGTGAATACAACACGTGGGCCGCATCTTCCCTGTACCACTGTAAGCTTATGGTGGTACTGGTACCACTGGAGTGTGCCCCTTTAATTATTTATCCTAGGAAATATCAATTCTGAAAATCAGGTAGCATATCCAGAAAATTTTGATCGAATTAAGTGTGATGAAGATGATCTAAACAATTCTGTGTGATTTATGGGCATTTGGACAGACTAAGGGTGATTCATTTCAATGTCATGTGTTGGGAAAAGGGTATTTGATATACCATCAGGATGGCCCAGTTGCACACATAAGTTCTGGACTTACCTTGGATTTGGTGTTTTGAGTCAGCCATGCCCAGAAGAGCCAATTGAACAGTGAATGGTCTGCCAAGTAGTATGTGAAGTTCACCTGTTTTTATGTTGGGCATTTAGCCCATCTTTAGGGAGACCATAAACTAGTATTTTCGCTTCTCTTTGCACAATGAAGTTTGAACATCCCAAAAACTAAAGAGAAAAGAAAAGGGAAAGAAAGGAAAAAAAAGAAAAGAAAAATCAAGCACATTTCTTATAGAGAAATGGAAGTCAGCTTCCATGACAGCTTCATTCAGACTAAAATTCTCTTTGCAGTGTATGGGCATAGTTGGGAATGTGCTTGTTGCTCATAGTGCCCTGGCTTCTTGTCTTTCTCAGTTAATTTCCCTGCATCTATGATTATTATTCTGTCATTCTCATTTACTTGTAGGAGAACTAACTGCTGTTTTTATGCAACTATTTGCAGAGATTTTTTCTAGGGGGCAGACTCATCTTTGGTCCAGACGTGAGGTCACTGGTATTTACAGTATTTCTAATTGTAATTCCAGTGATCATGTTTGGTTCTTTTGTGTGTCCACAGCTGGTTAATGAGTTTAACAATGATCTTGGGAATCTCATAATTGCTATTCCTACTGTCTTCACAGCATATGTAAGTTGCTTGCTTCTTGTTTCCATTCACTCGTCTGCAGTATTTCTTAGAGCTACATGGCTATTACAAATTTTGAATATTTTTGTTGGAATACAAGGTTCTCCTACCACTATCATATTTCCCTAGATCTCTCGTAGCTATTGAATAACATGGTAATGTAACACACACACACACCATATAGTAGTTCCTAACCATCAGTTGCATCAAGGATCACATTTTCTAAGCTATGAGTATATGGATTAGCCATGGAGGCCTCAAGGATCAACCTGAAAAATGACCATAACATTCATGTGCATCTTTTTATCTCACATCATGTGGGTATCTTGGGCTGTCAAAGGGTGCCTAGATCCTCAGATACCAAAGTATCTGATTTGAAATAATTGGATTCTAGCCCAGATTTTGGGATGGTCCTTCCAGATAGGTGTGAAATATGTAAAGCAAATGAAGAAAATGGTGCTTACTTCTTCACTGCCCAGTTGTGAAAGCAGCATGGAACTGCTTTCTTGGTGAGGTCAAGATGTCTTGGTCCACGAGTGCTTCCTTGGAAGAGGAATTTATCAGCTGGAGCAGCAGCCCAACTTGGGGAAAGTGCAAGGTTTTGTGGAACTTGGTTCCTTTCGCAGTCTGTTGAGAGATTTGTAAAGAGAGGAACAATAGGATATTCAAGGATACCCAGATTTCCTTGGAAGCTTTGATTGAGAAAATTAAAGGATAGCTCATCGAATGGGAGGCCTTTTTCGTCGAAATTCAGTGGATATCAGTTTTTGAGCTTGGGAATGAGTGGTCCAATGTTGTGGGGTAATGTTCGTGGTGTTCCCATTGGTTAGACATTTCGTTTAACCAGGGGATCTGGCTTCGTCTTTGAGTCTTGTTTTGGTTGTTTTCCTGCTTAGTGTTGTATTTTTGGTTCTTTTATATTAATGAATCTTTCATTACCTGCTCAAAAAAAAAAAAAAAAAAAAAAAGGATGAAAAAAGAGAGTCAGTTCCGGGTGCAGGAGTTCGGATCTGATTAGAAATCAGGTCAAGTTGGGTACCCAACTTGGGGCAGTAATATGTTCGCCTTGGGCCTCACGCATTCTAACATGTGCATTGTGCTCAAATCTTCCCTGCCCTTGAACTAGTTTACGGACAGTTGAGGTAAGATAAAATCTAACTTGAAGGTTTCTCCTTCATTTATCTGACTGTTGTGCGTGAGGAGACTCATTTTTGCAGGAAACCGAGTTTGTTTTCTATACCAAAATCATGCACTGCTCGTACTTAGCAAGTTTGTCTATAGGGTTGTCAGTAGGTCGGGCCTATGCCTTCCCAGTCCTGGCACATTTATTGAGTGGTCCAGATGCTGAAATCCCATCCCAACCCAGTGGTACTTAAGTCCTTGACAATCAACAGTCAACTCACACGTCAAATAATCTCAAGGAGAAAGTTAACCTCTGCATCATGGAATGAGCTTGTGTGATGTAAATTCTTCAAATGCTTTTCTATCTTAAACATGGATAGAGCTGGGGTGATGTGATAAATCATTATAGAAAGCCTCCTAAAATGCTACCCATTTGGTAACACTCCGCTATTGGGATGTTAGAAGCTCAATACAGAGGGTTTCTTCATAGGGAGCCTGGGACTCCTGGGGGTCACCCATCTCAGTTTCTTTTAACCCAGTTCATAGAGAGGCGATCCTCCAAAAATGGTTCCTAGGGAGGCTAATTCTGTTGCTGATGTGTTGGCCAAGAATAGTGTAGGTGCAAACTTTTGTACATCGAAAACACCTTATCCAACTACTCAAGAATGAACTTTCATGCATGTGGGTGCCTTGTGCTTAGGGTTTTTGCTTGGCAACTGCCCCTCCATGACCCTACTTAGCTTCCCCTTCTTTCAGGGGGTGCTTGTAATAGTTGGCTGTGGGTCACTATTGGGTGGGGCCATGTTGGCATGTGAGTGTGGTTTGGATGTGGATACAGTAGTATCTGATTTGAAAATCTGGAGAGAAGCTTTGGGCGATCGTCAGGGATAGTTTTCGTGAGTTGGAGGGCCAAATTTTTCACATTTGCATGCTTGGACTTCTAACAAAAAAGAGAGAGGTAGAAACAGACCCTATTCTATCAGTGATATATCCCTCAACGAGCTGAAGATAAGTCTAAAAAGGGAAAGAAGGGATTTGTGATGACTTAGTCAAATAGGCCCATTGGTCACTATGCATGTGTGTGTGATAATATGGCTGATTTCACCAATATGTCACAAGTTACTCTAATAAACGATGAATTCACCCATTATGATCATCATGAGGTATTTCATGCAGGCTGATTTCACTAATATGTAATAAGGTTGCTCCCACTAAACCTGGATTTACCCATTATGATCATATCATCATCGTGAGGGTTTTCATGCTCTTGCGGATATGCCACTCATGACCAAACAATCGACTGCTTTGTATTTTTTCGACTTAGGTGTCCCCAAGCACTTAGGAATTCCCTGGCATAGGTGTCCCCAAGGTTCATCAAACGTATACTTTGAAAATAAATCAACACTTCCTTTGTCAATGGATTAATCACCATATCTACTAACTGGTGAGTTAAAGTTATCTCACATGTGCTAGTAGCTCCATTTTCCAGTTATACATCATGGAATATGTGATATGACTCATCGGTTAATTTATCCAAAGTCAAACGGCGCATGTGGTTCCCACACTACAAGTGATATTTTTGTGTCTTTAGTTTACTAGATGAAGAACCTGCCTTTACTTGACCAGGAAACAACATTTCCTCTAAAGAGAACATGCCCTTGGACTAATTAACACAAGGGCCTGTTTAATTTAACAATTACGCCAGCAATGCATTGAAGTATGCAATGGTTACTTTTTACATTACGCTGACAAGCTCTGTCAGTGTACTTTGACCATATTGGTCTAATGTTTAGCTCGTCTTGTAAATTCATGTATTTACAAGAAAAAATTTGGTTCTCATGTTTGGATGACCAGTGCATTTCTGTACAAGGATTGCATCAATGAGACCACCAAACGGCACATGTGGTTCCCACACTACAAAGTGATATTTTTGTGTCTTTAGTTTACTAGATGAAGAACCTGCCTTTACTTGACCAGGAAACAACATTTCCTCTAAAGAGAACATGCCCTTAGGACTAATCAACACAAGGGCCTGTTTGGTTTAACAATTACGCCAGTAATGCATTGAAGTATGCAATGGTTAATTTTACATTACGCTGATGTGCTCTGTCAGTGTACTTTGACCATATCGGTCTGATGTTTAGATTGTCTTGTAAATTCATGTATTTACAAGAAAAAAAACTGGTTCTCGCGTTTGGATGACTAGTGCATTTCTGTACAAGGATTGCATCAATGAGGCCACCAAGTTTCAGATTTCCTCACCCGTAGGATTGATGAGCCCTCTCTTCCAATCGCGCTTGTTTCAGGACCCATGGACACATGAACCTTCCAATAAAGGTAGGCTGACCACAATAGTGCATCCTGCAGACCAGGCGCACCCACCTAGCAATACAGGCAACACCACCAGAAGTAGTGGGAGCCAACATGGCTTAAGTCCAAACATCAACACCGTCCATCCAATTAGCCAACTGAGCATAGGTCATGACGTCCTAAAATGAAGAGATTTTAACACGAGGTGGACCACACATCGATGGCAACATGGACAATGTATTTGATCCACAATTACAGTCACTCGTTGGGGCCATCTGACAGTGGCTTAGAGGCTGATTTTTGTGCCCTCCCTCCCACCAGGCCCGTGTGGCGTAATGAAGAATGCCAAATTGCCAATGGAAATAATCGATGACCCATTCCATATATAGACATCCATCATTGCCTTTATATATATATATATATATATATATATATATATATATATATATAGAGAGATATATATCCATTACCCCGCCACTCAACAACACCACGTGTTTCACAGCTACAAGCAGACAAGCATTGTAGACCAAAGTAGCCCATGAAAGTGAACATGGAGTGCTTGGAAGGGGAGAATGAGGGAATAGTGCATTTGAAGAGAAATAAACCTGTGAGGAAGTGCACATGGTGGTTGATGATGGAGGGGAGATGAGGGTAGTGCGGAACACAGAGGAGTTGTATTTTAAATGGACATAGTTGTGCAAGACTATTGTTACTCGTAGACCTCAGACCACCGCAAGTGCGAAGGGTCATATCAGCTTCCTTGAGCAGGCCACGTGATTTGCTGAGGGATTTCAATTGTTACGCGTGACGTTATTCCTTCTGAATACGGCGTCTTCGGCATTTTCTGAAATTTCCACTGAATTTTTAAAACCAAACAGGTGCTAAGTCTCCTACAAAAATCACATAAGAGTATCCAACACTTCATATGGATACTTGTCTTGATCAAACAAAACAGATTAGAGATTTAGACTCTAATGTTATTTATCAATTTTGGGAACTAAGCCCAACTATCATATATTACCAATTGATAATTTAGTAGATTTACTTCCATTGTTCAAAGCATATATACTTGGCCAAAACCACTGGCTACATTTTGATGCAGGACATGAATTTAAATATGATATGCAAGATTTCAGGCTTAGATCACGTTAGTTCAGAAACAATTACACAAATTCCATATCCCACCTGAAAGTCCAAACTTCAATTAAGGGGAATCTATGCGGGTCCAGGCCTACACATGCTAGGGTTGGATCAATAAAAATTATAAACCAAACGATACTCAAAGATAAGAAATAAGCATCCACACATGCATAGTAATCAATCCCTAATCCAAGGGATTCACCAATTTCAAATCAAGGAACCCCAGGGTAAGAAAAATGGCATATAACTTAGGAAAAACGTAATTTAGGGCTAGGTTTCATGAAAAAGGGCTATGAGAGGATAAAAGAGGATAAAAACCTGAGCCAAAAGACGATCCCGCACGTGGACAACAACAATGGCCCAGATGGACGTGCGTGTGATCCCGGCCGCACGTGTGTGGGGCCCACTATTCAAAAAAAAGGCCACCTTGGCCCTGGTCGGCCAGGGATGGACTCCAAAACCCCCAAACCTCAGCTCGATCCGATGTACGGTTTGTGTGTGGTACTCCGCCGAAGTTTCAGCCCTCCCGTAGGGCCAGATTCTGAAATTCTGATGTGGGGAGGAGAATTGCTGCAATAGATGATTGACTCAAAGTGTAGATGATGGGGTGAGATGAGAAGAAGGGATGATAGAAGATGGGTAGTAGAGATGGCGATGGATGGGGGCGAATCGGGATAGATGTGGCTTCGCACCACGGTAGTTAACCCTTCGATGAAGGAGGGCTTCGCACCAATTAGGCTTCACAACTCAGAGAGTAGAAAACGCAAAATTTTTATTAATCTTCAATCTCCCAAAAAAAGCTACAAGGGGTGCCTATTTATAAGAAAACCCTATACCCCAAAAACTCGCACCATGTGCGCAACCTATTACTTGGCGATGAAGTAAACTAAAATAAAAACCAAACACAGAAATCTAAAGCGTTCACAATGTTCTAAATAATAACAATAAGTAAAACCTAAAAAATGAAATCAATCCGACGAGTGGGCCACGATCATGAGATCCCATGATGGGCTTTTCTTGACTATCGGGCCCACTTTTCTGAACCAAAACTTGTCTTCTAACTAGGAGGCCCTCCCTGGACGTCGTCATCGAGTCAGATCGATGATGGGATCCTCCTTCTGCGTACGTACGTGCGTAGGGGTAGTGGTGTGCGTGCGCGTGTGCGCGAGATGTCCCCATCACATTTACCATTTATTGTAGCTAAGCAATAAGAGAATCTTAATAATGGTCACATCATCCATGACATCAATGGAACTGGTTGTTGTAGACCACATGATGATTTAGCAAGGCTTCACATCATCACACCTGTGATGTATGATGAAATATCACATATATGGAATAATGATCAAAATCACAAAATGTGCATCTATATGCAACCGTCAAGCTACCTATTGCTTGAGCACAGGGAACATTCAACAGTCCACATGTAAGGCAACCATTCTTAGAGATTTATAGACCCTTTTACACCAGTGGATACTGATTTACCAGTATATATTTTAAATCCCTTTTAATGTATAGTGCTATGTAATTCTCTTAGCTTAAGCACAGTGCTCAAGTTTGTTGTTATGCACCAGTTCGACTTTCACACCTCATAACTAATAAAATGTAATTCTTATGTTCTGCATGTTATGGTATGCCAAAACGGTTAAATAACAGTTGTTTCATAGTGGTAATCATGGTAACCATTACATGTTATGGGGCCGAAATGGCTGTTACAGAAAAAATGACCCGTAACAGCCTGTAACGGGGCCAAAACAGATTTTTCATTTTAAAAAAAAAAGCCCGTTACGGCCACTGTTACCTCACATTCACTCTTTCCATGTGCACACATGTACACATGCACGGCCTATGTTTCCCAATTGGGGTCTTTAGGTTACGACCCATTCTAAGTACGCTTCATCCAAGATGCTTTACCCATGACCAACTAGTCTTTTTAATGGTCCATTATGCATATCATAAGATTTAGTTGTCTATGGCTGTCAATCCAAATGCTTGTGACTTTAGTCCATTGATTCATTAGTCATATTTTTATAATACAATGTTGGCATGTGTTATCACACACATCTGTAGTGGCCAATGGCCTACTTGACTGAGTCAACACATCCTTTCTTTCCTTCTTGGACTTATTTTAGCCCGATGTGGGAATGATCACCGATAGAATAAAGGCCCTTTCTCCTGATTTGTTGTGAGTTATCTGAGCACACAGAAGTGATAAATATGGTCGTCTGAGCTAATTTGCATTAGGGAAAAAATAACCTGAAAAATTCAACTCACTTGTGCTCGTTGAAACCCTGAAACCCAACAAATTCGGCGATCATCAGCCTCACAGCAACTAGCCCTGACTATTTGGTGATAGCTTCTCTCTGGGTTTTACATGATCCCAACCTGACAGGTTGACAGCCCTATAGGTATCCCTTAGTTTACTAGAACCAGCAGGAAACAGAAATCTGGGTGGCATTGAAATACATAAATAAGCAAATTTCCAAAATGGATACAAATACCATAATATTCTGAAGGAAAAGTGGGACATTGCCATCCATGCAATCTTTCAATCTTGACAATGAACATATCAAGTCAAATTTCACTGAGAGGTTTGTTACTTACATTTGCTTGATCTCTTTTTGTCATGAACTTAGAGGCCATGCTTCCATCTTTCAAATATCAAGTTCATGAACATGCTAAAGTTCCTGATAAGTTCATGCTTAGTAAGTCCATTAGAAGCAGTGGGCCATTTGTACAAGAGGCAGCCTTACATATTTTCTCCATTGTTCTCCATTGAAATATAACACTTTCCATGCTATGCAATACAAAATGGCATGTACAGCAAGTGATGCAGTATAGATTCGCACACAGAAACAAGTTGCGATATAAAGTCAGTAATCCAGTTATGGAGTTGTGCCAAATCTGAGGTACTAGGTGAAGACTGTCTTAGGTGTTTCACCAAAAATAAATTTCAAGGCGGAGCTGCACTACCAACATAGAAGAATCTCTCTTCTAAAACAATCCCATTGTGGGAAGGTAAAAGAAGAGTGTCTTATTTCATTTATTTCTCTTAGGTGTTTCACCAAAAACAAATTTCAAGGCGGAGCTGCACTACCAACATAGAAGAATCTCTCTTCTAAAACAATCCCATTGTGGGAAGGTAAAAGAAGAGAATTTTATTTCATTTATTTGACTATTTGTAAAGGAGTCTTTTACTTGTGCATGTGAGTGTGTGCGTGTGTACACATACACGTGTGTCCAAAGTAATAGAAGCCCCAATCCAATCCTGACCATTCTTTGATTCTAATCCTAAAACAAAATATTCATAATGACTAAAATACCCATAAATCCTATTAAAGCCACTTAGCCCTTCTGTAAATCGGTCACAGTATTGATGTCAGAACACATGATTTGAGAAATAACCTAGGTAATTGAAAAATATTGTGATCATTTGCTTCAACTTTGTCAAAGTTGAATCTTAATTACTGTGACATAAATGCAGCCTGTGAGAAGAAAATCTGGTGTTCACCCTTTGATATCTTGGCTACTTAGCTGAGGAAGCTACTAATTTTGATGCTGATGGTCTGCCACCTTTGCATGCAGGTCCTCTGTCTCCTTTTCATCACTTCTGGAAGAGATCCTGGCATTGTTCCTCGTAGAGCGCATCCTCCAGAACCAGAAGATGTAGGTGATGCCTTTGGTTTACCAGCAGATTGGGCAGGAAATCA
The DNA here is from genome assembly GCA_030180095.1 of Magnolia changhungtana. Lineage (NCBI taxonomy): Eukaryota > Viridiplantae > Streptophyta > Magnoliopsida > Magnoliales > Magnoliaceae > Magnolia > Magnolia changhungtana. The sequence goes on from JASAUF010000633.1 coordinate 129,530, forward strand.
GGGCACTGCCTCGAGTATACCGCCCACAAAGGATGTCCTTATAAATGGGATTGTAGTCAAGGTCAAGTACTGTCACACATGCATGTTATATCGGCCCCCGCGATGCTCCCACTGTTCCATCTGCAATAACTGCGTAGAGCGTTTTGATCACCATTGCCCCTGGGTTGGGCAGTGCATTGGGAAGGTATTATCGTTTCATCATCACCTTTTTACTTTATATTGGGGTATCAACCTCGTCCAGGTATCAATGAAAATTTTGTCTGGGAGACTCGAACTGGTTGCAAAGAGCTCTCAAAATGATTGCGAACTTATTCATCATGGAGGACTCTGAATATACTCACAGTAGTAGAAGTTTGAACCCTACTTCAGTCAGGCTTTACGATGCTTATGATATCAGATATCAAGGTGATTTGTGTGGTAGAGCCCACCTCGTATGTGCCATTGCCTGACATTATGCTGGTCCAGTCATCAAGTGTGCTTGCAGGATTCTTCTAACCAGGTGCCTCTCCTGCTTCGCACTGCGCTTCAAACTTGCACTCCCACTTGCTAATTTTTTGAAACAGATGCTTCCCCAGTCCCAGACTCGAATCTGTTACCACTTCACTTTACATTGCGTGCAAGTATAGTGGTGTGACACTTGAGATTTGACATACATGCGGAACCATTGTGACATATATCTCTGAGATTTTTCAAATCTCACAAATATAGCTGAGATTTTTACTCAGGATATTATCACGAAATTTTGATTAAGCAATGTCTTGTGATATAGCAGGATTTTTAAAATCTTGAAAGTTTTGTTTTTTCACGAAATTATCATGATCTTAAATCAGAATTTATTTTAACAATTAAAAGAAATCATTTAAAACCTATATATTTTAAACCTTTTAAACTGTTTATTAATTCACTATAAGTACTTTTTATTTCTTTTTTCAGCGGTATTTTCCATAAATATCGTGAGAAAAATGTAAACTTTTGAAATCTCCCGATAAATTCCCAGGCCTAGAAATTGCGCAGGATGAGATTTGTCACTGTGTAACCACCTGATGTTGGACTGGCCTGATTTTCAGGTCATGACAAGTATACAGTGTGATCCACCTCATAAAACGGCTTGATCTCATGCAGATGTGTCACATTCCGTGGGTATCGAGTAGCCTTAGCAGGGCTCTTCATTATGATGCCTGAGAGCATGCTTGTTCCTTCATGCTGCACTTCAACCTATTGCTCATCTTTGAATTATGTTCTCTTTATGCAGAGGAATTACAGATTCTTTTTCATGTTTGTGTCCTCCACGACTCTGCTGTGCTTATACGTCTTCGCCTTTTGCTGGGTAAATATGAAGAAAATAATGAAAGCATATGAATGCAATCTATGGAAGGCTTTTCTGCATTCGCCCGTATCAGGCATCCTGATCATATACACATTCATCGCAGCTTGGTTTGTCGGTGGGCTCACAGCGTTTCACCTTTATTTAGTTTGCACTAACCAGGTTTCCATTGTCTCCCTTCAATTCCCTCTGTTAGATGGCCAAATGTTTGCATTATCTCCTTGATTGCATGCTGATTATTATTATTATTTTATTATTATTATTATTATTATTATTATTATTATTTTATTTTTTTTGGGGGGGGGGGGTTGTTAAACAATTATTATTAAAAAAGGCCAAATGGAAAAAAAAAAAAAAAAACAAAACCAAGCAATTCAACCTCATTGCTTTGGTTGGGAGGCTACATTACAACTAACCCACTCAATAACATCAGCCTTAACCCACTGACGTCCTGGAAACTCCAGTTGTTCCTCTCTTTCCTCGATGCCCACAAAGTTGCCAAAAATACCAACCTCCAAACCACCCTAGTTTCCCCCATAATATCCACTTCATGCCACACTTAAAATAGGGACTCGATAGAGCCCAGATCACCCACTTGATATTGAACTTGCTGAGACAAGCAACCCAAACCCTGCTAGCATGCTAGCAAATGCACAATGGACAAACAAGTGGTTCACCAATTCTGCATTCCTCGTACACATAATGTAGCACTTTGGAATCACTGAAGCTCTCTTCTACAGATTATTGATAATAAGAACTCAATTTCTTCCTACTAGCTAGGCGACCCCACATCTGACGTGCATAGAGTCAAGATTTGGCTTTGGTCCAAACCATAGCGTACCTCCCACCACGGGATGGCCTAACACAATGGAGCCTTGCCATTAGGTGCATGAACTCCTTTGCCTCCTCTTCCGTATGGTTCCTTCTGCAGGTTGGGGGGACCACATGCCCACGTCTTCTGAGAAGCAATGCGCGGCAGAAATAAACTGGTCTGGTCAAGATCTGCTAACCTTGGGAAATCCTCCTGGAGGGGGCACTCACAGATCCAAAGATCAACCCAAAACTGATGTGCTGACTGTAACCACAAACAAATTGAACCGCTCCCTTAAATTTATCCCCCCCACCCCCAAAAAAAAATTAAAAAATAATAAAAAAATAATAATAATAATAAAAAAATGCTGAGTAATGCAAGATTCATCATGTTACTTAAAATGAGGAATTGTGGGATCCAGATGCATCGGGACGGGAATATCATCCTGATGTACCAGTCCGCACAAGTGGAGCCCATGTTCCAATTATCTTGACCATTGATCTGATGGACTCCAATTTGATTGGGGAATGCCACAAAAATCTTCCTGATTAAAAGATCATTACCATACAATTGACTTTTGGCCAGTTGCTATACTTTTTCGTTACTGTGTTTGAAGGCCAGTGATCAAAGGGATAGGATCTTCAAATGTAGGAGACTGGAGACTTTTGGGGGTATCCTTACCCATGGTGTGGCCAGTATATGGCAGGAACATCCAACCATGGGCCCCATTTGCCCTGACTGACACCTCAGGACACTTCCTGCTTTGTTACATCAGTACTCTATAATTCTTACATCATTTCTTGCATTCATTTCTTCTCAGTCTTGCAACTGCAGGAATAATCCTTCAATTTCTAGTTACTGCAAGCACACCTTTCCACCTGGTCTCAAGATATTAGGCTGCTTGCTGCTAGTCTTTTATCCTTTCCTCATGATTTGCCATAACGGATCCTCATTGGTTCATGCAGACAACTTATGAAAATTTCCGATATCGTTATGGTGAAAAGATGAATCCATATGATCGCGGATGGGTCCTAAATGTTAAGGAGGTCTTCTGCACGACGATTCCCCCTTCTAATAATGATTTCCGAGCGAAAGTGAAAGAGGACTCTTCTTCTACCTTTGCTAACTCGTTCTCCCTGGGCCGTGTCCTGAGCCCAGAGATAGCTAAAACGAGTTTTGACATAGAGATGGGCGGGAAACGTCAGGCTGTCATAGCCGAGGAGTTTGAAGAAATACAGATGGGGTTAGAGAGATGTGGGACCCAACCAAGGCACTCGAACTGGGGTCAGAAGGGCAACTGGGAAATCACCCCCGATATACAAGCGCTGGCTGCTGAATTCGGGATGGAGCATGGCGTTACGGATAGAGAGAAGATCTATATAAACCATTGACATGGGTGTTAAAAGGGGTTGACTGGTTCTTTGAGAGAAATGTAAGGGTCACTAGTTAGGCTTAAAAAGGAAACAGCTGTAGAAGCCATCAGAAGCAGAAAAGAGAAGATGTCTGAAATTGGCATGAGAGGTCTTTAACTGCTGTTTCTCCTTTCTAAGGGGGAGGAGAGCTGCTGGTTTTTTAAATGGGATTTGAAGGGGCGATATGGTGTTTTAGACTACAATGTCTTTCTATGGTAGGAAGAACTGTAAATGCTGGAGAGGGAAATGTGATGTGAAATGGGTTTGTTTGGCTGTATGTTTTTTGGGCGATGTTGGTATTTATCTCAGCCTCTGCAGAAATCAAGGCCCGTTTGGATCTGGATCTTGACAATGAAAGTGTTGTGGTTGTTTTTGAGATGTGGTTTGCTTGGTTTGAGGTTTCTGGAGCTTCATATATGTCAAAACTGTAGAAATGGGGATTCATTGTTTGGTTAGTGGAAATTGGGAAATATGTTGTAATGTGATATACTGATTTATTGGGGGGGTTAATCTTAAGTTCTGAATATTTGGAGAACCATTTCATCTGTGGCTTTTCTGTTGGTAAGTTGGGCATGCTTGTTTGATTGCAGGAACAGATCAATCTCCATGAAACTATGGCAGTAATAACGGGGCATGGTGTGCCAGGTTGCCGTGTGTCCTTCCATGTGGCTTGGTATGTCAGACCTTTTGAAATGTAAGTGGGTGAGATGTTGCACGATTTAACATATGTGACATGTGATACTCTAGTTGTAGCCACTGTTTGATCTTTTAACTATTAGAATGACACAGATGCGGTTGGATTGTTTCCAGGTTTAGAAATTATCAGTTGAAATGGTTTGTAACAGTTCTGATACAACCATTTTTTTTTTTTCCTGCCAACATGACATGTTTATGAGTATCTAATCGGTGCAAAAGGTGTGCCACACCATGATGGTTACCTGATATGAATATCAGGTGGAAGCAGTCATTGAGTGGGACACCATCAAAATTCATGTACAGATAATGGTATGACTCTGTAGGCCCGTTTGGCTGGCCCACCAATAGTGGATCAGCCAAGTTTTTATTTTAGGGGATCATCATTGGGTGGCCCCACCTTTTGCACGGATTATATGCTCTACATGTGGTGAAAAATGATGTATCATAATTCACAACTGATGATAAAGCTGTTGTATCTGATCATTTCTTGAAGAATCCAGCCATGGTTGGTTATTGATTGGACCAACATTCATATTTATTATAAATAAATTGCAGATATGGTGTTGGATGGTTCCTAAATTTTAGATATGGGGTTGAATTGTTTTCCAATTTACCCTCTGCATCAGTTGTGTTATTACTGTTCACAGGTCAATATCAGAGCGAAGCAGGCCCTTATCATGATAGGGAAAGCCCTAGTGTGCCTTACTTTAAATAAAGACTAGGACCCAGTTGAAAAACGTATGTGTGCATAGGTAGAAGCCGAACTGGGCTGAACTCTGCCCAGCTCAGCTCAGCTTGTTCAGCCAAGGGGCCTGGCTCGAGGTCGGATTGGCTTGATCATTGAGCTGACCTGGTCAGCTCGGCTTGGTTTGGTATTTGAGCCAGGTTTGAACCGACTTGCTGGGTTGGGTTTCTAACTCGGCTTAGATTTTGTTTTGTTCTTGTTTTTGTTTTTTGTTTTGTTTTTGGTTTGGGGTTTTGGCCTATTTGGGGATTTAGGGGTATTTAGAGATTTTAGGGAGATTTTGGAGTTTTGTCTCAGGTCATGGCCGTGGTTGAGTTAGGTGTGCCATGTGCAGGTTGAGTTGCTGTGGAGGAGAGGGAGAGAGTAGTGGTGGATAGATGAGAGGGGAGAGAAGGAGAGAACAAAGGGAAATGAGGGAGAGTATGGTAGAGGAGAGAGATGAGAAGAGAAGGAGAGAACAGAGGGAAATTGGAGTCGGGTGTGGTGGATGGGCTTGGTAGTGTATGGGTCAGCCGGTCATTGTAGGTAGAGAAAGGAAGATAGTGAGGAGGGCACTCAGTCGGGTGTGTAGGGTAAATGGGAGAGAGAGGAGGGCGCTCGCGTTTGGTTGAGATTCGGGTAGGGTTGAAAACTCAAGAACTAGGTTTTTTTTTTTTTTCCTAGTATTTATACTACATTCATACTTGGCCGAGCCAAGGTTCGAGCCAAACCAAACCAAGCTGGCATACAGCTCGGAGCTCGGCTTGATTTTGAAATGAGCTGGGATTTCTGGCTCGGTCCAAACTGAGCGAGTTATATCTGGCCGAATTGAGCAAGCTTACTGAGCTGGCTTGGTTTGTGTTCAACTCTAAATTCCGAAATGGCCTATTCTTCTTAAATTGGGAGAACAAACCTATTTTTGGGCGAAAAAAGAGAAGAAAACACTAAGCAAACCTACAAAGAAGGGAAGCTAATACTAAAATCAACACTCGACCCATTTTTTTGGGTAGTTTGGCAGGTCACACCACTCAGACCCAAATGGGTCCTGTCGGAGTTTGGAAATACCGACAGACCCAAATGGGTCCTGTCGGAGTTTGGAAATACGACTTAAGTCTGTCTCCTCTCCCAGGACTGGAAATTCCGCCACAATTAGTGAATAAAACCAAACGAAAGAGTTGATCGCTTTCACATGTGCCAAGATGGAATGACCATTTCTCATCAAGCTGGACACAATGTGGAAATCAATGTGGCCCATCTAATGTAAGGCTCATATTTTACACACGTGCTACACTGGCCATTTCTCACGTGCTTTGATGTGGCCCATTTAAAACTGGACCATTTTCACCCATCACTTTTTTTTTTCTTTCTTGCATTGCATACATAAATGTTGAGTGTTGGGTTCATCTCTGGCCTGTGTAGGTACATTGTATTCTAGAGGTAGCGTGTTAAGGAGCCTACTAATACAGCACATCGTCTCGGTTAAAATATCTAGATTCTATTTCTTCCGTGACCCCACCTGTGTATATATATATATATATATATATATATATATATATATATATATATATATATATATATATATATATATATATCAACATATATATATATATATATATATATATATATATATCAGACTGTCCACTGTTGATTGATTTCAAAGATTTGGGCCACTGGAAGAGCAGACTGGTCTGGTTTTTGTTTGGGGTGATCTTCATATAATGGGTCCTACATTTCATGGTATTGATGTCCTGCACAAATGTCTTGTTGGTGGGAAAGATTGTACAGTGCAACAAGTTGTGTTACGTTGCCCACACTATATCAGTTCTCGTATAGGATATACAATTCGTAAAAACAGGTGGCCCAGTCCATGGTGATAGACCACTCTCCTCATCAAGCTGGACACAATGTGGAAATCAATGTACGGCTTATACTCATTGTAATAGAATGGTTCATCCAATGAGTGGATAGGGCTGATTTTTCTACCAAGTGATCATCATGGTATGGCCCACCCTTTTCACGGATCAGATATTCTATTATTTGACACGGTGGTTGGAAAGTAATGGATGGATGCCAAACTTCACATACAGCCATTGTACGTGATCATTCCTCATTTTATATTCGGAGAATTACACGTGATGCATTTCCATGGAGAGAATCATATTCTCCAAAGTAGATAATGGAAGTTTATCATATTCTCCAAAGTAGATAATGAAGTTTTTCTTTGGACCGAAAATATCGTGAAAGTCAACCTAGCATCACTGAAAACGAGTCAACCTAGCTCCACTCGACCGATCAGATTTTGGACTCACTGACATAACGTGTGACTCGTTTTGTTCTCCACCAAAACTGAGTTGAATCGGTCGAGTCAACTCGGTTCGAATCACTGCATGGTTCGGCTGTGACTCGTTTCATTCTCCACAAAAAAAAAAGAAAGTGGGCAAGTGGGCCCGGCCGAGTCAACTCAGTCTCCAGCAAACATTTGAAACCATGATTCTCATGGGCTTCCCATGCAATGTTCTTCAGCATCAATCAGAGGAATGGATTCTTGGCTCTTGGAGTAGGCAATGAGTCAGTCAACACAGATTCCTGCCCTTTATTCTCAAAGAATGTCAATCTAAAGCACACATTAATCGAATCCACTCGTCAATCTGACTGTCCAATCCACCCAAAACAATTTGCAGATTATAGCAAACAAAATTTCATTTCACAGATTATATGCTGTGAAGATTTTTGCTAGTTTTATAGAGGGGATGAGAGTGTAACAGCTATAACCATTTTGGTGTGAGATCCAAACCATTCCTCAAGTAGGCCCCATTTGGGATATCTCATGGCCCGAAAATCAGGACAGGTTGATCATCAGTTATTCATACTCACACATTGAATGTGGACTGTCGGTCAATTCCTCATGGCGGGTTTACAACGGCCCATCGATTTACAAGCATCCACAAATGACGTATATGATCGAATATTGAAAATGGCGGCATCCCCATCGAGATTCTATCAACTTTAGCATGTGGGTGCACCAAGATCATCCCTATATAAATAAATGTAGTTTGTGTTTGGATTAGTAAAGGAGTTGGAAGTCCAAACAGCAATGGATTGACATTTGAGGTGTTTGCTTTTTATCTCCCTCAAAGACTTCCAGTGCCGGAGAGAATCCGCTCATTGCGTCCTCGTGCTATGGAAGATTTGAGGGTAGATACAGAGCAAACCTCTCATAACCAAGGTGGCGATGGGGAATTCGTTTTGTAGAACTTGCAAATAGCATTGCTTTTATACTTGGTATATTTTTCTACAATCCAGGTATGTTACTGATCAAACCCAATTCAATTAGGGCGCGTTTGGATGTGCTATTGGATTGGATTGTAATTACTGGTCTAAATAGAGCAGAAATAACCAAACTGTTAAATCACCTTTCTTAGCTTTCATACTGATACTCTAGGCTCCAAATTTCAGTTACAATGTTACATTACTTTCGAGTCGGACTCCAAAGTAAAGTATCTGCAATTCGAGGTCTACGTCTGTCATTGTAATCAGTAGAAAACATCATGAGTTTGAAATTCTACTTATTTTTGCATCCAAACATGGCCTAAAGGTAAATGGATTCAAATATTCTTCTTTGTATTTCAAATTTCAGATCACTGCAGGCCATCTGATCACTAACTCAAAATGGGTGTCGGTTCACAGCACAACTAGGCCGTGTCAACTCGAATCGGTTGGATCTTGAGCTGAGTCACTTTGGAGATTCAGTTCAACCATTTAAAATTGGAATTAGAAGCCATATTGAGTTTGGAGTTTTTGAAATATTAATATTAACATGATAATTTCATGTTTTTTATTATTTATAGTGGATGGTTACAAGTTATAAAAAGAAAAGAATAGTGAATTGCATGTTTGGATGCACTAACGAATTCAATTGCCAATTGTAGTTTCATTTAGTATTGATATTGAAGATCTAGACTCTGAAATTGCAATTACATCACTTCTAGTTTCAACTCACTCACCTGTATGTCGAAACGCAATTATGTCACCACTTTCAAGTTGGATTTGGGAATATCATAATAGCATTTTGAGGGCGGCTTCTTCGTTATAAAATACTAGGAAACATTGTCAAAATAATTCAATTCTTCTTAATTGGAATGAATTCTCACAATTCAATTCACCTGAATATCAAACACTACCACAATCGTAGTCGTTTATGTTGTATCAATTGCCATGAGCCCCTCTTGATCCCAACCATTCTTCGTGGTGGAGACCGGGAAATCCCCACAATGGTCTACTAAATCCAGAAATCCAAACTCATCGTATTATAACATTATAATTGATATTTATTTTGCGCGGTTTCGACCATTCAAATCAAAGGCTCATGTGAATTGGCATTTCCAAAGAATGATGGAAGAGCATGCAACCAAAGCGAATCCCAGCCTCACAACATTTCACTCTTATCTTTTGGGCATTGATCGACGAACTCGATCTGTTTTTTTTTTTTTTTTTCACTATAAACGGTTCAATGGCAAGAAAATTTGATATGGGCACTGTCATGTTTATAAGAAATCGATTCGATTTCCTCTGCCACAAGCTCCATGCTTTCCTAGTAAAATCAAAGGGTTCAAAAGTACAAATTTCCTATCGAAAAGATCAGCATTTTCTCTCCTGTGATTGTAGAAAGTTAGACCCGTCGAGAAAACAGAACAAACACATGCAAATCATTATATTTCTACCATCTATTTCTTCTGCTTCTGATAATAAATTCGCCAAATGGTCCATCGATGTCTAAAAGTTCCACATGGATTTCTCCAATGCCGTTGGATCATTCGATATATAATGATAGGAATTCATGCTATGCAGGTTCTGTTGCTCATCTGAATATCCTAAGCCAATTGTGTTATTGTTGAAGCTCCGATCACCGATATCCAGATGGCCCGAAGGACCCAAGCCCAAGAAATCGACGGTCCTGTCACATTCTCCCCCAGATTGGACTCCATCCATGAACACTCCTTCCAAATGATTACCAAAATCGATATTTTCCTGTTGCACCAACAGATGGGAATCAAGTAGCCCACATTGTGAGCTCTTCCCACTCGAAGCATCCGTTCGATCTTGAACTGATCCGTGTGGTCCGATGCTACTCATGTGGTCTGCAAAGCCTCTAAGAAGGACCGGAGAGATCGAATTGTCACTGATCATTGCCCCCATTACAGCAGCTTTCTGTAACAAAGCTGTTGCAGACATGTAAGAAGACCCAACTGCCAAACCAGCTGAATTGCACCCATTGATCTGAATGCAGGCGGCTCGCTCGGAGGATGCGCATGGATTGTCCGGGAACGAAAATGCTGATGGAGTCGAATATGAGGATGATGGACTGTTCATGATTTGATTAGAAAGGGTCAAATTCATGGATGTGTTTGTGGTTGAGATGGGATTTGAAGTGGGCATTGAAGGTGGGCCCAGTTGCTGTGATTGATTATCTAACATTCCTCCAATGGAGTAAAGGGATTGTTGCTGTTGCATCTTGTTGTTCTCTTCTGTCAATGCATCACAGAAGGCTCTGTGGGTAATGAAGCTATCCCTCCTGTAAAATTCAAATGTATGAATCAAAATAATAGATAATACTAGTAATATTAATAATAATAATTGGATTTGTTAATCTTCACCACAAATCATCAGGCGAATGTGATCATAGTAGATCTAGGCCATCCATTGGAACAGACAACCAGTTCAAAAAGTTGACTGTTGGGCTGTTCAGTTTTTTACTATCTGATCGGATCGCCGTCGATCGTAGTGATATTTTTTATACTGTTAGGATCATCCAATGCGTACCATTTTCATGGGTGGCCCATCCAAAAGATGGACAGTATGATGGACGGTCCAGATGAATGGGCTCCTTCACAAAAACCAAATTTAAGAAAGATTGTTCTTTCTAACATGTGCAATGACAAAAAGAGGTTGGTTCTTCTACATATATTGCAGAGCAACTATTGCATATTAAGCTTGTTCTGCAATCATTGTATGGGGCCCACATTGAAATAGGGCTTACATCCACTCCGTCCATGAGGCTCTTACACTGCATCCCCAAAATCAGACCAATCCAAAACAAAGGTGGGCCACACCACAGGATCCAGTAGGGATGGGGACCCACCATTAAAACCTTCCATATTGTGTGGGGCCCACCATATGTTGTATATACCATCCTATCCATTCATATGGTGCATTCTACCACGATCAATTTGACACACAAAAATCAGGCCATTCTAAAACTCATGTGGGCCACACCATGTGATTATAGAAGTTTACACCATGTGATTATAGAAGTTTAAGCCTTAAGGCATGATTTTACATGGTATGGCCCACCTGAGATTTGAATCTGCCTATTTTTGCACAAGGTCGCCCTCATGGTGTGGCGACGGGGCGGATATCGCTCGCACATGACGACAACTCATCTTCCACCCAGTAGGATGTGAGCATTTCTCATCAAAACCATTAAAGATAAACTCAATGGAGAATCCGAGTCAACTCAACCAATGACTGAGTCAACTCAGCAAATTCTCTACTACCTTGAAAAAATGGTCCCACAGTCGCACCGGTATTCTTTCGTTCCACAGATCTTTGCATGCGCCTTCCAATCCGATTGGACGGCGTAACACTTCGAGCACTTGTCGCACTTCCACTTCTTCTCTCCATGCTTCCTACAGTAGTGCTTCTTAATGCCGGTCAGGTCTCCGAGAGCCCGACTCGGGTCATGGTGCACGCAGCTCGTCTCTGGGCAAATGTACACCTTCTTCTTAATCTGATCACTTGTCCTTTGCTTCAGCTTCCATGGCAAGTTGTGGCCTCTCCTATGTAGTTGAAGGTTTTGGTCCCTCTGGAAGCCTTTGTGGCACACCTCGCACATGTAACGGTTCGTCGCCATTAGAGTCCGTGGCGACAGAGCTACAACTTCGGCATCTGGGTCTGAAAGTTTGTTGATCACAGGGGAAGAAAATCAATGGTTGGGATCAATTTCAGAACTCGGTGACTCGGTTCATGACTCGGCCGAGTCGGATTATATTCTTGACTAGGCTGGGTTGGACTGAACCCAAAGGGAGACCTGCCCACTTTGTTGGGTTGGACCTGAGCTTAAGACCTGGTGAATCGGACTCAACTGAATCGAATTCACCCGGACGGATTATCAATACATGATTCAACCATAGAGGCCTGTATGTTGGATCCAGGCCCGGCCCAAGCTGCTTTGGGCTAACTTGACCTGGACTCGGGTCTGCCTAGAGGGCCATTCAGTTAGCCCGGCCTACCCACCCCAACTAATGTAACACTACTGAGCAGGGTATTTAAATGTTGGACCAGCTCGAATCAAGACTGAGATTTCGTAGTTCAACGGCTGGGATGGGCTTGGATTCATCTTCTTAGCTCATGGGCTGGTCTGGGACATCTGTTGCCCACTTTACATTATTGATGTCTTAAATTTGGTAATAATAGGGTCTATCGATGTCATCACTGACCACTCGATGCCATCGAGCAGAGGTCGATGCCATCGATAAAATCCCAAAATTCCATATTGGTTGTTAGAATGTTTTAATGTTGTTGCTCAATGTCATTAAAGTAAGTTCGAGGCCATCAACAGATCCTCGATATGTGGTGAATGCCATCAACGAACGCACATGCAGAGTTGCGTACGTGCGTATGTATTAGGTGCAATCGGGATTTAAGTGTAGGAAGGATGTTTTAGGGCTTTCTAATTCATTCCTAAGGGTTTTAAGGGCATAGATAGGGCTTGTGAAGTGGATTCAAGACATGTTCAAATCAGTAACACTCCATCTCTTATAATTTCTGCTTTCATAGTGGATACTTGTCATTTTGTACCGTAGTTTTTTCCATGAGAGTTTTTCGATGTAAAATTTGAATTATTTATGTTTGAACTTAGTTGTGCAATTGCACATACTTTGCTTGATTCGTCTTTGTATGCTTGCCCATTTTGCCAACACTTTCAACCTTGCCATGTTAAGAAACAATAGAAATTATAGGATCCTACTCATCAGAATATGATTCCGTACATGTGGGGGCCATGTTTAGTGACCCAATCTGTTTCATGAATGTGAAACCAAACAATCTCCCACTTTATAATATTTCAACCCTTCGATAACTGAACCATTTTCCTTAAGAGGATGGACTTCTCCCCAACCATATTTCTATGGACCATTGATAAAAAAAGGTTCGACATTGTTGAAAGACTCAGATAGACTTGTTCAGCCCTGAGTCGAGTTGGGTCTGAATCAGCCCGACTCACCGAATCAACAACAACACATGGAATCGAATCAGACGAGTCATGTAGGACTCATCTGAGTCATGAAACAATGGTTACAATCATCCAATCTTAAAGATTTTCACCAAAGCCTCTCCATCAGCTGCATATCTCATCAGATCAAGACCCTATAATTCCTCAAGAAAACAAACCAACTAACAAAACCATCATATAACAATGTATTAATCTTAATCACAATCATTGCACACTCGAAAAAAAGGAGGAAGAAGAAGAAAATGACCATTTTCTTACCTGGATTTCCTGGAAGATTCCGTTTCTTCTTCGCAGTTGCGGCGGTCGGCCCGTCGTCATTTAAGGGATGTTGGAGAAGAGAAGAGCTTTGTAACTCTTCTTCTTCTACTTCTACTACTTGATGTGTGACACTAGTGGACATGTTACAATTCAAAAAATGCCTTGAGGAGTCTTTTCTCATGTTGGGAAGAGGAGAAGGAACTGATGATATATAGAAGGGAAGGTAGGAATTGGGTAGCAGACAAAAACAAGAAGAAATTCCATTCCAACTTCAATCAAAGACTGCAGTTTCCTCATTTGATATTAAAATGGAGTTTTATAAATTATTATATGATTAAGAGAATTGATCAAAGTTACGACATACGGCCAACGAGTAATTGGTATGCGGCATCTGAGCCGTTGAAGAGGGTGGAGGACCTTCAAGATCATATTGTGTGGAAATCAGGCCCAGTCCACTCATCAGGTGAGACAGAAATTTGATGTCCCCTGTTGAAATAGTGTGGCCCACCTGATGAATGGATCAGCCTGATTTTTTTTGGGCAATGATTTTTGAGGTGGGTTAACCTTTTTGATGGTTCGGATGTTGTATATCATGACACGTGGACAGTGTGTGCGAGGTGGATGGTAACTTTTGGGTCCATTGAAGTGTGTTTGACCATGGTCTTTGATTGAAAGATCGTCAGCACAATCTTATGATTTTTAAGGAATTTGTCTTATATGATAGAAAAATGACTAAAATGCCCCTGGTTGTTGAAATCCCTCTGATAAATGAAGGGATTATAGTATCCTGAGAATCGGCTAACATGCAGTCTGTTGGTGCTTTAGGTTCCGTACTTGTGGGGCCCATGTTTTAGAGATCCAGACGGTTGATCTGATGAACCCTAGCACAGATGGAATATGGATCCTAACATTTCAAGCAGTGTCCTGGAAATAGATGGTTAAGAAAAGATGGGACCATGGTCCATGTTTCTCTGGAAAAAAGGGCCATTTTTCCATGGGTTTAGGATGTTTAAATCCAGGAGACATTTGGGATATTGTCCATCCACGGTGGGTCCCATCATTTCAACAGTCTGGATTACTGAAAAATGGGCTCCACATGCATAGGATTGAAGCATCCCCAAATTGCACGTGCACTGAGGCTCAGAACCCTACAATTCTACCAGCACAGGAGATGTTCTCAACAACTTGGAAGACCTTGGCTCCGAGGGAGAAATTTCCAACTGTACGACCAGTGTATGGCCCACAACCTTTTTAAAGCCCATTTCTTTTTAGTTGCCAAGAATACTCCCCATGCATACGGAATCGTCGGAATTGACCATGAAATGAAAAATCATAACAATGCATGAAAATGACCGTGAAATGCAACGGAATTGTCAGAATTGACCATGAAATGCATGAAAATGACCGTGAAGTGATGGGAATTGACCATGAAATGCATGGAAATGACCATGAAGTGATGGGGATTGACTATGAAATGCTTGGAAATGACTGTGAATCAACACGGAATGATTGGGAATGACCGTGAATGCATGGAAATGACTGCGAAGTGGGACGAATTGACCGTGAAATGCGCGGAAATGACCGTGAGTCAACACAGAATCGCCGGGAATGACCGTGAAATGCATGGAAATGACCGTGAAGTGGAGCGAATTGACCGTGAAACGCGTGGAAATGACCGTGAAGTGAAGGGAATTGACCGTGAAATGCATGGAAATGACCCTGAATCAACACAGAATCATCGGGAATGACCGTGAAATGCATGAAAATGATCGTGAAGTGAAGCGAATTGACCGTGAAATGCGTGAAATGAAATGGCAGTGAAGTAAAGTAAAGGAATTGATGTGAAATGCTTGGAATTCAACACGTGAATGATGAAAATGACCGTGAAGTAAAGGAAATTGACTGTGAAATGCTTTGAAATGACCGTGAATCAACACGGAATGACCGGGAATGACCGTAAAATGTATGGAAATACCCATGAAGTGGAGCAAATTGACCGTGAAATGAGTAGAAATGACCGTAAAGTGAAGGGAATTGACCGTGAATCAACACGGAATTGCTGAGAATGGCTGTGAAATGCATTGAAATGACGGTGAAGTGAAGCGAATTGACCGTGAAATGCATGGAAATGACCATGAAGTGAAGGGAACTGACCGTGAAATGCATGAAAATGACCGAGAATCAACACGGAATGGCCATGAATGACCGTGAAATGCATGGAAATGACGTTGACGTGAAGCGAATTGACTGTGAAATGTGTGGAAATGATAGTGAAGTGAAGGGAATTGATCGTGAAATGCTTGAAAATGACCGTGAAAAAACACGAAATGGCCGGGAATGATCGTGAAATGCATGGAAATGACTGTAAAGTGAAGCGAATTGACCGTGAAATATGTGGAAATGACTATGAAGTGAAGGGAATTGACCGTGAAATGCTTGGAAATGATTGTAAATTAACACAGAATCGCCAGGAATGACCGTGAAATGCATTGAAATGAGGGTGAAGTCAAGCGAATTAACCGTGAAATGCATGAAAATGACCATGAAGTGAAGGGAAATGACCGTGAAATGCTTGGAAATGACCGTGAATCAACATGAAATGGCCGGGAATAACCGTGAAATGCATGAAAATGACCGTAAAGTGAAGCGAATTGACCGTGAAATGCATGGAAATGACTGTGAAGTGAATGGAATTGACCGTGAAATGCTTGGAAATAACCGTAAATCAACACAGAATCACCAGGAATGACCGTGAAATGCATGGAAATTACGGTGAAGTGAAGCGAATTGACTGTGAAATGCGTGGAAATGACCATGAAGTGAAGGGAAATGACCGTGAAATGCTTGGAAATGACCATGAATCAACACAGAATGGCCGGGAATGACCGTGAAATGCATGAAAATGACGATGAAGTGAAGCGAATTGACCATGAAATGCGTGGAAATGACCATGAAGTGAAGGGAATTGACCGTGAAATGCTTGAAAATGACCGTGAATCAACACGGAATGACTAGGAATGACCGTGAAATGCATGGAAATGACCGTGAAGTGGAGCGAATTGACCGTGAAATACGTAGAAATAACCGTGAAGTGAAGGGAATTGACCGTGAAATGCATGGAAATGACCGTGAATCAACACGGAATCGCCGGGAATGATTGTGAAATGCATGGAAATGACCGTGAAGGGAAGCGAATTGACCGTGAAATACATGAAAATGACCATGCAGTGAAGGGAGTTGACCATGAAATGCTTGGAAATGACCGTGAATCAACACGAAATCGCTAGGAATGACCGTGAAATGCATGGAAATGACAGTGAAGTGAAGCGAATTGACCGTGAAATGCGTGGAAATGACCGTGAAGTGAAGGGAATTGACCGTGAAATGCTTGGAAATGACAGTGAATCAACATGGAATGGCGGGGAAAATGACCGTGAAATGCATGAAAATGACCGTGAAGTGAAGCGAATTGACTGTGAAATGCATGAAAATGACCGTGAAGTGAAGGGAATTGACCGTGAAATGCTTGGAAATGACCGTGAATTAACACGGAATCACCGGGAATGACCGTGAAATGCTTGGAAATGACTGTGAATCAACACGGAATGGCTGGAAATGACCGTGAAATGCATGGAAATGACCGTGAAGTGGAGCGAATTGACCGTGAAATGCGTGAAAATGAACGTAAAATGAAGGGAATTGATCGTGAAATGCTTGGAAATGACCGTGAATCAACACAGAATCACCGGGAATGGCCGTGAAATGCATGGAAATGACCGTGACGTGAAGCGAATTGACCGTAAAATGCTTGGAAATGACTGTGAATTAACACGGAATCACCGAGAATGACCGTGAAATGCATGGAAATGACGGTGAAGTGAAGCAAATTGGCCTTGAAATGCGTGGAAATGACCTTGAAGTGAAGGAAATTGACCGTGAAATGCTTGAAAATGACCGTGAATCAACATGGAATCGCCAGCAATGACCGTGAAATGCATGGAAATGACGGTGAAGTGATGCGAATTGACTGTGAAATGCGTGGAAATGACCGTGAAGTGAAGGGAATTGACCGTGAAATGCTTGAAAATGACCATGAATCAACATGGAATCGCCAGGAATGACCGTAAAATGCATGGAAATGGCGGTGAAGTGATGCGAATTGACTGTGAAATGCGTGGAAATGACCGTGAAGTGAAGGGAATTGACCGTGAAATGCTTGGAAATGACCGTGAATCAACACAGAATGGCCGAGAATGATTGTGAAATGCATGAAAATGACGGTGAAGTGAAGCGAATTGACCATGAAATGCATGGAAATGACTGTGAAGTGAAGGGAGTTGACCGTGAAATGCATGGAAATGACCGTGACTTAACACGGAATCGCCGAGAATGACCGTGAAATGCATGGAAATGATGGTGAAGTGAAGCGAATTGACCATGAAAATGCATGGAAATGACCGTGAAATGAAACGGAATCGCCGGGAATGACTGTGAAATGCATGAAAATGACTGTAAAGTAAAGGGGATTGACCGTGAAATGCATGGAAATGAAATTCACCTCTAACTAATTGAAATTGATTGTGAAGTGAATGAAATAAATGAAATTAATCGCGATCTGATTGAAATTGACCGCGAAGTGAATGAATTGAATTTTCGACCATCGACTTGGTAGAATCTTGAAAAATAAGTAAGTTGGTTAGCTAAAGTGTCATCTCCTACCCCAAAATCCTTTATATTACGTTAACTCATTCTAATTTAAGAGATGTTTATTAATGAACAAAAAGAGTGAATTTTTTTTTATATACTTATATATACATATTTATATAAATATGTATAAGAGAAAAATGTAGGAGAGAAAAAGTTCTCCTTATAAGTAATTATTTAATTATTTATTTTTTAAAGTACATAGGTGGGACAGTGAGTCGGGTCGACCAGGTCAGGATTTTTTTTTTTCCCTTTTATAGTCCTATCACTTTTTATGGGTCCCATTATGATGTATGTGTTATATCCAAACCGTCCATCTATTTGACGAACTCGTATTAAGGCTTGAGACGAAAAATAAGACAGATCTAGATCTAGCTATCAGGTGGAACACACCGTAGAAGGCAGTGGAGGATTGAACGTCTACCATTGAAATCCTTTCATGGGTCAAAGAAGTTTTAGATCAATATGAAATTTGTTTTTCCTCTTCATCCAGGTCTTTGTGACCTTACGAATAGATTGGATGGAAAATATATGTTATGGTGGGCCCTATGAAATTTTTAAGAGTGAAAATCAAGTTTCCCGCTGCTATTTGTGGTGTGGTCCAGTTGATATTTGGATATGATTCTTTTTTTCCGATAATGCTCTGAAATGATCTCGAAATATGGACGAACGGTATGGATATAATAAATACATCATTGTGGGGCCCATGTCGAGGAGCGTCAGCGCTCGTCTTCGCACACCAGCAAATGGGCTTCCGGAGGAATGAATAACGGGGGTATTTTGGTCCCTTGAAAAGTCGGCCGTACACAGGGGAGTATTCTTGGAAGCTTAGAAAGAGGTGGGCTTCAAATGGCTGGTGGGCCATAAATGGGTCGTACAGTAGGAAATTTCTCGCTCGGAGGCCTTCCAAATACTGACCTGTTCTTTCACATGCACAGAATCTAATCCATTCATCTAGTGGGCCCCACTGCGTGACACCTTACATCCAGAGAATCCCACCGTTCAAACGATCTAACGAAGACCCACAATGGTCTGCAATCGGATGGTCAAGATGTAAGAAGGCCCAAATGTCCACTTTCAACGTCAATGTTTATGGACTACCACATGAATGGTTCTGATTTCCAACAGTGAATCCCATCTATGGTAGAGATCCTGCGGACTACAATTTCGTATACTCTTGCAGACATTCCACTAATGGCATTGCTTGGAGGGCTATTTATGGAATGGGAATAGAAAATCAGGAAAATATGGTATCCCATTTCCTAAACAAAAAGGGATTAGCTAAGAGATTAAAGAAGACAAGAGGATTAGAGACAAATGAGTGAGGACAGAGAGTAGAATGCCAAAGGAGAGATCCGTACAAAGAGACAATCTCAGCCTTCTATTTTAATGTTTTAATGTTAGGCCTACCTGCTTCCATTTCATCTCCTTTTCCTTACAACCATCCATTTTGTCCTTATTAATCGGCCTTCTTTTCCGCATAATTAACCACTTTCCCTTCACTGATTGGAATTCCCTACGTTTGCAGCCCCTGATTTGATTTTCCACCGTTGATCTGATGGGGCCCACCATGTGTATGTCCTACTTTCCATTGAATTTCTGTATTTTGCTTGATCATAGTTAGATGGGAATTTTCAGTCTCAAGGGATCTTTGGCCCACTATCAAATAGAGGGTATAGATCACTTCGCCATCAATCTGTTACTTTTGTCGTTGTTGGGTGGGTATAGCTACTAGAAGAAAAATGGCTACTATTACATGTGTCATGATATGCACCATTCGTTCAGGTGGGCCCACTAGATTTTCACCGTGATGCATATGCTTTATCCACACCGTCCATCTATTTTTACAGATCATTTTAGGGCATTGAGTGTGGCAGATCAAAGTCTCAAGTGGATCACACCATAAGAAGCAGTGGGGATTGAACTCCTACCGTTGAAATTTTCTACGAAGGAAATAAATAAATAAATAAATATCAACTTGATCCAAAACTACTATGGCCCCCAGAAGTTTTCGACGGTAAGATTTCAATCCCCACTGCTTCCTGTGGTGTGGTCCGCTTGAGCCTTCAATCTACCTACTTTTTGGGATCATGGCCGAAAATGATCAGTCAAAATGGATAGACGGCTGGATAAAACATATACATCACTATGGCCCCACAGAGACCGTCCGTCTCTAGCCATGTCATTTTATTGAGCTTAAAAATGAGTTCATCTCATTTTATTGAGAAGTAATCATTCAGATATCATAGTTTATATAAATTGTTAGTAATATTTTAAGGCCCCACACGCTTACAAGTTCAAATTTATATTTTATAATAGAGGTCTCAAGTCCAACCTGTTGGACCACAAGTTACAGTCCACTCACCTAATAACTTCCAACTTATTAAGTACATGTGACATCCAACCTCTCTAACAGGTTGGCCCCACCATGAGTATAGGCTAATATAAAAGTAAGCCCTATCTACTCATCAAGGGCGCCACACCATATAAAAGAATGCTTAGCCATTGAAAAATACCAAAACACAAATGTGGACCACTTAATTAGTGGCTATTGTTGATTTATTTTTATTTTATTTTTTTCCCAAAAGGTAATTCTCATGATGAGGATAACCTATTTAAAGGACATGGGGATCCACAACTCAGGTGGGCCACACCACAGGAAACAATGGGGATGGGATGCCAACCATAGGTTTATTGCTGCCATGCAGCTACATTTTTATGCTGAATTTACCCTCTTAACCAACGGTCGAAAATTGAAAATACCCAAGAGGCCGATTTTCATAAACAAAGGTGGATCTAATGCGTGTGTCCCACGTAGCAATCATTTTAAAAACTCGAAAAATCGATATCTACTTGGACTGGGTCCAGTCCAACTAGAAGATTTGATTGACCTGACTCGATAATTAAAATAAGGATTTTACCAATAATAGCTCATTTCACTGTGGTTGCAACTTGTGATTTCGACTCCATGCATATTATATTACCCTTTTATTTTATTTAAAAACTCAATCAGCTTAGTGACTCAGTTCGAGTCGACTGAGTAGGTGAGCCAACTAGACGATTCCAGCTGAGTTTTAAACCAAGTTAGAGAAGTGTGGTCTTTATCCAATCGAGAGAGATCTTAGATCAGGCCGATTTGGTTGTTTTGGAGGTTGCTCCTGGAACGTCATCAGGTGGGAGGCTTCATGTCTTCTTTGGAGGAAATCCAAAGATTGAATGAGGAAATTCAAGCTCAATATTGTTCTCTGCTTTCATGAGGGCAGTCATCATTATCAGCCCAGTGTGAAATGTCCTTTACTTCCCATCCAATCTCTCATAGCTCTGAAGGCACTATCCTCAGGTAGAACATTTGAAACTGAATTAGCATCCTATGTGCTTAAACCATTGCTCGACCTGGCTCAACTCTATATCCAGTCTGGTCCGGTTGAGTCGAAGACTCATCGACTCTTTTCGTGAATCGGCCCAAAATAAAAGGGAAACTAATATTTTCAATGGAGACAATGAAATCATCTTTAGCGCAGTGGTTTGATAGCTTGGTTCTATCTTCAAATCACTCTCCCTGCACCATATTTTATTGAAAATGTTGACGCTTTGACTGGGTGAGTGACTAAGCAAAGTAAATGTGATCTGCATCTTGCAGACTTGAGTAGACTGAGCCAATTTTTGACTCCAGCAAGCGAATTTTAGAACTATGGCCTAAACCATTAGCCTCATTGAAGATCTCTACGCTAATCAAAGATCTCTATGGCCTAAACGATTAGCCTCATCGAAGATCTCTATGCTAATCAAAGATCTCTCTATGGCCTAAACCATTAGCCTCATCGAAGATCTCTACGCTAATCAAAGATCTCTATTTAAAGGGTCAAAAGTCATTAGCCTAAACCATTAGCCTCATTGAAGATCTCTACGCCGATCAAAGATCTCTATTCAAAGGGTCAAAAATCACTTGCTCCCATGGAATTACTTCACTTTCTGGAAGCCCAAGCAATTGCATTTTCCACCCACCCTGAAAGGAACCGTCACCTGACATATCCATCCCTACCTTAATGGGCATCAACCCGGCAAAATGAGTCTTCACTTCAACATAGAGGTCCAAGTTCAAGCCAAGCTTACCTACAGAAGAGAAATGGAAAAAAAAAGAGGTCACCATGACAAGCCAGTCCGGAAAGCATGTCTTCAGTATGCCAATACCAAAGTGGCCAGGCAAGGAGCTTCCATTAACTTCCAATTTCCACATATGGGACTTCTTCACCTTGTCTTGAATGTCTTAAATAATAAAGCTCTAGCATTCAACCATGTCCCATACAGTCGCACAATAAAAATACAACCTGGAGATTTGAGGATACTTGACCATCAAAGATCCTTTTTCCATTCCGACTTCTTTGCCTTCAACGAACACGTGGGCCATGAGATTCTTGCGGGGACACTGAAATCATGAACCAAGAAGACAGATTAAAAGCTTCACATGCCATACAGCAATATAAGCAATCCACGATTTTGCATCCTTTAACCAGATAAAGCATATTTTCAGAAGCCATATTCCTCTTTTGCAGATGGTCAAGACAAACAATCTCATTTGCCACACCTTCCACAACGGGAAGCTAGCCAACCCCACTCTTTTGGCCTAGTGGCTTTACACGCCAGGAGCTGATGCCTTCTGAAAACCTTTCAATGAAGAAATGGCGGTGGACAGGGTCCAGATACACCCAACAACCTCATACTGACCCCCTCTGAAACAAACGCCCCATTGTTTGTTTAGTCTTTCTTTGTGGGAAATTGTTGGAAACACTATTTCCTACATTCTATTTTTATTAGAAAATAAATAAATTTATTTTCCCACCTTCACCCCTAAGAAATGCACTTTCCCACTGTACAAGGAAAATAGGTTTCTCAAGGGTTAAAGCCCAAATATGCCACCATCCATGTTCAATCGCCTCAAATGTGCCATATTGTGCCAAATGAGACTTGTCCATCTTCAATTGTGCCCTACACATGCCACCCTGCAACATGTGCCACCATCTGTCTTATCTTATGCCCCACGTGTAAAAAGCTCCCAATGTGTTGATGTGCCACATGTCACCATCCATCTTCTCATGTGTCCTGCATGTGCTATTGTGCTCCATTTATCACAATTCATCTTACTTTATCCCACAAGTGCAAAGTACCCCACATGCACCAATGTGACTATCAATATTCAATCCTCCAAATATACAACGTGCCGATGTTGCCAATGTTCCCAAGAGCTGCCATCTAACTTCAACACCCATATGTCAAATGTGTCAAGCGTGTCTTGTGCCACACGTGCCATCGTACAACGTCAAGCACCTCACATGTACCATGCATGCCACAATTTAGCTTCAAGTGCCCACCTATGCCATGTATGCCACATGTGCCATTGTTTATCTCTAAGCATCCCACATGTGTCATGTGTGCTAATTTGGCATATGCTAGTGACTACCTAAAACTTTTTCCAAGAACTTTTTTATTTTATTATTTTGCCAAATAATAAACTTGAAAATAGATCATAAGTTTCTATGAAAATTTCGTTGGCAAACAAGGAAAACAATATTTCTTTTCCCACAATTTTTTCTAGAAATAAAGTTTCCTAAGAAATATTATTTACTTTTTCATGCATTTCATGACTCCAAATAGGTCGGAAAAGAGAATCGTTTGCTGCGCAGCACGCCAACAATGCAGTGAGCCTAGATCCAATCTCAGGCCTCACCTACAAACGATAAACAAGAAGAAATATAAACTAGAAAGGAATAAAAGCATTTAAACAAACCACAAGACAAGATATACGTGGAAAAACTCCAAACTAGGGTAAAAAACCACGGATGCAGAATTCCACTATGAAGAGAAACGAAGATTATAAGACAACATACTAACCTCTCCCTTGGAAGTACAGAGAAAATCCCTTGCCCACACCTTAGAATAATTTCCTAATATTCACCTTAACCCTAGAATAGCCCTAGGGACCCCGATTTATAGTTTTGGCAACTTCCCTTTCGCATCCCAGTTGCGAAAGGACTTGCGACACAAAATCCGCGAAACTCCTTTCGCATCCCAGTTGCGAAAGGACTTGCGACACGAAATCCGCACATGTGGCTCCACTTCTCAACAATCTCTCACTTAGAGACACATCGCCATAAACTTGTCTTCTTCATCCGGAGTGCACCACCTCTCTGTCTTTAAACCTGAAGACCAATCAAAGCTGAACAGAGCTTCAGCTTCTCCCTTGTGACCGCTTTGGTCAGCATATCCGTAGAATTCTCACTTGTATGAATTTTCTCTAGAGCAATCGATCCATCTTCCAGTAACGAACGTATGAAGTGATATCTGATGACAATATACTTGATCCTTGAATGAAAGGCTGAATTCTTAGCCAAGTGTATTGCACTAATCTTGTATAGCTTTGTCGCTTGCTTCTTACCCAACTCTTTTATAAAACATTGCATCCACACCATCTCCTGCATGCTTAGCCGCATGACATATTCTGCGTCTTCGTCTTGATAGATACTATCTTTGTAATCGAGAGACCCAATTGACCTGCAAAGCACTATTGGAGTAAAAACATAACCACGTAGTGCTTCTTACATTTGTCGATATCTCCTGCCAAATCTGAATCCACGTAGCATTGTAACTTGATTTCCGATCCACCATAACACAGCCCTACGTCCTTAATACCGACCAAGTACCTAAGGACCCACTTCACAGCTTCCCAATGTTCCTTCCCAGGGTTGTTCATGAACCTGCTAACAACTCTCACTGCTTGAGCAATGTCTGGCCTCGTGCTCACCATAGCATACATGAGACTCCCAATAGCTGACGCGTATGGAAATTTAGCCATGTAGTCTTGTTCCTCTTGCGTCTTTGCACCTTGCTCTTTAAATAGCTTGAAGTGGTTGGCTAATGGAGTATTAACCGGCTTAGCACCTCCCATATTGAATCGATCAAGTACCTTGGGCTATGTACTCTGCCTGTGAGAAAACTAATTTATTGTTTTCCCTGTCACGCTTTATCCTCATGCTTAGGATTTGTTTTGCAGCTCCTAAATCCTTCATGGCAAATTCTCTAGACAATTGTCTTTTGAGATCTGAGATGTCCTTCATGCTTGAACTGGCCACAAGCATATCATCAACGTCTGAAGAAGGATGATGTAAGACATATCAAACTTCTTCAAGTAACAAATGATAGTCGCATGACATCTCTTAAAACCGTTTCCCAGACATGAAACTGTCGAACTTCTTGTACCTTCGCCTCGGGGCTTGCTTGGCCATATAGACTCTTCTTCGGCCCTACACACCTTGTTCTCATTACCAGTGCCACGTATCCTTTCGGTGATGCATATATATCTCTTCTTCAAGGTCCCCATGAAGAAAGGTACATCTTAACATCTATTTGTTTTAGATGTAAGTCCTCTGAAGCCACTATACTCAAGACCATGTGAATCGTAGACATTTTCACTACCGGTGAAAATATTTCAGTGAAATCGATACCTGCCTTTTGTTGAAACCCTTTCACAACCAATCTAGCCTTGTACAGTTTCGAACCATCGTGCTCCTCCTTCAGTCTGTAAACTCACTTGTTATGAAGAGCTTTCTTATCCTTGGGTAGAGTGACTAGCTCCCATATACGATTAGACTCAAGAGAGTCCATCTCATCATCCATGGCTTGCTCCCACTTAACTCGTATATCTGACTGTAACGCCTCTTCAAAACACTCTGACTCACCATTATCTGTCAGTAGTAGATAATGTAAGGAGGGTGAGTATCAGACCGTGGGTCTCCTCTCCCAAGTAGACCTTCTCATAACCGGTGTATGCGGCTCTGCCTCATCCTATGGCGTTGTAACACCCATGTTCGGTAACTCTTCCAACTCTATGAATTCCTTTTTCTCGGCCTTATTTTCCTACACATTGTCCTTATGCATCACTTTTTCATTGAAGACTACGTCCTTGCTTCTGATGATTTTCCTGTTTTCTGCATCACAGAACTTGTAGCTAAAATCATGTTGCCCGTAGCCTATAAATGTGCATCTCCTGGACTTCGCATCCAGCTTGTTTCTGTGCTCTGCATCAATGTGAACATATGAAGTGCAACCGAACACTCTGAGATGTGCAAGGTTCACTTCCTTCTCAGTCCACGTTTCTTCTGGTAGCCCACCATCCAATGGTGCTGAGGGACTTCTATTGATGAGATATGCTGGCATTATTCACAGCATCGCCCAAAAGGTCTTGGGCAACCCTGCATGTAACCTCATGCTCCTGGCGCGCTCAAGGATGGTCCTGTTAATGCGCTCAGCCACACCATTCTGTTGTGGTGTCCCTGGAATCGTTTTCTGATGTTTGATTCCATTTGCTGCACAATACTCCTCAAACCTCTTATCACAATACTCTCCCACATTGTCAGATCTGAGACACTTTACTGTTTTACCTGTCTCATTTTCTACCATAACTTTCCACTTCTTAAATACATCAAATACATCAGATTTATGTTTTAAGAAGTAGACCTGATTTTCTACTAGCATCATCAATAAAGGTAACAAAATAACGTGAGCCACCAAGAGATAATACCTGTGCCGGTCCCCACACATCAGTGTGTACAAGCTCCAACGGATGTGTCTTTGGAGCCCGTCCCGTCTTCTTGAAGCTTACCCTCTTCTGCTGGCCATACACGCAGTCCTCGCAGAATTCCAAGTCAATAAAATTCAGCCCTGGTAGCTTTCCATTTGACAATAGCACTTTCATTCCTTTCTCATTCATATGTCCCAGCCTCTGATGTCATAACTGCCCATTCACTCCAGTTGATGCGACTGCGAGTGAACTATACGATCCTGAAGTCAAGTACAAAGTACCTTCCTTCTTACCTCGAGATATTACCAAGGCATCTTTTGTGATCTTCTAGGAGTCACTGGTGAATGTCGTCACATAACCGGTATCAGCCAACTGTCCCACTGAGATCAGATTACGTTTTAAACTCGGTACATGTCTGACATCCTTCAATTTCAAGACCGTTCCGTCTTTCTGATTTACATCAACATCCCCCTTTTCAACAATATTGCACGGCTCATCATCACCCAGGTAGACTCTCCCAAAGTCACCTGACACATAATCACGCAGAACTTCCTTATACGAAGTGGCATGAAATGAAGCACCCGAGTTTATAACCCAAGACTCATTCCTCGCATCAAGAGACAAGATCAACGCCTCTGTGTCGCTCTCTTCAGACAGATTCACTGAATCCTTCCTGCCTTGAGAGCTTCCTTCTTGTTTCTTGAGTGCTCTGCAATCACGTTTCATGTGCCCCTTCTTGCCGCAATGCCAACACTCGTCTTTGTCTTTCAGTCCCTTGGACTTCTTCCTCAACTTAGAACGCCCGTGTTTATTGCCTCCTTTGTTCAGCGATCTTCCTCTTCCTTCAACGTTTAGAGCATTCCCTAAGTCCCCTGAAACTCCTGATGCCTTCCTTCTAGATTCTTCGCTGAGAATTAGACCGGCCACATCATCAAATTTCAACTTTGTCGACCCTGAAGAATTGCTCACAGCAATCACCAAACCATCCCAACTGTCTGGCAAATTGGATAAGATCAATAATGCCCTGACCTCATCCTCAAAAGCAATGTCAACAGATTCCAACTGGCTCATGACTGTATTGAACTCGTTTAGATGTTCTGCCACGCTCCCACCATCTGACATCTTCATGTTGAATAGTTGTTTCATAAGATGAACCTTGTTGGATGCTGAGGGCTTTTCTTCCATGGTGGCTAGGGCTTCCATTAATTCTTTTGTCGTTTTTACCTTGGATATATTGAAGGCGACGCTCTTAGACAAAGAGAGTCGGATCGTTCCTAAAGCCTTCCTATCCAATAAAAATCATTCATCATCTGTCATCTTTTCTGGTCTCTTCTCTTTTCCTCCTAGAGGAATATAGAGGTCCTTCTGATACAGATAATCCTCCATCTGCATCTTCCATAAGCAAAGTTTGAACCATCAAACTTCTCAATTCTAGTTTTCCCATCTTCCGTCATCGCTCCCAATAGAACTAAACCAATAGCTCTGATACCAGTTGTTGCGCAGCACGCCAACAACGCAGTGAGCCTAGATCCAATCTCAGGCCTCACCCACAAACGATAAACATGAAGAAATATAAACTAGAAAAGAATAAAAGCATTTAAACAAACCACAAGATAAGATATACGTGGAAAAACCCCAAACTAGGGTAAAAAACCACGGATGCGAAATTCCACTATGAAGAGAAACGAAGTTACAAGGCAATATACTAACCTCTCCCTTAGAAGTACAGAGAAAATTCCTTGCCCACACCTTAGAATAATTTCATAATATTCACCTTAACCCTAGAATAGCCCTAGGGACCCTGATTTATAGTTTTAGCAACTTCCCTTTCACATCCCAGTTGCGAAAGGACTTGCGACACGAAATCCGCGAAACTCCTTTCGCATCCCAGTTGCGAAAGGACTTGCGACACGAAATTCGCACATGTGGCTCTACTTTTCAACATCGTTGAGGTCCTACTACGACACTAGCAAATTCCACATTTACGAGGGCTTTCAAAAACCCATTGCTTGAGACACTCACCGGGCCACTACAGCTAGTTCTCCGTCGCTGATTTTTCATTATCTTTCTCGCTGCATACATGTTCTCGCATTGACCTGAACTAGCCACATCAGAGGTATCAGAGTGGAGTCAGTGAGTCACTATGGGATCCCGGTCTTTTGCAACATTGCTTGTGTGCACACGTGTCCCAACTCGCACCGTTGATAGACCATACACTGTACCCTAGTGCACCTAAAAAATTCACCTAAGTGATTTGTTCCGGATGATCTTAAGACCTCTATCATGTGGACCGCGTCATCATTGCAATCGCCATAGTGAAAACTGCGCGTAAATCCAACGCTCCGTTAGTGAGATATGGCCCATCGAATCCACGTCCCAAATTGCATATTCTATAACATAAGCAACCTTTATTGTGTTAAGCCCAATGGACTTGAGCCCATCTGGGCCTAACGCCCACTTTTAGAACATGAAAATTACCACAAGATAAGACAATCACTACATGACAAAATAAGAAGCTAGCAAATATAAGACAAGTACTATAAGACAAAATTGGATTATATCTCAAAACCCATCATTAGCTCTCTCCTCATGCCTTAGAAACTAATCATGGCCCATGTTCACCTCATCCAATGCATGTATTGATTTGTGTCACATCACTTTAAATAACCAATTACAACACTCCACCTCATCATCCACCATACATCACTTACAACCCACAACCCTTATCCGTCCATTAGCTAATGCATGTTTAGATTTCTTCCACATTGACCAATGCATGCTTAGCACCATCCACCTCATCCATCCACTACCCATACCATATACCACCTTTCACCTCACTTTTAGTACCAATAAGACCCTATAAACTTGCCACCTCAACCCCCAATTCCCTATATAAGAGTAGGAGCTCTCTTACACTTATTCTTTTCCTATACTTAGAAAAATTCTGAGATTTCAAGAGAGAGTGAGAGACAGGGGCCAAGGTGTGGCCCACCATCAATCTCAGAAGGAGTGGACCACACATCATCATCAAGCCATCCATCCATTGAGGTGAGTCTACACCCCCTCCTTCCATCTTCCTCATCCTCCTCTTTCTTCCTCTTTTTATTTTCTTGATATGTGTGGGCCTCACTGGTGTGGAATTCTTGTATGTATGTATTTATGGCTATGGTGGTCAGCAAGGTGGCCCACGTCAATATGTCTTAGCATGATGAACATTATATCCATACCCTTCGCATATAATCCCGTTTTTATATCTGGACAACAACTTGAAAAATTCGTATAAAATCAATCATGCTAAGATCAGAGTTGAAACTAGGGAATAATATGAACTACAATATGAACTAACTCTGGGCCAAATTTCGTAACCATCCAACGGTCCAATCATCCGTAGCATCAAGTTTACTTGGTTGCTGTCTAGCAGGGCATGCAGGATTCCGATTTGCCAAAAACAGACCTTTTTTTAATTCCTTTAACGAATGTATTAAAAATATATGTTCCGTTAGATTCGTAGAAAATCGACTAGCTTTCCAACGGTATATAATAAGCCTCAATCGGAGTTCGGACGGCTGAGATCTTGGCCTTATACAAAATATGTATTTGAGGGGCTTGTTATGACCATTCTTGTGTGGGCCATATCCGTGATTGCAACGGTTAGATGTATTTGATATTTGTTCTTAACTTACTTGAGATAGTAAATAATTATATGTATGGTCCCATGGTCAGATTCTTTCACGATAAAATTTAGGAAATTCTGGACCGACAGATACTTGTGTAAGGGCAAATCTTGAATTTCTGTGTGGTTCAGATGGATCCAAGGCTCTGTATGGTTGGAAACCTATAAACAACCTGAATGATGTATTCTCAAACCATCCATTGGCTCGGATTTTCCAACATAGAATCTGATCATAGATATTTGATCAAGACATTTCATGTGCTACTTGTATGTTGTATGTGTGTTGACCACAACATTCATCCTCTTATTATGGACCCACTTGGTACTGAGATCACTTTTAATTTATGTACTTCATTAGTTTATTTAATCTGGACAACCATGTGTATTAATGTGTCTTATCTATGCTTTGCTAGCGTGTGGGCCCCACTTGCTATTCTATCTATTTCCTTTCTTTTGCACTTTCTGTTTGCTGGAATATTTTTAAGTACCTAACTGCATTGCATGTAGGCCTCTTTGACACCTTGCGGTGGGCCTCACACTCTGTAGTTAAGGGTACCACTATGGGGGATGTTTAATCCTTATATAAGTGAGCTGGGATGTCCCACCTTTTTGTCAGGAATGATCCCTAAGTGTTTGAAAATTGGGCCCTAAATTGTGACAGACCTCATTACTGAAAACTGTCTGATTATTTGTGTTTTGTACTAGCTTTGGGCCTTTGTAGTGGACCACACGCTGGAGATATGAGTAGACCACCACTTGGAACCTTTAACCCACACCAATGAAAAGATAACTAATAGTTTAATTTAGCTAAATCAGACCTCACATGAGCAGGGAGTGGATTCTAAATGGGCTAAGTATGGTTGTGCAGAAAATTAAAGTGCCTATGTTTGGCTCTATATCAAATATTACGTGTGCACAACCAATTGGTCCCAGCTTATAATGTTTGAAGTACATATATAGTACAACCAAGGGTACCTAATGACACACTAAAATGTGGTCTCTTGTGATCTTGGGACATACTTAAAGTCAGGACAAAACTAATTTTGCACTGTGTTTTCTGTACATTTCTTCCAAGTACCCATGTTTGGGACATCACCATAAATTGTATACACCAAACTAATGAGGCTTACCTAATATTTTTTAAAGCTCATGCATAGATCTAACATATGGATCCCTCCTTTCACCAGATGTGGGTCCCACATGATCATAAATCTGAATTGAAGCTGGCCCAAAACCAACATTACACATAAAATCTGTTTGACATAAAATTTATGTGGGGCCAGGAGTCCACCACCTTCCCAAAGCATTTAATGCAGCATCTAAACTCTGAAAAATAACTCCCAAGTGTTGTTGGGCTAAGAACCTTAAGTGGGCCATCTAGTATGGGCTATCTTGTATGGGCCTTACCTTTCATGTGATGAGGTCCACTTAACATGTTTTGTAAACGGGTGTTATATAACTTGTAAAATGCTTAGTAGAGAGATCTAGTTGTCCAAGTGTTCTCTTAAGATATAGGTGGCCTTGGGCCCATCTAAATGATGCAACCCTAAGGCCCAAGCGGGCCCAATACTAAGAGAAATCGTTGGGGAGTGAGAAGCCCACAATGGTAACCTTCCTTGAGCGCGTTGGGTAGGCCCATTACCTACTAGGCAGTGTGTCTTGCATACTACCTCTAGTCAAGTGGATCACACGCTTAGAGAGGCCTATTTTACAATGCATAAAATGGATAATTGTGTTTTTTCTTGGTTTGTTGTGTATTTAGCTAGTGGGCCCAATATGATGTATGACATGAAAGATGTTAAGCATGTTGTCCTTGTGTTTGAGATTGTGATTATTTCTAGTTAATGGTAGAATGTGTGAGGCCCACTTAGTTGTGGAATTAGATTCACACCATTGAAAGCATTGTGGTTGGAAGTGTATGCCTTTGAGTTGGCCTATTGGTTCACCGAGTGGGACTCACACTTAACCTATATGACCCCATGTCTTGTGTGTAGTCCAAGGTCAATGTGGAACTCACACTAGGTAAGACGCACCTAGTGATGGTTGAGATGATACATGTATGGTAACATGATAATGATGATGGTGAGTTGTTAGTTGAAATGATAGATATAATATAATGGATGGTGAATTATGGCATATGCATTGATGATGGATGAGTAATTATTTGTGTTACTTATGACATTTCTTATGTTAATCATGAAGTGAAAATGATCCTCATGATGATGATGATGATATTATGTATGTATATGCATGATGACAAAACATGTTAGTTGACGTCCATGCTTGATAACCAAGTGATAATAATGCACGTATTAATTGTCGTGATGATAAGGTGGATAAGATAACCATGTTTTACTTGATGTATGGATGTTGATAAATATATGATGTTGGTGAACGTAAGGATAACCTCATGCATGATAGACAACTAACGCCTAGGGCATGTATGATAGTGATGGATGATGGCCATGATATTGATGATGAATGTGAATCCTTACATGTTGTGTACTCCATGCACATCCTTGCATGATGTAGGTTGTGACGATGAGTTTGATGTTGAATGATATTTATGATAACAATGATGCATACAAGAACTTGTGTACTACCATAATTTATGCACCTTATGCATGTACATGCTATGTGAGCCTTGGTGGCCATTTGTTAAGTATTCACAAGAGGTATAGGGCCTCAGTGTGTTATTGAAGACACTTGAATGTATGGACCTTTGCGTCACATTGGTTATTCTTGTATTGGGCCTAGCGCCTTGGGCTTATGAAAGCCTACTTGCCCACGGAACTTGGGATGTAAGCTAGGGGTGCACATTTAACCATTGGAACCGTGTAACCGGACCGGAACCGTTGGATCGATCTAGTTTGGTCCGGTTCTAGGATGCTAACGGTCCGGTTCCAGTTCCCAAAATTTGAAAACCGTTGATTATGGATCGGTTCCAGTTTAGGGTCCTGTAGAACCGAACCGAACCGTCGAACCGATCCGTGACAGGAACCGTGGATCCGAATCGTTGATCCGATGTATTTAAAACCAAAAAAAAAAAACCCTAAGTTGCCTAAGTCCACGCCCTGCCCTCTCTCGTGCCACACTCCCCGCCCCTTGCCCTCTCTCTCGCCACACTCCCTGCCCTCTGCCCCTCTCTCTTGCTGCACTCCTTGCCCCTGCCCCTCCAAACCCTCACGATTTACCTCCTTTGCCATGCCCTCTACCTCCACCATCACCGCCGCCATCTCTGTCGGCGACAAGCTGCCGGAATCCACCTTCTCCTACTTCGACGCCGCCGGCGAGCTCCAGACAGTCACCGTCTGCGACCTCACCCCCAAGAAGAAGGCGATCCTGTTTGCGGTTCCTGGCGCCTTCACGCCAACCTGCTCGCAGAAGCACCTCCCGGGCTTCGTCGAGTGGGCGGCCGACCTTCGGTCCAAGGGCGTGGACATGATGGCGAAGGCTGTTGTGAACCAGGTTGCAGACAACTACTACAGGCCAGATCTGAAGAATGTAGCGCTTGCTAGGCTGAGTGCTGTGCGCAGGAGTCTTCAAGTTGCTAAGTCTAGAGTTAAGAAGAGGAACAGGCAGGAAGCTAAAATCCGTGGTAGGAAGTGAGTATAGCTGCAGCTAAAATCCTCGCTTTGCCCTCTTTTTTGAATTTCCAGAAAATTACTATAGTAAGTGAAGGATATGGGACCTACCTTTTTATTCTTCGGAAGTTGCCAGGTCTGTTAGAGCTAATTTGGGTTTGATAAAAATAAAAATAATAATAAAAAATTTTAAAAAAAAGAGAAGAAAAGGGCGTGGACACGATCGCCTGCATCTCTGTCAACAATGCTTTTTAAAAGCCCAGAATCGTGGATCCGATCCGGGACCGAACCGTTCTTCACGGTCCGATTCCAGTTCGGTTCTAGGGTGCTAACGGGTCCGGTTCCGGTTCCAATATTTGCAGAACCGTGGTTCCGGTTTCACCTCAAAACCGGACCAAACCGACCCGTGTGCACCCCTAATGTAAGCTAGTTACAAGTAACCGTTTGATAAGAGGCCAAGTAAGCCCACTTCCATGGCCAAGGGAATGATATTTTGATTATTGTTAACTTGTTGGTCTATTTGGCCAATTGGCACTATTGTTAAGTGAAGCCCATAAGGGCATGAGATGATTATGGTATGTGATGTGTTGTGATATGTGGATGATGTGTGATGTGTAGCTCACACACAATGTTTATGGCATGTTTTATGTAGCCAATATGTGATGGACATGGCATACATCGTGTAGCCTATATACATGGTTGGGTCTCATAAGACCAGATTATAGATTGATGATTAAATCTTAGTTGGGCCAGGTTAAGGCCCATTGCTTATGGGTACTAAGGTCGTGATCTGGCCCATATCAAGAAAGGATTATGGGTGCACATGCACATCCCCAATGGATAATGGACTATGACCCAAGGGTTTACTATTTAGCATCCATGTGCCATAACATGGCAAGTTGATCTATTTTGCCTTTGATAGTTTGATATACATAGTTGATT
This sequence comes from Magnolia changhungtana, assembly GCA_030180095.1. Taxonomy (NCBI): domain Eukaryota; kingdom Viridiplantae; phylum Streptophyta; class Magnoliopsida; order Magnoliales; family Magnoliaceae; genus Magnolia; species Magnolia changhungtana. The sequence continues at coordinate 164,523 of JASAUF010000633.1, forward strand.
CATGAGTATCCATTTTATATACATTCATGAACACATCATGAAATTGGAGCCCTTGTGTTATTCTATATACCTGGACATGATCCAGAGGAGTTGGGAGATTTTGAATATTGTTTTGATTTGGGCCCTCGTGTTGGTCCGTATGGTAGTATTTGGGCCCTCGTGTTGGTTCGTATGGTAGTGTTTGGGCCCTCGTATTGGTCTTTGTGCCAGGATGAATGTCCAAATGAGTTGGAGTATGTATATGCCATTGTGATTACACACTTGATTATATGGGCTTTCATGGTGATGTATTTATCGAGTGGATGTTTTATATAGTAGCCACGTGATGGCTAGTTGGGTGATGTGGTTTGTGTTGAGGCTTGATGGCCCAAGTGTTGATATTATGGAGAAAGTTTTGAGAAGGGTGCGCTATGGCCACCCTGGGCTTAGATCCTGATATTAGATACACATATCCTCCGATGAACCCGCTAAGATTAGCCAATCGGGTCCCATTTTGTCGTGTGTCGAGTGGGGGTGAGCACATTATGATGAGTGTAAGAGTCTTTTCCACTACCGGGACCGGGAAGGAAAGATGTGTGACGACCCTACCTACCGTTGTGTGCCGGGTCGAGGTGGGTGGTATTTTGACTGCTGAAGTCGGGTAGGGCGAAACAAATCAGGGTCCCCCATTGTTAAGCCGATGGCTAGATGGGTAAGGGTTGACACGCCCAATACTTTGCTTTTTGGAAATGTTGCCTCACTCTTATGTATGGATAGTGGATTACCCATGTGTGGTATGTTTGTGATTTCTGATGGAGATGTATTATGTGTTGTGGAGATGTACTAGCAGATGATGACGGATGTTGTCCCACTCTTATTGGAGGATGGTGAATTATACCTATGTGGTATGTTCTTGGTTCCGGTGGAGATGTATTGTGTTGTGGAAAATGTACTCACGAAAATGATGGATGTTCAACATTTGACTCATGCATTTATTCATCCACTATTCACTCGGGCTGGTGGTGCGCAAATGAATCATTATGTGCATCTTCGCAATGACCACAATTTCGGTTAGGAATGGGACTAACTTGAGATAAGGAGTTTACCACATCGAGTCTAGCTATCCAAATCTAGTATGAGACTAGTTTGGATAGAAGTCTCTTGTGATGAATCCTACGACTTGCGATACCGCATACTATCATCCCGACTCCACACGCCAGCTCTACCATTTCCTTTTCATTATATGTCATATAGTAAAAAAATGGAATTTGATTATCTTGTTCATGATGATTGGCTATTCTAATGGTTCATGGTCGCTTGTTGAGTGGAATGTCTATTATTAATGTCATGTTCATGATAACCTGTGTAGTTATACGACATGCTTGATTGATAACCTACTCACCTATAATAACATGCTCAGTTGATAACATGTCGATGGTTGTTTTGGATGTCTTTACGAGAGTGCCCTGATAAGCCGTGTTTTACTCCCGACATGCAGTAGACTTACGAGTTGTGGTTTGCTCATACCGATGACTTACAATTTTTTCAAGATGCACGTAAGAGTTGTTGGAGTTTGCTATTGTTTCCTTCATTATTGTTGAGCTGGTGCACCATATTATGTGTGACATATCAAACAGATTCGTCTCTTCGATATGCGTTGATATCATATACAAAATGTGTAATCGCCTAACCAGATTAACCGTATAGAAAAAAATAATAATAAAAAAAAAATCTCTACCATGAGCTGGATTTGGTGTCGGAAAGTTCGCTAACCGTTCACCAAGTCCAGTAAGTGGCGAGGAAGTTGCTCCGACCAGAGTTCAGGACTTGGGAAGTAGTAATGCCCGGGTTCCAAATTTGGGGTGTGACAGTCACGTCCGAACGTGACCGGTACAGGTTACCCCTTCATCTTGTCCATTCCTCCATCACCTATATTATCATCCCAAATTGGTAACCCACCAATCACATCTAGCTGCATCCCATCACTATCACGGGTGACCCCGTGGAAGCACCAGCAACAAAACCATTTTCTTCAATGCCCATCTCGTACCTCACGACCCTCCCTCACAACTCATCTTCTTCACCATTCATCTCCAGTAGAGTAGACCATCAAATGACCAGTTGTGCATCCCACCCAACTTCCATACCCACTATGGTGAGCCTCTAATAATCCAAAAAAAAAGAAAGAAAGAAAGACCTAGCACCCAACACAGTCTAGCCATTAGAATTAATGCCCCATCTATCAGACTCAACAATGTCATGCCAAAAACTGCCACCAGATCTGATAATCGGCACTCAATCAGCATCCCGCTTCAATCCTCATCATTAACAGCAACAACTGGACCACCGTCCTTGGCCTTACAGCCCAAGATCAGCATCATCAACAGCAACACCTAGACCAACATCCTTGGCTACACAACCCAGGATTGAGGATTGATCGTGCATCCCTGTCAACCCCACCATCATCCAGACCAAGCAGTACCCCCAAACTCAGACTTGCTTCACACTGTGCATAGATCCAAAACACAAGAGCCACATAACCGTCTTCATCAACTTCTCCAGCACTGGATACAACCAGTTGTTGCAATCCTCAGCTTTACCACCCAAAATACTAAACCATCAGGTCCATACAAAGACCCAAAGCCCATAGTCAACCATCATACCTACCGTCATCTTCAACCATGGGGCCACCTGCCACCACCTCCACCTTCCTCAAGCTCTGCAATCAGCAATCATCTTCTTAAGCCTCTGTAATAACCGTCGGCACCAGCTTCATATGCCGACTCAGGCTACTACCACCCATCACCATCACTAAACCACTCCAATCTCCATCTCTATCTCTGGGCGCCAGAGCATCTCCACCCCTAATTCTCGTACGAAAACCCAATCTTTTGGTGTCAGTTAACCAAACATGTAGGAAACATCCACTCTGAGCCGTCCATCTTTTCTAACCATACAAAACCATGCATCCAGTGCATTTTACCCAAAGAAACAAAAAGAAAAAGGAGCCATTCAATTCTTAATCGTCCAAGGTTCAACCCATCCCAGCCATTCATGACATTGGAATAGTCAAATCCTTCCCAAAATGGCTAGCCAATCGCCCATCCAGCCTAGGAGTGGCAAAACTTGACCCGACTAACCAACCTGATCCGGGCCTAATCTGGAAAGTCAATTGACCCATTTCTCATATAGGTTGGATTTGGCTTGTGTTTTGTCAACCTGAAATTAAACAGGTTGAGCTTGTGTTTTTGTTGGGTTAGACTCGATGGATAATCCCCCTTGCCTCCTTAGTAAATGCTAACTATATAGGTATATATACTATATAATTATAAAATGTTGTAAGTTTAAAAAACCTTGAACTTGATTATGATGGTTGTAATTTGGATTATAGTAGGTTTGATTTTATATTAATTAATTAAATTTCTAAATATGTGGTTGATATTTATAAAATTACAATATTTTTATATCTTTTAGTTAAATAGGTTAACTGGATCGGGTTTGGGTCAACATGCGACCCCAGATCCAATCAACTCGTCCATCTAAACCATTCACCAAACCTTGGATGGCTCCACAAGTTCAAGATTGTGGCCATGGTGCCAAATGTGCTATGCATGCCAATCAAATAGCTGATAGTTGTAATGGGGAGACAGAATTTCTTAAAATGGCAAATTTAATTACTGAATAGATGCCTCAAGACCACACTTCAAAGAGACAAGTCAAGTCTCTAAACCGAGACATTACTCAAATATCAACACGTTGGCATGCAGTATGATTGTGAACCATTGATCACCTCACCTGCTCAAACACATATGCAGTCCAAACACCATGTCTAAATCTTTTTTTTTTTTCCCTTTTTTGAAAAGTATATAACATGTCCAAGTCTTATAGAGATTTCGAATGTCGTAAGTCTTGTGGAGATTTTGAACATCTCTTCATTTATGAAGATTTGACCGATGATGAATGTACCTTAGATTGGCTTGAGTACCTCATCATCAAAGGAGATCCGACGTGCGATGAATCAGATGTCAAGGAAGACGAGTGCTTGAAGAAATTGTGAGCACAGATAAATCCAAAGTTGATAGACTGAAAGAAACATTTTATCATGAATCAACAGTTGGGAGTAGCCAGCACTTCTATATATGAATGCATGGCTGTGACTTGTGTCAACCATAGACTAGAAAGTAGAAGGGCAATTCAACGGTCAGATTAGTGTATTCTAACAAGGGCCAACTAAAAGAACAATTGTATTAATCAGTGGATACACCACGGCGAATAGATGACGACGATCATTGCATTGAGAAGATGTAGAAGACTCAACAACACAATGAGATGCAATCGACACCAATCAAATGGGGAGCATTACATCACCAACTTAAAAGTCGAAGAAATATCACTTAAAACTGCATCATGTTCAATGGTCAACATGGTGTGCCGTAAAGGCCGTTATGTAAAGGTATTGCTGGCAACCGTTACACATTACACGGTCATAAAGGCCGTAACAGCCGTTATAGAAGAAAAAAAAATAAAATCCATAAAGGCTGTTACAGCCCTTGTAATGGCCCATTACGCCTCCCATAAAGGCCGTAACAGCCTCATAATGGACCATAATGGACGTTACACCCCATATCGTAAAGGTAAGAATGGTGGCTGTTACAGCCACCATTACCGTTATGGAATACCTTGATGGCAACACGTAATCAAACAATAGAAAGTGGAAAACAATAGAAGTGTTGTGTGTTAGTCCAAGAGACTAACATACACACATATATGAACTTGAGCAAAACATATAATGCTCTATAGGAGTACATGGAAAACATCCTTAATTACATACACACACACAATTGTAGATACTTTCCTACACTCCCCCTCAAGCCGGAACACAGATATCGATCATGCCCAACTTGGAACACATATGAAGAAGATGATGGCGACTAGCATGAGCCACTTCTCCTCAAACACAACATGGTGGGATACAAGATCCTCAATTATTGGTTGTCTGTAGAATATAAATTGAGCTTTCATCGTTCATTGAATCTTCTCTTTAAATAGAAAATCATAACTAAACTCGACAATCATCAAGCCACCGAACTGCCATTCACATGAAAAATCCTCTCAAAGACATGTGTAACACTCCACAATAAGTGAATGAGGTACACTTGCAACAATTGAGAGGGGGACTATACCTACAGTGGCATGTGAAGATGCATGTGCAACACCGCACAACATGTGAGTGAACTGCACCCACAGTTAATACCAAAGGCCTAACAAAGGAAGAAATGATGAACGAAAAAAGAAAGCTCCACTACTTATAAAAATCCTGTATGTCAAGTTGGATCAAGCATCACGTAGAACAATTTGTATGCAAAGTACCTACAAGCATAGAAGGAGAACACTAGCTATACAATCACCATCCTCAACATGATTCCACACCTCATTTTGCAACCTCACAAAATCAGAACAAAAGACACAAAGAAATTTCGGAAAAAGAAGAAGAAGAAGAAAACCAAAACGAGGACCATATGGCACTCATTTCTCCAAAAAAAAATAAAAATCATAACACCTCCAGATCTCAACGAAATTTCATGGCTCTTCTTTTTAGTGATTGCTCATGATCATTGATGTCAAATAGCATAAGCAATCGTATGTGACCCAAGGGGATTATGCGGATATGCAATCACATAATCGCATATGCCATCACACATCTCCAAAAAAAAATACATTTTTTAATGGCATGAGTGCATAAGCACATAAGCCATTGCAAATGCCATCCTATAATCGCATAAGCCATCACATATACCATGGCATGATGCCCAATGGTCATAAAACCACATGTGCCTATGGCATATGCGGTATATACCCCCAAAATGGTATATGTGATCGCATACAACAACACTACTCATGATCAACCGCACTTAATCGATGTAACAAATCTGCCCAAAAATTCCTCAGAAAGGCAACATAGTATGAAAACCAAAATCTGTATTTTTTTTTTTTGCCCAAGTTTCTCTATTTTTGTTGAAATATCAAAGAAAACTTATCCCAAATTTGCGGAAAAATCATCAATATTCTTCTAAAATCATTCTCTTCCAAAACCCGTACTTTTCTACCTCAAAGGACTATCTAGCCATACCCCTTTAACATCATTCATATGACCAAATGACGTAAGTAGTGGACCTCAAAATCATAGATTTCGATTAGGTCCAAACACCTACTTTGATACCAAGTTGAAAGTGGTGAGATAAGAGTAAGAGAAGAGAGAGAGAAAGAGGAGAAGTGAAAAAGAGAGATGTTTGGGGCAATAAGATGAGTGTTGCATGTTAATCCAAAAGACTAACACACATAAACGTGAGAGAAACATAAAATGCTCCACGAGAGTACATGGAAAAAAAAACATACACATAAACACAATTACATATATTTTCTACACAAACTTGAAGGCGAGTTTTACCAACAATGGTATCAAAAAAGGGTTATGTTATGTTATGACTATAATGGTTGTTACATAACGGTGACAATGGTGACCATTAAGCAATTCGGATCTATAACCCTCAATTTGAAAAAACTGGCCCGTAACGAGCCGATACAGGCCAATACATTTTTCCTTCAAAAATTTCATCCATTACCGCCCGTATCGTAAGTCGTAACGGCCATTAAGCCGGCCATTGTAACCACCATTACCGTTATTGCATACCTTGCTTCCAACCTGGAGAGTTAATGACCGGAATGCAGAGGTTGGGAGGCGGGTTTTGTTGGTGGTAGTAAGCAATAGTGATGAAAGGATGATTGGGGCGTTTGATGGGTCAACAACAACTGGTGTTTTTTTTTTGTTGACAAGTGGTGGGTGGATTATGGTGGAGAACAGGGGCGACTTCTTTGTCACCAGTTCTAATACCAATTGACATGATTTGTTCAAGTTGATGCAACAACATGTACTGGCAGCAGGGAGCATGGCGGAAAAATACCTTTTTTTTTGGGCAAAGGATGGCTAGCTGATGCGGCCTTGCTAGCATCTCAAGCAACATGCTATTGAAAGCTCCTGAATATGTGAAGTCCGCCAGTAGCTCAACAGGACTTGACGATTATCCGTCATCACATTGCTCAAATATGAAGATGCACTCATGTAGAATCAAAAAATCATTAAGATTTTCCTTCATCACATTGCTCGAATACAAAGATGCACTCACGTAGAAACAAAAAATCATTAACTATCTAAAATAACCCAGATTATATGTATTTATAGATATGAGAGCGGATAGTATCTCAATCCTACTCAAACTCCTAACTAATCACAAACTCTATCTAATCTCTAACAAATCTTGGAGTGTAATTAGTAGATAAGGGAACATATTGTAGATTAGGAAAAGGAGCCTTCAAGTTCTCTAGTAGGATACGTGGTAACGGGATTGCAGGGATGTTAAAAATAAAATAAATTTTTTTTTAAAAAAAAAAAAAAAGACAATAGGATTGTAGGGTCCACTCTTCACACGATATCATTCCTTAATTGTGGTTGCATCATCTGAATGGTTTAGGTATCAAAAGTGGGTTTTAGGAGATTTACAATGAGGAAGGAAGAAAAAGGCTAGGGCAACTTGTGTTGTATATGTTAGTCTCATGACTAACAAACACACGCAAACTTGAAAGGGACATACAATGCTCCATAGGAGTACAAAACATACATACACAACAAACACAATTACATGTATTTCCACACTTCCTCTCAAGCTGGAGCATGAATATTGATCATACCCAGCTTGGAATACATATAAAGAAGATGATGATGATCAGCACGGGCCGTTGCTCCCCCTCAAATACAACATAGCAGGATCCGAGATCTTTGATTTTTGGTTGTCGAAAGAATGTAGTTTGAAATTTGTTCATTTGTTATATATTCTCTTCAAATAGGAGGCCATAACCAAACTCAACAACCATTAAGTCACCAACTCATCATCCACATGCAAAATCATCTCACAAACACGTGCAACATTGTACAATAAATAAATGAACAACACTCACAACACTTGAGAGAATACACACACAATAGCATGTGAAGACATATATACAACACGTGCAACACTATGTAATGTGAGTGAATTGCACTCACAACTAACAATAAGGGCCTAATAAAGGAAGATGAGATGAACGAAAAAGGAAAGTTCCAGTACTTGTAAAAATCCTTCATGTCAAGTTGAGTCAAACATTTTGTCGAATAGTTTGTGCGCGTAGTACCTCTAAGCATGGAACGAACACAACTACACAATCACCATCAACATGATCCTACATCACATTTCACAGCCCTATAATATCAGAATACGGAGGAATAAAGAAATTCCAACAAAAACGTAAAAACAAAGGATCAATGATACTCAGTTCTCACAAAAAAAAAAAAAAAACATCATAGCACATCCAAATTCCAACGATTCTTGTTTATGGTGATTGCAAATGATCAACAGCAACTGCTCCATATGGAAAATCTGCCCAAAATTCTCTCAGGAAAACATCACAATAAGAAAACCGAAATCTGAACTTTTCCGACTTTTCTCTATTTTCATTGAAACGCCACAAAAAACCTAATTTGAAATTTGTAAAAAAATCACCATTTTTCTTCTAAAACCATTATATTCCAGATCCAATATTTTTCTACTTTAAAAGGACTATCTAACCATATCCTGTTGACATCATCTATTCCTACATACAACGTTAGCAATGGGGCCCACTATCATAGGTTGTGATTAGGTACCAGTCTATTCCGTAATGGTAACAGTGGCCGTAATGGTTACAATAAGGGGCATAACGGCTGTTACAGCCCCGTAACGGCCGTTATGGTCTCTCTTTTTTTATTTTTTTATTTATTGAAAAACCTCCCGAAAACCTATATCTGCCACGTAAGTTGACTAAAAAGTATGAAAAACCTATATATGTCCCGTAATAGACAATTACGGGACTATTATGGCCTTTACAGGGGATGTAACATGCCATTAACGGCAATTACGGGTCATTTTTTTCTATAACAGTTGTTACGGTTGTTACAACTCCGTAATGTGTAACAGTTGCCATCATTACCTTTATGTAACGCCTTTATGGCACACCATCTCCCAGCTATTGTATGCTCTGATGCCACGTTGGTTTTAGGAGATTTGGAATGAGGAAGGAAGAAAAAAGAAGAATGAGAGAAAAAGGCTAGGGCAACTTGTTTTGTGTATGCCAGTCTCTTGACAGTTGACACACAAAAACATTAAGTTGAAAGAGACATATAATACTCCACAGGAGTAACAAACATGCATACACACACAAACACAATTATATGCATGTCCACATCAAACATATTTGACACATGTTCAAAAGCAGGTACCTAGCAAGTTAAAGTAAAAGGAAGCCAAGAAATTTGTGAAATTTGTCATTCGCCATCAGCATTTGATGATCATATGAAGAAGCCTTCTTTGAATAGTTTCAAGCAAAGAGGTCTTATTCTTGAATATTCTCTAGTTTTTCTCTTTTTGCATCCTCCCATAGAATTCCAACAAAACACATATTCCAAAAGGATCTCTTCCAGTCCTTGAAGAAACCCTCCTAGCCCTTCCCCCACTACGTTCCCTATTGAGAGGGAGGATCAAAGTCCATACCAGTGTTTTAAATAGAGATAGCATGTTGTGTAGTGTTCAACCCTCTGTAGCATGTAGTGTAAGCTACACGATACTTCCTAATTTTTTAATTTAAAAATAGAATTATTTTTTTTTATAAATAGTTAGAAAAAACATATATATATATATGCCTAAAAGACTATTCATTTTTTCAAGTATAAGCATGTTTAAATAAATTATTAATTATAATTTATCGAAAGCCATTCCAGATATATAAACCAATTCGAATCATTATTACATTAGCAACTTTCTAAGCAAACCACTTTAATTAATAAGGTCAAATTAAAACCACAAGTAACAAGTATGAAAAGAAATTAAAATCCCACATGTTGAGAGCATTAAGTACAAAATACAAAATACAATTATCATTTATAGAAAAAATGTAGCGTACACTACATACGCTATGGGGGATTTGCACTATTTCCTAACGCTACGTAGCGTCATAGCTACGCTATTTAAAACACTGGTCCACACCTCCCTCACACCAAGCAATGGGGGAATGGATGATTGATTGATTCTTCATTGCACACACACGTTGGGAAACGCCATGTTCCTCTTCTTGCATTGTCTAATGTGAGGACCTTATTCGCTAAGGTTATCCACGTTAAATGCTTTAGATACCTTGGCAGAATGTGTGCTTTAAATACCTTTGCGTCAACACCGCCAAAAAGGATTTAGCCTAGTAATCTCCATTTTTGTCAATCTCCACACCTTGTTTCCAACCGATAGGTCCATGCATACCTCGCTTAACTTGCTTTGAAGACCGATGAACTACTCCAACTCTGCATGTAGAGGTTTCTTTCTCCTCAACCCAATGTCCCATATAGCATTAACCATTTCGTGTCGTAACAATCCTGAATTCCTACCTCCTTGTCGGCATCTAACTCATGTAAGTCCTAGAAAGATGACTCTTAAGGGTGAGTCTTCCAATCAAGTGTCCCTCCACAAATATCCCTGGTAGCATGCAGGCCTAGGGCTGGTTCAAGCCCGAATTTTGAAAGCCTAGCCCATTGCAAGCCCTATCTAGAAAGTAGAAATGAATTCCATCTCCCCTTCCGATAAAAAATTTGATACCCCTTATGAACTCTTTTCCAACTGTGCGTGTGATCATCCTATTGTCATCGGTTGTGAAAATATATGTAATTGTGTTTGTGTGTGTATGTATGTTTTGTACTCCTGTAAAGCATTGTACATTTCTCTTAAGTAAATATATGTGTGTGTGAGAGAGTTGGTTAAGAGACTAACATACACAACACAACAGATTGCATTGCCCTAGCCTCTCTCTCTCTCTCTCTCTCTCTCTCTCTCTCTACCACTTTTACAGATTTCTTCTCAAAGTTTCTTATACTTGATATCAAAACGGTTTGTGTGCCTGATTAAAGCCTATGATTATGGGGCCCACTGCTTACATCATCCATACAGTAGGGTACGGCCAAGCAGTCTTTTGAAGTAGAAAATTATGAGATTTGAAAAATAATGATTTTAGAAGAACATTAGTGATTTTTTTGCAATTTTTTGACAAGTTTTTTGTGGTGTTTCAACAAAAATAGGAAAAAGTCAGAAAAAGTTTAAAATTTGATTTTCTTGTTGTGTTGTTTTTTAAAGGTTTTTTGGGCAAATTTTCCACATGGAGCAAGTGCGGTTGGTCATATGCAATCACCATAAACAAGAATCGTGAAATTTGGTCTAGATTTAGGTGTGTTATGATGTTTTTTTTGTGAGAAATGGGTGTCATTAATCCTAGGTTTTTTTTTTTCTTTTCTTTCTTTTTCTTTATTTTTTTTGTGAGGGGGGGGGGGGGGAAGAATTTCTGTGTGCCTTCATTTTTTAATGTTGTGAGGCTGTAAAACGAGATGTAAAATCATGTAGAAAATGGTGATTGCGTAGTTCATGTTCTCATTCCGTGGTTAAAAGTACTACACACACAAACTGTTTGACATAATGCTCGACCCAACTTGACGTTGAGGATTTCTACTAATGAAGTTTTCCTTTTCCGTTAATCATTTCTTTCTTTATTAGGCTTTTGTTGTTAGTTCTAGGTGTAATTCACTCACATAATGTTGCACATTTTGCATACATGTCTTCACATGCCACTGTATGTGTAACCTCTCAAGTGTTATGAGTGTAGTTCACTCATTTATTGTGCAATGTTGCACGTGCTTGTGAGAGGATTTTGCATATGAATGATGAGTTGACGACTTAGTGATTGTTGAGTTTTCTTATAACCTCCTATTTGAAGAGAAGATTCAATGAACGAAGAAAGTTCAAGTTACATTCTACAAACAACCAACAATTGAAAATCTTGCATCCCGACATGTAGTGATTAAGGGGGAGCAACAACCCATGCTATTTGTCATCATCTTCTTCGTATGTGCTCCAAGCTGGGCATGATCGGTGACCATAACATCCACTGCCATTATCATTATTATACAGACCATAAAGGTGATTGCAGCCGCCGTAACAGCTATGGCAAGTCATACAATATTGATATGTGTATGAGAGTTGGGGCTCAGATTTGTATCGGTATGTGTATGAGACTTTCCGAATCATAAGTCATACAATTTTAATAATGGTTTTCTTAAGGCATTTATTCTTGAAGAAATCTTTCAAAAAAATAATAATAATAATAAACAAACAAGTTATTATTCTCAAAGCATTCCCTTTGATCTTCAAATAGTGGGAGAGAAGAGGAACAAGAACAAGAACACTGATAATGGCAGCTTATTTAAAAAAAAAAAAAAAAAAATCAAAGCAACAAGGGGCTACATATAATCTTGAAAGTATGTGCCATCAATCAATGCTAGCAAGCATTACATTAGAAAGAGGAAATCCAATGGTCATCAACTTGGACCAAAATTTTGTGTCCAAAGGATTATAACACATCCTCTTAAAAACATTATGTACATAAGGTTTCAATGTGTCAATCTACAAAAATGTAAAAGGAAAAAAAGAAAAATAGACTTTCCACGTGGATGATTAGATGAGCTAAAAACCAGCAGAAAACAAGCAAAGAGATACACCAATTCATCAAAATCACTCTGTTAGTATACAAAGACGACCCCAAAATTCCACATGATAGCAATCATTTCAGGGAAAGAAACAAAAAGAAGATTCCACCATACCCAGAGGAATTATAGGGTCTTTGCTAGTCAGACAGTTTGCTGATGTGAAGACTCCATACAGGTGATGGACCCCTGCGAATGGGGCATGCCTCGGAAATCATCACATGTTGGAAGATCCAACCATTCAAACAACATGGCCCCCAGGTAGTTGATTGAATAAATGGAAGGTTAGGATCTCCAATCTGGGAGGTTTCAAGCGCATCCTCTGTCTTCATTTGGGGTCCACCAGATAAATCATTTGGATCACCGAAGGATGTTAAAATAAATAGTACTGATGATCAGGTCCCTATCTATAGTTCATCAAGAAAAGGAAGAATGACAACAAGAAGGAGAGGCACATGGCCCACCTCAATCATGCCTGTGTGTTCGTCAGCGCCTTCATCTGAACATGGTTCGAGCCCACCACTGCCATGGCCGGCACCAACGATGTCGGCAGTGCCTCATACGAGCCCACCCGCCTGACCCCAGCTGCCCTCGCCATGACCGCATAAACCACCAACACGATCACCGCCACAAATACCACATGGAAAACGAACACCAGATCAAGAATCGCCATGGCCCGCAGCTGGCTCTCCTCGAGATCGCACTTGGTCGAGCCCTCGATCCCCCTCACGACATCCAGCAACCGGTGGCAACCATCGGGGATGAACCCATCAGCATAGAGCGAGAGCCCCGTCTGCAGCACCCACAGCCCTTGAAGGCAGAGGGAGCCGGCAAGGGCAATGTCCGCAACAAAGAGGCGAGGATCAAGGGCGAGAGCGAAACAGAGCACGCCAGAAGCGGCGGAAATCTTGGAAGAGACGGAGTCGCATTTGGATTGGAGAATGGAGGAATTGAGGGAGGACGAGGAGAAAGAAACGAACGACTGAACCGCGAAGGCGATGGAAGCAAGGCAGAAGATGAGATCGGAAGGGAGAAGAGGAAGGAGGGGAGAAGAGGAGGAGGATATTAGGAGGGAGAGACAGAGAGGAGGAAGAGAAGGAGGGACGCGACTGACTGGAGGGAAGAGATGCGATGGACAGGAGCGAGGGGATCGGAGATGGAGGAGAGAATGGAATGGTAGAGAATGGAGAGGAGAATGGAAGAGAGGATGAGATAGAGAGGGAGGTGTTTGAGGAAATGGGAAGAAGATGAAGAGGGAAGGGATGGTATGGTTTAGAAGGAGGGGGAAGGGGATTTAAAGTGGGATTTGATGGAGAGGAGGAGATGGTAGATACCGTAGGAGAAGAGCAAGATGGAGGCCAGGATGTGAAAGAGAAGAGACGCCATGAGAGATGGATGATGGGCTGATGAAAATGGAGGGTGGTGATGGTGGGGCTTTGGAGAGAGGGAATCATGTTTATATCTGAGAGTTGCAGGCTTTCTTACGTCCGTTGCCAATACGGACGCGTTTAACTGGTTAACCCAACACCGGCCACCTAGCTGTTGTCTGAGGCGTCACATGATGTATGTGTTTAAATAGACCACACAACAGGGGATGTTGGAGATTTAACTCTTACCATTGAAAACTTACTGGGAGATGTAGAAGTTTTGCACTAGATTGATGTTGGTGATTTTATCAACAAGTTTGGTAAATAAATATGGCCTTGGAATGTAAGAATTTTCAACATGATCTTGTGCATGTGGCTCATTTAAGAATTTTATTATTTTTGGGCAAAGTATATATTTCAGCGGGCTTATTACAATAATTGTGTCAAGCATTACATATGTTCACTAATTAAAGATATTAAAGTTGATTTATTAATTAAATTCAAACCCTTGTAAATACACATTCATAGCTACTTTTGAATTAAAGTTGATTCTCATACGAGGAAGCCAAACACAATATAAGGATTTGAAAAATCCAAGGTTCTGAATCCATGCTTCCAAACCGGCCCTTATTGTCCGTTTGGTTTCATGTCTCAATTTTAAAGACTGGGAGTCTCTGGGATTTAGGTCAAATGAGAGCATTTACATGGTCAGCCCACTTGATTGATGTGTTTAGATTATATACACAAATGTCACTTTGATGCATGTATTGGACTGTTATTTGGGCTCCCTTTAAATGCCTATGGCGAGGAAACACACACACATTTACATAGAGAGAGAGAGTAATGCTCACACACAATTATTCTTCTTGATGGAAGTAATTTCATTTTAGCATGGAAAAGTAGCTATGGCTTGGGTGGGCTTATCATGGTGTTAATGTAAAATCAACCCCGACCATCATGTATGTCACTCCATGTTAGATAAAGGTCTCAAATTTTATCCCAATACGTAGTTCAAACACACCACACAATTGAAATCAGTGTACATGAAAAGATTCACCCTCCAAACAATTTCAGCTCACATGAATATGTACGAACCTAATTTTTGGAACCTAGGCTTACTTTTGATTGACATCTAATGGTCGGAATATATTTCACAGTTTCGTAAGGATGGGCTCGTAAAAATCAAAGGTGGATGTCTTTCTCTTAATTATTTTCATATGAATTACAGGTTAGCTTGATTTATTGATACTAGGCCTATTATTTAATTATACATCTAATGGTTGAAGTAGATCTCAAAAACATACCAGGGTATGCCTATAAAAAAAAAATACGGGTGGGAGTCCACCATGTATGCATTGTATCCTCACCGTTAATCCACGCTCACCGTGATGCCTATTTGAGATCCAACCTGTTTAGATGTTAGCATAGACATACAGAGGGAAAACATAAATATGAGCTTGATCGAAAACTTCCCTTTCCTCATGATATTTACAAGGGTAGGCATTCAATCCCCACTGTTTTTTGTGGTGGGTCTACTTGAGCTTTGGATATAACTCATTCTTTGCAGCATGCAATAAAATGATCTCTCCAAATGGATGGACGGTGGATACAACAAATACATCATGGTGGGGCCTATAGAACGTAGTGACATCACTTCAGTGGCTAATTGCGTCATTGCTGGCGGAGAAGTAACGTATTTTAAGGTGGTCAACCGTGGGAAGTTTTCAACGATGGGTGATCGTCCCAACTGCTTTACGTGGTGTGGTCCGATTGAGCTTTGATCTGCCTCTTTCTTGGGTTCATGCCTTACAATAATATTTATATAAAAAAAATGAATTCACGGTGTGGATCTAACACACACATCATGATGGGCCCACAGAATTTGCCACGTCAACACAATACGGCTGGAAACGGAGGGCGCGGATTAGGTACTTCCCCCGCCTGTTCTGATCTCCGGACAGGCGGACGCTACGGGGGCAGCTGAGGGTCTACCGTGATGTTTTATCCACACCGTCCATGCATTTTTCCATATAATTTTAAATTATTAAGATAAAAATGAAGAATTTCAAAGGCTTAAATGGACCACAAGTTGGGGATTAGATTCCTACCGTTGAAAATGTCATGGGGACGACGGAAGTTTTGGATCAAGATGATATTTGTTTTTTCAATTCACCCAGGTATATATGACCGTATCAACAGGTTGGATGGCAAATGAAAAACACGGTGGAACTAAGAAGGTTTCAACGGTGGGCATCCTTAGCACCGCTGCTTCCTGTGGCGTGGTCCAACTGAGCGTTGGATCTATCTTATTTTTTAGTCACTTCTGTAAAACGATATGTAAAATGGATGGACGGTTCGGATAAAATTAAAACATGGACCCTCAGTGGCCCTCAGAGCGTCCGCCTGTCCCGAGCTCCGAAGAGGCGGGGGAAGCTACTCCCCCTGCCATCAGCCAATGGCTGATGATGGTTGGTGCTCCTTGGGCCCCATTATGAGGTATGTGTTTCATCCATGCCGTCCATCTATTTTTCTAGATTATTTTATGATATGAGACAAAAAAAGAGGTATATCCAACTCTCAAGTGGACCACATTACAAAAAACAGTGTTGAATAAATAGATTGAATGAAGATGATCTTTTTTTTTTCCTCTCATCTAGGTCTATATGACCTAATCAACAGATTGGATGTCAAATAAATAGTACAGTGGGCCTTAGGATAATTTTAATGGTGGATATCCAATCATTATTGTTTTCCTGTGGTGTGGTCCACATGCTATTTATATCCCTCTCATTTTTTGGGATCAGACGTAAAATGATATGTAAAAATGGATGAACGGAACAGATGAAACACATACATCATGGTGGGGCCCACAGAGCACCGACCATCAGCCACAAGGCTAGTAGCAGGGGGAGTAGAGTAGCCAATCCGTTTCCAATACGGCTTGGGTGTTGTGTCGCTGGGCAAACCCAGTGGTGTATTAGTGGGTGTTGCGTCACTTGTGTGCAACCCGGGTCACACCGTAGTGGGTGTTTCACTGATAGTGAGGCACACCATCATCTCTGTGTTGTATATCCGGACGTCCATTAGTTTTTTCATATCAATTTAGGATATGGTCCCAAAAATGAAGTAGCTCTAAATCTCAAGTGGACCACACCACTGTTAATAGTGGTAATTGACCATTATAAACTTCTTAGGGGCATAAAAGTTGGTTTGTGCCTTCATCCAAGTGGGACACACACAATGGATGGGCTAGATTTCTGAACCATATCTTAGTAGGCCCTATAAACATATAAACAATCATGATGGTTTCAATGGGGTGAGTATCCACTCTCATTTGTTGTATGTAGTGTGGCCCAAGTAAGTCATATATGGGCCTGATTTTTAGGCCCGTCGCCCAACATGGAAGGGGACATCTGATTGATGGGTTGGATGCCCAACACAGTCCACAATGGGGTCCACACAGCTCGACCTCCCATGAGGTCAGCTTCATAGTACCATTATACACACACGCTATTCAAATTAAATGAACCTAACCTGATTTTAACTGGGTCCTAGTTGATGGACCTGATCTAAACCCAACTGGACCCGAATTTAAATGGGTCCTAAAAGCTTCCATCGATCTGAACCCGACCCAATTACTTAACGTGTCTTAAAAATAGACCCAGACCCATTTAAATCAGGTCGAGCCCATGGGGTACCTGTGGGACCAGGTACCCATACAGGCCCACGTTAACTGTGAAACCATCTGGCCTGGGGCTATCCATTGGTATATAAATAACTGAAATTAAAGCATTCAAATTGTCAGTTATACTTATGTGGACCACATACCAAAAATTATACTGATTTGATTGTAAAAATAGTCTACAGGTGGACACTTAATCCACCGTTCAATGGAAAATGTTGAATCTACCAAAAGTCTTTTATTGAGTTCCCAGTCAGTACGAACAGGGAATTTCCATGTTCGGTACCCAATTTGTATATCCTCACCATTGATCAATAGTCGATAAAATGAATGGTCCATTTCATTTTACAAAAGGACCAATCACTGATCATACCATCTATGCTTCCTCTTGACTCAGCTTTACTTCGATGATCCTGTCTATTTGGTCAATCGCCAACAAAATGGATGGTCCGGATCATTTATGATATAGATAAGGTCTAATCATGGATGTGATCATCCACGGGTGGCTTCAAACCATTGATCTGATGATGCTAATCGCTAATCAATGTAAGAAAAATGGACGGTTCAATCCGTTTATGATTAACAAAAAGGCTTGATCGTAATTTGGATTGTCCATGTCATAAGCCCCATCTATAGCTAACCGTTCATTTCGGAGAATCACTTCGATATGATGATCCTAGCCATCTTACTAATGGCCAGCAAAATGGACGTCTAAATCATTTATGACAACCATTTGGTGTTGGATCTGACCGTCAATCTTATTGGACCTGCTTATGGTTTCACGATCCCAGCCATCAGATCAATCGCCAACACAATGATTTGTCCATGTCCATAAAATTATTCAAACATGGATCTGGACCGTAATTGTGGGCTCCAATTTTATGTGGCTGTCGCTGTCAATGAAACACACACACATCACTGTGGGCCCCTTAAAAAATCAAGGGTGGGCTTCCCTTGTTATTTGGCAGCGCTAGCATGATGTGTATGCGAGATCCACTCCGACCATTAGACATGTAACCCCACATTAGCCCAGGATCAAAAAATTAAGGCTAACATATGATTCAGGTGGGCCACACCAAACAGTTGGGAGAGGGAGAGATTACAGGGCCTCCATGATGATTATATGAAATCCACTCTTAACAATTAGACGTCACAATTTAGCCTGGAGTTCAAAAAATATGCCCATCCATGATTCAAGTGGACCCCACCAAGAGAAACAGTCTGAAGGCTGACAGTGGTCCTTTACACTGTTTCCAATCATGTAGTCCACTGGAATCACAGATTGACTGATTTCTGTCCCTGCACCTAACATCAGGTGACACACCTAGGAGTTTCAACACTGGATCCTTACTCTTGCTCAGGTGGTAGACTCTCAGGAGTTTCAACAAGTCAAGGGTTGAGCATCCATAGGTGGTGAAATCCCACTGCAACGTGAGTGTGGGGGGGTGTGTGTGTGCGTGTGAAAAAAAAAAAAGGTGACACACCTAGTGGTGGGGGTGGATTTTACATAAACACCATGCCCCAATCCCCGAACCCCATCACCCGAACGGCCTACTACAATTCCGCTAATGGAAGGTGCTATAGTGGTAATTACTTAAATTAATGAGAGAAATTACGGATTAAAATGGTACCAAAATGTAAATTCTACATTAAGTACTTAGTTTTAAAAAATAAAATTAACCAACAATTATGTTAAAAATAAATAAATTAACCAACAATAATCTAAGTTTAATAGAAGGATATTTTAAACATTTAGAAAACCAAGTGTATAAAAGAAAGTATTATAATATTCTTAGGTGTAACTGTTATTAGATGATCTGTAGGTTTGTCACTGTAGGATTTCAGATGGGTCCGGTGACATGGCTCTACAGTAGAGACTCTGTTTCAACACTAAGATTATGGGATTGAGTGCCCATGTGGTGTGCATGTGTGTGAGTGTGTAAAAAAGAAAAGAAAAGAAAAAACTGTAAGAATTCAGAAGCAGCTTTCCCAGCAGCTATTTGGGCAAACAGCCAATTTGCAGGCATTAGAAAATGCGTATGGTCCTCAACATCTCTACCAAAGGCGTATTGACCCCGCCAAAAAACTGATACAGTAGAGGCATATCAAACTGTATTTAACCACATCAGTCGAAAATATTTTAAACAAAAAAAAAAGTGTGTAAAACTAAAAAGAAAATGGGGGAAAAAATGAGAAATTCAATTATCTACTTTTTTTAAATTGTGTTTTGGAAATGTATGAAATGGTGTATCAAACAACATTCATTTGACCTGGCCTGCAAAAAGTCAACCAAATGGACCCTAATTGAACACAAATCAAGCCTGATCGATAAATCAGGACCAGTCCATTTCGATTTGTTGAACTTCACTAAAATATTTTATTTTGATCCCAAAATAGGCCTAGATCAAGTCTAAAATTACTTTTCTAAGATTCCTCCATGGCTGGGAAAAAAAAAAAGAAGAAGCAAAAATCAAAAAGGAAAAAAAGTGGCTGTATGGCTGGTATCGGTGGCAATATGGCCCGATACAAGCCTTGTGTGTGTGTATGTGTGTGTGTTGGGAGATGGGAAAGGTATATAGACCCATACTATGTATCTTAGCAGGCTGATAGAATCCACAATACAGATATTCTGAATCACGAAAATGAACCTCCATGAACAAAAAGAAGTATATCACACACTAATTCCCATATTAGTTGATCAATACATCTTTTTCTGATACAAAATAAATGGAAAAATAACAAGGACTATACATCAGCAAGACTGATATCAGTTAAGAACACACTACAAACCACACCCTGCCTTCCATGCAAAATCAATGACAAAAGAACACTAGCAACCCAGTGAAAATCCTCCATAAATAGATGCATCACTTGAATAACTGATATGATATGAAATAAGGTAGAGCTATACAAACCAAAAATTTGCAGCTTTCACTCAAACCAACAAACATAAATCACAACAAAACATCAGCACTCATTGGGGAGTAACAGCAGCTCTATGTGATGAGGACAACGAGCACAATGACTAACACCAAAACGAAAATAATCAGCACCCACCAACACTGTTCAGCAACACAGCAGAGAGAAGGTGAATCAAAGCAAATTTCAAAGGCTAGAATGAAAAGAAAAGTAAATACACCTTCCCTCCCTTAGCTGTTTCCTGTTCTTTTCTTATTTGTAGATTTGATGCATTTTTATTTATTTTTCTTCTATCACAAGTACATGTCTCCTTTTTAGTTGCTAAAAAGAGGAGATAAATGTTACATGGCGGCATCTTTGCACAATATGCATGGATTTTGAATAATGACAATGGAACCTGTGGTTTGGAAATCCAGATCATCCGTCTGTCATTTTTCAGTCTTAGTTAGATCAACAAATCCCATGTTTTCCATTCCGAATTGAGGGATCTCATTGACTGTAATCAACTTACGTAATAGATTATTAGATAGTGCTTGATTGTAATAAACTTTTGGTCATGGTAGGGCTGTTCATTAAGTGTGCCCTACGGCCCCTACCGTGCATGATATATGACAAAAATGTCCTTGAAATCCTAAATGGGCTGGCTGGGTCTATGGGTCTTAGACACTGCCCAAGCCTAGCCAATTAATAAACAGGCCTAGTATTTCAATTTTAGGCCGGGGACAGCCCATGGACCTAATATTTCATTCCAAGATTGGCCCGAAAGCATGACGGTCCAGCCCAGCCCATTGACAGATCCATGCATATTGGAGGAAGTAGCATACCTCATACCCATACCTGTATCACATATTAGAGTGAGCCACGGTCCAGGTACTTGGTTGAGTCCGACTGTGGTTGGAGCACACCCCAGAATCTCCAGATTGAAAGAACACAATGTCAGCATTAGGACGTTCTTCAATTTTTCTTCTTCTTCTTATTTTTTAATCGGCATTTTTTTCAATGAATGCAGACAATTGTTGTGTTTCTCTTCTTAATCCACCCATATCCACAAATTGAAAGGTTAAGATTGTCCTATCAAGGAGATTTTTTAGGCATAGTCGTCCACAGTGGGACACAATAAACCAATGGTCTGGATTACTAAACCACACTTACCAGTGTCGAAACCTGTATGCTGTGCATGGATGGGGCCATGTATGATATAAATCCAATTTTGTTAATTTGCACTTTTCCTTGTTTTTTTTTTTTTTTAAAAAAAAAAAAAAAATTTAAATCCTACCAAAAAAAATGGGTAGTTTTTCACAACGCCCCACAAATCATACCACACTTAGTCAACTCCCTACCAAATTTTCAAACCTTGAAACTTGGGTAACCAGAACATTGAGACTTACCCATGATGAACTAGACTTGACACTTTTGGAGGCCTTGGCGAGTTGGCTTTTAGCTTGGATTGTTGTCACATATGAGCCCTCGATATTTGAATCAATATCATCTGTTAGAAGGTAAAAATCAACATTGAGAAAGAGTCATGAGAAGACAATAGAAGTAGTACCAACCGAGCATTCTGAACTCAAGTCTTTGGTATCTTACCAATCACAACACCCTGCTCATGAACCAAAACAGCTAGGTCCCTGAATATTTCATTTGCTTCTCCGATCTGATCTTGTATGTCTTTGATCCCTTGCTCTCTTTCCTCTATAATGGCTTCATTGAATGCAACCTCATTTCCTAACCATAGTATCTCTTGCCTGCGTTGACTAAGAAAATGGGTCATAAATACGAAACCTTCT
The DNA here is from genome assembly GCA_030180095.1 of Magnolia changhungtana. Classification (NCBI taxonomy): domain Eukaryota; kingdom Viridiplantae; phylum Streptophyta; class Magnoliopsida; order Magnoliales; family Magnoliaceae; genus Magnolia; species Magnolia changhungtana. The sequence goes on from JASAUF010000633.1 coordinate 186,900, forward strand.
AGGCTCCTTATAAGAAGACTGAAAGGCCTGTTTTGTTGCCACTTAAAACGGATAATGGGTCATAAATACGAATAAAAGGGATTTTTGTGGCAAATAATTCCTCAGGAATTTGGATTTTACCAAATAATGCCCGGAGAAACAGAAGTTCCTGGACAGTGCTTTTTGAGGGGACAAATTACGCTAATGCCCTTGTTTATTTCTATTATTTAAAAAGTGGCGTATCCAGAATTGTGGGGCCCATGTAGCATGTTTCTGACATCCAACCCATCCAACAGATGCACCCAACCATGATCATTGTGAAACTAAAAATCTGGCTGATCCAATCATAAAGTGGGTGCCAGACCATTGCCCGATCATAAAAAAATAATATACACCACTCAAAAACATCCAAATCCATGTGTATCCCACCTAATGATTTGATCAGCCGATTTTTCGTTTCATGTGATCACCATCGTGGGTTCATATACCAAAGTGGGCTTCACAATTTTCAACTTTACTACTTTTCAAAGGAAAACAAACGAGGGCATTTTGGTAATTTCACCCCTTGAGAAGCATCTCCTAGCATTTCATTTCATCCAGGCATTATTTGTTAAGTAACAAATTTCTCAGGAATTTTGCAGTAAAAGACCCTTTATATAACCTATGATCTTTAATACATATTTGATATTAACTAAAATGAAATGAACTCTTTTTTTTAAGTGGCAACCAGGCCCTAAGACCAACCAGGACATTTTTTTTCCAGCTTCCAAGTTTAGTTTAGTGGTTGATCAATTGCTCATCAGTTTAATCAAGGGAATTGATATTGAGACCCACCCTGACAGACAAATAGACCCTTTATTTTCTACTTATGATTAGGCAGTGTTACAACTTTCTAATATTTTTCAGCTTCCAAGTTCAGTTCAGTGGTCGATGAATTGCCCATCAGTTTTATCAAGGGAATCAATATCACCCTGCTGACAAACAGACCCTTTATTTTCTACTTATGGTTGGACAATGGAACAACTTTGTGCTATTTTATTACCAAAAAGTACAAAGAGCAGGTTCATTTATTAGTCAAGGTGGGTACAAAATGTCCTGTTTGTGGATACTGAAAAAGTTTGGATTTGTTGCTCAGCATCTAGCCTAACATAGCTTAGTAAGCAGAGTTAAGAACCTATCTGCAAGGCTTGACTACTGATGGGAGAGAGAATTTATAGAAATGAAGTGCAAACATCTAAAACACACTGGCAACCACATTGCTTCAGGAAATTATCTCTGTCACATTCACCATTGTAGTTATAGTTCATACATAGCATTGTCCATCATCTGTGGGATACAGATGGTGGAGATAAAATTTCAACCAATGCTAGCAACTGCAAAAGAACATTTCAGATAAGGAACCAGGTATCTATCGACCACCATCTAGATACTGGATCATATATGAAATCAACTCTCTAGGTCAAATTGACTCAACCAAGTAGTCAGACTAAAGGTCTAACTGGTACTTTTAAGTCCTTTGAACCTCAATTGAGCACCTAGAAAATGCTATTTAGCACTCAACAAGCTGGATTGAAAAGCTCGGGTGAGTTTCTAATCAATTTGGAGCCAGGCCTTTGTTGAGTTTCCAAACCTTGCTACAGACTATCCTGGGATTCGTGAACAGCGCACCAGCAGAATCACAGGCATGCAGACGGAGATAGCTAATACCTGCTGTATTTTCTTTTTTATTATTATAAATCATGAACGTTTTAGAAGAAGAAGAAAAGAAAAAGAACAGCTACTATACAATCTACGCAAGGAAAGAGATACCCCAATGCCAAAAACAGGTCTGCAAAGCCCTTAACTATGGTGTCAGCAATACAATCCACAATCCACCCCCCCCCCCATGTATCACTCAAGTGACATCCATCAGATTGCTAGTTTCCTCATGGTTATGTCAGTCTTGACCTAGGTCCAAGGTAAATATTCACCCATTCCATAATTTTGAACACGAAACCTTTTGCTGCCAAGATGGCCTGCACAAATGTGCCCCTTAGCTAATTGTGATTTGCCGACTCAGCAAGGGCTCAGTCCAAGTGCAGATAGTTTTCTTCTAGAAACCTTTCTTGCAAGTATTATAAAATTGAGATATGCTCCAGTACTCTCAAAGCACTATAAGTTATAGGCAGTGTTTTAAATAGTGAACAGCGTGTTGTTCACCCCTCTGAAGCATGAGGCGTAAGCTACATATTGTGTAGCGTATGCTACATGCTACTTCTGGATTTTTAATTAAGGTTGCGCTTGGTTGCACAAATTTCATGATATTCACTAAATTAGACTGATTAATAATGAAATTTAATAATCTTTTATGATATTTGGTGCAACCAAATGCAACCTAAAGTAATATGAAAGGGTAATCATTATGTATAAAAGTAAAGAAAGAGCAATGACACTGATTTAATACAGTTACTTATATTACTTTTACTAAATCTATTGAAAAGATCAACAATTTTTAATACAGTTAGTTATATTAATTTTTTTTATTTATTTATATTGAAAATAGAAAAATGTAATAAATCATTGAAAACATTAACTAAATTTAATACTGTTAGTTATATTATTTTTACTAAATCCATTGAAAGGATTAACTACTTTTTTTTATATTGAAAATAAAAAATGTAACAAATCATTGAAAACATTAATTAATTTTAATGTTGTACTAAAAAATAACTTGGAATGTGAGCTACGTAGCATCTAGCGTAGTCTATGGGGCGCATAGCATATGCAAATTATCATGTAGTGTAGGCTACATGCAACTTAAGCTATTGTCATGAGCTACATAGCGTAGCTATTTAAAACGCTGGTTATAGGGGTCCTAGTTGCATCGGTTCACTTGGACAGTCCAATCAATTGATCTGAACTGTCCATCAAGTTCAAAACACATTTGATGGACAACATTGCAAAAAACATATTGATCAATGATCCACTTCATTTGTGGCCGTATTTTCTATAGCATTCTTTTTTCCAGATGGGGCGGTTACAATTGCCTAACAAAAGAGTTTCTTTAGAATCATAAGCAATCCCTCATGATCCCTAGCAAACAGATGGATCACATTGTTGCCTAGACCTATTTTCCTGTAAATGATCTTGACTGTCCATATAAGGTCATTGATCAAATTTGTCAGATTAATGTGGTGTTTTCACGGTAGTCCATAAAATTGCACTGGACAAGTCCAAGATCAATGGACTGGACTAAGTGTCCCAATGCAACTAGGAGCACTATAACTCGTAGTGCTCCGAGAACGCGGGAGCATGTCTCTATAAAATTTTATGTGTGACAAGCATTTCTAATGTATCACGCAGTGGTAGAGGTGGCACAGTCAGTAAACAAATTCCCACTAGTGGAGGATGGCTATGATCAGACCATAAAATGTAACATAAAAAAATCTTGTGAGAATAAAATATTTACCTCCTCTGTTCCCTGAGGAGACCTTGGCTCTCCGGATCTGCATCCAAACTTACCTGCTCATCAGCACCAGAGCTGTTTTCACAAGTGCAACACACTGCTTGGATAAGTGAGAGGAAGTAATGAACAGATGCTTGTACTACCATCAATTGACATGGAATGATAGAAAGAAAAGCATAAAGATCAAAAAGATGCACACAATAGAAAACATTTCTATCATATCAGATACCTTATCGGCAAGGAAGATGGAGAAACAGAAGGTGCATAAGCCGACTCTCGTTCAACAGCAAGTTGTTGCACTTTTTTATAATCTTGCAAGATAGCTTGAAAATCCCTTGCAAGCTTAACATCTTCTATTTTCTTACTTGGCTGTAAGGTGCAACAAGGACACATTGGTCATTTCAAATATCCTAAGGACAGTTGTCATTTTATTTTTTATTTTCAAACAAAGAAGAAGAAGAAGAAGAAGAAGAAGAAACACAGTCTCATCTTGGAAACGTCTCTTGATTTCCAACCTCAACTTGGAAGAACCAATGAAAACCACTTCATAAAAATTAGATGGCGCTACCATCAACCCAGCCTATTTATTTTGCAATATCACAGAGAATGTTTGGTTTCATTTTTCTGGCATTCTTCTTGAATTCTGGTTTAAAGATTTCTCTCTTTCATTGGGCTCCTGTGTAGGTGAAGTTCTGCAAATTCACCAGGCAACTGAGAATTGGGAGAATCTCACTCTCACCAGAATGCTGATTAGAATCAAGAGATCGTCGGAGATTCCCAGCTCATTGAGGGTTCTTATGGGGCAATCAGCTATAGAAATCCACATCCAAAGAGAGGAACCGATCATCAGACTAGTAAGGATGGCTTCTTCTGCTCAACTTCAGAGTTCTAAGACCACTGTTGCTGAAGGTGCACCACTGAATGTGCATCGCGGTCTACCTCACAGTTGCTCCACTCGTGCAAAGCCAGGCTCCAATCGTATGAGGAAAGATGTGATCATTTCGATTTAGAAGCTCGACATGTACCCTCGGCTTTGCCACCCGATATTCTCCAAATGACAATATGCCTCGATATCTTCACTATCTCAAACGAGTTCTCCTGCTCCTCGTTGAAACTTCATGAGACATTGGGATTATCATCTCGCCATGAGATTTCATCAAACCCCTCTGTTCAAGATCACGCAGGATCTTCCCTGCTTATCTCGAGCCTTGAGCCGGTGTCTCATCTGCCATATGGAGCTTCGACAGCTGCTCTAATTCCTCCATCGGCCTTTGCTTTCAACGCATGTCAAGGTTTTAATGTTTGCTCTGACGATGGCCCTCGAAGCAAGTATCAAGATCCCAATGCCACCTCTTTCGATGGCCCCAGCATCGCAGCCGAACCTGACCCTTTGCTTTGTCCATTAGACAAGAGGATGAAACACGACCATCCAGCTGGGATGAGTGTCCTTCCTCATGCCACGTTGCTCTTTCGACAAAATCTCCTTCAGATGAATATCGTTTGGGCGGTAATGCAGGTTTTGTAGCGGAGTCTCCCTCCTCAACCCAAGAAGCCAATCCACGTTCTCCCCAGAGCGATCCCCTTCAGAGCTCCATCCCGGAGTCTCAATGGCTGCTGACCAACCTTCAACTTTCTCCAGTCTAGGAGAAAGATAAACTCCTCAGACATTGGGAAAGATTCAGCTCAATCGGAAAGTTCAGACATAGAGTTTGTTTTCTCAGACGCTGCCCCACCTGAACCCTCATCTTCGACTCCTCTCTCCTCTGCCGCGTGATGATGAGAGTGAAGCTCCTCACTTCTTTCAGGATGTCTTCGCCACTCCTCCCTCTTCCCCTTTCACTCCTTCCTACTCGACTCTTGAGGGCCCCCTTCTTTCAGGATGTCTTCACCACTCCTCCCTCTTCCCCTTTCGCTCCTTCCTCCTCGACTCTTGAGGGTCTGATTATCACATACCCCCCCTTCCCCCTCCCCTCCTAGTGTGATTGGCCCCCTCGCTCTAGTCAGAGTCTCAGACATTATCCCCCGACATAATCAGGATACCTCTGTCCTACCACAGGAGGCTTTTGACGATGCTCTAGATATCCCCACTCTGAGATCCTCCTTTGCCAATTTCTCTCCTTCAAGTCAGGAGGAGCCCTCCTCTCCCCCAATCTCGGGGGAAGTGTTGGAAGGCCTGGTAGGGGTAATTAAAAGAAAGAAATGGGTACGGGATGTTGTTGCTCACGTTGGTAGATTACTAGGTGTAGTCTTTGGCGACTCAGATGAAGACTACATAACACTTATCAAGTTGGTAGCTGAAAGAGGCTTGCGAGTGACAGTGGAAGGGTTTCCTGTTGTAGGCCCCTAGATTCTTGTTCTGCCCAATAGGGAATTGCAAAACTTGAGAGTGCCTTTGATTGGTTTGTTGGAAGCTATTCCTCGTCAAAATAGAAAGGGGAGAGGAACTGCAAAGGTGCCCCAATGAAGGTTCTTTCTTGGAATGTCAAGGGGCTGGGATGTCCCAAAAAACAATCTCAAGTTCGAGAGATGTGCATTCGCTCTAAAGCTATAGTTAACTAAGTTGCATGTGATGAATAGAAGTATAGTTAACTCTCTTTGGTGTCGTAAATGTACGGATTGGCTGGCCTTAGATTTGATTGGTTTGGCAGGAGGTATCCTTCTTATGTGGGATAACTCCAGCCGAACCATTGGAGATAGTTGGTTGGGTCTTTTCTCTATTAATGTGGTATTTAGAGAAAAAAGTTTTGAATTCCAATGGGTCTTTTCTGGTGTTTACAGCACATCTAGACCTCCCTCTCGCTCATCTTTTTAGCTTGAGCTTTCTTTTGTGATTAACAGGTGGAACCTCCCCTGGCTGGTGGGCGAGGACTTCAATGAAAAATTCTCTGAGTGGGTGGTTGGGTAATCATGGGATGCCAGACCTGCTGATGGGGGGAGTTAAGTTTACTTGGTCTAATGGTAGAAATCCCCTACTTTTGTCTCTCCTAAATAGGTTCCTCCTATCCCATGATTGGATCAACCACTTTTCCTTTGCCCATCAAAGAGATCTGCCCAAACCAATTTTGGACCATTACCCCATTCTTTTGGAAACTGAAGAATTGAATTGAGGGCAAAAAACCATTCAGATTTGAATTGGCATGGCTCAAATTTGAAGGATTCAGGGAATTGGTTTTCGAATCGTGGAACTCGTTTGTTATTAAAGAGCGTCATGGTTTCATCCTCTTTAAAAAGCTCCAAATGTTGAAATCTAAACTTAAATCTTCACATAAGGACATCTTTGGGCTAAGAGAGGCAGAATTTCTTCCTTACTCCATTCCATTCGGGAGTTGGACATCAAAGAGGATGTTAACCTCCTCTCGGAAGAATAGCGGTCCCTTAGATTCCAGCTTTCCTCTAATTATTGCACAAGACTGAAAGAGGAGGAGATCAAATTGAGACAATGATCTAGAGCTCCGTGGCTTAAAGAGGGAGATTGTAACACAATTTTTCCATAACTATGCTTCGACCCGATCCCGATTTAATTTTATCGCCTCCCTTGAGATAGATAATGAAGCGGTGACTGATCAAGATGTTATTTGTAACTCTATTATCCAGTTCTATTCCCAATTACTTACTGTTGAGAATGTTTCTCGTCCCAGGATTGACGTTCTGTCTTTCCAATGTATCTTGGATGAAGAAGCTTTGCTTCTTGAAAGACCTATGGACATTGAAGAAATGAAGAATACTATTTGGGATCTATTAAGTGATAAAGTCCCTGTCCCTGATGGCTTTCCTATTGCTTTCTTTAAAGCCTTTTAGGAAACTATTAAGGTCGATCTCTTCGCTTTTGTCCTTGAATTGTTTGAACACAAGAGGCTCTCTTCAGAGCTAGGAAGCACTTTCTTCGCCCTGATTCCTAAGGTCGAAGGGGCGCAAAACATTAGAGACTTTTGCCCAATCAACCTCATAGGTGGTCCTTATAAAATCCTTTCCAAAATTTTGGCTCAGCGATTGAGACAAGTAATCTCTAAGGTTGACTCCCCTTTTCAATTTGCTTTCGTAGAAGGTAGACATATTCTTGACTCTATTCTTATTGCTAACGAATGCCTCAACTCATGTGTTAGGGAGAAGAGATCAGGTATTCTATGTATGCTAGATCTCTAAAAAGCTTATGACCATGTAGATTGGTCTTTCTTAGATTATATGCTCTAAAGATTGGGATTCGACCATTCTTGGAGAGCTTGGATGAGAATATGTATTTCCTCTCCAAAATATTCAGTCATTATCAATGGATCCCCCTTTAGTTATTTTAGAGCTTCCAGAGGTCTTTGTCAGGGGCATCCGTTATCCCCTTTTCTTTTTGTGCTTGTTACAGAGGTCCTTAGTGGGATGCTAACAAGGGGTCAAGAAGTGGGGTTGTAAGGTAGGCTCCCTCCCTACTCTCTGTCTAGGCATCCCTTTGTGTATAGGTAAGTCCCTTATTTTCTTATGGGGTAACATTTTGGAAAGAATGGAGAGGAAGCTCTCTACTTGGATGTTAAACATTCTGTCTCTAGAGGCAGAATCAACTTGATCAAGGCTTCCCTCTCGAACATGCTCATCTTTCTTTTCTTTTCTTTCTTTTTTTCTTTTTTTTATTTTTTTTTTATTTTTTTTATTTGTCTCTGTTCCTTTGCCTTAAATCTGTTATTTCAAAAATTGATGGTATGTGCAGGAGACTCGACAGGGAGCAGTGAATCCTTCAAGTTTCCATTACTTAAATGGAAGGAAGTTTGTACTCCTTATAGCGAAGGGGAAGCAAACATTAAAAACCTTGAGCTTGTCAATAGAGCTCTTCTGGCTAAATGGATTTGGAGATTTGGAAATGAGCCCAACAGCCTAAAGCGGCAAATTATTGCTACTAATATGGCACCTCTCCCTCTAGTTGGTGGATGAAAGGATCTTCTATGTATAGGTCTTCATCTCTTTGGAAAAATATTGCCAAACTGACTCCGATTGTTTCTGAGAATGTTTGTTTCTCTCTTGGTGACGACAATAGAATCAGGTTCTTGCTAGACCACTAGCATGGTCCATCCACTTTGGATGTCACTTTTCTAGGCCGTTTTTCCATCTGCCCTAATCAGAACATTCATGTGAAATATTGCTTCTTTCATAATGGCTCCGGAGGAGTTTGGATTCCTCCTTTCAAAAGAAATTTTACTGAAAAGGAGATTATGGAATTAACTCTCCTCCTTTCTCTCTTGCAGGCAGTGTTTTAAATATCGACGATATTGGCCGATATATCCCACGATATATCTTGTATCCCACATGTGCGATACGAAATGTATAGGTAGTGCCGATATATCCCACCTATTCGATTTGGTGAACATTTTCGATTTCTGATCCATTTTTTGTTGTAAATCACATTAAATTAGTGTCAAATGGTTACGAATATATGATTCTTCATGTTTTCCATGAAAAATCATGGATTGGGAGCTTTGATTTTGAGATTTGGGGAGGATACATCTTGTATCCCACATGTGCGATACGAAATGTATAGGTAGTGCCGATATATCCCACCCATTCAATTTGGTGAACATTTTCAATTTTTGATCCATTTTTTGTTGTAAATCACATTAAATTAGTGTCAAATGGTTACGAATCTATGATTCTTCATGTTTTCCATGAAAAATCATGGATTAGGAGCTTTGATTTTGAGATTTGGGGAGATGGGTCAAGTTGCAAAAAATTGGAAAAAATTTTAATTTCTCAATTTCTCGCAAATCAGTTGCAATCTTTGTATCCAAACACAAAATCAAACATGTATGTAATTTGATCTAATGATTTTTCTTTTGTTTTTAAATGAATTACTTGTGTTTCCATACATGTCTTCTTATGTTTATAAATTATATGAATAGACTTTGAATATACTTGCATTAATTCAATTGTACAACGCATATATTAGGACCCCATGCAAAGGAAACCCCTAATGTGATTTTATTTTTTTTAGTAATGTTTTGATTTCTAAGTGTGTATTGATGTCTTTTTCAGCAATCCCTGAAGTTTCATTGAAAAATTCCACCAATTTCCCAATGTTCCCATGTTTCCCAACAATAGTGATACATTATGCGATACGACCGATATATCCCATGCGATAACCGATATGAATCCATATCCCAAGGGTGCGGTACATTACGCGATAACGATATTTAAAACATTGCTTGCAAGAATGCCTCCCTAATCCTTCGCTTCAAGATTCCCTTATGTGAAAGTTGTACAGCTTCGGAGCTTTCTTTGTCAAGTCTCTTTCCAACCATCTCTCCTTCTCGGTCAACCATTCTTCTTGTTGTCATACGGGTGCGATTTGGTCATACGACATTCCTCCTAAGGTGGCGGCCTGCAGCTAGCTAGCAGGAAGAAATAGAATCCTCACAGTAGACAATTTGAAAAGGAAAGAGATGATCTTGCCAAACGCTTGTCTTCTATGTCTCATGGACGAAGAAACTGTGGACCATCCCCTCATCCGCTGTCCCTTTACTTCAAACATTTGGTGAAGTGTTCTTTGTCTCGCAGGAGTGTCCTAGGCCTTGCCTTCCTTGCTTGACCAGCTCCTTTGCTTGTGGCATGTGGAGGATGGTGGTGCGATTGGGAAGAGAAAATGGCGCTCTATCTTGCTTGTTGTTCTTTGGGCAGTGTGGGCAGAGAGAAACATCCACGTTTTCAGGAATCATAGTCTATCCTCTACTGTCGTTTTCTCTAAGGTTCTCATTTTGTTTAGGGATTGGGTGTCGTGATTCTATCTTACAGCTTTGGGGTGTGGCATTTGTATTTGCTTCTTTCTTTTCTTTTCTTTTTTTCTCTCTTTTCATTTTTCAGTTTTTTTTTTTTTTTGTTCTTGTAGTCCTTCTGGCTGGCTTTTGCCGCCCTTCTAATAAATTTCTTATCTTTCAATATATATATATATATATATATATATATATATATATTTATATATCTTTCAATATATATATATATATATCAGCACTTGGAGATTGTATTTGGTGACCAGCTAAAATGAGCAAACTGGACCAACTTGAAAATGAATTAATGAGCTTAAGAATACTTCATACCAGCACATGAAACATTGCCAATCAATTCAAGAATTGCATAGATCAACAACCTATGACCTCTAGTAAAAGAGTATTTTTAATGAAAACAAATTGTAATAAATCAACCTTAAACCAAGAAAATTCAAATGATTATTCAGATGATGATTTGACATGGATAGCTTTAGAATGTGTCCAATGCATCATGAATCCAATGAAAATGGGTCTGACCAATTATCAAAGACTTCTCATCTTAGGTATGCTTTTTGCAGGCAGGAGTGTTTACAAATCTCAAAATGTGCATTTTGTGGCATGCCACAACTGCCTGGCTTTGGAAATGCACCAGGGTTTCACCTCAAGGGCAATGAAAGGAATGTAACTTCATCCAAAGCATCGGATTAAGTTACCCAGTCATGGTTAGCAGGTCACTGCTGTCCCATTTTGGTTATAGAATTCTACTTTTCTATCCAAAAATAGTTAACTTGCCTGATTTATGAATATCAAACCAGGCGAGTTTAGGCTATGTCAAGGACTTTATTTCCCGAAGCAAGATCCTTTGGACCTGGATTTACAAGCGGTTAGATAATCCTAGATGCATGTACAGCCCAGACTGTATACACACCTCCCATTTTGGTTATAGAATTCTACTTTTCTATCCAAAAATAGTTAACTTGCCTGATTTATGAATATCAAACCAGGCGAATTTAGGCCATGTCAAGGACTTCATTTCCCGAAGCAGGATCCTTTGGACCTGGATTTACAAGAGGTTAGATAATCCTAGATGCATGTACAGCCCAGATTGTATACACACCTCCACATACCCAGCATGGCACACACGTGTGAGATCTAATCCACACATTAGGTGTGCACCGACATGTGGATTAACTGGACCAAGAATTAGGCCCGTCCACTCATCAAGGGAGCACGATGTACAAAACAAATGATAAGCTAGAAAAAGGTGGGTGACAGTCCACATTCAGTGTACACTTGTGCCCCACCTGACGACGGACCAGCCTGATTCTCCAGCCAGGGCATTTTCATGTTGGGGTCCACCTAAAGGACATTGCAAATATCACACTCTTTTCCAAATTGGCACATTTGGAAGCATGTATGGGGCTGACTATACAATTATGCAGGATTACCAAAACCTCTGACTTGGGAATTCTATACTAGCCGCTTCTACATTCTAAGAAAGGGCTTAGAGATTACCATATCATACAAATGTTGGTACTGACCCATCAGGATTTTCAGTTGGTACAAGTTAGGGCCCACGGTCTAGTGATCCAACCCATTGATGTGATGAGCGTTACTGTGGATGGTGCCCATCAACCAAAAACCCTAAAGATTTAAAGATACTAAATATCAGCACTTTTCTCTGGTTGAATGTGAACTGTTGCTATGTTTCTTTATCAACTGCCTATTTTCTTGGTCACATACGAAAGAGCTAGGAACATTCCAGCCTAGGAGATTTTTAGAACATGGGCCATTCACAGTGAGACCAATCGTATAAACAGTTTGGATCACAGAATCAAGAACCCTGCAGGTACAAACATTCGCCCTGAGCAATTTATAATGAGAAAATCTTTGATATTCTAGCAGAATGCAGGTTGATAAACAGGCACTAAGAAGTATAGGTGGCACAAAGTAACTCAAATATTAACTGTCCAAATTGCAAACAACAATGTAGATAGACTACAAACCAAGAATTATTCCGATTTGATGATGTAGAACGTGTCACAGAGATATTCCCAGCATGGTTGAGCCAAAAGGAGGTGGGCCGTAAATTGACCATAACTTTTGATCCGGGTATCGTTACGGGGCGTACAACCTATCAATCTTTACTGAAACGGGCCATCCGAGGTGAACCGACCCACAAAGTGGGTCGCATCTGTCCGTTTCGTCAGAAAACGCGCGCTTTCAGCTCAAAAACGAATTTTTAGAAATTTTTTACTATTTTTAGTAATTCCGATTTTTTAATATTTTTTTAGAGTTTTAGATTTTCTTTCCTTATAGAAATAACTTTTAGTTATACTAGGACTCTTCTAGAGAAAGTTTATTTGCAATTTTTATTTTTAGAAATTAGGCCTTAGAAGAGTTTTATTAGAATTAGGATTTTTATTAGAGTTAGAATTTTGCTATTTTTGGTAATTACGAATTTTAGTTTTTTTTTTTTTCTATATTAATGGTGTAAGGAGACACATTAGGGAATTATCAATGATCAATTAATCAGTTTCGAATTTATTAGAATTTATTTATATTTTCTGCTTTCTTTCCTCGTGGATTCGAGAAGTCTCTGTGAGGAGTCCAGAGAAGCTCCGTGGATTCGGAGTATTTATCCTCGTCACGTTCATCCCTGCGTCATTTGATTACCAAACTATCCAATTGATGGGCATTTAATGGATGGCCAAAAAAAAAAAATGATCCAATAGCCCGAAAACAGAAAAATAAATAAATAAATAAATAAAATAAAATAAAAATGTATCTGCTAATTAGAGGTTAGGATCATTCGATCAATCTGGTTTTCAAATGACGACCTATTTACACTGGGTCTCCCAACTTGGATGGCTTAATTTTAGTTAATGTATGCAAAATATACAATTTCTAAGTGCCTGCATATCAACCATCACACTCTGCCAGAGTATCAAATAACTACTCATTTAAGAGAAACATAATGATGAATCTACTTCTTGGAGAATTTTCATATGTCGATGGTTACTCACGATATTAATGCAAAAATCTCGCTCAAAATAAAATATAAAAAATATTTTTTGCAAATTAATAAATAAAATTAAAATTATAAATATATAATAATTTGAATTATTTTAACTTCTAAATGTTTTTACGTTAAAAATGGAATAATTTCCCAATAAAATCGGAAGAAATTAAACACTGCCCAGGTTTTCAAAATATCGCAATAATATCCTTGGACCAATTTTCCACGAGAATATTGCGAGATTTTCAAAATCTCAGCTATATGTGTCACAATGGAGAAAAATCCCATAGTTCCAACAGAAAATCACATACATGCACAGTGACATATCTTGTTCTCGGCGCCGAAGTTTCTGGGAGATTTTCCAGATTTTGAGGTTTTTCTCAGGATATTATCGGGAAAGTCCCCGAAAATAATTATTTAAAAATACATTGTAAATTAAGAAAAAAAATATATTTAAATATATACTAAAATTACAAATTTCTTACTATCTTTTACGTTTTTCACAATAATATCGCGAAAAAAATGCAATATTTAAAAATTTTCCAATATTTTGAAAATCTTACGATAATATAGCTATGGTATCGTTTAACGTATTTCCAGAGATATTATCACGATGTTTCCAAAATCTCGGCGATATTTGTCACACTGCATACATACATTGACATCGGAATTTCGATCGGATTCGCTCAATGCTCTGAGCTGAGCTGATGTCTCTTTCACCAGCTGCCCGATCCCTTGTCTTGTATTATGACTGCAGAAAGAAAAAGAAATCAGTAAGAAGCTCGATCGTTGGATCGTCTGGGAATCAACGGACAAGATCGAATGGAGGAATTTGGCGGGAAATGGGGGGAGGGAAGGAGAACTGACAGTTTCTGGCGGAGATCGGGAGTGTCTTTGGCGGTGCCAATGGAGTCGACGAGGCGGCGGAATCCGTTGACGGCGGTGGTGATCTGGAAGATTCCAGCGGCGATGGAGGCATTTCCGGCATGTTTTGTGCGGCGATCGGTGGAGGGTTTGGAGTTGGCTTCGAGATCTTGGAAACTCATGATCGAGATCGAGAGAGAGAGAGAGAGAGAGAGAGACGGAGAAGGAGAACACTACTCCAGAGAGAAAAAGAAGAGAAAAGGCGAGAGAGAGAGCGACAGAGAGGTGATGATGCACCTCAGGACTTTGGTGGAACCACTAGTCCCACCACGCACCGAGCATTCAATCAAAACCATAGTTAAAAGTTCAAAGACCCGAAAATCTCACTCGATTCCATGCTCAGTCGGGTCGGGTCGGGTGGCCTTCAATATTCAACTGAGTGGCTCTCAATTGGTCGGGTTCGGGTTCCGGGTGTTCCATCTTGGGGTGTACAGCGAGTCCAACCGAGTCGAGCCTCGACTCGGCTCGAACACTGCTGACCTCGGCTCGGCTCGGCTTGGTCCTCGAGCTTGATTGGCTAGCTCGGCTTGGCTCGGTTCAGTAAAGAGCTTGGGCTAGCTCGAGCCGTGTTCGAGCCGAGTTCGTCATTGAGGCATTTCCACAAATACCTTAACTGCAACTTCACAATCCCACTGTTTGTAAAACAAAGACAATGGTTTTACAAGTGTTTTATCAAACACCTTTTAAGTAACATAAAAACCAAAAAAGACAAAAGAGAAGTTTTTAACGGTGGCAAGGGGGTCTTCTACTATTTTATCTACAACTACAGATCAACTCCCACCATAAACAATCTCCCCGCAGCAAAAATCCACAAAAAATAACTCCAATATTACAACAGCTATGCCATCCCTTTCCACCCTTCTATCTCATCAGACTTGCAGAGATGCCTGCGTCTTTATTGGCTTTAGCTTCACCCCCATGCTTTCCGGCCAAACTTCCTTACCATTAGCCACATTTGGTTGAGTCATTTTATCAAACAGTTGGTGAGAAACATCAATGGCAAAGTATCCGAGTCACCAAACTATTCGATCTAAGTTCGATTCGAGCTGGATTCGATCCGAGTCGAGTCGAGTTAGGGCCTGCTTGAACTCGGCTCGAACTCATTTTCAAGCTCAAAAAATCAGCTCGACTCGGCTCGAACTCGGCTTTGAATCGAGCTTTTTCAAGTTGAGTCGAGCTAGCTCGGTTCGTGTACACCCCTAGTTCCATCCCTAGCTGGCTGCTTGAGCATGTCAAGAGCGAGTTCAGATTCGGAATCCATATTTGAGGTCTTGGATCCGAATCCGACCGTGTC
Organism: Magnolia changhungtana; assembly: GCA_030180095.1. Classification (NCBI taxonomy): domain Eukaryota; kingdom Viridiplantae; phylum Streptophyta; class Magnoliopsida; order Magnoliales; family Magnoliaceae; genus Magnolia; species Magnolia changhungtana. Next base: position 202,298 of record JASAUF010000633.1, read on the forward strand.
CCAAACTGGGATCAATATTTAAGGCCAGTTGGCCATGTGCATTTGAGTGCATTTAAAATCCAATATTTACAAAAGAGGTTTTTTTTATTTATTTACTCACGCGCCACATGGGCGCTCTATCCATGGTCTCATAGTCTGTCTACCACTGAGCCATGGAGGTATCCGAAACTCGAGGGAATCATATGCCTTATAAGCTATTTGTACGTGTAACAATGCATCCCTAGGCTGCTAATCCATTGTATACACGGTGTTCATGCAATTTAATCAAATACAAGGTCACACATGTGATCAAGGGCATGTATTAGTTTTCACATGCGATAAAAAAGTGCGGGTGTGTTAGAGTTATACTCGACTCAATGTTTGATTGAATGCTGCTAACCCTACATTGAAATAATTGAGTAAGATCGAATTTAAAAACCCAACTATCAAGCCGGCCATTAAACGTGGTCCATGATTAAGCGATTTGCGAAAAGATATGGGTTATTCCTTTTTGATGGATTTTGTTTGCCTTGTGTTGAAGGATTCATTCTTTTACTAATAATTGTAATTGATATTTTTTAAAGGAATAAAGATAATCAAATAAATAAATGTTTGCTAAAATAATGTTGGTTTTATTAATATTTGAATGAAACTCATTTATAAAAATAAAGTAGAGAAATAAACAAGAAGAGATAAATACATTATTTGTCTATAAAAATAGATGATCGAGATGATTGGTCAGTAGGATGTCACCAGGAAGATGATTACCCAAGTAAAGATTTAGTTGATCAGGATCCAACAATTTAAGATTGTGAAAATTTATTATAAGCCTACGGTACTGCGTCTATGGCACTGGACAATAGTGATCTATGTTAAGATTAAGTTACACTAAGATAAATATAAAAGATAAATGTATATGTAGGCTTCAAGCACTTCATCATGCGCTCATCATTTTATAGGTTGTTGAAGGAGCAAAACCCTCGTTGGGTTTTCTTGATGATCTTGAATCCTTTACATCTATTGCATGTATTACGAATAGGGAGATCCCCGTAAATCTATATTTATTGATTTTCATATCTTCACTTTTTATGCATATGCTCTCATATTGGAGACCATCAAGACTATACTACATCTAGATTTGGGATTGATTAGATCTATCTCCATTGTTCATCATGGACCTCAAATTGATTAGGTTATCGTTGCATCTGAATGACCTAGTCAGTTTTGTCCACCTTTTCACTATCTTGGTCTCTTCCGATTGTGTAACTAGTAAGACTGGATTCGCTAGATCTAGCTCTCTCATTCTTTTAATTTTGATTGTTGTATGGCTAGGTACTCAATCTTTTAGTGTCCACCATCTCCTGATTTGAGTCTGTGTTGCGACCAATCTACTTGGATAATGGGCTAATCTTTAGATATTTAGAATCTTCATGATCCCCGCCAACCTTCTAAACGTCTCTGGGAAGATCTTATATTTTTGAATGATTGCATGAGATGGCCTTACTAAGTGTATCATAGTAAGATTCGTTGTAAAATACTTTCTCTGGCAAGTCTTTATAAACATGTTGCCTCATTAATTGACTCGTTAATCACGATCATGGGGCACATGACGTTTTGCTCTCCTAAAGGCATGCGTATGGTTTTGTGAAGGAAAATCAAGAAAATATATCCTCGGATGCAAGTATGATTCTATCAGCACTAAAACATATAATGACGACACGTGGCGACTTCTCATTAGTCCACGTTGGTGTGCCGAAAATGGGTATGAACACATGGCACGCTAATAATACCCACAATAATTAAGTTATCGGACACATCACTAAAATTACATCAATGAAATGATCTGAACAATCTAAACATTGACCATATAAATCAATTGTTAAAAAACATTGACGAGTCAGACACTTGTAATCTTATGCTTATGACCCTCTTAAGGCTAAAATTTGTCTTTTTTATCTAATGTATATATTTCAATGAATTTATTATAATCATTATGTCAAATATCATATATGTATAATAAATAAGAATATTAAAGTCGATTTAATAGTTAAATTCGAATTCTTATAAATATATCGTAGAAGCTTCATTTTTATTTTTGAGTCAAGTGCATTATGAGTACAAGGTATGAAACGTAACTGAGGATTCAGAATTATCTTGATTTAGGGCCTTGGCTCATCGTTAAAAGACTCCAACTAACCAGCCCAATCTCAGAATATGTCAGAGCTTGCCTAAGTCGTGGGAGACACGTTGTATTTAACCAAATCGGGTTAGATCGAGTCCAAGTCAACTTAGGTGAGCCGCATAATTGGCTTCATCTCCAACTTAAGATTAAATATTGGAGTAAACTTAGTAGGGCTGAAAGTCGGGCGGGTTGGTGCTCAACCCTAGCCCAACCTAAGGTTCCTATACCTCAATCCTAACCCAACTCAAACCAACCTCAGGTTGGGAATTCTCAACCCAAGCCCAACCCAAGTGGGCTCAGCCGAGTTGGTCGGGTAGATATATGCTAATATTTTCATTATTACATTAGTCAATTATATTTTCAATACACGTCTTATTTTTTTGTACTTGTAATTTTATTAATTATATATGTAGTTATTTATCATAAAGAAGTTCATTTTTTTCTAAACAAATAAGCTAAAATATAGGACAACTACTCCTTTAAAAGTATACAAGCAATCTATTTGGGAGAGAGAAATCCAGCGTATCTTATTAGCTTGAGTCATTGGAAATGATGTAAACCAATGAAAGCCGACGGCATTGGAATTTCCTATGCCTTCAACACAGACGATCCGCACTCAATTACAATTAATTTATAAGGAACTTGTATATTGATCAGGTTCGAGTTGGGCCAGGCAACCTAAGACCTCAACCCGAGCCCAACCCAAATTTTATCGGGTTGATGTTTGTATGGCCCAAGCCCGAGACCAAACCCGATACATCCTACCCAAGCCCAACCCAATGTTGGGTTGGTCAAGGGTCGGTCAGGTTGAACTCGCCCAACTTTCGGCCCTAAAACTTAGGGCATGGCTAAACTCACATTTAGTAATCAAATTCAAATTCTTGTAAATATATTAAGGATTTTTACCTAAAAATTCATCACTATTATCGGTTTTCTAAAAAAATGCTTTCAAATTTCATATTTTTGAAAACATCCCTATGAACCAACAAATGAGGGTAGTGTGAAACATTTACCCTTATTATGGAAACGGGAGACCCGTTTTAAAGAAATAAAGATTCTTGATAGGTGCATATGTGTGCGAAATAAAGCTTGAGTACACGCAGCACATGTGTTAATATGGTGCATACGTGTGAGATCTAATCCATCCATTGGGTTAGTCCGACCAATCTTGCGCTGGAAAATGTGTTGGATGTGCATTAAAGGCTTCCTTCTCTACAGACTCGTGCTTTAGAAATTGAAGAGTTGTTGTCTTTCGACCAAGATTACTTTTGGGGCATCACACATGCACAAAAGTGCTAGTAGAGCTACTGTCCATATTACCAAATAATGCCCCACACATCCACGGTAGTGCCGGTGAAGGATTACCCAACAATACAGATAATCCTGTATGTTCCGAAAAATCAGGCAGATTCGAATATCAAGTGGACCACACCATAGGAAACAGTGGTGATTAAATGCTTACCATTAAAACCTTTTTTACTGGCCACAAAAGTTTTGGATGAAGGTGATATTTGTGTTTCCCTTCAACCGGGTCCGTGTGATATAATCAACATGTTGGATTGCGTCCTACCCCCGCCCGGACGGTAAGGGCTCTGTGGGGCCAACGTGATGTAAAAATTTTATCCACGCCGTTTATCGCTTTTCTCAGATAATTTGAAGGTATTAACCTAAAAATTAGGCATGTCCAAGGCTCAAGTGGACCACAAAGTGGGGATTGAACTTTCACCATTAAAAACTTCTTGGGAGCTGGGGAAGTCTCAGATCAAGCTGAAATTTGTTTTTTCACTTCATCCACGTCTACATGACCTTATTGATGGGTTTAATGGTAAAACAACATTACGGTGGCCCTTATAAAGGTTTCAACGGTGGGTGTCATTATCACTGCAGCTTCCTTTGGTGTGGTCCACTAGAGCAGTAGACCTGCCTCATTTTTAGTTTCATATCTTAAAATGATCTGATAAAAACGATGAATGGAGCGGATAAAGCTATTACATCACGCTGGGCCCCACAGAGCCCCGCCCCGACGGATTACTGTCCGGGCGGGGGTAGGACGCAATCCGCGTCCGGGCTTTAGGAAGTTTTTAATGATGAGCGATCGAGCACCACTGTTTCCTTGTGGTGTGGTCCACTTGAGATTTGTATATTCTTCATTTTTGGACTCATGCCCTTAAAATGATCTAAATTAGATGCCCGCACAATGTGAATATCTTTGTAGGTCACTTGTTGAGGTCTTGCTCATGGCAAGTGGTAGACTCACAAGAGTTTCAACACAGAGGTCATGGGTAGGGGTGTACATCGAGTCGAACCGAGTCGAGCTGGCCTTGACTCGGCTCGGCCACTAGCTGACCTCAGCTTGAACTCGGCTCGGCTCGGTCCTTGAGTTGACTGGCCAGCTCGGCTTGGTTTGGTCAGCAGCTTGGGCCACTTCGAGCCAAGTTTGCCATTGTAGCATTTTCACAAACACTTATACTGCACCTTCAAAATCTCACTGTATTTGAGACAACAGCAATGGTTTTGCAGGTATTTTATCAAATACCTTCTAAGCAACATAAAAATCAAGAAAAAAAGTGTTGGTTTCATATACATACCTTCCTTGCCACCAGCCACACTTCTTTGAGTCATTTCATCTGAACACTTGGTGAGCAACATCAATATCAAAGTAACGGAGTCACCGAACTGGTTCAATAAGAGTTCAATTCGAGTTGGGTTCAATCCGAGTTGAGTCGAGTCGAGATGGGGCTAGCTTGAACTCAGCTCGAACTCATTTTCGAGTTAAAAAAATCAGCTCGACTTGACTCGAACTCAACTTCGAACCCAGTTGAATTGAGCTTTTTTTAGTCAAGTTGAGTGAGCTAACTGAGCTAGCACGGTTCGTGTACACATCTAGTCATGGGTTCCAGCCTACCCATGGTGGTGCGTGTGTTTGTGTGTGGGTGTGTGTTTGTGTGTGGGTGGGTGGGTGGGTGTGTGTGTGTGTGTGGGAAAAGGTTCTACGCGGTCAACTCATGGGAACTTCCCATGAGGTCGCGTTGTGTGGGCCCCACCATGATGCGTGGCGAACATCTACCCCATCAGTCAGGTGCACCATTCCATGGTGGACCTACGGCTTAAAAATCAAGTCAATCGGTGACTTGTGTGGGCCACACCACATACAAGGAAAAGGTTCTATGCGGTCGAGCTCATGGGAACTTCCCATGAGGTCGAGTTGTGTGGGCCCCAACCTAATGCATGTCAAACATCCATCAGTTAGATGCACCATTCTATGGTGGGCCTAGGGCTTAAAAATAAAGTCAATCCGTGACTTGTGTGGGCCACACCACATACAAAAGTTGAGATGGGTAATCCTCCATTAAAACATTTATAATCATTTGTTGGGCCCAACGAGATGTGGTTCACAAATTCAGCCTATCCATTATGTGTGTTCCACTTGGATGAGTGGTCAGACCAAGTTTCAAACGCATCCAAATTTCAGGTGGGCCTCACCAAGTGTTTATATATGTTTTAGGCATGTCTTCACATAATTTTAAATTGTATGGCCCACCTAAGTTCAGTATACGGCTGATTTTTGGGATATCTCATAATTTAAAGGGACCCATCAAATGCACGGTTATATATATATATATATTTATATATATATATATAGGGAAAATGTACATATATATAGGGAAAATGTACTATACGCTCGACCGTACCTTACCTTCCATAAGGTCGAGTGGTGGCATCATGCTATTCGTTGAATGGTGAAGAAATTTTACAGGGACTGAATAAACAAAACCGCAATAAATTTTACGTGCGAAGCCTTTTGTTGTTGGAAGATTATGTGCTAAAATTTTGTGTGGGGCCCACTATATGATGTTTGTGATAAATCAAACCCGTCCATCCGTTTTTCAAAATCATCTTAGGATATGCGACCAAAAATGAGGAGGATCCAGAAATTAAATGGGACACATGAGAGGAAACAATGGGGATTTAGTGACCACTGTTGAAACATTCATATGGCTACAAAAATTTTGTATTGATTTATGTTCGCGGTGTTTTCATTTCATATCAGTGAAAATGACCTTATAAACGGTTTAGATGGAATATAAACACTAAGGTGGAGCCTATGAAGGTTTCAACAGTAAGCATTCCTTTCTGCCGTGTTCATCTCGTATGGTGTACTTGAATTTTGGATCCTCCTCATTTTCGGAATAATGTCCTAAAATGATATCTAAAAATGAATGGACGGGTTAGATTTCACACAAAGATCACAATGGCCCCAGAATAAAATACTTTCGCGAATCTTTAGGGAAAGACTTTATTAGGAAATCCACTTCCCTGGGTGGCGTCCTGGCTACTCCCCTGCCAACACCAATGGCGGGTGGTCAGTCCTATATGGGCCCCGCTATGCTGTATGTGTTTCATCTATGCTGTTTATATATTTTTCTAGATTATTTTATGGTAATGAGACCAAAAATGGGGTATATCCCAATCTCAAGTGGACCACATTACAGGAAACAGTGTTGAATGGGTGTCGACCATTAAATATTTTTGGGTGACCATAGAAGTTTTGGATCACGTTGATCTTTGTTTTTTTCCTTCACATGGGTCTGCATGACTTAAAAATAGTTTGGATGTCAAATAAATAGTACAGTGGGCCTTAGGATTATTTTAAGCATGAGCATCACTCTCCACACTTTTTTCTGTGGTGGGGTCCACTAGAGCTTTTGATCTGCCTCATTTTTTGGATAATGTCATAATATGATCTCTCAAAGTGGATGAATGGTGTGGATATAATACATACATCATGCTGGGACCCACAGAACTTGTGATGTGACTTCAGCTACGCAACCTCCCATGGTGGACCAGTTATTGTATCAAGCATACTACTTTTGGTCTCCAGTCCTAGAATGAGCTCAAAAAAAGGATGAATTGGGTAGATTTTTCATAAACATTATGGTGGAGCCCACCTTAGTTTCCAACGCGCTAACTTCCTACAAAAACTCACCGCAGATTGCGTCTCGAGCGTGTTACAGCGGGTTTTCTGCGGACGCGAATTAGACGCTGACGGGTTGAGTAGCCAAACTCGCCACAGTAGTCACGTCACCGAATTTTGTAGGCCCACCACAATATATGTGTTGTATCCACACCGTCCATCCATTTGGAGAGATCATTTTAGGGCATGATCCAAAGAATGAGGAAGATCCAAAGCTCGAGTGGACCCACCATAGAAAACAGTGGGGATAGTGACGACCACCGTTGAAACCTTCCTAAGGTCCATCATGATGTTTATTTGAGATCCAATCTGTTCATGTGTTAACTCAGAAATGAAATGTAGAAAGTTCAAATATTAGCATGATCTAAAACTTTTGTAACACTTAGAAGTTTTTAATGATGGGCGTCACTCTCTCCACTATTATCTGTGGTGGTCCACTTAAGCTTTTGATTTGACTCATTCTCTAGATCATACCATAATATGATCTCTCCAAATGGATGGACGACGTGGATACATAATATACATCATGATGATGCCCACAAAACTTAGTTACATAACTTCAGTAGCAAGTCCTGTGACAGTAGCTAATCCGCGTCGGTTTTCTAATGGCGGCATTGTTTATTTAGTTTTACTCGACCTTATGGAAGGTAAGGTACGGTCGAGCTTATAGTACCTTTTCCCATATATATATATATATATATATATATATATATATAGATAACACTCATCCACAGTACATCGCATGCACACCATTATTGTTACAAAACTTGCCGACGGTGCTAACGGAAGGGATATCCCTATGGCACGAGCTGACCCACAGCCTGTGAGGCCATCCAATCCATTTTTACTTCTCGTTTTAGGGCATCAACTTAAAAATGATGCAGATCCAGAGCTCAAGTGGACCATACCACCAAAAAAAAAAAAAAAAATTTAAATACTTGGATTGGATTTTTCCAACACATCCACATGTACAAGGTCGGACGAACTTGAAGAATGGATTAGATCTCTTATATGTGTGCCATGCAGGCACATGTGTGACATGTACATGCACACGTGTGTGCCTAGCAAAACTCTTAATTTATTTTTATCATGGTTCTCCCAATTTTCCTATCATTTATCAAAACAAGGATAGCTAAGAAGGTTTCAAGACGTGTTTTGGTAAATATGAAATCTCAAAGCATTTTTCAGTAATTATGAGGAATTTTGGGATAAACATCCCAGCATATTATAGAATTTTCATTTCTATTTTTAGATTCCAATGCATTCAGATTACAAGCTATGAATCATAATTGCGGATTTTGAATAATATAGATTTGTGATTTGGAATCCAATGCATTCCAAATATAACCTCCCAAACGGGCACCTGAGTCCAATTCAACTCAGCCAATTGCATAGCTTGGCTTCATCCCTACTCAAGATTAAATATTAGAGTGAATCCATTTAAATTAGCCCGTTGTGTGCCCCACTTCTGCACAGCTTGGCTAAACTCATATTTAATGATTAAATTAAAAAATTTTTAAACTAAAATAAATATTTAGAAATACTTATTTTTGGCAGTATTGTAAAGATAAGACCAGCCCATTTTCTTGGCGGCCTTGATCGAACTGGTCCACCATACCAACCATCATGCCATCGTCGTGTCATAATCATATTAAGAGACCGCTCTAATGGGTATTTAATTCTAATTTGGTATTTATTGTAAAAATAAGGATGAATTTTGAATTGAGTTTGAATGATAACAGTGTAACAATATAGGTTTAGTATGTGTATTGTTGATGCTATTTTCTGCTCACCCCTTTTCCGCAGCTTGAACACCTGCACAGGAAGACGACAAAGGAGACCCTGGCTGATACAGGGGACCCTCCAATGCCTAAGTCAGACTTGGATTCCGGGTCTAATAATTCGATAGGGATTTAGGGATGAGAATGTATGTATGTGTGTACCTTTCACCATTAGGTGTTCCTTATTTATAAAGGAGAAACGATCCTGTGTAACTTTGAGACCTTCCCTAAATGGGATAGATCATTATCTTGGATGATCCGGAGATCCTCGATTCCCTGGATTCTCGGGATTGGAGATTATCTTCCGAAGATCTGGGAGGAAGATTTTCTAATATGGGCCGACTCTTAGTCGATTCTTGGCTCGGCTCAGGGCGAGATCCGTTGATAAGCCTCTAGCTGAGAATAAGTGGTTCGGCAAGCAATTGGCCGACCTCGGAGCGTTGATGTTCTCGGGCATCTTTCGACTCTTTTCCTCCGCTATTCATCTAACCCTTAGTCAGAAGCGGTCGATTCATAATCGACTTATTGTTGATCGATGGTCACCCTATTGGCCGACTTAGAAAGTAGGTCGGACTGAGGTTGGGCCAAAGTTAGGTAGGCTTATGTCTAATCGACTTATGCCTGAATGATGGTTGACCCATGAAAGGAGTCGGCATGGATTGGTCCCTGGGAATCTTCTAAGGGATCCTTAAGGTGCTTCAGCCTCCTTAGAGGTCTCGCCTTGTGGTACTAGACATGTAAGCCTCGGTCAGGCTCGACACTTAGTGAGTTCGGGCCATGTCATTCATATATAAGGCGACCTATCGGACTTGTCATATTTTTCCCCAACATGTATATATACATGTATGATTCTCATTTGCTAGATAAGAGAAAATATTATTATGGTATTAGAGCACTCGAAAGTATTTTGTTCTGCTTATGTAATTAGATCTTTCATTTTAACGGCTCATATCATCAATTTGGTCTTCTCATGTGGACCTATCTTAGTAAGATCTATCAACAGGCATTCCACGCTTTCAAATTGAGTGTGAAATTCCTTATTATTGTCAAGGTGATAGGGATATTAACTCCTATTATTCTAGCTTTATGAATTTTTGGACATAACAAAGCCTTCTCAATATACATCTTGTCTTCAATGATCTTATTTCTATTGTCAGAATAGATGTCTCCAATCTGCTTTTGGGTTGCTCGACCGGTCGAGGGGGTTGTTCGACCAGTCGAGGCTCGCTCGACTCAAAGTCCAGCGAGCTTGCGTTTTGGGGGTCCGTGATGCTCGACTAGTCGAGGGGATGGCTCGACCGGTTGAGTGGGTCCCTCAACCAGTCGAGGCCTCGGCTCGACTAGTCGAGGTTACGCAGATTCTTGGGTGAACTGCATAAATTTGAGGCGGTTTCGGACTTTTCCGGACTAGGTGCGTAAGCGGAGTTTCCTAAACTATAAATAGGGATCTCTAAAGCTATTCTAAAGTATTTTAAGGCTTTCTAAAAGAGTTTCAAGGGTTCCTAAAAAGGTTTTAGGGTTTCTAAAGAGTGTAGCAAGGGTGAGATTCGAGGTTGTTCGAATCGGGTAAGTCCTCTCTCTTTATAATTTTTATTTTTATAGTGGAGATCTGTCGCTTTGTGTCGTGATTTTTTCCCCCAGGGGTTTTCCACATTAAATCTGTGTTCTCTTGTGTGTGCTTGGTGACATTAGATTGTTATCCTAGATCAAGATCTGTGTGATTCCGCAGGCCAAAATCCCAACAAGTGGTATCAAAGCAATCGTTGGGGCATAGATCTGAATCTGAGGGATTAGTAATAATGGCAAGCACTAGGTATGATATTGAGAAGTACTCAGGAAAAAATAATTTTGAGTTATGGAAGATCAAGATGATCAATTCCTTAATCAGGGTGAAGATGGTGCTCTTGAGGAGCAAAAGTCTACTATGACTGATGATGAATGGAATACTCTTGATAAGAAAGCTTTATCATCGATCCGTTTATGTCTCACAGATGAGGTTCTCTACAATGTCATGAGGGAGAAAACTGCGGCTAAGTTATGGCCGAAGTTAGAGGATGTCTATGCGAAAAAAATTCTTAGAAAATCACCTACACTTGAAGCGGTAGTAGTATAACTTCAAGATGGTAGAGGGTAGAGATCTAGAGGCTCACATCAGCAACTTTAATAAATTAGTTTGCAAATTGCTGGATATGGAGGAAGTGATGAAAGATGAAGAACAAACATGTATGTTGCTGAACTCTTCCGGCGTCGTATGAGTCATTCAAGAACACTATGTGCAGCACGAATAAAACCATGAGTGTCGACGCCATTATCTCAGCCCTTCAAGGGAAGGCTATGAGAAATCTTAACGTCGACATGGGGATATCTTCTGAGGCACTGCTTACAAGGGGAACAAGGTATAGGTTCTTCAGGTTCTAAGTCCAAATCCAAGGGCAAGGGCAAAGGAAAGGTAAAGTACTGGAACCGTGGGAAGGACATGTGAAGAATGATTGTGAAAATCTTAAATCGAAGAGAGAAGATTCTGAGGCTTCATACAGGGAGACCAATGTTGCCACATCAAATGGATCGAGTAGATGTGATGGTGATGTTTTGTCTGTATCTTCGCTCAGACGACCATACGACGATCATAAGGATGAGCGGATTTTAGACACAGGAGCATCTTTTCACATGACTCTTCATTGGACTTGGTTCATCAGCTACACGGATTGCGATGGTAGACAGGTATTTATGGGCAATAATATTGCTTGTAAAGTTGTGGCTGTTGGTTCGGTGTGCATTAAGATGTTTGATGGGGTGGAGCATACCTTGACTGATGTCAAGCACATTCCTGACTTGAAACAGAATCTGATTTTTCTTAGTGTGCTTGAAGCAAAAGGATGCAAGTACACAGGTATTGATGGTGCTCTTAAGGTATCTAAGGAGGCACGGGTAATCATGAAAGTGCAACGACTCGGTAACTTATACAAGTTGATCGGGAGCACTTCAAAAGGTGGAGCTGCAGTGGATGTACCGAATTCCACCTCTGCACATGTGTGGCATGCTGGGCATGACCACATGAGCGGGCAGGGCATGAAGGCTGAGACGTACAGACAGGGATACAGAGCAGGTGGAGCATCCACCCGTGAGAAGAATCACACAGCATGATTGCAGGATATCGGCGTGGAACATGGACGACTCCAATATCGCAGGGGATTCATCTTTTATTCAGATGGCTCTAGGTGAGCCTGGCGCTGAGAAGTGAAAGGTGACTATGGGCCGATGTGATGGATTCATTGTACCAGACAGACATATGAGAGCGGGTGGAACTTCCAGTGGGCCAGAGAGCGGTTGGATGTAGGTGAATCTTCAGGAGGATACAGTATAAATACAGGGCGAAGTTGGTAGTGAAGGGTTATGCTCAGAGAGAAGGGATCGGCTTCTTAGAGATATTCGCGCCGACGGTATATGTAAGACCTGAGGCCTTGAAATCTGGTTTGTACACTGGATAGTCGTTGACTTTAAGTCCATTGGCCTCGAGAATGTTTTGACTTGATCATAATATTTTTCTGTTATCGAGCCTCAAGCCGTATTTCAACCCGATGTCCGAATTATAAGATACTGACTTAAAATTAAACAATCTGAGAAATGACAACTATGTCCTTATCTTATCTGGCGGAGCCCCACCATCGAGTTTTCAAGATCCGTTAGGTTCGAGAGACTAACCGTTGTGACCGTAGTTGAGTTACGAAATTATTGGTGAAAACGGCATGTCAATAGGACACGGATTGTAAGTTATGAATAGATATGTACATGTATATTTTAATAAAATAACTCAAATGACCTCGATTTTTTTTAAATCTTTGGAATGCTTTCTTTCAAATCACTTAAATAACATTTTGTTTATTGCTAGCATAAGTTTAAACTTCTCAAAATCATCACAAAACATCCCATAACCCTCCTTTTTAGCCAAAAGCCAATTTAAAACCATTTACAAGTTCAAATATATGAAAAACCTCTTTCAACATTTCATTTCCAGCACTCTAGTTAAGAAGAAGAAGAAGAAGAAGAAGAAGAAAATGAAATAGAAGTTGAGGTTGAGATCCAATCATCTGCTAGTTACAGGTGAGTGCATAGATTAGGAGCACGCATATGTGTCCGTTGGGGTTTTCTTGAAAACCCTATCGCTGGATTTTCACTTAGGGTTAGGTGAATGTTGAAATTTTTGTTTGAAGGTTAGATTATTGCTGGATTTGTTGTTTTAGGGTTAGGTTATCGCTGGATTTTCATTTAGGGTTAGGTGAGTGCTGAAATTTCTGTTTTAAGGTTAGATTATTGCTGGATTTGCTGTTTTAAGGTTAGGTTATCGCTGAATTTTCATTTAGGGTACGATTATGGTTGAAATTTCTATTATAAGGTTAGATTATTGCTGGATTTGTTGTTTTAAAGTTATCGCTGAATTTTCATTTACGGTTCGATTATGGCTGGAATTTCTGTTTTAAGGTTAGATTATTGCTGGATTTTCTGTTTGGGTTAGGTTCTCACTGGATTTTTATTTAGGATTAGGTGATTGCTGAGTTTACTAATCTAGGGTTCGGTTATTGCCAAATTTTCTGAAGGTTATTGCTGGATTTTTCTGCTTTAGTTAGTGAGATTATTAAGAGCGGTTTCTCATTGTCCCTTACAAAGTCCGCCCACTACCTATTTGACAAAACATTTAAAAGAATTATCCTTCCTCCTTTTAATGTAGTTAATTCTTGAGAAAAAGCATACTTGTGGCATTAAGTCTTATAGCGGAATGAATTCCAGATTGGAGTTAGATTGGCTAAGTCATGTGTATATCATATGCATGGTTCATAACTGATGTATCATTGTATGATTGAGAGTAAATGATTCATATCATGGTATGGTGATTATAGTAGGTTGTGTTGCAACAGACGATGTGTCTATGAATAGTATGTGAACCGTCTAGATACAGGATGCATTACATGAGAAACTCAAAATTCATGAGGAGGCCGCATGAAGAAGGTCATCCTTTGCTTATCTTGAAAACATGATCTATTGTGCTTGTGTGTGGACTCATGCATACGGTGATTGTAAATGCGATGAAACATACTTTGTTATGACATGAGTTGGACACTACACCGAAAATGTGTAATTCAACAGGACTTGATTAGAGAGTCCGTGGGTGAAAGTCCCTAAACCCCGATTGGTATCATTGGGAGCAACCAATGCCTAGACCGAGTGGAAGAATAGAGCGCTGGAATGCCGAAATACCAAAGTGGGCAGCGACTCCCACCGACGTGTGTCGATTGGTTGAGAGGTTAGACCTGACCTGCTTATGAAAAAGCAAAGATAGGTTGTGTGTGACAAGCTCGTAAATTGTCCGCTATCATTTTGTCAGGCGACTTGTTACTTCTCGCCGTTAGGTAGATAGTGAGGTTTAACACAAATGGGTTAGACTAGTTCGGCCCGTAAACTATGTCGTCCCACCTCTGTAGTTGACCACGGTGGAAAAGTTTATACAAGTGGATAGTAATCATATGCGAGTCTCACCTCTGTTTTAGACCTTGGCGTTCCAATTGGGAAATGTGAAAAGTTGTAGAAACATTGAAAGAGTATGTATGTGACAAGTGGCTAGAAGTCCCACCTCTGTATATAAACATTATTTGGAACATAAAAAGTGGCATCATGCATTGTATCTTTATTTTATGTTATCGATCCAGAAAGCCTGTGCATTCATGTGCATAATATGAGCATGACATGAAACATGCATTTTCATTGCACGCACGCACGCACTCATTGGGCTTAGTAGCTCAAGCTTTCCTTTCTATTTTTTTTATAGGTGAGAGTAGGGAGCTACAGGAGTAGAGGCTACAGACTCCAGTTGTCCTTTTTGTTTTGTACATATTAGTGTATATATATTTTTTTGTAATACCCTAAATATGTATATCAGGTATAGTAAATATGACATGGTTTATGTTTTGGTTTTGCCTTGATATGCTAAGTTGTACACAGTAATATATGTTGAATATGATGAAGCTTTGAGAAATGATACTTATTTGTCATCTTTACTTTCAGAAATTCTCCTTGTGGAGCCCCGCTTATGGGACTTAGTATGTGATAGTTAGAAGTCCCACAATCTGAGTTTTATGGAGGCTGTCAACCAAAATTTGATGTATAGTAATTATGGATTACCAACACTAGATTTAGGGTCGTGATAGTATAGCAGGTGTCTATTAGATCTGTGATTGGCGCTGGTTGGCTAATGTGATCTTGAATTAGAAGGATAGATGTGGAGTCTACACTTCTGCAAGGAAAAATGAAGAGCAGATCTACATGAAGTCACTAGAGCGGTTCGAAGTTAAAGAGGCTAAGAAAAAACTTTGCAGGAGATCGTGGTTCAACCTGTCGCTTAGGCAATGGTTTAATTCCTTCATGGTGAGTCAGGAATTGATGACATGTAGATTGCCAATTTTGACATGTCTGAAATCAATGTACTGAAGACTCGGTTTAGTGGGACATTCAGGATGAAGAATCGGGGGGCTGCAAAGATGGTTCTCGGTATTAAGACTGAAGGAGGAGTAGGCTTTGATAATCACAGGAGGAATACCTTGTGTGTAGGTATTGATTAAGGATGTAATGGGCTAAGTAAAGCAGGAGAGCGTTCCCTACACGTCTCTCCTCAAGTTTTCCTCATGACATATCCCAATACAGATGAAGAAAAGCAGGATATCTTATGAGCCTTATTCGAATGCGGTTGACAGTGTATGCCATGGTCTGGATTAGACCAGTTATTTCACAGGCTATCAGTATTGTGAGCAAGTACCCCGACAAGCAATAGTAGGTAGCGGTGAGATGGTAAGATGGCTACGTCTTTTCTTTTGGGAAGACAGGAACAAAGGTGGTTGGACATGTGGATTTAGGTTCGACAAACATGATTAACAAAAATGTTCCTGCAGAGAAGTTCAAGTTTTATGCAACTTCTTTATGCTTAGCGATGACGTAAAAGAAGGACGAAGTGTGCACGAGAAGCTATGATGTGATGCAGAGATAAGAGAAGAGGTCAAGGAGCTACACGATTGAGGATTGAAAACATGATGGAGATTGTTGTCAGAACAGATGTCTCCAATTTGTTTTTGGGTTGCTCGCTGGACCCTCGACCGGTCGAGGGGGCTGTTCGACCAGTCGAGGCTCGCTCGACTCAAAGTCCAGCGAGCTTGTGTTTTGGGGGTCCGTGATGCTCGACTAGTCGAGGAGATGGCTCAACCGGTCAAGTGGGTCCTTCGACCAGTCGAGGCCTCAGCTCAACTAGTTGAGGTTACGCAAATTCTTGTGCGGCGCGGTTTTCGGACTTTTCCGGACTAGGTGCGTAAGTGGAGTTTCCTAAACTATAAATAGGGTTCCCTAGGGCTATTATAAAGTATTCTAAGGCTTTCTAAAGGAGTTCCAAGGGTTTCTAAAAGGGTTTTGGGGTTTCTAAAGGGTGTAGTAAGGATGAGATTCGAAGTTGTTCAAATCGGGTAAGTCCTCTCTCTTTGTAATTTCTATTTTCATAGTGGAGAACCGTCGTTTTGTGCCGTGGTTTTTTCCCACAAGGGTTTTCCACGTTAAATCTGTCTTCTCTTGTGTGTGCTTGGTGCCATTGGATTGCTATTCTAGATCTAGATCTTTGTGATTTCGCAGGCCAAAATCCCAACAATTTCAAATTTGTTTATTTCTTGCTTCATCCATTTATTTTCAAGCAATAAGCTAAAGCTAAAATCTTAATAATCTCAAATTATGTAAGATAGAGATTGTTACATTTGTATGAGTGGGAAAGGATATCTTCCACCTTTATTCTCCGTCACTGAGTCCCTTACTCAAAATCTACGTTCATTTTGACCCTATAAAATTTGAGATTTTGGACAGCGGCAACTCCATAAAACATTTCTCACATCCTCTTGCTGCATCCTCACATCCAATGCACTCCATTCAGTCTATTCTACATGCTTAAATGTTGGGGCCGACCTGTTTAAATCGAGCCTTTGCCACACTATAGAGAGCTTGGGCTTTACTTGGGTAAACTCATTTTTAATAACTAAATTGAAAAATATTTAAAAGTAAATTGCAATGGTCTAAAAATAGGACCTGCCCATTTTCTCTAGCGGTTGGTAGGAACAGGTTAAACCTGGTCTACCTATAGTGCCATCATTAATGTCATAACCATATTAACTAAAAGCACTAAAAAATTATCCCTATTTGTGTATGGCATAAAAAGGAGCTCATTTCATTTTAGTAAATAATAACACTGTAATAGATAGTATAGTGTGTGTGAGTGATCCATGATACCTCAAAAAACAAAAAACTTAGTAGACACGTGATTAATGTTAACATGAATTACATGCATTTCAGAGATGAAGATCTTTAATAAATAATGACTGTTAACTAAAATGGGATCAACACATTTTCAAGCGTCTATCAAAGATGAAGATTAAGTGAGATCGGAACCACAATGTACTTAAAGCTAGGCCTGAAGCCGATGAGGTGGTTGGTACTGGTGAGGAATTTGCTATAAATTAAGAGAGGAAAGCATCTTTATTACAGATCTTGACAATGTGGATGACTTCCCAGGTTGGAGGCCAGGCACTGATGATGGTGTTGACCTGCACAAGCTTTAAGACATGAAGAAGGGCATAAAATTCAGCTATGTAACTAGCACACCAACAAAAAAGCCAATGTATTCATTTCTAATGACTGTCCCAAAGCCTCCCATTGGGAGGTTCCCAGATGATGAGCCATTGAAGTTGGGGATTAGACATCTTGGTTCAGGAGGGGACCATTTCATTAATCTCAAGCTTAGGTCTTTGACTCTATAGTTCAATTGATCTCAAAGATGCAGTTACCCATTAGGATTGGGTCTGATGCAGTTTTCAGGCTTTGAAAAGGGTTTCCTGCCACTGTAATTTAGCATTTTGAAAGATGCAAACGGTCCCAGTCCTAAATATACCACCAAACATAGGGGAGGGAAGGTTTCCAAAGAAATATCCAAGTCCCAACCGATCATTCCCTGTCCATCTTCCTAACGCCTACCCCACAGGCATTGTGTGGATATAGCTTGGATCCTGGTCATTGACGATGGCATTCTACATGTTTATGATTAATTTGTAAGACTTCTATTAGATGGCCACACATGATTATTGATTTGGACATGACTATTGGATTATTCAGATTAAGCAATCTAGTGGGCCCTACTACAATTGTAATTATTACATTGCAGATAGATTTGGGGTGGAATGCTTGAACCGTGGTGCCCATACACCGTTATTAAAATGGATATGAAAACCTACAGTGTAAAGACTTATAGGGAAGAAGTGTGATGGGTAAGCTTTTCCGGCCCTTTATTTCTATAAATATTATCTTAATCATCTCATTAACACAGACAAAAATTCCTAATTACATTAAGAGGTTTTCATAAGGGTGTAAAGTACGGAAGATTGAGCATCCCCTCTCAGCAACATCGCCAGGGCATGCATTTAAAATTTCAATATGTAATTTTCATTATTGATGTATAGACAATTCGTAGATTACACAATTGGCATTCAACAAAAAAGTGATGCACATTGTCCTCTTTTAAATTGCATGGGACACACCTTGAGTTGGACTCTAGCATTGATGTGTAGAAATGTTCCTTCTACATGCTTTCTATGCTAGGGCGGACATTTTCCTGTGAATGAGTCTCCATTTGAAAAATCTTACCATCAGAATGGACCAGAGATTACAGATTCCCTTCCGTTGAAATGGAAGGATTTCATTCTGCTCAGGATAGGCATCTGACTGCCGCTCAGGTAGTTACACATCCTGAGGGATCTCCTTTCCAACAAATCAACCAGTTTGGGAAAGATGGAGAAGGGAAGCGTTGTGCTAAGAATTTCATCTGCCCGAACCACATTCCAATTGTGGTCCGGTAAAATCAGATCCAGATCAGCCACCCTAGTCTAGAGAATGAGTCCCAAGACGGTAAAATACGTCCCTTCAACTCTCTTACCTTGTGTTATGGGTAAAAATGAACTGATTAGAGAGATTAGGTTGGCTCGGATATCTGTGCATGTCGCGTGATCGGCTGACGTCAACCATGACCAAGGAGCTCCTCAATGGGTCAAATAGTAGTAGTGATCCATTGTGAGGAGATATGTTTGCCCGACGGCTTCGTCCGCAAGGAGATGAAATACCTCCACTTTCTTCGAAAGAGGACGATCACCGAGCCCTCTCACTGTCCCATCCATTTCTGTGCTCCCGTTAAGATCTTTTGTAGAACCATTCAAGTCCTGATCCTACACAAAGCTAAACGTGGGGCTGTGTGGCTCGTAACTTATAAGGGAGTCCCCACACCGTGCGATAAAATGAAGAGGATGGTTATCCCTGGTGCCTCCAAGACTCCATCAAGGTCCCAAGGAAAGGGAGCTCGGCCTTGGTGTTCGAACAGCCTTCGCGAGCAGATCGACAATAAGGATTCAATGTCGAAGACCTGTTCCCATGACACAAACTGTAGTGTTAGAGGAAAGCTCGACCACATCCTACCAAAGAGCCCATCTCAGGAAGGTCTTCCTCAAGATGACCGTAAATCATGAGCTCAGATCAGATGGTCAACCTCGTTCTCTGGCCACATGTTTTCAGAGCTCGACCACTTGATCTTATTGTCACTGAGAAACGGCTGCTAAATGCATGCCCATAATTTAGGGAGCATTTCTATCCACGTAATCGACTCTTGGCCTATAAATAAAGGACCGATCTGCACTGAAAGGTACGAACCAATTATCCCTAAAACCTACTAGACCCAGATCCCTCAAGATTTTTTACTTAGGCATCAGAGGATCCCCTACCTTAGCCAAGGTCTCCTTTGTCATTATTTGTTACAGGTACTTGGGGATCTCGTTAGGGTTAACCAGATTTTTGCATCAACAACTTGTTTTCTATGGGACTCCATGCCAAGATGCAATAAACAAATCATTGATAGCCCTTAAATGCTCTCTTAATTATAGATGGATATCCAAGACAAGTTTAATTACCCAAGGAATTGCATAGATGCATGGTCCATGTTTGGATGCAACATTCACCGGAGACAAGCTCGCCTAATTGAATACTGTCGCGCCCAAGGAACAAGTTGGAATGCAGCCGTCCTAGATAGGCTTCTGAATTGGGAAAAAAAACCCGCTCCTCTTAGAGTTGGGCATCGAATCGAGTCGGATCTAAATGAGTCGGACGCGTCGAGTTTGCTGAGTCAAGTTGTCCCGTGCCCAGCTCTAGCTCCACAGTCACGCCACAACTGTTCTGCAGCATTTGCAATCCAACATCACCAGGACAAGACTGCCGGATGCAGCATGTTGACGTTTCAGGACTCACTTAACGTAGGGCCCAAATCTTGCATGCATGCTATTGCAATATGCTCTACAAGAAATGGGCGTCCAAGAGCTGTGATCCAAATGCAAAACACCAAAACACATGGTCATCCCTTTCCATGCACCCAAATGGACATCTATCTCACCCGGAGATGGATGTCCTTTTTCCAACTGAGCGGCATGCACATCCAAATGGCCCCTAAAATCATATCCTGTTTTCTGAGACAATATGCATACCAAGAAACTGCATTCAACGATTCAGAGCAAATCATTACAAAGCTACTGCTACTACCACTTTCAATGCTTACCTAGCTATTACATTCTCCCCACTCAGGCGAAGAGGTTTTATGTGATGAAGATCTCAATAGCCACATCTCAACACAACTTTGCTATGGAAACACTAAAATTTCAAAAAGGAAAAAATTCTGAATTTTATTATCTATGAACCTTTCGATTAACATATGTACCGTTGACTAGACATTGTTTCGGAAGGATATAAATAATCGACCCTGTTGCGAATAATGATCCGCAGCACTTTGTAAGTTTGAACTAAGACAACTTTTGTCTGATGAACCAACTGCATACAAGGAGATGTTAGAACCACAGAACAAGACCAACAGCTTTTTAGCATAGACTCATCACCTGATGCTGTTGAGATCATCCTTGCATCCATGTGTAGCGATACCCTCCACGCAATAGGCAGTGTATGTCGAAAACCTGCCACAAGTCCTTTTGATTAGACAAGAGATCTATAGAAAAAACAAAATGAACAATTCATGGCCTTAAACCTTGGAACAATGCATACCAATGTCGGAGTTTTGCAGTTATAATCATAAACTGCATAACAAATGAAGTTTGTATTCTTTGTATATTTATCGATTGCTATTGACTTTCAATCCCTGTACATCAGCAACCCAGTGCCATACCATGTGTAATGGATCTGCGCAAATAAAGTGTTTTGTTGAATCCAAGGGGAGATCAAATCCATACTGTATGCATGTGGAAAATATCATAAAGGCAATCTGAGATCTCCACCATCTTCTTAGTTCCAAGCCTTCTGCTATACAGTCGCAACCAAACTGGGAGATCCACAGAACATGGGCAAATTGTAAAGGATCGGCTATCTTTGTGTTAGTGAAAATCAGTATTTCACAAGAGCTGGCAGCGAAGCATAAAGTTCAGCTAAGCATTGGAAAATCCAATTGAGGAGCTGTTCTCTTGGTAGCTCCAGAAGAAGTTCTGCCTGCAAGATATGGTAAAAGAGAAAAGGAATGTGACTTCAATATTTCAGCAGAAGCAAGGACTCTTTTTAACCTAATTGACGATAGATCACTTGATTTGGGGGGCATTTGGAAGTCTCTGCTTTCAGCAGTGGATGGGATGTTACAAGCAGGGTTCGAAATATCAGTATCGCGTTACGTATCACATCCTTGGGATACAAATACATATCGGTTATCGCACGGGATATATCGTTTGCATTGGGTAATTTATCGCACTGTAGGAAACATTGGGAAAATGGTTGAATTTTTCAATGAAACTTCACGGATTGTTAAAATAACCTTAATATACACTTTTAAACCATAACATATCAAAAAAGAAGTGCACATGATAGGTTTCCTTTGTATAGGGTCTTAAGATATGTGTTGTTTGACTGAACTAATGCAACTAGATTCAAATTGAATGCATAACATTTAAAGTGTATGTGGTGATCATTTCATCAAACAGCTCATAAATACTTTGAAATCAGTCTCAATTGACAGCTGGTTGAAGAGAAACTTTGAAAAAAATATATATTTTAATAATGTTTAACTAAAAGATTATTTTCATTTTCCAAAAATTGACAAGGATTTAACAAATCAGTAGATCAGTCCTCATACATGCTTGATTTCATGTTTGGAGTGCAACATGCAAGCAATTTGGGAGAATTTTGAAATTTTCTCAAATTGGACCACCTACACTCAAATTTCGAAATTAGGGTGTATGTGATGATCATTCCATCTAATACTCCTAAATACTTCGAAATTAGTCTCAATTGATAGCTGGTTGAAGAAAAATTTCCCAAAAAAAAAAAAAAAAAAAAAAAACCATGAAGAACCAATGGATATATCAGCACTACATGTGCGTCTCGTATCGAACAGGTGAGATACGAGATATATTGTGGGATATATCGGCCAATGTCGTCGATATTTAAAACATTGGTCACAAGTGAAAGGTGCAAATGCAATTTCCATGTTTGGAACCACCCCAAAGAAACCATAGAGCAGTTCTGCCAAAAAAGCGGAACTAATCCAAATTTGCAGGTACCAAACTGGCCCATAGCAAATTTGCAAAACAGGTAGGCAAACAATAAAACAAGTTGAGTGATTTTTGTATTTTTTTTTTGGAACAATAGACAAGTTGACTGATCCAACTTCTATAACAATAATCTCAACATTCTCAACTATGTATATAATCCATTCAATCCAAAGATGTAGAAATCTATAACTCATTTCCATTGAGTTTCATCCTCGGAAACCATACTATAAATGGGGTATGCAGTGTGCTCCAGTAGTACCAGTACCAGGTAGATGTGCACTCCATGGTGTATGTATCGCATCCAACCTGTCCAACAGATGCGTCCCCTCGGGTTACCTCCGAGGCCTGAAAATCAGCTCAATCCAAAACTCTAGTGGGACACAGCACGGGGAACAAAGTGGGAGGAGACACCCACCCTTGACTCTCACTGGGGCCCACATAGCCTGATTTTTGTCCTAACCGTCTATCCATGGAAGATGACGTGTCTAGACAGCTTGGATTCCATATAACGAACATTGTGACCCCCCAAGCAAACCAAGGGTGGGCATCCCCTCTCAACTTACCCTCTGTGCAGTGGCCCACTTGAGTTTTCATTTAGGCTGATTTTTGGACCCTGGGAATTACATGAGGTGGCACACCCGATGAAAGGGTCGGATGTCGTGAATACATCACGTGGTCCGTCCAGTACCACCGTAGCTTATGGTAGTGCCCGCACCATCAGAGTGCAAGCACTATAGATATGGTAACTGAAGAGGGAAAAGCAAATAAATAGGGCACACTAGGATCTTAAAGTGGAATCCAGAACTCCTATGCTTATCTTCTTACTTTGGCAGTCAATAACAAAACAGATATTAGAACTCAAAGAAGATGAATGTAAATGCATACCTTGATTTGGTTATCCTCAAAAACCAGAGAGTTACGGTGAACATCGGATGTCATTGACTCTGTCATAAGCCTGAACACTTTCTTGCTCATGTTCGTTATCATGCCAACCATCTTGCCTGAAGCATAGATTTTACTGATACCAAGATCAGCGGCCATTCGTCTCACATAAAGCTTCTTCAAAAGTATCTGCACCAGTGAGACCATAGCAAACCAATTGCATAAGAACTGCCATTATCTGTAATACCATGAAATTAGCTGCGTATATACCTCCATGGAGCGAGGCTCTTTTCCATATTGTCGACGCAATTGCTCCATGAATTGCATCAGACTCCAAATGTCTTTTTCAGCAGCTTTCTCAGCCTCGTTAATTAATCCAATCGGGTTA
Source organism: Magnolia changhungtana (assembly GCA_030180095.1). Taxonomy (NCBI): domain Eukaryota; kingdom Viridiplantae; phylum Streptophyta; class Magnoliopsida; order Magnoliales; family Magnoliaceae; genus Magnolia; species Magnolia changhungtana. Next base: position 226,134 of record JASAUF010000633.1, read on the forward strand.
TCAAGATAATTTATGTACTCGGAAGAGAGGTGAGGCGTGATATTTATGTCAAGCTGTCATGAGATGAGAGAGATCAAGAACTAATAAACTCTGTCTAGGTGCCCTACATTTTAAAATCCTACAGGCTTAGGCAAATACCACCACTGAAAAAGCGTGAATTAAGAGAGAAAACTATATCTATTCAGTGATAATGACAGTGCACCTGAACATTTTTGTAAGGAACTGAGATTACCCGGTGCTCTTCAACCTGGAAATCAAACAAAAGTAAATCAGTCTCCCATAATTATATAACTAGAGGACTCCAGTAACCTGTATAAGCAGCCTTCCTATCACTCACTGCAACATTTCAATACATGGCTCATGTAACTATCCTCAGTTGCAAAAAAGCATGAAGGAGAATAGAAGCAGGATTCAAAAGGAATGCATAAGCAGTGCATTTAAAAAGTCAAAAAGCAAAAGGCGAGAAAAGCCTAGAAAGGATCTGTACAAAACACACATCAGAAACTTCAACAGTCATCGTCGTCATCGTCTTAGCCTTGCTCCCGGCAATTTGGGGTTGGATTTTAATGGTAACTTGGCAAAAGTTCTATGATTAGATGCCCACTATGCATAAACCTTCTTTTATCCAGGCTCTTGGAACTGGCAATAGAAGAGGCTCACATTGACACCACTTGCATGCCAACGGAGTCCCGACCAGTATTGACCCCTGGCCCAACTATGACATGAATGCTTCAAAGGGTGAGCAAAAGTAGGGTCTTGGAAGGCAGCCGCTGGCAAAACTGTTAAGCGCGAAGCACCCAAACACATGGAAGGACATGCTTGAGTAGTTGGCTGCTCTAACTAGCAGGGAACCCACTAATACATGATTATCAACATGAGTAACACGACAACACGATCAGGCCCACACTGCATCTTAGACATCTATTATGTGCTACCCATAAAGGGGAATTTGCAAATAGTTGAGTCTAGATCATACAACAACAGACGACCTGTTGAGGATGAACTCAAAAGAAAAGTTGTACTGAACAAAAATATTGAAATATTTTGCTAGGAATTGTTTTTAAGGTATGTAATAATAATCATGTCTAAATTCCTAAACTATAAAAGATAAAAACAAAAAATTGACAAAACTGTTTGAGTTATACAATTGGACTATGGTTTTTTATAATCTCAAAAGAAAAAAAAATAATAATAAAAAAATAATAATAATAATAAAAAGAATAAAAAAGAATAAAAAAGAAGCTTAAAAATACTAGCTCACATTTCAAGCATCCTTAGCAAAACTTGCAAAAAATGAGGCAGAGGAAATGTAGGGACCTAGATTAAGTTAGATGCATAAACAATGACGACCAGAGAGCAAAAAATGAGGTAGAGGAAATGTAGGGACCTAGATTAAGTTAGATGCATAAACAATGACGACCTAGATTAAGTTAGATGCATAAACAAAACTGTTTGAGTTATACAATTGGACTATGGTTTTAAATCTATGGTGGCTGATTGGTGGAAAGATTTCCAGCCACAGGGATTCGCGGGCCATGTCCTCTACACCAAGCTCAAGATGCTCAAAGATAAACTCAGGCTTTGGTCAAAGGAGAATCGCCGAAGGTCGGATCTTGAGATGGACTCCATCTTATCTGAAATCCAGAAGATAGACTCACTCGCTGAAAATACCCCTATGACTAAAGAAGTTTCGGCAACCAGAATCCAGCTCCTTCAATCCCTCTCAGCGAAAATTCTTCAAGGTGAAATTTCATGGAAGCAAAAGGCTCGGGCTAAATGGATAAAGGAAGGAGATAGGAACACCAAATACTTCCACTGCCTCGCCAATATGCATGCCAAGGTCAACCACATTGCCAGCATCACTGTTCAGGGAAAGCGGATCGACGATAAAGACTACATCAGTATCGAGGCCATCTCCTACTTTCAAAATCTCCTCCATTCCGATGGTTGGTTAGACAACTTGCAATTTCAACGCATCACTGAAGCCGATTCCTCCTTCCTGGAACTGCATTTCTCCCTTGAAGAAGTTAAGAAGGCCGTCATGGACCTTGGTGGGGATACGGCCCCGGGTCCTGACGGGTTCCCTATCCTCTTCTTCCAGTCCTTCTGGGATCTTCTTCATGATGATATCATGGCCTACATGAACGAATTTTTCACTAGAGGAAGACTTTCTACCCAAATTGGGGCCACTTTCATTGCCTTGATCCCCAAGTTCGCTGGAGCTGTGGAATTCCGGGACTTCAGACCCATCAGTCTTATTGGAAGTATGTATAAAATCCTGGCTAAGGTCCTTGCTAACAGGCTTCAGAAAGTGATCGGATCCATTATCGCCCCTAATCAATGCGCCTTCATTCCTGGTAGACAAATTATCGACGGGGCCCTTATTGCAAATGAATGCCTTGACTCTACTTGCCGGTCGAATTCCAAATTCATTCTCTGCAACCTGGATATGGAGAAGGCATACGACCATGTAGAGTGGGACTTTCTTCTCTACATGTTGAAGCGTATGGGGTTCGGGGAGAAGTGGAGAACTTGGATGAAGGAATGCATTAGCTCGGCTCATTACTCAATTTTGATGAACGGATCTCCAAAAGGCTTCTTCCAAAGCTCACGTGGCAAAAGACAAGGCGATCCTCTCTCGCCCTTCCTCTTTCTCATTGTCGGCGAGGCTCTCTCTGCGATGATTCTCAAGGGGCAAATGGAAGGCATCTTCGGAGGCATCCCAGTCAAAGGCTTGCACGAACCGGTCTCTCATGTTCAATTCGCAGACGACGTCCTCATTTTCTCGAAAGCGAAGGCAGAAACTATTGCCAACCTTCGTACCGTTATTAGATGTTTCGAAGCGGTTGTAGGTCTGAAGGTTAATTTCGCTAAATCAAAAATTTATGGTACTAATCTGGAGAGCCAGGAGATTAGTGACATTGCCGACTTCTTGGGCTGCTCCCCGGGATCTCTTCCAACTTATTTTCTCGGCCTCCCTCTATGCATTGGTGTCCCCCCCCAGCAATGGGAAAAAATCATCCAACGATGCCAACAGCACCTGTCTGGATGGAAAAGCCGTTTCCTTTCCATAGGCGGCCATCTGACTTTGATAAACGCAGCGCTTTCGAATCTCCCCACTTATTTCATGTCCCTATTTCGCTGCCCTTCCAAGGTACTCAATGTCATCGACACTCTCAGACGCAACTTTCTCTGGCAGGGTAAGGAAGATAAAAGGAAATTCAACCTCATTAATTGGAGTCAAGCATGTCGGCAGATCAAAGAGGGTGGCGCTGGAATCAAAGATTTAAAACGGATGAACCAGGCTCCTATAGGGAAATAGATTTGGCGTCTTGCCACTAAAAACGACAGTCTTTAGAACAGGCTTATAAAAGCAAAATACGGGAAATCAGGAGGGGGATGGTGGATCAGGAAGTCTGTCCTTTATAGGGCCCCTGCAATTTGGAAAGACATCTGGCGCATGCACTTTGAGGTTCACAAAAGGATTGGTTTTGATCTTGGCAAAGGAGATCGCATCAGATTTTGGGATGATATATGGCTAGGTAATGTTCTTCTCAAAGACAAATTCCCCCTCATCTACAGGGTGGCGAAGAACAAAAATAGCTGTGTTGCAGATAATTATTCTACTCAAACTGGCATAGTGGTCTGGAACATTCAATGCTGAAGGAATCTGGAGGATTGGGAAATTGAGGAATTCGCTCATCTTTTGGACTATATTCAGATTGCCTCTCCCATTCACGACCGTCAGGATGGCATTTTATGGAAAATTGATAAGTCATCTGTCTTTTCGGTCAAATCTTTCTTCAAGGACCTCTCGCCCTCCGCCATTCAGCCCTCAGTTCAGCACCCACATTTCATTTGGAAGTACGCCGTCCCCCCTAAACTTCACGTCTTCGGCTGGTTGGCTGGGAGGAACCGCATCCTTACTGTTGACAATCTGAAGAAAAAAGAAATGATCCTGCCCAATGTGTGCATTTGTTGCTTCGCCATTGAAGAAACCGTGAACCATTTATTGATTCATTGTCCCTTCGTTAGATCCATTTGGTCAGCCATCCTTTGCTGCTTCAAAATAATCTGGTGCTTTCCTAGAGATGTGGACACCTTGCTCAAGGCTTGGCACGGGGTTCGTCTGGGCAAACCTCTTTCTAGGCTTTGGAGAATGGCTATTCTGGCAACTTGGTGGGGTGTATGGATCGAACGGAACAATCGCTGTTTTCGGAACGAGTCTAACCCCCCACACTTAGTGTGTTCCTTTGTGAAGGGTTTTATTGTTGAATGGGCTACCCATTTGGATGGGTTTCATGTTGATCTCGCTTTCCTTAACGATTTCTAGGTGCTGCTATCTCAGCAGTTCCTTTTCCTTGTATCTCTTCTTTTTCCTTTAATGCAAGTTGCCTTTCAAAAAAAAAAAATGACGACCAGAGAGTATTTGTTTACGATGACAAGATCAATGAAAGGTGAAGTCATTTCCAAAACTTTTTAAATGCAACCTCCTTGAGAGCTTAGGTATAGAAGGAATCATAAACTCAAATGAGGCCGGAGAACATAGATATTTTCGTAAGATTGAGATGTCTAAAGTGAAAGAAGCTTCAAGAAAGATGAAGATAGGAAAGGCATCGGGATCACATGGTATACTAGTAAGATGTTCGAAAGTACACAGGGGAGACTAGCTTACCTTGGTTGATTAAGTTGTTCAACAAAATTGTAAGAGTATTAAAAAAAATACAGAAGAATGGGACGAATGTGTGTGTGTGTGTGTGTATAATATCAGTTCTCATTTATGCCAAGGAGGTCAACCATCATGGCTATTTTCTTACTTAGACAGTCAATGGAGAAGTTTAGAGAGGAGAATTGATCTCCACATGGTCTTCATTGACTTATAGAAAGCACACAGTAGGGTCCTTCGAGAAAATATGGTGGGTGTTGGGAAAGAAAGGAGGCTCAAGGGGATATATTGACATTATTAAGGAGATATATGATAAAGGGGTAACTAATGCAAGGGCCACTAGTTGAGAAACAAGCAAGTTCTCGATAACAACAGGCTTACACTAGGGTTTGGCGTTGAGCCTATGTCATTTTGCATTAGTTATTGACAAGTTAACTAGGAATTTACGTGAAGAAGTCTCATGGTGTGCGCTATTTGCAGAGGTCTCATGGTGTATATCTTAAGGGGATATGTTGACATGATTAAGGACGCGCGAGGGAGTGGTAATGAATGCAAAGACCACTAGTGGAGAGAAAAGTGAGTTTTTAATTACAATAAGGGTCCCCGGGGTTCAACATTGAGTTTGTATATCTTTGCATTGGTTATGGACAGGAGGTCCCTTGGTCTATGTTGTTTACAAATGACAGTTTTGATCATGGATATAGATATACGTATCATATCGGCCAACACAGTTGTATTGTATTTGTATCGGCATGAGCCGATACGTGATACGGGTTTGTATCGGCCTGATATGGAAAAATTGACCCATATCGGCCCGTATCAACCGCTACAAGGCGTATCGGCACCAATACGGCCAATACGCCCATAAAGGCCCAATTTTGAATTTTAAAAAATAATAATAATAATAATTTCACTCACGTCTTCTCTTCTTTTTTCATTTAAATCATGGAAGAAGCTTAAAAACTCATTTTAGACTAGATCTAGACCTAGTTTATGATCAAAACAAATGATTTGAATGGGATTCAAGAAATCAAAGCGAAGTGGACTAGTATGTGAAAATCGGAAAGAAAGGTAAACCTTGACTTTCTATCTTACATTTCATCTTCTTGTTGTTGTATTCAATGTAATGGGCCCTAGTTCACCAAATCATGCTTGATTCGCGTTCAATTAGGGCCCATTTAGTTGAACTTCAACAATTCAAACCAGCAAGCAACATTCTCATCAAAGAATGGTCCAATACACCGTCCGATACATGGTCAAAAAACACACACACACACAAAAAAAGGGATAGATTCTTAGATATCTCATTTTTTTACCCCTATTTTTCTAATATTTTCATATCTTTTCACTTTAAAAGAAAATTCAGACCGATACGGGCCGATATGGCCCCGATACCAATACGCGACGTCATATCGTATCATTTTTCCGCTAGGCCGATATGCCAACCGATATTGACATTCAAAACTATGGTTTTGATTGACAAGAAAAGGAAAGGAGTAAATGCAAAGCTAGAAACAGGGCTGCAACTTGTGCTTGGGTCAACCCAAACCTGACTGGCCCAACCCAAGTTCAGGTCGGGTTGGATTAGGTTATCAAGGTCCTAAGGTCAAGTTCGGGTTGAAAAATACCAAACTGATTTGAATTCACTAGGTTGGGCACCACGGGTTGGAATTTGCGTTGCAGGTTGGGTCATCTTGAGGTCCGGTTGGTCTCAGGTTGACCCTCAACTTGACCCAACCCACCAGAGTTGCACCCCTCGTAGAAGGGTGCTTTAGAATATAAAGGTTATAAAATTAGCTCGACAAAAACAAAGCATATTAAATGTAATGCTACGAGACAAAGTAATTACAATGTAATTTTAGTAATGGTAGGAATGAAAACGATGAAGTAATTACAATGTAATTTTAGTAATGGTAGGAGTGAAAATGATGAATTAATTAAGATCAATGGCCAACAAGCAACCCGAAATGATAATTTCTGATATCTTGAGCTAATAATTCATGAGAATGGAAAGATTGTGATGGATTTTTCTGAAGAAATTAGACTTGGGTGGATGAAGTAGAGATGTGACTCTCTTTTGGCACTGTTGAGTGCGCTATAGAGGGTCCGGACTCTTGAACTTTTTGTTTCTTCTGGTCACTCTGGTACAGTTGGTGAGCCGAAAGATCAGCATGTTATAGCACAACTATAAGATCAGCATGTTGTATGGGACAAAATGTTGGGCAGTCAAGGAATAACACATTTATAGAATGTGTAGCTGAAGTGAGGATGTTGGGATAGATGAGTGGCAAGATGAGGAAGGATAGAATTAGAAATGAATTCATTCAAGGGAACCTACGAGTAGACTTAGATGGTTTGGTCATCTGCATCAGGGACCTAGAATTGCACCAACTAGAATAGAATGAGTTGGTTCATGTGGAAAGATGGGCCAGGGGAAGGCCTAAAAGGATGTGGGTGGAGGTAGTCAGAAAACCTCTGATAATCTATGGTTTAACTGAAACTATAGTCCTTGATATAGTGGAATGGTGGAACAGAATTCCTGTAGGCAACCAGTTGGATAAGGCTTAGATGATGATCATTTCAAGCATCACTTAGCTGTAAAAAATTGTTACAACTGTAACGGCCCGATCAAACATGAAAGCCTGAAAGATGGGATTCAATGCATTCAGCATTTATTTTTCTATATCCAAAGCAACTATTGAAATAAAAGAACATGAAAAATTAAGAAACTATAACTGAAAATGGACTTTTGAATAAACTTGTAGTACTGTTTAAATTACAATGCTAAAAAAATTACTGTTTGAATTACTAATTAATCAAATCAGGGGTTAAACACAGTTTTCAATCAAGTTTACAACTGAGTGCATTTATTTTTTTTTTCATTTTTTTTAGCTTGAGTAGAACTGTGGAAAACCAAGAGGTACAGAAGATGAAACCACATGGTTGGGGAAGAAAGAAAGAACATGACCAATAGAGCGTTGACATCAAGATCATTGTGGTCATGTTATAGTCTCATTAGTCATGATGGTTCTTTGCATAGAGATCAGAGAGTAACCACTTCAGTCTAAACACACATCTACATGGTGATGTTTCCACCCAAAATCAAGATCTATTAGTGATTAGGCATTGCCATGGCCTGATTTCCCACCTGCACATAATCTGGGTCGAGGTAGAGAATCACATCAGTGTTGATGGTGGGCCAATGTCAGAATATATGTCAGCAATGACAGAAGACAGCACCTTATCTGAGCAAAATAACATCTAAAGTTCCAGTCTGAAATGGATATTTAATGGGGAAATATGCATGATAATTTATTGGCAAAAGAATAATACTAGCATAGTAGATCTGTATGAACAAGCAGAAAACATGACTTTATCAAAATGAAAATGAAAATTGAATTTTAAGATACTCAACTAATCAAGAAACATGATGGGAGACCACTAGAAATAAAAGAGCCGAAAGTCCCGTTATAGCAAAATCCAAAGCTGAAACAACAAGGGCAGAGTTGCTCAGGTAGTGATTCGCACTGTCCATAATTGAAGTGAGAATATGAGCGTCTGGTGGGCAATTAGTTGGGCTCACCCATTCTGTGCCTCTTTTTTCAGATTCAGGGTTGGGAATGGTGCCAAAATTCGATTCTGGGAGGACATATGGTGCTCAGATTCCCCCCTTTGTGAGCTTTTCTTGCAGGTATATGGGATCGCAGCCGTTAAAGATGCTCCTGTTAATTCCTTGTTCTTGTGTATTGGTGGTAAGCTAGTCTATTCACATCTTTGTCTAATCTCTCAAGCTTGCTGGATGGTGTATACACCCCCCAGGTAGCTTGAGGACAAAAGAATTTGCAGCTGTGATCCAACTGGTGTTTTCTTGGTAAAATCACTTACCTATTTCTATCCTCCAATGCTTCCAGTCAGCCCATGGTCTTTTTGAAGATATGATTTGCTCCTATGAAGGCTAAGGCTTTTGTTTGGATAACCTGTATCAATAAAAACTTGACCATTGATCACCTTAAGCTTAGATGGTCATGCCTAATTGTTGTTAGATGTGCTATATGTCCAAGGAATCTGTAAACCGCCTGCTGATTCACGTTAAGCTTGCAAAAAGAGGTTTGGTCAGTAGTGATACATAAATTTGGAGCTCATTGAGTTTTTCCTGAACCCGTTAGGTACTTAGTCAAAGGATGGGCATGCTCCCCTTGGGGATGTGTTGGTCATTTGCTTTGGAAATTGGCTCTGTTGGCTGCTTTGTGGTGCCTTTGGTTAGAAAGATAGACACATCTTCAGAGGTAAGTTGTTGTCAGTTCCATCGATTGTAAGAAAAGAAATTCAGATTTGTCTCTCTTTGTGCAATGGCGGATAATAGATTCATGGGCTACTCTCTCAGCATGTTTAACTCCAACTGGGGGGAAGTCCCAGGTCTTTGGCTACTGGCTGGGAACAGCAAAATCCTAACAGTGGACATTCTTAGACGAAAAGGGATGACATTCATATGCTGTCTGAAAGCTGAAGAAACTGCAGATCACCTGCTCATCCATTGCCCGTTTGTCACGCACATTTGGTCGGACCTTTTATCCCGGTTTAAGGTCAACTGGTGCTTCCCAAAAGATGTAGACCTTCTGTTGAAAGCCTGGCATGGCATTAGAATAGGCAAGCTGAGAACCCGGCTATGGCAGATGGCGATCCTTGCCATATGGTGGTCTGTGTGGATTGAAAGGAACAACCGGTGCTTCAGGAATGAATTAAAGTCCCCTGATAAAGTTGCCTCCAACGCCAAATGTTTTATTGTGGAATGGGCCTCTAATATAGATGTTCTTAAAGATGCAGATTTCGTTTTTTTAGGGATTTAGTTAGCTTCTGCCCCCTCAGCAGTCGCTTCCTCGGTTGTATTTTTGTTTGTAGTTCTGTTTTTCTTTTAATATAATCAGTTATCTTTCAAAAAAAAAAAAAACTGGGGGGAAGTCATTCTATGCAATATGAAGGGGCCAAAGTACTCAGGGAGATGGTCTCCACCTCCAGTTGGTCTCATCAAAATAAACTTAGATGTGTGATCTTTTGGCAACCCAGGTTTTTGACAGTATCAGAGATCGGGCTTGCGATGCCAATGACAGAGTGCTTACGGAATTCTCAGCGCAGGTCAGCATTCAGGACTCTAATTTTGTGGAGGCTGCGAGCCTGCGACTTTGCTGCATGCTGTCAAGGTTGCCATTGATCTGGAACCTATTACCAGTAGTAAATGAATACGATTCAAAAAGCACTCTCTTGGGCCCAAAGGTGGGGTTGATCCTTGGGAATTAGCTAATCAGCTAGATGAGATATGTGACCCACTCCTTAATAGCAATGTGACATTTGCCTTGATTCCAATGGAAGCTAATGACATCACTGACGGGTTAGCCAAATCTCGTGCAGCAAAAGCAGTTTTTTTTTTTTTTTAAATCATCGACAACAGATAGATTGTTGTTCATTTGAGGCCTATTTTCTGTTTTTGGTGATAACTGTCCCTGTTCTGTATTTGTACGTTGATTTTATATTTTCTCTTTTTGCTCTTTCATTATCCAATTCGTCAAGAAAAGATAGAATTTTTTTTAATTTTTTTTTTAAAAAGATGAGAAAAGATAGAATATAACTATCAGTAGTTGATAGAAATGACTCTAGGACTGGGTCGAACAATTCAATGGTCAAAAGTAAGAATAAAAATAAATGGCAAGAACATTGAGAGAGAAAGTACCTTGGACAAGCTCTCAAAAAGCATCTCAAAGAATAGATCGATTCCTACATTTCCAACATCCCCAGTCTGTTGCTCACCAAAGATATTTCCGAATCCTCTTATTCCCATGTCTTTCTCTGCAAGTTGGAAACCTTGGCCAAGATCACGGCATTCTTCAAGAGCTGCAAGTCTCTCCTGATATTCCAGCACAAGCAGACATGATAATTTGGATCAAATCTATATGCGTAAAATCAGTTTCCTTCATATCCATAAGTGTTCTTTGTAAAATATAAGAATTTTCTTAAAATATAAACACTGGGGGCTAATTCAAGTACTAAATACAAAAAAGTACCAGGACCATGGAGTACAGGTTATGAGAAGTACATTTAGGATAAGGAACTGACGTAACCATTCAATGGCATAATAGAACATTCTCAAGATCTGGTGGCTAACTTACGAGCATGGTTCAAAATTCAGTTTTGTGTATCGTATCATTCACCACCAACACGGTTTCATATCATCCCATGCCGCCCAGTATCGGGCTGTTTCAGTCCGATACAGCCATGTTTCTCACGGACAATACCCGTACATATCGGGAAATACGTACCAGTTTTGGACTAAAATAAAGCACAGTGAAATATGTAAAAACTATGAAGAGTTGAGAGGGTGAAATAGAGAACACACCAATGCTTGATCAGATAGCAGCGACTTCACAGGGTAAAATAAGTATGCATATGCTTCTTTATCTGCTCGACCTACCCTTCCACGCAGCTATTTGAAGATAAAACATTAAAATACCATTATTAATTATCTGCTCGAGTAAAGGATTTGACTGCACAATGTGCTCGTAACAATCAACCACAATATGCTCCTATCCAAAGAAACATCAACAGTAAGTATACACCATCTATTAGCATGGCTTGCTATGCAAGACAAACCATATAAAAGTGTTTCTCAGCTTCACAGTCTTCTTGACCAACAACTAAATTACTCCACCTTAGTGTGGATCAATCTACATGAAAAATGTATTGTTAGCATGCTCTTTTGTGTTTTCATGGACCATACTGTTACCCTAACTAATTCAGAAGGTTCTAGAAGTACATCCTAGTACAGAAATGTGAAAATTACTAAGGGCCTGCTTGGATTGGTGGAAACCAAGAAGTAGACGAGGCAAGGAAAACGCCGTGTCTGAGGAAAACTATGGAAGAAGAAAACTACAGAAACCTTAAATAACCTTTGTGATTTAGCATGCATGATTTCAATGGAATGCATGGTATCATCCTTAGCCATCTTATAAAATTCCACTTGTATTGATGATACTATCACGGTATTCCACAATGGCAACAGTGGTCGTAATGGCCACCGCCATTACCGTTATGATATGGGCCATAATGAACATTACGGTTTTTTTAGAAACCTATTTCGGTGCCGTTACAAGACCATTATGGAGCCGTTACGGGTCAATTTTTCTGTTACAATCATAATGGCTAAAACCTTTACCATTACGTAAACATAACCATTTTGGAATGCCTTGATATGTATCAAGGATATCAGGTCAAAACACACCTTTAAGAATAGTAAAATTAAAAATTAAAAAATAATAAACAAACTTGAAAAGGGCAATTTCTCCATAATTTCTTTCAGGAGATTTGTTCTAAATCATAGCTAGGCAACTCCTTTTTGAGTTATTTTAGAAGAAAAAAAATTCTCATTTTTATTAGGAAATTTGAGGTTGAAAAGTGAAAACAGGTCGGAAACCCATTTGATAAGAATTTTTTATTTCTTCATTTGAACTTCAATTTCTTACTCATAACCAATAGAAACAGCTTACTAAGCCATGGATCTGAAGCTTCAATTTTCAAATTTGGAGAAAATCGAAGAAATTTGGGAAAATCCCAAAATCTTCCATTTTCACCCATTTAATTGAAAGTATGACGTCAAAAAATCACTAGACGGTTGTTGCCAGCCGATTCTTAGATAGGATCTAGTTATGTGATTTTTGAACAAATTATTAAAAAATAATGAAAATAATTAAATTATATATATAGCGTTGATCAATAAGTGTAGGGTGGTTTATATGTTCATATTTATGAGTGTAGGCTGATGAACATTTCAGCCACACATTTCGATGTATTGATTGTGTTTTGGTACTTTTTTTTTATAATTTATGAATTACAATAACTCTTTTTAGATATAACTACATCACTTTTATCCCAAGAGTGTGATACATGCATCGATACAGGATACTACAAAAACTAGTCCCATTGAGGGAAAATATATTATTTTCCCGTAGATTCTAGCTATCCAAACAAGCCCTAAGGGCATTTTAGTCATGATTAAAATCTTATTAAAATAGATGGTTAGGATCAAAATTAATGAATTACAGTTTGAATTTTCTCTGAGAAAAATATATATAGATATAAAAATCATAAGCCATTCAGTACATACATATGTAACAGACTCTTTTATGGATGATCAGTGAATGAAATAAAGTTTTCATTACTTGCCTCTAATGTGATTGTTTTAGAAGAGAGATTCTTCTATGTTGGTCGGGTGACTCCAACTTAAAGATTGTTTTTGGTGAGATGCATAAAAGAATTCTTCATTTGGCAACCTAAACTTGGTGCAACTCCATATTTGGTCTATCTTGCAACTTTTGTTTGTGACATTCCCAAATGGTTGACAGATTTTTTGATGCAAGACATGAAATTTAAATATGATATGCAAGATTTCAGGCTTAGATCATACCAATTCAGAAACAATTACACAAATTCCACATCCCACATGAAAATCCAAACATTCAATTAAAGGGGAATCTATGTGGGTCCAGGCCTACACATGATAGGGTTGGATTAATAAAAATTATGAACCAAATGATATTCAAAGATAAGAAATAATCATCCACACATGCATAGTAATCAGTCCCTAATCCAAGGGATTCACCAATTTCAAATCAAGGAACCCTAGGGTAAGAAAAGGGGCATAAACTTAGGGAAAACGTAATCTAGGGCTAGGTTTCGTGAAAAACGGCTATGAGAGGATAAAAAGGGATAAAAACCTGAGCCAAAAGACAATCCCGCGTGTGGACAACTACACTGGCCCAGACGAACGTGCGTGTGATCCCGGCCTACGTGTGTAGGGGCCCACTATTCAGAAAAAGGCCACCTTGGCCCTAGTCGGCCAGGGATGGACTCCAAAACCCCCAAATCTCAGCTCGATCCGATGTACGGTTTGTGTGTGGTACTCCGCCGAAGTTTCAGCCCTCCTGTAGGGCCAAATTTTGAAATTCTGATGTAGGGAGGAGAATTGTTGTAATAGATGATTGATTCGAAGTGTAGATGATGGGGTGAGATGAGAAGAATGGATGGTAGAAGATGGGTAGTAGAGATGGCGATGGATGGGGGCGAATCGGGATAGATGTGGCTTCGCACCACGGTAGTTAACCCTTCGATGAAGGGAGGGCTTCGCACCCAATTAGGCTTCACGACTCAGAGAGTAGGAAAACACAAATTTTTTATTAATCTTCAATGTATCAAAAAAGCTACAAGGGGTGCCTATTTATAAGAAAACCCTATACTCCAAAACTCGCGCCATGTGCACACCTATTACTTGGCGATGAAGTAAACTAAAATAAAAACCAATCAAAGAAATCTAAAGTGTTCACGATGTTCAAAATAACATAAATAAGCAAAATCTAAAATATGATATCAATCCGACTAGTGGGCCATGATTATGAGATCCCATGATGGGCTTTTCTTGGCTATCGGGCCCTCTCTCTTGAACTAAAACTCCGTCTTCTAAATAGAAGACCCTTCCTGGACGCCGTCATCGATCCAGATCGACAGTGGGGCCCTCCTTCTTCTGGCATACGTGCGTAGGGGGGGCGACGTGAGTGTATATGTGCGCGTGATGTCCCCATCAATTCTCCCCAGCTGTGAAGATTTTGTCACTGGCGAAATAAAACTCCTAAACCGCTCCAAGATGTCATGATCAAGTCTCTGAAACTCCTCAGTGAGCCACGTGCTATCTGAAGCTAAGCGTGACTTCCATTTAACCAGGTACTTCTGAGACCGGCCGTCCGACTTTGAAACTATCTTATGGTCCAGGATATCTTCTATTTCCTTTTTGGGTGTGTGAAGGTTAGGTATGAGAGGTAGAGGCTGAGAAAATGAGTCGGGAAAGATAGGTATGGGAAGTAGAGGTTGGGAAGATGGGTCGGGACGGGTAGGTATGGGAGGTAGAGGCTGGGAAAATGGGTTGGGATGGGTAGATATGGGTGGTATAGGCTGGGAAGAAAGGTTAGGAAGAGTAGGCATGGGAGGTAGAGGCTGGGAAAATGGGTCGGGACGGGTAGGTATGGGACGTAGAGGCTGAGAAAATGGGTCAAGAAGGGGCCATGGTTCAAGGGATAAACATGGGGAATGAGGACGGGTAGGCGAAGGGCCGGACAAAGTATTAGCGGTCCCCTGAAAAGTAACTAGATCCTCCACGTTGAATGTGGAACTAATTCCCATAGAAGGTGGAAGATCTACCTCATACGCATTGAGACCGTTTTGTTTTATAATTTCGAAGGGTCCAGTGCTACGCGCGTGTAACTTACGAACGACTCCGGGAGGGTACCACTCGGGCCAGATGCGGACCATCACAGAGTCCCCGATATTGAATTCTTTAAAACGTTTATGTTGGTTTGCAGAAAATTTGTAATGTTCATTACTAGTAGTGATCTTCTACCTGATTTCTTGATGTCATGAATGAATGTGATGCGCAAAAGACTCTGCAAGCTCTGACGGCCTATGGGATAGTGACATAGGGACAAGATCAATAGGTTTCTCAGGTTTATAACCAGTAACGACTTCATAAGGACTAAGACCTGTGGACCCATCGACAAAACTATTAAACACAAACTCGGCTGTAGGTATTACAGTGTCCCATGTTCTTGTGTGCTCTATATCCCTCCTAGGGGGAGACTCATCTGGTAGATCATCAAGAAAGACATCACATAACTCATCCATTACCGGAATGACCTCAGTGGGTAACTCTACACTAGCCTCTAGTACACTCTCTCCAGCCACAAGGCCGCACATGTTGTTTCGCTCAAAATAGTAGTCTTGATGTCCCTCATGGGGTGAGTGCACGGGTGCACGCCCATAATTGATTCCTTGACCAACTCCATTCATTGGTCTATCCTCCAGGCCACCTGCCTGAGATTGGACATCTACCCTAATGGTGGGGTTTGTCCTAGCGATAGTCTTTAGTAAGGTAATGCACACATCAAGTTGATCAAAGCGTTGGTCTATATGTTATTCCCAGCGCTTACCCAAAACCTCAATCTTCTGGGACAGTTTGTTTAGTGACTCTAACAGTTGCTCCATGTTTAGTGTAGGGTGCAAGCCAAAATTCAGCAATATAGTTGTTAAAATATAAGATTTTTTTTTTATTTTTTTTTTTAAAGAAACAACCTAGTTTTTAAAAACAAAAAAGGAAAGTTTTTTTAAACAAGTTAGGAAAGTTTCTTTAAAAAAAAAAAAAGCAACCTAGTTTCTAAAAAATGAAAAAGGAAAGTTTCTAAGAAAAAACAAATTATGAAAGTTTCTAAAAAAAACAAATTAGGAAAGTTTCTAAAGAAACAAATTAGGAAAGCTTCTAGAAAAAACAAATTAGAAAAGTTTCTAAAAAAAACAAAAAAGGGGAATTCCACAAATTCCACAATTTTTATATGCATCAGAGTTGCTGAAATTCCACAAATTCCAAAAATTAGAAAAGTTTCTAAAAAAAACAGAAAAGGGGAATTCCACAAATTCCATCATTTTTATACGCATCAGAGTTGCTGAAATTTTTACTTCCATGCGCATATAAGATATAAAGCCAGCCAATACCAGAAACTACAGTTTCCTCACCATCATGTTTCATATGTATAGCAGTTTTTGTAGAAGTTGTAGAGAGAGATGAGAGAGGAAAAGTTGAGAGAGCTCAAAAACGTGAGCAACCTCTTTTTCTTATTCTATTTATATGTAGGGTTTTCCTTACAAATTACATCATAACCCCCTTATAAATATAAAATTACACATAAGACTCTACTTTGCATATTTACAACTAAACCCTTACATAACGAATAAATGTTCCAACACTCCCCCTCGAGTTGGTGTATGAATATTTGTCATACCCAACTTGCTCGAAATCTCTTGCCACATAGGAGAACTGAGCACCTTTGCGAAAATGTCAGCTAATAGCTAAGTCGATTTGACGAACGGAGTGCACAGTGTTCCGGAGGAAATCTTCTATCGAATGAAATGGAGATCTACTTCAATATGTTTCCTCCCTTCATGGAAGACTGAATCAGATGCAATGTGGATGGAAGCTTGGTTATCACAGTAGGGAGGACTAGTAGAGTTGATAGGGAAACCAAGCTAATAGATCTCAACCGTAGAATCTCAAAAGTTCCCTGAGCCATAGCCAGATATTTTGCTTCCACATTGGATCTAGACACCACTGGCTGTTTTTCACTTCTCCAAGTCACCAGATTACCTCCAACAAAGGTACAATAGCCAGAAGTTGACTTTATGTTAGTTGGACACCATGCGCTGTCAATATCAGAATATCCAATAATATGAACATGTCCATGATTAGCATAGAGAATACCACGTCCTGGACAAGATTTCAAGTATCTCAGTGTACGGTACACAACATCAAGATGTGACGATTTCGGCGAATGCATGAACTTGCTAACAACACTCACAACCTGAGTGATATCCAGCCTTGTAATAGTTAAGTAGATCAGCTTCCCAACCAATCTTTGATACATGCCAAGGTTTGTCAGACTATCACCCTCAGATTCTTGTAAAAAATGCTTTTAATCCACAGGAGATGAGGCAGGGCGAGTACCAAGCTTACCAGTCTCATTTAGCAAGTCTAGAGTGTATTTTCTCTGAGATAGATACCCTTGGATGAACGGGCAACTTCAAACCCTAATAAGTATCGAAGAGGACCAAGGTCCTTAATTTCAAATTCCTTACTCAGCATCTGTTTGATATGTTCTATAACATTCAAATCATCTCCAGTGACAATTATATCATCCATGTAAACGAGTATAATGGTTCAACTCTCTTGCCGAGTGTGAACAAAAACAGTATGATCCAATTGGCATTGCCTAAAGCCAAATGAGAGGATTGCATAACCGAACCGGGCAAACCAAGCTCTTAAAGATTGTTCGAGGCCATAAAGAGCCTTTTTCGGTTTACACACTTTCCCAGTCTCTCCCATGAGCTGAAAGCCTGAATCCCGGGGGTAAGATCCATATAAACTTCTTCAGTCAGATCCCCATGAATGAAGGCATTCTTAACGTCCAGTTGATATAATGGTCAAGAAAGATAGGACAATGGTGCACGACAATGGTGCACGTAAATGCAATCTTGTCCTGAGTAGCAGCGGGTGCTAACATTACCCGCCTGTGAACCTCCTCAATATGAACAATGGAATATGCTGCCTAAAGATAGGAAAATGGAGTTGTAGCAACAAGTTGGGTCTTGAGGGCCTCATATTCACTATTTAATCCAGCCAAAAAATTATATGTTTTTGCTTTATCTTCCCGTATCCTCACAGTCTCTGCACTGCGGCCATCTTGAAGCTCACTCAAGGGTTGCAAATGACTCGGTTCTTCACAATGACTCTTTAGTGCACCAAAATATTCAATAACTGACAAATTCTCTTGGGTGAGAGAATAGAGTTTAGTGGTCAACTGGAATATACAAGGCTCGTTAGATATGGTCTCATATGTCTCATTGAGGGATTTCCACAGATCGGCAGCAGAATCATAGAAGAAATAGGAAGAGGCAATACCCAGTTCCAAAGAGTTGAGGATCCAATTCATAACAATAGCATTTGAGGAATCCCACACATCAATCTGTGACAATTGTGATGAATCACAAGATTGAGAAGTAGACGGCCTCTTGGATGTGCCAGTAAGAAATCTAAGTTTCTCCTGCCAATAACATACATGCGGACAGCCCGGGACCACAAAAGAAAATTGTTTCCATTAAATTTTGTGGAGGTAATTGAAAATTGTAGTATGAGCAAAACCACCAGCAGGGAGATACACTCAGATCCGGTGTATACGCTAGACCTCCCCCCTCAAAAAATCCCCCCCCCCCCCAAAAAAAAGGTCCAGCCGGACCACCTTTTTGCTAAAAAAACGTCTCGATTCTACATAAGGGCAGCATTCCTTGATAGATCATCAAAAAAATGGTCCATAATGAGTGGATCCCAAGGGATTAAAAACCACCGATTCAGAAGAAATCTGAGAAATTGACGATTTGGGGCCATTTTCCAGAAAAAATGGTTAAATCCATTTATATATATATATATATATATATATATATATATATATAAGTATACCAAACGAATCCAGAAATTTATGAAAAAATGCTCATAATTCCCCCCGCATCAGAAATCCTTCGGGCCTCGATCCTTCTTGTTGTATAGATCCTCAAAATCACGTAAAATTGATCAAACAAAGCTCCGATACCAAGTGATTTTGATAGAAGTTGTAGAGAGAGAGAGAGATGAGAAAGGAGGAAAATTTGAGAGAGCTCAAAAACATGACCAACCAGTTTTTCTTATTCCCGTTGTATGTAGTGTTTCCCCTATTTACAAATTACATCATAACCCCCAAATAAATATAAAATTACACATAAGACTCTACTTTGCATATTTACAGCTAAACCCCTACATAACAAATAAATGTTCCAACATGTATGACTGATTTCTGATGTGCCCATTCTGTAAATTCTTTCAACCATCTTGCTTATTTTAATCCTGCTCTCCTAGACTTTTATCCTTCTCTTGCTGCCTTATAGAGCAGCCTGATTGCCAGGTCAGTGAATGGGACTGCTGTGAACACTGATATTAAGGGTAAGATTGAACAATAAACTGGTATTTATTTGTTGGCCCAAAAGCAAAACCTTCTTCCGCAGACAATTGTTCTAAGAACCAAATCAAATTATTGTTAGCCATTACCATTGGTCAAATATGACCCAAGATAAAAACACGTACCATAATGTCAAGCATGGAGTCATCAGTGTAAGTCTACTCAATATGTGATGTCCTGCTTAACTGTTTTGTTGTGGATAAAACATCCTCCAACATAATTATAAAATCTTAATAGGAAAGGTTGCATATCTAAAAACCTCACTTCTACACATGTACTTCGCAGCTAAGACGGACTCTTTTTGCCTCCAAAAATCAACAGGATTCTTCCAAAACTAGATAAATGTG
Organism: Magnolia changhungtana; assembly: GCA_030180095.1. NCBI lineage: Eukaryota > Viridiplantae > Streptophyta > Magnoliopsida > Magnoliales > Magnoliaceae > Magnolia > Magnolia changhungtana. Next base: position 245,774 of record JASAUF010000633.1, read on the forward strand.
ATGATACAAATAAAGCAAAATCATCACCTGATACAACTGTGCAAGCCCAAATTGGTGAACATCTTGAACTATTATAGTGTTAGCATTTTGAATGTCAAGCCCACTTTCAACTATATTTGTGCATATAAGTATCTTTGTTTCTCCTTGAGCAAACCTCTCCATGGTTTCTTCTAGCTGCTTTGAATATTGCTGCCAAAAGTATACATAATGTCATGTCATCAGAATACATAAATGATGTAATCACCAACCTAGTGATGAAAGACTGACTTAAAAAGTTGAGAAGGATAATCGGTAGTTCAGATTTCCAAATGTCAACAGTGCATAAAGTAGATTTAAAGGATAACAGTATGAGATACAAGCAGTTTGTTTGTCGCCTACCCTCTGTTTTATAACAATTGTAAACACCTCCCCCTGTTTTGGATTATTGTGAGTACCTCCCCTCCATTAGAGAGGTTAGAGGAATTTGTACCAAATGACAAAAACACCCTCATCTGAGGAGTTCATTTTGCCTGCATGTGAGGCCCACTATTATATATAAATGGTATCCAGCCTGTCCATCAAGGCACTCCATAAGTATTGGATTCTCCGAAAAAAAAAAAAAAAAAAAAAAAAAGGCTAATGCAATCATCAAACTGAAAACAATGGACAACCACCCCAAAAAAAAATTCCAAATTCACGTGGTGGGCCACCTAATGGTGGGATTAGCCTGATTTTTGGGGTGTCCCATTTTCATGGTGAAGCAACCAGCCGAACGGGTTGGATGGCATACATGAACTACGATGGAACCAGTGTTGAGAGTATTGGCATCATCACATGTATCAATGACCGGGGATACGGAAACATGTATCGACATCACCGATACACAGAAAATATCGCCATCTAAAGGAAACATTGGGAAAAAGGTAGAATTTTCAGTGAAACTTTAGGAAAAGACATGTAGGAATCAAAATATACGCGCGCGCACACACACAAAAAGCTATACATAATAGGGGTTTTTACCCGAAAATTCTAGGGAGTATATGATATTCCCACAACATGCCCAGACTCTCCATATTTACCAAAACGTTCCTCTTACGATACAAATGGAGGATGAGAAGTCGAAATTGCCCTCCATGAGGAGATTTAGGAAGAACCGGAAGCCCCAGCTTTCCGCCGATGTAGAAGGGAATTATGCTCTCAAAAACCAGAAGCTAGATTGGCCCTAACTTGTTGTGTTTCCGAAAATCCAATCCGATCACTGGTTGCGCGACCTAATTTTAGGTATAAAAAACCAGCGCCATTTGTGATTCAGGTGGACCATACGATTGAAAACAGTGTACATGGAGATGCCAACCCTCCAAGTTGTTTCCCTCAGTGTGACCCACCTAAATCATGAATTGTCTTGATTTTTGAGGAATCTAATGGTTGGAGTGGATTTCTTATAATCATCACGGTGGGCCCTATAAAAAATCATCGTTGGACATCCCTCCAAATTGTTTCCTTTTGTATGGCCCATCTAAATCACAGGTTAGCCTAGTTTTTTTTTTTTTTGTTTGCAATGTGCCTAACATGGGATTACACAACTAATGGTTGGAGTGGATTTCACATAAACATTATGGTGGGCCCCGCCAAAAATTGGCAATGTTGTCCTTCCCACGACTGCTTGAAGAGATTTAGCTTGTCTATTTAATTGTCTATTTAATAAAAGTAAAAAAAAAAAAAAAAACAGTTGTCTTATGAAAATTTCCCAATTTCAGAGGCAAGAGGCAATCACGCAATACTATAGAGGCATATCTCCACTTCTCGACCATATCTACATATTGCTTTCTTCTAGAGGTAGCCAACAAATTGCAGAGATTTCCCAAATGTGCACTTTAATCATATATGCTATGACATAATTGAGAAAAATAAAATAAAATTATATAGCATATATAGGAACCTCTCACTATCATCTAACCAATGTAAGCAGACTATTAGATACATACTCAAGCAAATATGGAGTATATGTAGCTTTAAATGAAATAAAGAAAATAATTAAGGATAAAAAAATTTTAATAATGTATCAAATAAACCAAGAAACCACCTTTCCATGAGCAATCGCAATTGCAACATCCGGAAATGACTGCTCAAGAAATTCCAGCACTTCTTCAAGTCCTGTAAGATCAGAATGACTGAAGAAATAAACATAGAGAAAACCCAATAAATGACTGGATAACAAGAATTTGCAAACCCTATGCATGCCAATGCAAGGTAAGTTCACCTTAATACAATTAGTTCCAGAAGTTCTATTTTCGCTAGTCCTTTCCAATGAGAACAAGTGAAGAAAATATGAAAGTTAAGCTAGTCCTCAGCAACGTTTTAAATATCGACGATATCGGCCGATATATCCCACGATATATATTGTATCTCACCTATGCGATACGAAACGCACAAGTAGTGCCGATATATCCCACATGTTCGATCCGGTGAGCATTTCAAATTTCCGATCCCTTTTTTTGTTGAAATTATGTTAAATCAGTGTCAAATGGTTACAAATCTATTGGTTCTTCATATTTTGAATGAAAAATCATGGAGTTGGAGCTTTGATTTGATATTCATTGGTTCTTCATGTTCTCCCTTTTTTTTTCCAAAATTTTCCTTCAATTAGCTGTCTATTGAGATTAATTTCGAAGTCGTAGGAGTATTTGATGAAATGATCATCACATACACTCTAATTTCGAAATTTGAGTGTGGATGGTACGATTTGGGAAAACTTGAGGAAATTTCTAAATTTCCCCAATTTCTCCCAAATTGCTTGCAATGTTGCACTCCAAACATGAAATCGAGCATGTATGAAGGTTGATCTACTGATTTGTTAACTTCTTGTCAATTTTCGAAAGCTAAAAATCAATTTTAATTAAAATTTAATAAAATATTTTTTTTTTCGAAATTGTTCTTCAACCAACTATCAATTGAGGGTAATTTAGAAGTATTTAGAAGTGTTTGATGAAATGATCATCATATACACTCTAAATGTTATGCATTCAATTTGAATATAGTTGCATTAGTTTAGTCAAACAACGCATAGCTTAGGACCCTAGACAAAAGAAACCTATTATGTGCACTTCTTTTTTGAGAAGTTATGATTTAAAAGTGTATTAAGGTCTTTTTAACAATCCATGAAGTTTCATTGAAAAATTCAGCCATTTTCCCAATGTTTCCCCATGTTTCTCAAAAAGTGCGATAAATTGCCTGACAAAAACGATATATCCCGTGCGATAACCGATACGTATCTGTATCCCAATGATGCGATACGTAAAGCGATACCGATATTTCAAACAATGGTCCTCAGAATAAGATGCTGCAAATAATAAATAGGCGCACTTGTATATATATGTAAAAGCCCACCCCACTGGCACCCATGCAACAAACAGGTGCATGCACACATATATTAGCTGTCCGAAAAATCATTGGGGGAATAATATTTAGCTTCTAGTTCAATATTTTCCACTTCACTTTATCCCACGAAGTCAGCTAATTGTGAAGACATGCATTAATCATTGCAACTGTCAGATGGTATTTTATATCAGTGTAGTTTCCCTGGAAGTCCTGAATGGCCCCTTACTTTAAATCCTTTCAATATTATATTCCCAATAAAGAATATAAGGGCCTGTTTGGATTGCTGCCTTTCAAAAGAAAAAAAGGCCTGTTTGGATTGCGGTGTAAAAGTGCAATGATTACAAATTACAATACCTATGTCCTAAAAATAGGTAATTTGACCAACAATTCTTGTGTTTGGATAGGCCTGGTAAAATAATAATGATGATACTTTTACGTTATTGAAATGTCAAATCAACAGGGAAAATACACTGATTCCCTTGTTTTGGATAAGAGATTTCTACTACATTACAATGTAAAATTGTAATGATTACAAATTCCTTTACCTGTCCTCTATTACATCTGCATTTGACGGCCAAATTACATATTTAAACACTGCAAAATCGTAATGATAGAGGTTTTACATCGAACTACTGATGTAATTCGCAATCTAAACAGGCCCCAATTGGTATGACACGAAGATTAACATAACAAGTTACGAATTTAGAACAAAACATTTTGACTTGGCAAAGAAACACTAAAGAGCTGGGCTGAATGAAGAAACGTGTCCATGCAAATATCCAGTACTTGGTTACCTTTTATACGAGGCAGTACATAGAAAACTTGTCCACCACGATCGAGCTCAAACTTTATTGCTGATAAGACTTTTTCCTCACTATAAGATGAAAGATAAGTTTTTATAGGGACTCTTTCTGGAGGTGGTGTAGAAATTAAACTGGAAACAAGAAGACGATTATTAGGAAAGATTCAAAATTTGAAGGTCCAATGGGTAATTACAGCTACAAAAAGAAGATAGACATAATCCAGGAAAGGAACAATAGGTAAATGGCTGAAGAACATTATAAATAATGGAATTTGCAGTGATCTAACTATATAGAAAACGTATCACCCAGTCACAGACTCACAGTATACATGTTGGTGTAGATATGGACATAACATGTCCAAAGCATATTTTGAGAGTGATAACATAGGACATGTAACAATTTGGTGGCACCTAAATAACTAAAAAAGTAAAAGATATAGAGGAAAAAGTTTTTAGGAGTGATCCTTCGTATGTTCGCACCAGACTCCAGATCTAGTTAGGAACATGAAACGATTGCATCTGAATGCACCCATATGCAAGCATAATGTTATCCTTGCCATGCAACAGTGGGCAGGCTTGTGAACCAACATATGTAAGTGAAATAGAGTTAACCAACAGGGAAGGTTAGAATTAGCTAGGCCAATCTTAAGTAGGCCTCCATGCTTGAGAAGCCAAGCATTTGCAGCCATCATAGAGTAAAAGGTATATAATATAAAATGTTATGTGATACCTCTCTAGAAGAATCTGTGATAGACAGTTTAGGCAACATAAAATTATGAAATTAATAGTTTATGTTGATAGATGACCAAACTGCAGTCAGTTTAATATGTTTAGGCCTAGGATAGCAATCACAAAAGCCACACAATGGCAATTTCAAGACCATGCAAATATGCCTAAGTTGACATTAATAATGTTGTGATAGAGCTCTAGAAGAATATGTGATGCACAGCTTAGGCAGAATTAAATTATAAGATTTAAAAGTTTATAATTGATAGATAATCAAACTGCCCTCAGTCTAACATATTTTGTTCTCCCACAAAAGGTATGCCTAAGTTGGCTTTTACAGAAAATATTAGAGAACAAAATTAGTACTTAATCCTTACCCGATCTTTTTTTCTGTTTTTTAACTGTAGACCTATCATTCACCTAGTCAACCTTCATTATCATCATCTAAGCCTTACCTCAACTAATTGGGGTCAACTACACGAATCATGTTCCACCATTCCACTCTATCAAGGACCATAACTTCAGTTAGACCATAGTTCATTAAGCCTTTTCATACTACCTCCACCCATGTCTTCAGGCATATTGCCCAGTCAACTTTGCAAGAAGTAAACATATTCAGAAAACTAACACCTTGACAAAGAAGGTAGTGGTGAACATCCAAGAAAGAATATACCACATCAACAGAACAATTTGATGACATGCATACTTATGCAACAACCCCTCATGCTCCAAACAATCACTTAAGCTTGAGAGACAATTGAAGAAAAGCACACGTTGCAATAGGGTTCTAATGATCCTTATTTAAAATAAACCAACAGCAGCCTTTCTAAGCCCTCACACATCCCTACATATGGCAAAACATGCCAACCTGGAGCATCTAGGATATCCCTGTAGTGCAGATGAAGTGACCCAAAATCGGGCCAGTCAACTCATTAGGTGGGTCATACATGTAGAAAAACATTGGATGGTTTAAAGCAAAACCGCCAATGCAGTCCACATTCAATGGAAGTCCCACCTAGAGTGGACCGGCCAGATGCCCACCTGATTCATAGCTCAAATGTCCCATATGCGTATCAGGTTGGCAAATAAAGTCCACTTGTTGAGGTGTATATGGAGAGATGTGTATGGGCATAGCAAAACTCACCAACGGCAATTTAGTCATTCCAAAATTGAATTGGTACAAGTATTATTTCATCAATTATATCAAGTGATCAACCACCATCACTTACTATAGTTATTGGTGACTAAGTGACTTGGGTGGCAATAGACAAACTTCACATTCAAATCCATAAGAAGCCATTACCTAGCATCACGGAACCCGGTCAACGCCAAGTACAGAGTTCTTGGTATAGGTGTTGCAGAAAGAGTGAGAACGTCAACTGAGGTCTTGAATGAAGCAATCTTCTCCTTCTGTTTGACACCAAATCTCTGTCAAGACAAGAACCCAAAGAATGGGAAATCAGGCATTCTCAATGAAATATGGCATGCCAATCATAAATCATAAACAGTGGCATAATTATGACTTGCACCATGGCCTAATGCATCCTTTTCAACAAGTGTGACCCAAGATTCCAAGGCCCATGATCAGACTTAGATATGATCATAGTTGTCAAAAATCTACAGTTTGCAATTCACGATTTGAGTCAAATCTTAAGCAAAATCCCTTTATAGATGAACCCAACGATTCTATGATTTGAATCCTACAGTTTACGATTCAAACTATACTTGTTATATTCTATTTTAAGCCCTACATGGCTTTCATTTTATGTTTTTAAATTGGTGGGGGCTTTAAGAATTGTTTAGAAGAAGTCAATTATTTTATTTTGTTCTTTATAAGAGATTAAACGATAGATATTCTCTTCAATGTTAAATCATGTTACATTTTCTTAAGATTTCTTACTTCTTAACTAGCTGAAACACTAAGATTTTTTACATTTTAACTGGTTGAAACACCAAATTGATGTAGAACTCATCCGGAATGTTTGTATGGCTGGTTGCGATCATGTTCACCTATATTGTGCTAATGATGGTTAGAAATCAAACTTTCTTCAGTCTACAGAAGCAAATGCTGCATTTTCCAACAACACTCAAAGAAAGATAAGAAAAAGATAAATTATTTAAGGATTCTTGTTTGTTTTTCAAAGATAAATTTCTTAAAAGACAAAAAAATAAAGGAAAGACAAGAATCCTCTTAACACTAACACAATATGGTATTACTTGGTGCATATTGATGGGAAACAGATGATTGATGAGTTAATATTTTTTCTGATTTATTCAGATTTTTGAGATTTTTCTTCAATTTTTTAAGAAAATCATTTTTTTTAAAATAAATAAAAATCTTATGATTTATGATATGACTTGTATTCGATTTTCAACCCTCATTATGGTATGCGATATAATAAACGATTTTGACAACATTGGATATGATGGGCCTCATTGTAGATGTAGTATGGACCAAACACTTTCCAGCTTAGCATTTCTTTCCATCCAATCTATCACTATTACTCCAATCTGGTCATGTAAGGCTCCCCCTAAAGTAACTCCTTTTACTTGGCTAGAGAGGAGAAACAAGATCCTTACCATTGATAATCTTCGGAAGCGATCAACGATGCCACCGAATGCCTGCCTCATCTGCCTCAAGGCCGAAGAATTTGTCGATCACTTATTCATCCACTGCTTGTTCTCCAAAATTATTTGGTCTGGCATCCTTTGATCTATGTTCATCCCTTGGATGACGCCAGTTCCATTGACAGTTTGTTCTGTTCCTGGCATGCTGGAGGGGGTGGATATCTGGGCAAGCCTAGATGGAGGGTTAGTTTGCTTGTTGCTTTTTGGTGCATTTGGATGAAAAGGAATAGTCGTCATTTCATAAATCAAAGTGGGTCTGCTGAGGGGGTCCTGAATCAGGTTCTCTTGTACATTAAGGAATGGGTGCCTTGATTGTAGGTTGGGTTGGGGGTTATGAGTGGGTCATGGGTTGTTCCTTGGTCATGTACCAGTTTTTCTCTCATGTGTGTTGCCTTTCTGTTTCTTTTCTTGTCGTTTCTTTCTTCTTCTTCTTTTTGGCTCTTGGCCTTAATAAAATTGCATATTTGAAAAGATATTTAGATAAAAATATTATCAGTTGGGTAAATTACCAACACGCCCTTGGGTAATCGGGTCAATGGATATGATGAGGACATCGGGCCATCATATAGGGTCTACCAGAGGATGAGGAGAGCCCAGACGGCAGCCCCAGTTTCGTCATGGATGGATGACATTTATATGGGGCCTAGTAGGCCACTTTGAAGACCCCACATGCATGGTTCGCGCATCTAGAAGACCTCATACTAGAGAGATGTGTGGGTTGCTATCAGAGCATTCATCCATTAGATTGCGATCGTTGGCCCATCTGACCGTCAAATCATCATCTACAGGACATCGGACAGTTGGTCTACTCAGATTTTGGACCACATGAGTCACTAGTTGTAGGCATTTTTAGTTTTACGTTATTTTGGACATGATTGATGGATTGGAATAGGGTTTGATGATTTAGATTTCTTATTTTAGAGTTTACACAATTTTTTTGATAACTAATGGCATTATTGTAATTTTTACTTTTTGTGAATATAAATAAGAGAGAGGGAGTGGACGTGCAGACCCTAGCACATATTTTGAGGGAAAAAAAAAAGAAGAAGAAGAAGAATTAATCCCTTTATCTCATAGCCTAGGCCCCAAATCCATGGGTTATACCCCCTCATGGGCCCCATATCCATAGGTTCCACCTCACATGAGCCGCCCGCCTCACACGGGCCCAAAATCCATGGGTTCTTCAGGCCGCCCACCTCGAGTGTGCCCCTGCATCTCATAGGCCACCCCACTCAAGCCTGATGTGAAAATGCCCCCGCATTAATCACCCCCGGTGAGGAATCTCGAACACGAGACCTCCCGCTTTGATACCAATTTGATGTTGGATAATTAATCACTTACTCTAAAAGCTTGAACTAATAGAGCATGACAAATTAATCCCTTTATCTCATAGCCCAGGCCCCAAATCCATGGGTTCCACCCCCTCGTGGGCCCCAAATCCATGGGTTTTGCGGGCCGCCCACCCCGAGTGTGCCCCTGCATCCCACAGGCCACCCCACTCAAGCCCAGTGTGAAAATGTCCCCGCATTACCCATCCAAGCCTTAGATCATTCTTTCCTTTTCTTCCTTTCTTCCTCCTTTCTTCTCTCAAACCTAACCGAACACCAAACCACTTCAAAACCCACTTGTACAACCTATCCCCGTGACCGTACGCATGTGCGCACGTACGGACGTGAAAGGCTGTCCACGTAGGCAGCCACTTTCCCCACTCTTTCCTCTTTGTTTCCCTCATGAAACTTTCTTAATAAATTCCTATTTCATTCCACACACACACACACACACACACACACACACACACACACACACACACACCAACCCTAATCTTCCCCAAATCCTAATCCTAAGTTTCCTATTTTGAGCCTTCAGCCCCAAATTGAGTCCAAAACTTGAAATCATAAATCTATTTGAGTGTTGGTACAATCCTATGCTAGAACGGGATTTCCACATCTCATAGGGACCATTCTTTCGTAGTTTTATATTGATTATGCATTGTGGGTTGATAACTTTGGTTGGAATCTAGCTAGTTAAATCTGATTTTCCTATTCGTGGTAGAATACATGGTTTTTTCTTATGCTTGATTTAATTGTATTAATCTGTAAGTTGATCTTACTTATCACGCTAGCTTAGAAAACTTTCATACCGCATCAATTTAGGTATCAGAGCCTAGGCCTAGTGTAGGTTTAGTGTCCCATCTAGTTCCCTAGTTCATAATAGAGGATATAAACCCTAGATAAGTTGTTGAATTTTCTGACTTGGTATTTTACAATTCCCGTATTGCTGGAATTTCCAGATTTGGTGACTTTTAAAGTTCCTTATTGCTGAATTTTCAGTTTTTTGCATTATTAGAAGTGTCATAAGGCTGTCCATTCAGTTAGAGCATTCAAATTCATCATACATAGAGCATAGGTAGAGGTGGGCATAAAGTCGAGTGGGACCGGATTGGGCCCAACTTGACTCGGTCCGAAATTTTCAATGCTTGACCTAAACTCGATCCAATCCGTGACCGAGTCCGGGTCCTCTGACTCAATCCGATCCGTTACACTGCTGGCCTAACCCGAACCAAGTCCGACTCGATCAGGGAAACCGAGTTGGATCAGGTTGAGTATGGTTCAGATCGAATCTTCTGTGACCCTAAAAGAGTTTCAATGGTACACGTTCAACCCCCAACTGCTTTTTGCAATGTGGTCCACTTGATCTTTAGATCTGTCTTATTTTTCATCTCAAGCCTGAAGACGAGCCCGCCAAATGGATGGACAGTTTGGATATAACACATACCTCATGAGGACCCACAGAACTTGTTGATGTCAATACACCAGAACAGCTCGCCTGGTGCGTGGTACACCTGCCCATCCGCGTCCGGCTTTTTTTATTAGGAAGAGGATTTCCTACATGGTTGCATTGGGATGCTATGTGGGCCCATAGTGATATTTGTAAGAAATCCACACCGTCCATCTGTTGTGGGAGCTCATTTAGGACAAGATACCAAAAAATTGGTGGATCCAAAGCTCAAGTGTGCTGGACAAGAGGGAAAACCGAGGAAAGAGTTTCTTACCGTTGAAACCTTCTTGTTATCTACTGTTATCTACCCTGATATTTATATGTCATCCAAACCGTTTACAAGGTCACTCCCACTCGGATGAAGTGAAAACCCAAAAACTTCTTCTGATATTAAACTCTGTGGCCATGCGAATGTTTCAAACGGTGGTCACTGAATCTACACTGTTTCCTCTCGTTAAGGGTCACTTGAGTTTTGGATACACTTCATTTTTGGACGCATGTCCTAAAATGAGCTCCCAAAACGGACGGACGGTGTGGATTTATCACAAACATCACAGTGGGACCCACCTAGCGTCCTACGCAGGTTCTTGCGAAAGGTTTTCGCTTGAAATCCGCGTCTGTCAGAGCTCGGTGCTCGATGCACCTTGAGCCACGGATGAGAGGACGGATTGCTTACTCCACCTGCCACCAGCCAGTCGGTGCTCTGTGGACCCCACCATGATGTATTTATTTCATCCATGTCATCCATCTATTTTTCTAGATCATTTTATGGTATTAAACTAAAAATGAGGTATATCCCAATCTCAAGTGGACAACATTACAGGAAAGTGTTGAATGAACATTGTGCGGATCCAATCGGATCAGATTCTCGATCGGATCGGTCCAGATTGACCATTGATCCGAACTCGATCCAATTTATGGTCGGATCTGACTGGGCCAACTCGATCCGACCCGATCCTGGCCTTCGGGTCGGATTTGTCGGATCGGTCCCGTTTCTGCCCAGCTCTAAGCGTAGGTGCATCATATTGTAGTGTCTAGACATAAGAGTTATTTCTCGTCATAACATAGTCTTCATCTTTGTCAAGTAGTCCTTGGGGTCGTGTCTAGTAGAGTTCTTGGTTTATGCACACTCGCGCAGGTTGTCGTTTTGGTCTATCCCCCACAATGAACATGGAACAGCTTGTCAAGGCTATTGAAAACATCAATCGTCGCCTCACAAATATTAAGAACCACCAGTGGACCACTGCCACCTAACTTACCGCAAGTAACCAACGCATAACTCAATTGGAAGCGTCCCATCAGGCTAACCCCAACATTGGGAAAAGATCACAATTCTCAAGCTAGGAACAAGTTGAAGATGCGCCTGATAGGGAAGAGCCTATTAGAGGATGTGTGAGGTACCAAGGTCAGGGAGTAGGCCGTGGAGGGGTGCGTGCTCAACCACCCCGCAGAGAGCTCCAGGACCACTATGAACCTGAGGAGAGGATGATGAAGAGTGTAAAAGTTGACACTCCTAGTTTTGATGGTCGCCTAGACCCTAAAGTTTTCCTGGACTGGCTAGCAGACATGGACCACTTCTTTGAGTGGTATGACATGTCTGAACAACGCCAAGTTAGATTCTCTAAGATGAAGTTAGTGGGTCAAGCAAAATTGTTTTAGACCAACGTTGAGCGTATCATGGGAAGGCGTGGGGAAGAGCCAGTTGTGCTCTAGGCCAAGATGACAGAGGTCATGAAGGAGATGTACCTCCCGCTTTCCTACCGCTAAAAGCTCTTGGATCAGTGGCAATCCCTTAGGCAAGGAACAATGCCCGTGACGGATTACATTGCAAAGTTTGATGAGTATATGATGCGATGAAACGTCTAAGAGGAACCCTCCATGACCTTATCTCGATTTAGAATGGGCTTCTGATCCGAGCTTCAGCGTGAGCCCATTCCTCACAATGTAAGCACCTTAGAGCATGCTTATCAGATGGTGCAAGAACTGGAGCAGTACGTTAAACACCAGTTCGTGAGGCGACTTAATACGAATACTAGGCCCACTCCTCACGGAGTCAGGCCAAGTATTAGTAATCAAACCAAGGCCCTCACTGGTACACAACCCAATCGTAGATATGTCAAGGGAAAAGAGGTAACTAGTACCAGTGCTACGGCTAATGAGCACACCCAATATTTCAAGTGCCAAGGATAAGGCCACTTTGCGCACTGTTGCCCGACAAGAGAGCGCGATAAGGCACTTGTTATCGGAGAGGCGGATGATGAAGAACAAGGCGAGTATGAAGAGGAAGCACACAAGCCCGTCGGAGGTGCTAGTGATGAAGAAGTGGAGGAATTTGAGACAATATCACTTGCAGTTGTCAGATGTGCCCTAGCACAAGCTAAGGGTAATGATGATTGGTGCCGTAGTACAATTTTCTATACTTACACCAAGTGTGGAGAGAAAAATTGCAAAGTGATCATAGATAGTGAAAGTTGTTCAAATGTGATCTCCACTAGCACCTTGGATTGCTTAGGATTGAAAGCTAGTCCACATCCTGAGCCCTATAGAGTTTCTTGGGTAGATAAGACGTTGCTTCCAGTTTCCCAACAGTGTCAAATTCCTATTGAGGTTGGATCTTATAAGGACACACTTTGGTGCGATGAGTTACCTATGGACGTAGGCCATATCATCTTGGGTAAGCCCTGGCTGTTCGATCATGATGTGACAATATTCGATCGATCAAATACTTATTCAGTCATACATGAGGGTAAAAGGATCAAGTTTGTCCCTTCCACTCAAGAGCTCCCTGGAAAAGGAAGACGTTCAGAAAAGCGATCCTAAAGTACTAGGAAATCCCACCCTAAGTCTCTACATATCATAAATGCTAAAGAGTTTGAGAAAGAGACTAAGGCAGATTCGGCGGTGTACACCCTAGTAGCTAGAGAGGTTACAACCCGGGTTAGCGTAGGGTTGCCACATGAGGTGAGTCCGATTTTCGAGGAGTTTAAAAATGTTTTTCCTAATGATTTGCAGGACGAGCTTCCACCCATGAGGGACATACAACATGCCATAGATTTGGTCCCTAGATCGACTCTACCGAACCTTCCTCACTATCGAATGGATCCTACGGAGCATGCGAAGTTGAAGAAGCAAGTAAACGAGCTCGTTGGAAAAGGATTCATCCAGGAGAGTATGAGTTTATGCGTCGTGCCCGCCCTTCGCACACCTAAGAAAGATGGTACATTACGCATGTATGTGGACAGTCGCGCCATCAATAAAATTACGATCAAGTATCAGTTTCCCATACCGCGTCTTGACGACATGTTAGATATTATGGTCGGTGCCACGATCTTTTCAAAAATCGACCTCAAGAGTGGGTACCACCAAATACGTATTCGCTCAGGAGATGAATGGAAGACTACCTTCAAGACTAAGTATGGGTTTTACGAGTGGTTGGTCATGCCTTTTGGTTTGACTAATGCTCCGAGTAAATTATGAGGGTGATGACTAGGGCTGAAAGTTGGGCGGGTTCAACCCGACCGACCCGTGACCGACCCGACATTGGGTTGGGCTCGGGCAGGATATTTCGGGTCCAATCTTAAGCTTGGGCTATACAAACACCAACCCGATAAAACTTGGGTTGGGCTCGGGTTGAGGTCTCCGGTTGCCCGACCCAACCCGAACCCGATCAATATATAAGTTACTCATAAATTATAATTGAGTGTGGATCGTTTGTGTCAAAGGCACACTAGTGATGTCGAGTCTCATTTGTCAACGTCATTTCCAAGGACTCAAGCTAACAAGATATGCGAGATTTCTCTCCCCCAAATGGACTTCATGCTATGCTACATGACTTTTAAAGGAATAGTTGTCTTATATTTTAGCTTGTTTTTTTAAAGAAAAAAATGAAGTTCTTTATAATGAATAATCGCATATATAATTAATAAATTTATAGATACAAAAAATAAGTCCTATATTGAAATATAAAAAACTAATGTAATAACGAAAATATTAGCACATATATACCCGACCAACCCGATCACATCACGACCGAGCCCGCTTGGGTTAGGCTTGGGTTGAGAATTCCCAACCCGAGATTGGGTTGGGTTGGGTTAGGGTTGAGGTATAGGAACCTTGGGTTGGGTTAGGGTTGAGCACCAACCCGCCCGACTTTCAGCCCTAGTGATGACCCAGGTGTTGAGACCATTCATTGGAAAGTTCCTAGCGGTATACTTTGATGATATTCTTATTTATAGTACCACTAAGAAGCAGCATCTCCACCACTTGAGGCATGTTTGTGGGGTCCTTAGAGCAAAGAAGTTATTTGAAAACCTGAAAAGGTGTACATTCATGTCAGATAGAGTCATCTTCTTAGGGTTTGTCATGTAGCATGACGGCACGTCTGCGAACCTCGAGAAAGTCAAGGCCATAGTAAGTTGGCCTGAACCGTAGAACATTCATGAGGTTTGCAGTTTTCACAACTTAGCCACCTTCTATAAGCAATTCATTAGAGGGTTTAGTTCAATTGTGGCTCCCATCACAGATTGCATAAAGATATGGGAGTTTAAATGGACTAAGGCGGCCTCCGGAGCTTTTAAAGAGATTAAGGGCAAGATGACAGAAGCTCCCGTCATGTGCCTTCGAAACTTCTCTAAGGTCTGCGAAGTTGCGTGTGATGCTTTAGGCGTTGGTAGAGGTGGAGTTCTTACCCAGTAGGGGCACCCGTTGCTCACTTTAGTGAGAAATTGAATGAAGTTGAGCAACGATATTCTACCTATGACAAGGAGTTATATACAGTTGTGCAGTCTTTGCATCATTGGTATCACTATTTTCTACCTCAAGAATTCGTCTTATTTTCTAACCATGAGGCGTTGTGCTATGTTAACTCTCAAAAGAAATTAAACCCAAGGCATGCCAATTAGGTCTAATTTCTTCAGGAGTATTCGTTTGTATTAAAGCACAAGGCCGAGGTTGAAAATAAACCAATCGATGCCCTTAGCCGCAGGGTGACGCTACTCCAATCCATGAGTTTTGAGGTCACTGGGTTCGAGCATTTGAAAGAAGACTATCCATCGTGCCTAGATTTTAGAGAGGTGTATGCGTCATTATTAGGAAATCAAATGAGGAATGATCATGGTTTTGTCATTGTTGATGATTTCCTATTCAAAGGTGGTAGGCTCTGCATTCCCTGTGCCTCTCCAGGATTTTCTAGTTTGGGAGCTTCATTTCAGAGGGGGTGGCAGGTCATTTTGGGAGGGACAAGACTATTGCTCTTGTGGATGATAAATTTTATTGGCCAAGTCTCAAGAGAGATGTAGCCAAAATTATATGTATGACTTGTCAACTGGCAAAGTAGCGAAGGCAGAATACAGGGTTATATACGCCTTTGTTGGTACCTCATGCTCCGTGCCAGGACAATAGTATTGATTTCGTACTAGGGTTTCCCAAGACTATCAATAAGCACGATTCCATCTTTGTCATGGACCTCGTGGTTGACCGTTGTTCTAAAATGGCCAACTTTCTGCCATGTTCGAAAACATCGGACGCCTCCAACATAGCTAAGATTTCCCTCAGGGAGGTGGTTTGTTTGCATCGTTTGCCAAATACCATAGTGTCTAACAGGGATGCACGCTTTATGAGTTACTTTTGGAAGACACTTTGGCATATGATGGGCACGAGACTTTAGTTCTCATCGGCATACCAGCCTCAAACTAATGGGCAGGCGAAAGTGGTCAATATGAGCCTAGGAAACTTGTTGTGTTGTCTTGTAGGAGACCGTACAAGGAAATAGGATGCAATTTTACATATAGAGGAGTTAACATACAACAGTTTAGTGAATAGGTCCATAGGCATGAGTCCATTTGAAGTCGTGCACAGGTATAAATTTAGGAAACCAATAAATCTCATCCCCATGTCCATCTCACATAGGCCATCTGAGTCATCATCTGCATTTACACAGCATATTCATGATCTACACACTAAGATCAAAAGAAGGATTAATGCAAATAATGAAAAGTATAAGACTCATGTTGATTCTCACCGTAGGTTCAGAGAATTTCAAGCGAGTGACTACATCATGGTTCGTATACAACCATGATTGTTTGCCCATGGAGCCGTTAAAAAGTAGCATGCCCGTAGTGCAGGTCCCTATAAAATTTTACAAAGAAATGGCGCTAATGCATATGTGGTGGATATCCCCTATAACATGGGCATTAGTTCCACATTCAGCATAGATGACCTGGTTTCTTCTGATGGACCTACTACTACACCCACGAGCCCTCCTACAGACTCCAATATACCATACTTGTCCCCTCGTCTTTGGCCTTTGCCTGACCCATTATCTCATCCTTTACATTCTCTACCATCTTTACCTGAGACTAAGAGAAGAGAGAAGATGGAAGCTGTGTTGGATCACCATGTGGTTTCCACAAGGCAAGAAGGATTGCAGAAATTCCTTGTCAGATGGAAAGACAGACCGGCATCAAAGAACACATTGATCACAAAGGTGGAGTTTTAGAGATTGGATCCTGATCTTCTTGAGCAGTTCCATAGTTTTGCTTCGCCAGAGGTGAATCTTTCTTGACCAGGTAGGATTGATGAGGATATAGGACCATCACATAAGGTCTACCAGAGGAGGAGGAGGGCCCAGGCGGTAGCCCTAGTTTCGTTATGGATGGACGGCATTTATATGGGGCCCAGCGAGCGACTTTCAATACTCCACATGCTTGGTTCGTGCATCTGGAAGACTGCATACTGGGAAGATGCATGTGGGCAACTATAAGAATATTTAGCCGTTGGATTGCGACCGTTGGCCCATCAGACTGTCAGATCATCATCTACGGGCCATCAGATCGTTGGTCCACTCAAATTTTGGACCACGTGGGTCCCTAGTTGTAAGAATTTTTAGTTTTAGATTATTTTGGACATGATTGATGGATTGGATTAGGGTTTAATGATTTAGATTTCTTATTTTAGAGTTTGCAAGCTTTTTTTAAAACTAATGACATTATTATAATTTCTCCTTTTTAAGAATATAAACAAGAGGGGGGGGGGGGCGTCCAAACCCTAGCCCATATTTTGAGAAAGAGAGAGAAGACTCTTTCTTCCTCCTCTTCCATGCATGGGATGTGCAGGTGAAGATCCAAGCTCTCCAGTATTCAGCCGTTGAATTGCGAGAGTTGGCCCATCTGACCGTCAAATCATCATCTATGGGCCATCAGATCGTTGGTCCACTCAAATTTCGGACCACATGGGTCACTAGTTGTAGGCATTTTTAGTTTTACATTATTTTGGACATGAATGATGGATTGGTTTAGGGTTTGATTATTTAGATTTCTTATTTTAGAGTTTGCACACTTTTTCTAAACTAATGACATTATTGTAATTTTTCCTTTTTGATAATATAAATAGGGGGGGACATCCAGACCCTAGCCCATATTTTGAGAGAGAGAGAGAGAGAGAGAGGACTCTTTCTTCTTCCTCCTCTTCCATGCATGGGAGTGCAGGTGAAGATCCAAGCTCTTCGGTCCTCATTTATCTTTCTTCCTTCTTCCTTAGAGATATTTCTCATCATTTTTCCCTTTTGTCCTTCTCCTCCCATCCAAGACTTAGATCCTTCTTTCCTTTCTTCCTTTCTTCCTTCTTTCTTCTCTCAAACCCCTTCAAAATCCAGCTGCACAGCCCATCCCCATGACTGTACGCACGCACGCACATGCGGACATGCAGGGGTGCCCACGTGGGCAGCCACTTTCCCCACTTTTTCCCCTTCGTTTCCCTCGTGAAACCTTCTTAACAAACCCCTATTTCATTCCCCACCAACAAAAAAAAAAAAAAAACCATAAACCTAATCTTCCCCAAATCCTAACCCTAGGTTTCTTATTTTGAGCCCTCGGCCCCAAATTGAGTGCAAAACTTGAAATCATAAATCTATTTGAGTGTTGGGACAATCCTATGCTAGAACGGGATTTCAACATCTCGTAGGGACCATTCTTTCGTAGTTTTATATTGATTATGCATTGTATATTGATAACTTTGGTTGGAATCTAGCTACTTAAATCTGATTTTCCTGATTTGTGGTAGAATACATGTTTTTTTATGCTTGATTTAATTGTATTAATCTGGAAGTTGATCTCACTTATCACACTAGCTTAGAAAACTTTCATCCTGCATCAAGATACCCACTCAAAAGTCAAATATTCGGGTAATTTTTAAATCAGGTACAAATCCCTTAACCAAATCCAATTTTCTTGTATTGGATATGTCAGGTAATCGGGTAAATGGATATCCATTGCCTGCCCTAATTATGAGGGACTCAATATTGCATTCTTGGTAGCAGTATACATGCCAAAAAATATTCAGGAAAATATGAAATCACAAGATTTGGATTTATTTTTTTCGTTTATAAGGAGATAAGGATCTTCATGCCAATTTCTGAATTCAGGATTTGGCTTATTTATCAGGGGCATGGATTGGTAGAAAAAATATGACAATTATGTCAGGAAAATTGAAGAACTATTGATTGAGTAAAATACTCAGTAAAATATGAAATCATAAAAGGAATATTCAGTAAAATTTGAAATCATAAAAGGAACGAGTATGCTTGCATTTTCTCAGGTGACATGAGCATATGTTTAATTACAATGTTTTAACTTCTAGTCACTTGGTTTTCTAATCACCAAACAACCATTCACAAGATAGCAGGTTCCATGAGGACAGGACTCATTACAAGGAAAATAAGAGGGCTAACAGAAGGCAAACCTGTTCCTCATCAACAACAAGAAGACCAAGATTATTATAAACCACCCGACTCCCAAGAAGTGCATGAGTTCCAACAATGATGTCCAGATGTCCGTGTTTAATCATTGAAAGATGCTCTTCTTTCTCTGCCTTGGTCTGCAAATTACAACACACTTGGTTTAACAAGTAAAGAACATTTAATAATCATCAAAGGCCACTATCTCAAGGGAGAGCAAGAGGGCTCACAACTCCATTCACCATGATACCAATTTATGATGCATACAACTTTAGAATAAAATAAGCAGCACAAACCCCAAAGATAACTTCAAATAGCTAGCTTAAGACATCAAATTAATTTCTTTTTTAAAAAAAATCAAATGTGATATAAATGACAGTGGGCCAATTAAATGGTTCAGCCACTTGCTAATGAAACCAAAGATAGACCTCATAATGAAACTTTGACTAGGATTGAAGGAGCTTAAAGAGGGAGAAGGTAAGAGCTGAAAGGACTTGATTGAGGTGGTGAAAGGTATCTATGGGATTAGTGGACTTGGCATCACTGCATAGCAGCCTAGAAGATGTGGAACTATTTTCTCAACCTTTTCAAGATCGTGTGGGTATTTCAAGAATCCCTTGGTAAAGTATTTGTTAGTTGGGGTATAAAACCTTTCAAAGTCCCTTGGTTCTTTGTTCATGGAAGGAGAGTAGCAGCAATAGAATCTTTAATAATTCTAAAGCAACTCTAGAGACAGTTGCGGAGCGTATCAAATGGTGCATCTAGATGGGCTTATCTCCACCCAGGGTTTTGGGGGATTTCAGCAAGGGACCCTCGATTTAATTGGTTATTTGTGGTGAATAGCAACGCATCACACAGAGAACTGTGGATGACTCAATTTCGATGGTTCTTGAGAGGAAACATTGGACCATGCAGTATAGAGGGAGTGTTGCATAAATACAAGCAAAAGTGCTCTCCAATATTATTTTCACTTTATCAAGTCAGGCTGGATTAGCAATGCTTCAAAAGTGGGGAGGCTCCCGTTCTCAAATAAGGGTTCAGACTTCTTATTGTGGAACCCTCAAGGCTAGAAATAGTGCAAGGCAACTTATTCAACACAAATAATTGGACGTTCAAATGTCAACCAAATCTGTGGAAGCTACCTTTTATTGTCGATGAAATCTGGCTTCTTGCATCGAGGATAAAGATTTCGTTTTCCCATGTTGGCAGAGAAGCAAACAAGTTGTCTGATAGTAAGCTAAAATCGTGTTGCTCCTCCCTTCTATTGTAATTGGCACCTCGATCCCCTTCTAGTGTATCCTTTTTCTCCTTGAATAAAATCAGTGTTATCTCTTATTGAGGATGGGACTTCATATAAGAATGATTGGTGAAACATGAATCACAAAGCCAACCTCAAATTGTTGGGACAAGGCTGTGACAATGATGATGATGACTAGCCTTATCCCAGCTGCCCAGAAAACCTGACTCAAACATGGACACATGTTGGCCTCAAACATGCAGCCTTGGGAAACTCGACATACAACCAACAAGATTTATGTGATATTATTAACATATAAATTGATGTAAAAATATCAATTGTGTAAGTAGAAAATATTTGAAAATGGATATTTCTCAAGAAAAGATAGACTAAGCTCCTGGCCCACATGGTTCTCTGATCACATTCTTCAGATATTCTGGGAAGGCTTGGCTTTTGGAGTCAGTATGAGGTGTATAGTCGGTTAGGTCTTAGTTTGGTTTGTTTTCTTTTGTTTGTGTTGTATACCTAGCTAGGTCCTTCATTGTTTTGTTTTCGTTTCTTTCTTTCCCTTTTGTTTCTTTTTTTCTTAGTCTTTTGGGTTGCCTTTGGCTCCTTTTAATAAAGTTCAATCTTCAAAAAAATAAAAAAGAAGACTACAATCTCATATCTGGTGGATGTTGGATGGTCAAGAACAAGCCCTCAAGTTGCTTCCCTGATTAGAAACATATAGTTGATTTATTAAACAGGTGATGGGCTATTTAGGCTTTTATTGTCCCTCTTTCATCTTCAAAAAAAATAAAAAAATAAAAAAAATAAAAAAGAAGACTACAATCTCACATCAGGTGGATGTTGGATGGTCAAGAACAAGCCCTCAGGTTGCTTCCCTGGTTAGAAACATATGGTTGATTTATTAATCAGGTGATGGGCTATTTAGGCTTTTATTCTCCCTCTTTCATCCATTTGTAGTCTTATAAAACTTTTATGAATGAGTAAATAGTTTGGATGGTACAGTCACATGTGGACAATAAAATTAACTGCCATTATTATATGTTTTTTTTCCTTTGAAAGATAACAACGGGCAGAAATTTTGATTTCTCCTTTTTATCAGTGCTGTAGGGTCCACCTTCTCGGTGGTCTGTCTCTTTTGCTGGGTGGTCCTTTTGTTTCTTGTTGTTTTTCTTGCCCTTTCTGTTTGTTTTTCTCTTTCTTCTAATGAAATTTTAGTGATCTTTCAAAAAAAAAAAACAACGGGCTATTGTTAAAAGATGAGAAAACAGGAACAGTAAGAAAATAAAATGGGGGCGCCAAGAAGGCGACCCGGTTACATCCCAAGAAAGAAAAGATTGCACCCTTTAAGCTTAGGCACGCAAGAAGCCCATTCAACTAGGAGAGATCTAGCCCTTTGAGAGGTTCCCTCCGCGGATTTCCTTTCATTTCTAAAGCACCTTGCGTTTCTTTCCTCCCAAACAGCCCACCAAACCACAAGCAAGGTCATTCTCCACAGCAATTTCCTCAACTTTTCAATGCCCACCCCCTGCCAAGCTAGCAAAAGCTCTCCAGCCGACATCGGGAAAGCACAAAGCATCTGAAAACGGCCCAGAATATCCAACCAGATTTTCCCCACAAAGGAACAATGAAAGAAAAGATGATCAGCAGTCTCCTCATCACCCATACAAAGAAGACAAACATTTGGGAGAATCATTAACCTTTTTGCGGACATTATCAATAGTTAAAACCTTTTTCCTACCAACAAGCCATCCGAAAGCGGCTATCTTAGGGTGGATGTTATAGTGCCAAAGAAAGTTAGTGTGACAACCATGGATTATTTTTTGTCCAAAAAATGTTTAACACATTTGATTATGATACCTAATCAGAAATGGTGTAAAAGCATAAGTCTGGTTAGAATACTGGATTTCAGGAGGTAAACTGACAGAAACAGCAACCTCAGCATTTATGATCTTCATATTGGCACAGATACATATGTTAGCGCAATCATAGAAACAGGCAGTGGATAAACCCTCTGTCAAACTCAAATTCTGCATTAGGAATCTGGAACGCTATTCAGAGCATCAAACTTCCATTAGTAGATTTGCCAGACAAGATTGTTTGGACAACCGATAAATTGGGAGAGTTTAATCTAAAGTCCAAAATCAGTACTCTTCAAGCTCATCAGCAAACAATCCCATGGGTGCAGTCCATATGGTTCAAAGGTAACATCCCAAAAAATTCAACTGTGGCATCGCTTGTCTTCGGAAATGGGGTTAAGAGTAAAGACTTTCTTGCAAGGAAGGGATCATCTGGGATACCATTTGTGTCTGCTGCAATGCTGCCATTGAATCATGTGGCCATCTTTTTATTAACTGCCATTTTACAGCTTGGACATGGGGGAAAATGATAGCAAACTATAAGTGAAGCAGGCAAACTGTGAAAAAATAATCAGAGAAAATCCCTTCCACAGTTGTTGCCACTTCCAAATCAGCCATTTCCGAGCTAATCTCCAAATTCAGCTTTCCAGCAATGGCTCAGTTTGTTTGGATGGAAAGAAATGATGGAATTTTTAAACCTAAATGGAAGCTGAAATAGGTGATCCTCACTATGATACTGATGCTATTAGACTGCACACAATTTGTCTCATAAAGGGAAGGGCTCAATTCTGCTCCAAGATATATTTTGGCCGCTTGGGACCTTCCTCCAATGAATAATTCTATTCGTTGCTGCGCCAGAAATCCCCCTCAAAATACGCTAATATCTTTGGACCATTAGTAGTAGTCCTTATGCTGTTGAAAACATTCATTATTTATGTTGGGACTCAGCGGGTAGCATGTCTTGGGGAGCCATGTCTTTTGATTTTTCTGAAAATCAAGAATTGCTCCGGGTCTTGCCACATGGGAGCTGCATTTCATCGACTCTAAAGGACTTTAGCAAATCCAAGTGAAGGTTCTGAATCCGGAGATTAAATACATTCCCTTAAATCGAGTAAAATCAAATTGGAGGCTCTAAATGGATGCTAAGAGCTCCAAGGAATTTTGTCCACATTCTAACAGTATGGTATAAATGTGATCTCCATCACTTTAGAAATTGAATGGCGGGTCTTGTGAGAATCCATCAACAGTCTTCATCCCCTAGATTGCTCACTACTCATGAGAAGCATCATTTGTTGAGCTAGCCAATTTCACTTGGCCACGCTGTGGGTTTTTCCGTCCTTCCTCATCCTTGATGCTGCTTTTGCTTTCCCTCCTGCTTTGAGGCTTTCCTCTTTTTACTCTATGTTGTTGTAACTTGTAATTGGCTTTTTGTCCTGGTTGGTAATAAAATTGCTTGCTTAACTTCAAAAATATATATATATTTGTTTGCTTAACTTCTGGAATTCTGATACCTACGAAAATCTTTAGCTGGAAAATTAAATAAATTTAGACATAATCACTCCATTTAAGGTTGGCATTCAAGTAACAAAAACCTGTCTTGTACTTGACACCCATAACCAGCACTATCAACAGGCCTTGCTCCAGCTGAGGAAAAGAAAATTTTTACATCTGGCCTTGGTAGCGATGCCAGCCAGTCCCTAGTCCAGGAAGAGTAGGTTTGATGTCAGGTAGGCGCAGCCTGTTCTTGAACTTCTACTTAGTAATCATGAGATTTAGCTGACCTGGACCAGGTTAATTATGATGACGATGAGCCCCAGCCTCGCATGCTCAATGCTTGCAGTTCAAAGATCACATCTGAGACCTTTCTAGGCCTAAAAATTGCCACCCCTACCCATATCTGAACCTATGTAACTCAGCTCATAGAATCAATGAGTGCTCAATACACATGTTCAACACAACAACACACAAAAGTTGGTAGTCTATTATCACATCAGAGTTAAAGAAGATCATATTAGTATGGATTCCAGTAACAAACTTTTGCGTACCTGAAACCTGCTCAGAAGTCCAACCTTGATATCAGGATACCGAGAAAAACGCTCAGAAACGACATCAAAATGTTGTTTGGCCAGAACAATAGTTGGTGCTAGAACCATAGCTTGTTTCCCCGCTGAGACTACACAAAAGATAGCACGAAGTGCAACTTCAGTTTTGCCAAACCCAACATCGCCACAAATTAATCTGTCCATCGGAGTTCCCCTCTCAGTCAAGTCCCGGTCAACATCAATAAAAGCCTGTGCACCTCAATGAAAACGAAAAACAAAAGAAATGAGTGCTGTAAGAGGCACACGCTAGAATCTGGTGAAAAAGTACAGTAAACATGAAACTAAGTCTCCAAAGAAATGGTAAACCAGAAATGGAAGATCTTTATTGACCAGTATAATCACTAGTAAACAAATGCTTATGGAAGATCTTTATTGACCTGTATAATCACTAGTAAACAAATGCGTACGGAAGATCTTTATTGACCTGTATAATCACTAGTAAACAAATGCTTCAAACACTAGCTATGTGTATAACTTAAGAGTGAGAAGTAAAAGTGTGTTGAGTATTAAAATAACTATGCATGGGAAATTAAAGAAGCAAAAGATACATTTCCGTAGCATGGGAGCATTTGCATTAGCAAATCACTAGGCCAACCCTCCACGTGTATAACTGAACATTAACCTTCCTGAGATACGAGGGAAGGGGAAACTTTGGGGAAGTTATACTGCTAAATAATTCCTTCAAAGGCTAGACCATTTGCAATAGAATGGAGATAATTTGATCGATAGCAACAAGGCGTCTCTTTCAATTCAGAGGGGGCGAGGGAAAAAAATGAAAAAGGAACTCCAACAAGAACCACTATAATCTCAGACCATTCAAAGAACTAGTGTCCTGGTTGCGTGTCATAGCATGACCCACTTCAATGTGAGAAGACCCCTTCTAATCAGCTGGAGCTGAACTCCTATCAGAGCTCACCAATCCTTCTACTAGTTAAACCACCAACTACCAAATTCTCTTCCTAATATAATGCAATAAGAGCCAAAAACAAAAAACAAAAAAACAATATGAACAAGCCAAAGAAGTCAACTTTGTCTTTATTTTTTTATCCAATATGACTCCTTTTCAATCTTCCAGTTAATATGACAAGTTCCAGAAAGAAGTTAATTTGAAGAGGGTCCTACTTTTCAATTTTTTTACAACAGAAACTACATAATATTTTTTATAAATAAAACTGCATGATAGATATCATAGAAAAAAAAAATCATTGTGCTCCCATTTCCTATATTTTTGAAGGGCTATAGCATCTGCACTCCTACATCATCCAACAAAGCTGTTAACCACACATCAGGAACAAGGCATTCCAAAACGTTATGTAACGGTAATGGTGATCACAGTTATGCGTTACGGGGCAAAAATAGCCGTTATAGGAAAAATGGCACGTAGCTCTGTAACAAGGATGAAACAGATTTTTTCAGGAAAAAAAAAAAGGCCACAATGACCCATATCATAATGGTAACAGCAGTGGCCGTTACGGCCACCGTTACCATTATGGAACACCTTGGTATGAACAGATGATCCACTGATTCAACTTCAATCTTGCATAGGAGACAGATGTATGGAAGTATCATGGACCTTTTCTAAAGATTATCCATCGTTAGGATGCGATTTCGCCCAGCCAACCACACAAATGATGCTACCTTGGGAGGTGGACCAAAGAACCAAAACGCATGAAATATGTGGAATAAAGTTTGTAATCCAATATTTTCCATGTTTTGCATACTTGATCATGGATTTTGACCTCTGATTTTCCCATTTGGAGAAATTCAGCATTTTTCCTATTTCACCCATTTAACTTGCAATTAGAGTGTGGAAAAGTCATGGTTGATCTATAGATTGACAGAACTTTTTGGAATTTTTGGAAAAAAAAAAATCTAATTAGAACTATCAATAAATAAATAAATAATATTTTTTTGAAAAAAATTACATTGACCAAACGTTGTTTATGCCCTCATTATTTATTCATTTATAAGTGTATGCTAATCTTAACATCGGCCATACTCATTTATTTATTCTGAAAAATCAAATTACTTTATATATATATATATATATATATACAGACATATAATAATTTAAGAACATATTTTTAAAAATAAATGCACTGTAAATTGTAGGACGATTTTGCCTTTTGAATGTATTGGTTGCGTTTACATGCCTTCTATGATTTATAAATTATAAGAACTGAATTTGAATATAGTTGCATTACTTCTATATTATAGCACAGTTTAGGACCCCATACAAAGGAAACTTATCATGTGCACTTATTTTTTGTGATCTTTTGAGTTTAAGTGTATATTAATGTCCGTCTTAACATCCCCTGAAGTTTCATTGAAATATTCAACCAATTTTCCAATGTTTCCCAAAACAGCAATACATTACGCAATACATAAAATATTCCTCATGAGTACCCAATATGTTTCTATATTGTATCCCAAGGGTGTGATACATGCATCGATACTAATATGGAAAAAATCAGGGCACACACACAGTGTTCAAAGTATCGGTATCACTATAAGTTTTGTTGGCCAGGGATATGGAACCAATATCGATATCGCCGATAACTGAAAATGTGGGGAAATACAGGAGAAACATGGGGAAAACAGTAGAATTTTTCAGTGAAACTTCAGGAGATGATAAAATATGCATGTTTGCAAATTTAGAAATAAAAAATTTGCAAAAAAAAATGCATACATAATAAGCTTCCATTTAATGGGGGTCTAAAAGCATGTGTTGTAATCAGTCCAACCATCCCATCCATCCCATCTATCCATCCAACCAACCAAACACCCATCAATATTTCAGAATATTGACAACACACGATATTTCGTCGAGAAATCGTCGACAACTGAAAAGGAAACAAAAGATTGTGGTCTCGATATCTCTTATGTTGCAATAACAATAATATCACGATATTATCGTTGACAAATTGAGCACTGCATACAACCATGCGCCCATAAAACAATTCGAAATGGAAAAATTTTTGAATAAATAGATTTTTGGTAATATCGCTACATTGGCAATATTATCAAAATATCATTGATACATAGTGATACAAGCGACACCTGGAATTTACACAGTCAAAAGAATTGGCGATATCGATACTTTGGCAATACAAGCGACACCTAGAACCTACACATTTGAAAATATTGGCGATACATTGGCTATATCAAATACATTGGCGATACTTAGAGATATATCGCCGATTCCCGGAATTTCTGATACCATCAGTGTTATCTGTATCGCTACTGGTGTTATCGGTATCACTGAGATGGAGATGTGGATAATATCATGGATATTTCAATAATATTAGGGATACTTCGAACAATGTGCACACATAGGAAACCAGAAAGGGGTGTATGGGTTCAAGGCTACAGCTCAATCATAGACAACCTATGCTTCGACATTGAGTTCTCAAGTTCAAGTCCAGAGTACCTAACCCCACCCCATGAAAGAGGGGGTTCAACCCCAACTTTTACGTATTAGAACAAAGGGGGGACCCAAAAAGGAATGGGGTAATACATCAGCTCCCTAAAGAATGATGGATTGTATGAACCATGCAATTGTTCCATCACTTAATGGAAAACGTGCAACCAAGGATAATTAGAACTCAACTATAATATGAAAGCAGAAACCTAGTGGGCTCTTGAATTGCAAGAGCTTCACGATACATCTCAAGTAACAAAGTACAGCAAAAAGTAAGGCCATATCCATTCAGGTAAGAAAGGTCACTTAGTGGGGAGGAAGTGCCATATTGTAAATGAGGAGAGAATCTTTAGTCAAGTCTTTTTTTAATCTTTGGGTCTGGCTTTGGTAGTTCATTTGGGTTCATCTGCTTGGATAGCAGTGTTTTTGAAGGCAGGGCTGTGGATGCGCTGTCTGTTTTTTTATTTATAGTTTTCTTCTGAATAAAGATCTTTTATCCATCAAGAAAAAGGTCAGTTAGTATGATCTTTTGCAGGCAGTGTAATTCTGTTTCTTCTGTTTTCTTGCTGGTGTTTCTCTTTGTTTCGTTCTGTCGCTTTTTCTGTTTTTTGGGCTTTGTCCCCTCGTAATAAAGTTGTCGTCCTTCAAACCAAAAAAAAAAAAAAGAAAGAAAGAAAGAAAAAGGTGAGATAGTTAAAAGTTGCACTTGCACCTGCTTTTGATCAGGAGTGGGCTCGTAAGGAAATTGAGCAGCAAATTCAACAATTGCGGGATCTTTTGGGTATGGAGGCCTCTTTTGTTTCAGCCTGTGTAAGTAAAGCTCCATCAGATCAACAACCATTCTCTGAATAGCTATCTTCCCTTTTATCCTTCTCCTCTCCCATGCACTAGTGTCATTTAATTTGCTCAAAGTCCGTGGTTTCTTTGTTTCATTTGGACTGCAAATACGAGTAAAACGATTTTTCAATTACATATTAGAGGCATAAGTAATGAAAAACACTCCTAAAAGTTCAGTAAGCACATGTATGTCTGTGAACAAGATCACAGCATGCATCTTACATCTCCTTTGCTAAGAGGTATGAGGAAGCCGGAGAGCTTTTTTTTATGAGAATGAGGGTACGGAGTATGGACTACAAACAATATTATCATGTGAAAAGGGATCACAAAGACGTTATATTTTATGAAAATTTAATATGGAAGGTGATAGAGACAAACAATTATGTTCAACAAATAATTCTTCAGTCATACACTTCTTATAACATTTAAGAAAATGATAATAAAAGTTCCACCTCACTCGAGCCCGGTGTGAAAATGCTCCCACATTAACATCTAAAAATGCACTCGCCCACACGTGGAGATGTTGAACACACATACCACATTGGAGCTGATGATGATGCAATCCTACTCGTTAGATGCCATGTATCTAAAACTAGAATAGCCCGATAATCAACTGCGTTGTACGTATGAAAAAACATTTGAAGGTTTAAGATAAATTCAATCAACAATACTAATTATATTTGCAAATATGGGCCACCAAACGAGAGAAACCATCCTGATTTTTGGTGTATAACATCCAGATGGAGGGGATCGCTTGATTGAAGGCTCGGATCTCGCATGGTTTCACTCTCTTACATGTGTGAAGGTGCATCCGTGAGTGTTCTCTCTACTTTCATCCGTTTTCCTTACTTTTTATAGCATCAAGAAAAGACAGCAGTAGGAAAGAAGATAAAATAGAGGAGAAGGAAAGAACCACTGTTTTGCCATAAAAGGTACATTCCTCTCTCTCTCTCTACCCCTCCAAGTCAGCTGTTTTGTAAAAAAAAAAGTTCTGTAAAACTGTTGAGAAGAAAATGGCCAATCGTCTCTCTCATTAATCTTTAGGCTTGATAGAAGAAAATCTGTTCTCTAAGTCCTTAGTAATGGCAGACCGAGACTTGGCTCGAAAACTTGAGCTCGAACTCAGCTCGAGCTAGACCTAGCAGCTGACCAAACCAGGCCGAGCTGGACAGTCAGGCTCGAGGACCGAACCAAGCGGAGTGTGAGCTGGGATTGGCTGCTGGCCGAGCCAAGCCGAGCTGTGCCAAGCTCAACTCGGTTCGACTCGTGTACATCTCTACAAGCAACTATTACAAATTTGAGTTCCATAGTCTTCACAGCCATCCCTATACATAGATATACTGAAAGTTTTCCCTATTGAACACTACATTCGATTTCTCGGTTAGAAAATTTATCAAACATATTGCAATTAATAACCATATCTGAAACTTCTACATGCATTAGAAATGACCCCGTCTTTGGTTCCTCATGATGAATCAGTGTTGGTTCATTGTAACTCACCATTGTACACAAGGCCATATGTTTGGCAAATCAAGAACATCCATTATGTGGGTGCAACTTTGGATGGCCCATAACAAAAAATCCACACTGATCAGACGACCATTCTCTATTTCTACCATCCATTTGAAGAACACCTACCAGGAAGGCTGAGATTGTATAACTCGTGCCATTTTGTATCATGCGGCATCCACAGTAGCACAACCTTGCATAGAATCTCTAATTGCATTCAAGCTGAATAACAGATTGGACAAAAAACTCACAGACTATAGCGGTAGAGCATCCTTGATGCCTGCTTCAATGGGAGCTTTGCCATCCCGTCGGCATACTCTATAAAAACATACTCAATCGGCTCCATTGAGTCTTTCCGGACATCATATTTGATCCCCACAAACCTTCCAATCCCCACCTTCTTGTGCACGACGTAATCCCCCGAGCTGAGCGTGTACGGGTCAACCCTATAACCAAAGCCCTCACCCTTCCCAGCCCGATCCCCCTTCAACTTCTGCAGCCCGCGCTGCTGCTGCAGCTTCACCATCTGGATATACATCTCAGCCTCCTCCGAATCCATGGCGGGCCGCGACGACAATGCGTCCCGCTTGCCATGGTCACGGCGGATTCGCTCATTCAGGGCGGCGATCGCGTCCGCCTCGGTCTCAATCTTGTCCTTCCATGAAGATGGCAACGGGGTTTTCGTCGCTCGGGAGACTGAAACGCCTTCGGTGTAGACAGCATGGATATAGAGAGAGAAGCGTTGGTTGGCAGTGGTGGTTTTGCAGGGGCATTTGGGGGTAAATAGATGTCGGAAGCGAGGGTAGGATGGGAATTTGGGGAAAAGAGGTGATGGGGAGATTGAGAAGAGAGGAGGTTTGGTTGTGGCCATTGATGGAGAGTGCTAGGGTTTTATAGAGAAAGGGAAGAGAGGGAAGGAAGAGACATGGAAGGGATTTTTCACATTGAGGTGTGGTTTTTCAGGTAGAATGGAGGGTTTTGGGGGTGAGAGGGGGGTTTTGAAGCGGTTGCTGGATAGAGGGAGATATCATTTGCAGGCAGTTGTGGCGGGGAGAGAGCTTGGCGGTACCTTGACTGGGCCTTGCCAAGTCCGAGTTAACACGGACGAGCATGGCTCATGCCGTCGGACCCAATGTTGTAAGCCTGAGTTCGAATTGACTCGGATCAGTCCCACATGACATATATCGTCCAAATTTTTTAAATAATGGGATATTCTAGTGAAATTTTGATCAAATGATATTACAGTAAAGAAGGTTGTAGGCACGAGCACAGATGTGATCGCACGTGATTGCAAGGTGTGAGGTTGTGGAGGCACTAGTGGCGCACTTTGTACTTACACGTATGTATTGTGTCATGAGTGGAGTGTCTTTTAGCCAATAGAAAAAGTCTATTTCAATGATTGGCCAACTAAATCTAACAGTCGCGATAATTCGTCCATTAAAATCAAACTATTGTGAGAAACGGAGTTAGGCCAGTTGCTTTATAAAAGATAATTGTTTTGAACAGTTCCCGATGTATCTTTTAGAAATGCCTCTTTATGAATATGCTGAGCTTTTTATTCTCTATAAAGTCTTTTGTAAATTGAAAATAAAATAATGTATTATCCCTATCTCTTGCATTTCTCTTTTTTCCCTATAAATAATTGAGTGAGTTCTTTGTTTCTATCGTACATAGTGTTGGAATTATTTGGTTGAATTAAATAGACTATTAAAATCAAGAGAAAAAAAATTTGAGAAAGAAGAACTTATTGAATTGAGTCGAGGCGTGACTGAGTCATTCGGCTTGAAATCGAATTTGCTCCCCTTGGACAGCGTCCCAAGTGCAACAGGTTTCCAGAGCAATCGACATCCAGGATATAACGACTATAACCAGGTCCCAGTGGTGCACTCACTATACGCGGGCTCGAACCATTTGCAGTTTAATCCGAAAGTGCTGAGTTGACTTAGCGATGAATTCAATAAAATTCTTAAAACCGTATCAGAGAGAGTTTTATAAGAGAGATAATAATTTTCGTATTTGAAACTGGAATCGGTAGTCTTTATACACCCTTACACTCTCACAAATAAAGTCTCGCGAGTACCCATATACACACACCCACGCGAGTACACTCACACCGCACCAGCGCCCATGCCCAGCCCGGCCCGGCCCGTCGCGTTGCGCACACGCACACACACACGAACTCGGCACTGCACGGCTCGGCTCGGCGTGCGCACGTGTGTGATCAATGGCATAAATTAGAACTATTGGCATAACCCCCCCACATGACCAAATTCATATGCCCCCTTAAAGGGGCATAAGCCCTAGGCAAAAATACTATCTTATATACAAGATAGTTTACTTTATCAAATCCAATGTGGGACAAAACCCACAACACAAAAGTACCAAAACTTTTCAAATGTGTAGGAAAATCACCGAAAATTTGAAATTTTAAATTTTAATATTATTTTAAAACAAAATATAACAATCCCCCACATGTTTTAAAATAAAACTATTTCGGATTAAAGCGTAATAGTTGTGCAATGGTGCCGGTGTCACCATAGACTTGAACCGACATTAGAGTAAGCAAGACAGGTTTACAGGAATCAGGTGACACCATAGTCTTGAACCCGAATCATTTCAATGTAAATCGTAAGTACATGTCACTCACACAACTCTTCTTTTGCAAGTGATTCTGTGGTTCAGTGCGTTTCAGCCATACACCATTACCTGAATTTCATGAATGCTTTAGAGAATTC
Organism: Magnolia changhungtana; assembly: GCA_030180095.1. NCBI lineage: Eukaryota > Viridiplantae > Streptophyta > Magnoliopsida > Magnoliales > Magnoliaceae > Magnolia > Magnolia changhungtana. The sequence goes on from JASAUF010000633.1 coordinate 278,502, forward strand.
GCCTAGATTCTCATAGGAAGCGGCCTCCACCTCCACACCCATATAAGTGAATTCCATCAAATATATGCAGTAACTGTATACACCACCAAATATATGACTATAGATTCATTAAAAGTTCTAACAACTCATCCTTCTGCGTTGTTGCTCGCACTGTACACCATAGAAGAGGCTCATACAACTAAGTGGAATCGTCTATCTCGTGTCTTGTTGCTTATTGATTAAACATATCTCATGGGATCTCCACTTGTATAGGTTGGATTGTCGACACTGGCAGCTCATATATTAGGCTCAGCCTCATTCCCTTCGATGTATCATTGACTAACCTTTTAGATAGTCCTTTAGTCAGAGGATCTGCTATATGATTTTCTGACCTCACAAAGTCAATAGATATGACTTCATCACGCAACATGTGTTTCACTATATTGTGTCTGAGCCTAATATGTCTGCTCTTTCTATTATATACTTTACTCTTTACTTTCATTATAACTGCTTGACAGTCACAATGAATAGACATGGCCGATACAGGCTTTGGCCACAATGGTATATCAGCTAAGAGATTTCTAAGTCACTCGTCTTCTGATCCAGCCTTTTATAAGGCAATAAACTCGGATTCCATAGTAGACCGAGCGATATATGTCTGTTTGGTAGACTTCCAAGAGACCACTCCTCCACCCAAAGTGAAGACATATCCACTTGTGGATTTTGTCTCATTTGAATCACTAATCCAGTTAGCATCATTGTATCCTTCTAATACAGCAGGAAAATCATTATAATATAAACCATAGGCTATACTACCTTTTAGGTATCTCAAAATCTTAGACAAAACATTCCAATGCTCTTTTCCAGAGTTATATGTATATCCACTTAACCTTCTTACTACGAAAGCTATGTCTGGTTTAATGCAGTTTGTTAGATATATGAGGCTACCAATTATTCTAGAATACTCCAATTGAGACACACACTATTTTCTTTATACTTCATGAGAGTCACACTATACTCATAAGGAGTACTGACAAGTAAACAGTCAAAATGATTAAACTTTCTCAATATCTTCTCAATGTAATGAGATTGTGATAATACAATAACACCATTTTTCCTGGTTACTTCGATACCCAAGATTACACTAGCCTCTCCTAAATCTTTCATGTCAAACTTAGATGACAAGAATTTATTAGTTGCATTAACTAATTTAATATTAGTTCCAAAAATAAGCATATCATCAACATAAAGACATATAATAACATAATCATTTCCAGAAATTCTAATATATACGCATTTATCTACATCATTTATATGATAACCATTTGATTTTAAAACACCATCAAATTTTTCATGCCATTGTTTAGGAGCTTATTTTAAACCATATAGTGATTTAATTAGTCTACATACTTTATTTTCTTTACCTGATATCTTATAACCCTCAGGTTGCTCCATATATATTTCTTCTTCTAAGTTTCCATTTAGGAAAGTTGTTTTAACGTCCATCTAGTGTACCACTAGTTTGTATATGGAGGCTATCGCTATTAAGACCCTAATACTTGTAATTCTTGTTACAGGAAAAATGTATTAAAGTAGTTTATTCCTACTTTTTGTTTAAAGTCTTTCGCTACCAACCTACCCTTAAACTTATCAATAGTTTCATTTGATTTTAGTTTTTTACTAAACACCCATTTATAGCCTATTGGTTTGTTTCCAGGTGGTAAATTTACAAGTTCCCAAGTGTTATTAGATATTATAAATTTCAACTCATCATTTACTGCTTCATTCCAAAAGGTTGCATCTGGAGAGTTAATAGCTTCTGTATATGTTGTAGGATCATCTTCTACTAAGAATGTGAAAAAACCATCTCCTAGATTAGTTTCTTTTCTAACCTTAATACTTTTTTTTTGTTGTATCTCTTCTACTACCTACTCACAAGCACTTTTACCAGTAGACGCGATATCTGATTCATTAACTTTCTCTATTCCTATAGATTTAAATTTCATAGCGAATATGTTCTCAAAAAATTATGCATCCATAGCTTTTATAATTGTATTAGGATCTAGAATATTATCCTTAGTTTTTAAAACTATAAACCTATAGGCCGCACTGTTTTATGCGTAACCTATAAATACACAGTCGGTCATTTTAGGTCCTAATTTTCTTTTCTTAGTTTCAGGTAATTTTACTTTAACAAGACACCCACACACTTTAATATATTTATAATTAGGAACATGATTCTTTTAAAGTTCATAAGGTATTTGTTCAGAAGATTTAAAAGGAATCCTATTTAGGATATAACAAGCAGAAAGAATTGCTTCTCCCCACATATTTGAAGGTAAGCCTGAACTGTTTAACATAGCATTCATCATCTCTTTTACAGTTCTATTCTTACGTTTTGTTATTCCATTTTATTATGGTGTATAAGGAGCCATAGTTTCATGAACTATTCTACTCTTTTTATATAATTCTCTAAATTGAGAAGATTCATGTTCACCTCCTTTATCTGTTCTAAGTCTTTTAATTTTTATATTTAACCGATTTTCAACTTCAATTTTGTATTTAGAAAAAACATCTAAAGCTTCATCTTTATTCCTTAACAAATAGACTTTAGTGAACCTAGAGTAGTCATCTACAAAAGTTATGTAATATCTTTTTCCACCTCTAGACATGTGATTTCTAAAATCACCTAAGTCACTGTGTATTAACTCTAATAGAACAGATGATATTTCTATTCGTTTAAAGGGTTTTCTAATGAATTTTGATTCTACACATGTTTCACATTTTTCGAATTCTTCATTGGATATATAAGATAATAAACTTAATCTTTTCATTTTCTTCAAAGATACTATATTCACATGACCTAGTCTACTATGCCATAGATAAAAAGGTTCAACGATATAAACAGAACTAGATGCCTTCTTATTATTATCATTTGATATATTTACAATTAATAAATCATCACTACAGTATCCTTTACCAATAAAAGTTTTATTCTTAGTCATTACAAGCTTATCTGAATCAAATACTAACTTGACACCGGTCTTATTGAGGAGCGAACCAGAGAGCAAGTTTCTTCTTATGTCAGGCACATGTAGGACATCATTCAACAGCAGTCTTTCCAGAAGTGCGTTTCATATGTACTTTCCCTTTCCCTACAACTGGAAATGTTCTAGCATTATCTATGAACACTTGTTCATCATCTCCTGATACTTGGTAGGAGATAAACATGCAACGATCCTTGCACACGTGCCTAGTTGCATCAGTGTCTAGTACTCACTCCAAGTTGTTTATCAGGAAAACTTCTGACACCACAGCTAATACCATATCAAACTCATTTTCTATTTCTGTAAGATTAGCCTGCGGCTTATCTTTATTTTTCTTAAGCCTGCAGGTTTTAATATGATGCACAGGCTTTCCACAGTTGTAGCAGTTTCCCTTTTTCTTGAATTGATTATTTGCATTCTTCTTTTTGAGCCTGCATTCATTTGCGAATATTCAGGTTTACCACAGTTATGACAGTTGTCATTTTTCTTATTATTTGCCCGACTTGATTCCACAAGATTCGTCTTTGAATCTATCTCATTTCCATATTCTTTTTGGTCCCTGATTCTATTGGTCTCCTCTATTCGTATGTGTACGATAGTGGTTTCCAAAGAAACACCGTTCTTTTTATGTTTCATTGTATTCTTATATTCTTTCCAGGATTGCGGTAATTTTTCCATTAGCACTCCTGACAGAAACACTTCATCCAACTTAATTTTTTCTATCGATAATTCGTGAACTAGACTTTGAAAATCGTGAATCTGATTAGTGACAGGTTTATCGTCTATCATTGCATAATGAAGGAAATTAGCAATTGCATTTTTCTTAGCGCCTGCATCTTCAAATATGTATTTTTTTTCTAAAGTAGTTCATATGTCTTTAGCAGACATGTAAGAAGCATACACATCATATAGTTCGTTGGATAAAGAGTTTAGAATATAGTTTTTACAATTTTTTTCATCTGTTACTTCAGTTTGATTTGTTGGATATATAGTAAATGATTCAGATAAAATGTATGAAACTTTCGGGGTGGTCAGAGCGAACATCAGTTTCTGTTTCTACCGTTTAAAGCATTGTCAAGTGAAAGGTTCAATTTTGGCTAACTCAACAGAAACATTTACTGTTACTATAGTCATAGTCAATGTAATTCAACAATTCAATTTCAAGATTGTTGAAATTATTTGGTTGAATTAAATAGACTACTAAAATCAAGAACAAATTTTTTTTTTTGAGAAAGAAGAACTTATTGAATTGAGTCGAGGCGTGACTGAGTCACTCGGCTTGAAATCGAATTTGCTCCCCTTGGACAGCGTCCCAAGTGCAACAGGTTTCCAGAGCAAACGACTTCCAGGATACAACGACTATGACCCGGTCCCAGCGGTGCACTCACTATACCCAGGCTCGAACCACTTGCAGTTTAATCCGAAATTGCTGAGTTGACTCAGCGATGAACTTAATAACATTCTTGAAACCGTATTAGAGAGAGTTTTATAAGAGAGATAATAATTTTCGTATTTAAAACTGGAATCAGTAGTTTTTATACACCTTTTACAAAAGGTTAGGTCCGTTGGGTTTAAACCCAATAGGTGCGACTAACTGAAAGGGATGCATCTCTCTGGTTTAAAACGAAAAGGCGCAAGTGCGAGTACACTCTCGTAAATAAAATCCTGCGAGTACCTACACACACACACACCCACGCGAGTACACCCACACCGCACCCGCACCCGCGCCCACGCACACGTACATGAACTCGGCTCAGCGCGCATGCGCGGGTGTGTGATCAATGGCATAGCCCCCCCCCCCACAGGACCAAATTCACATGCCCCCTGAAAAGGGGCACAAGCCCAAAGCAAAAAGACTATCTTATATACAAGATAGTTTACTTTGTCATATCCGATGTGGGACAAAACCTACAACACAAAGATACCAAAACTTTTCAAATGTGGAGAGAAATCATTGAAATTTTGAAAATTCAAATTTTAAAACAAAATATAACACATAGTATCTGCCGTATTAGAAGAGATTGCATAGATTGCATACTGAGCTCCGCTATAGTGTCTTCGTGATTGTTGTAGAACTATCATGGCTTATTGTATCTTCAAAGTGGTTCGTTAGTAATGCAATAACGATCCCATACCAATGAAAGGAGGCGAATAAAGCTTCAAGGAAAGAGTATCTAATACCTGCTTTAAAGTCCAATTTCATCTAATTTTCTATCTTAACTTTGATGGGTTTTTTTGACCTGTCGTCGACCGGTCGTGAGCCCTGCTCGACTGGTCGTGGGCTGGTGTTCGACCAGTCGTGGGTTCGTGCCTTGACACGACTCAAAATCCAGCGAGTGCGAACTAATTTTCTCCGAGGTACTCGACCGGTCGTGGGTGGTTCACGACCGGTCGTAGGTGGCTCTCGATCGGTTGTAGACTCGGTTCAACCAGTCAAGGTTACGCAGATTCGTTCCACGATTTTGCGCGGATTTCGTGTCGCAAGTCCTTTGGCAACTGGGATGCGGAAAGGAGTTTCCTAAAACTTTAAATAGGAGTTTCTAAGGCTTTCTAGGTATGACAAGAGGGTTTTCTAAAGCTTTATAAGGGATTTGTTAAAGGGTTTAGGGCTACTAAAGGTGAGAGAGAAAGAGAGAGAGGAAGCTTATAAAATGGAGGTTATGCTCGTAGAGGTTATCTACTGTGCAATGTATATCTCAGCGCTTCTATGTCCTCGTAATCAGTGAGATCTCTCCGTTTTCTTTGTTTCTCTTATTGTTTATCCACTCCTGCGTGAGTGAAGAAGTTTATAACGTTCTACTTCATAGTGGATTGTTGATCTGGACGAGGTCCCGTGGTTTTTACCTCTTTGAGGGTTTTTCACGTAAAAATCTCTCGTGTGGTGTGTGATTGATGCATTGATTGTTTTCATTGCTTATTATCCATAATTCTAGTTTGTTCTGGAGGGCTAGATCCTAAGGTTTTGTGCAAGGCTCCCAATAAAGTGGTATCAGAGCTAAGTTCATTGAACGGGTAGGATCAGTTTTGAATTATGGAAGATAGCTCATCAAGGATGATCAGCCTCAATGGTTCTCACTAGACCATATGGAAGGCTAAGATGGAGGACTTGCTTTATTGCAAGGACCTATACCTCCAATTTTAGGTATATCAGCAAAATCCAAGGATATGTCTAATGATGATTGGAAGAAGATGGACCGGAAGGCAGTGGGGTTTGTTAGACAATGGTTGGATGATTCAATGTTCCACCATGTGTCTATGAAAACCTCAACCGCTAGCCTATGTCTGAAATTACAAGGGCTGTATGAGAGAAAGACAACTGGTAATAAGATTTTTCTGAGAAGATGACTTGTGAATCTCAAGTTCAAGGATGGTGGTTCTGTAGCCGAGCACATGAATGAGGTCAGTAATATAGTGAATCAACTCTTATCTATGAAGATGGTCCTGGATGATGAATTGCAGGCTTTACTTTTGCTTAGTTCATTGCATGACGGTTGAGAGACATAAGTGGTGTCTCTAAGTAACTTTGCGCCAAACGGAAAGATATCCATGAAATAGGTAACTAGTTGTCTCTTCAATGAAGATACAAGAAGAAAGTCTCTACGGTCTACTCAGCAAGAGGCTCTTGTGACACAGGAATGGGGGAGAGGAAAGAACAGGAAGGGCGGAAAGGCCCAAGATAAATCAATAGGTAAGTCGAGTAACAGGAAAGATGTTGATTACTGGAATTGTGGCAAGAAGGGCCACTACAAGCATGAATGTCGTGGCAAGAAAAATGACAAGAAAGGTAAAGGGAATGAAGATGAATCAGATTCCATTGCGGTCACTTCAGATGGCGACGTTGTAGTTATTCTTTCTGCAGATCATGATGTATGTCTCACGGCTACGAGTCAGGACACCGACTGGGTGATAGACTCGGGAGCTTCTTTTCATGCGACTTCACGCATGAACTTCTTCACAAGCTACAAGTTAGGTGACTATGGGACTGTGAAGATGGGAAATTCTGGCGTATCAAAAATCATGAGAGTCGGTGATATCTGTGTGAAGACTGATGTGGGCTGCACATTGGTTCTCAGGGATGTGAGGCATATCCTAGATCTTTGCCTCAACTTGATGTCGATGAGAAGGTTAGATGATGATGACTATGAAAGTCGATTTGCTGGTGGGCGATGGAAGCTCATCAAGGGTTCGTTGATCGTGGCCAGAGGAAAGAAGTGTTACACCTTTTATAAGACAAGTGTCAGTATGTGCAAGGGTGAGTTGAACGCAGCGGAAGATTCAGCTATTGACATGTGGCACAGGCGTCTAGGCCACATGAGTGGAAAAGGGCTTCAGCTACTAGGAAGGAAGCGGCTCCTTCCAGACGTGATAGGTACACCTCTCAAAACTTGTCTTAATTGTTTATCAGGGAAACAGCACAAAGTTTCATTTATTAAATCTGTTTCTCATGTTAATAAAGTGCATGCATTAGATTTGGTTTATTCTGATGTTTGTGGTCCTATGAGGACAAAAACCTTGGGTGGGACATTGTATTTTATTACTTTTATAGATGATGCATCTAGGAGGGTTTGGGTAGAGGTGGGCATCGAGCCGAGTCGAGTCGAGGTGGGCCAAGCTCGGCTTGGCTTGTCCATGGCGTACTCGAGCTCGAGCTCGAGCTCGAGCTCAGCCTCGAGCTCAATATTGAAGCTTGGCTTGTTTGCCAAAGTTGTCGAGTCGAGTTCGAGTCGAGCTAGTGGCTCGAGTCGAGTCGAGTTTACCTCGAGTCGAGCTCGAGCTTGGATTTTTATTTTATTTATTTATTTATTTTTATTTTTTTGAGTTAGCTTGTTAGTACACACCCATGTCAGTACACACACTCCATGTTAGCCACCCCCACTAGGGATCAATACCAAGACCTCAAGTGTTGAAACGAGGTATCTCCACTCAGTTTGTTAGTTGATCTATGGATCTGGGTGTGAGCTTGTTTATATCATCATATGTTATATTATTAAAATTCTGGCTAAAAAATACAAATTAAATGTCTCATATGCTAATGCCACATTACTAACTACTAAGACATAAATGAAAAACCTCTATATACTATCAATATCATACCACAAAACCATATTTTGTCCTCAATAATCAACATCAACATCAATTCAAAAGAGTTAAAATATATCAAAAATTATAAAACTGTTAATGAAAATTTTTAAAGTTTTCCTTCCTTCAAGCATTCTGACCCACGTTTTCAATTTCATTATCCTCTTCATACTCTTCAACATCAAAACTGCTACCGCCCCAAACTGGATGCAACCAATCTTGCGTACATATCAGTGCTTCAACTGTATTTGAGGCGAGTGAGCTTCGATACTTGCTAACTACCCTGCTGCCAGTGCTAAAAGCTGATTCTGATGCCACGGTCGAAATTGGAATTGATAAAATGTCTCGTGCCATCAACGAAAGTCTTGGGTATTCACGAGCTCGAGACTTCCACCATTGTAAAACATCGAAATCATTATCTTTTAGCCTTATGACCGGCTCCTTTAGATACTTCTCCACTTCGGATTCAATTTTCTGCGTATCTGTTTCTTCTTCGTCTAAGAAAGACATAAAGTCACGAAGTCGCTCGCCCTCAGCATCAGTAGAAGAACTACCCGTAGTTTGAGAAGTACCTATTGCACTTGATGTTTCGGTCGAATTATAAACATATGAAGCAAACAACTCTTCGATCGCAGCATTAATAATGGCGATCTCCGCTGAAACTCTTTCGGAACTGGAATAAAGCGATCTGAAAACATATCTAACCATTGCCATCTTGTATCGTGGATCTAGGACAATGCAATGGCCATTAACAAGTGGCATTCAACCCAATACTTATCAAATTTCAAGTGCATTCCTATAGCCATCGCTTTTAAAAATTCCGGCCCATCACCAGCACACTTTTTTAGTGCTTTCATAATGAAAATAATTTCAGGAAGAAATTGATTTGCCGTGGGATACTGATTTCCTGAAAAAATCTTCGTGCAGTCATAAAAAACTTTGAGAAATCGATGAACATCTTCAGCTTTCTTCCAGTCTTCATCACTTGGCACGTATATGTACATTTTATCGCGCGCCGCAAGTTCAGGGAATGCAACTTTAAATTGTAAAGCTGTATCTAACATTTCATAAGTGGAATTCCAGCGAGTGCAGACATCTAACTTCAACTGCTGTTTAGATTTCAAATCCAAACGTTGGATTATATCATTCCATGTATTCAGTCTTGAAGGTGACCCCCTTATGTATTTAACGCTATCTCGTATGTTTGCAATCGTTGAATCAATTACTTTTAGCCCTTCTTGCACAATCAAGTTGAGTATGTGAGCACAACATCTAACTTGAAATATTTTACCTTCAAAGAATAACTTTCCGGCAGCTTTGAACTGAGTACGTAAAAAAGAAACCAAAGTATCATTAGATGAGGCATTATCTAAAGTAATTGAAGAAATTTTCTTTTCAATGCCCCACTCAACAAGACAATTGTAAATGCAATCGGACATGACCACACCGGTATGTGGAGGAGGAACGTGGCGAAAGTTTAAAATCCTCTTTTGTAGTTTCCAATCCGCATCAACAAAGTGTGCGGTCAATGACATATATCCCTTTCTCTGATTCGAGGCCGTCCACATATCCGAAGTCAAACTTAATCTGGATACGGATGCCAAGAGAGCTTTCAAGTTAGCTTTCTCAACGGCATACATCTTCATGCACTCTCTTTTCACAGTACTACGAGAGGCCTTCTCACATCTAGGATTTAGAAATTTACAAAATCCCATAAAAACCTTGCTTTCTACCATGCTAAATGGTTTCTCATTGACTATCACTAATCTCGCAAACCACTCATTCAATTTATCTGCATCATACTTATATGTTGAAAGTGCAGCTTTAGAGTCGTCATCTTCAGAAACAGTTAATGAAAGCGATTCTGAACTCCACCCTTCAATATTCTTGGTCTCTTCACACATTTATCAAGATGCCTCTGATAGTGAGTTGTAGAAGAACCAGAATGCTTGCCGTAAAGAGTTTTACAATATTTGCATCTAATTTTAACTGAACCATCTGGTTGGGTGATCTCATCAAAAGATTCCCATATCGCCGATCTTTTTTTCCCTTTCACAATAACCTGAAAAGTTGTTTCAACTTTGTTATCTAATTTTTCTTCATCCACCACGGCTAAAGGAGAATTGATTGACACACCAGGGCCAGAAGTACTTGGATTTTCTTCAGTAGTCATCTAAAAATCAAAAGATAATAAGGGTAGGGTAAGAAAAGAGTTTTTATAGATTTTCTTCAGCTGTTTTCATTACTACAGGTTTCCTATTCCTCAATAAATGCTAGAGCCTGGAGCCTAACACCCTTGTGGTATAATAGTTCATTGACCTTTTATCCGTGCTCTTGCACCATATTGTCATTTACTGTGGTTATTCATGCACACTACATGTGTCACACATGCATGCCAACTCTCACCGTTAAATGGTGGGCCCAAATTGAAACAAATGAACAAAATCAAGAGAAAAGCATTGATACTCTAGTATGATGTGATAAATGATACACACCTACTTTGATTTTTATTTTTTTTTAATCTACTTTTTTTTTATTTTTTAATTTACTAAGATGAAAGTCGTATTTTTTATTTTTTAATCTACTGTCAACCATTGACATTTTAATAATCCCTATTTCCTAATGTGTGGTCCACTTGAGCTTTTTATTTTCCTAAGTTTTGGGCTTATGCCTTAAAATGTATTTTTGAAAAGGATGGATGGTGTAGATAACTCATATATATCATGGTGGGGTCCACATATTTAAATCAGTAATAAAAATATTTGTATTGACCGATTTTCAAAACGTAATTCCCGGCGACTTTCAAACAGGTGTAGTAAGCAATAATCAAGTAATTCCGTGTATTTACTAGGGAAAATTAAAAAATCAAACAGGCCAGTGGTGTAATAGAAAAAGTCATCTCTCAATATCTTAACCATTAAAATCCTCTTATGAAGAGGTTTCTTAAAAATAATTTTTGAAAAAGAAAAAGTAAAAAAGGGAAATGATACGAACCCTTTTTTCAAACAAACACATCAGAGGAATTTTTTGTTTTGTTTTTTTTTTTTTTTTCCTACTATTTTTTATGAGTTTCTTATCAGAATGGGCTCATGATTTGAATGGTTCTCATTGGTGTGCACGTGGACCTTTCTTGGCAAAATAGTTTTTAGACTTTTAGACCCGGTGATCAGGACCGTTTATCACTTTCCTATCGTCTTGTATACTTAAAAAAAATTACATTTGGATGACCCTGACCATCTGATTGGAGTGATTGGAGTAATTTTGCACGTTGAGAATGTAGATCATACTTACATTTGCTTCTACGATGGTAAGTCAATCAATCAAACATTTAATATACGTACTATTGAGTTTGATTTTTTTTAAAAAAAATAACCCAGACCTTCTATGATGGTATGTCGATCAGTCAAACATTTAATATACCGTACTATTGAGTTTGATTTTTTTTTTAAAATAATACATCTCACCCATGCTGCTACGTGTAGCAAAGCCAGTTAAAAAAATAGATGCGGATTTCAAAAGGAAGTAGTTCCTGCGCAAGGATTCAAGGTGGGGCCTCCTGTGATGTTTGTGAGAAATCAAAGCCGTCCATCCATTTTTCGACCTCATTTTAAGACATTCTACCAAAAATGAGTACGATCCAAAACTCAAGTGGGCCATAGGAGATGAAACCGTGGGGAAAGTAATGTGTACCGTTGAAACCTTTCTAGGCTCTACCTTGCTGTTTATATGCCATCTATACCGTTTATAAGGTTATTTTCACTTAGATAAAGTGAAAAAACCAAAAAATTATATCGTTAAAAACTTTCATTGACATATAAATATTTCAACTGTGGTCATTAAATCTCCACTTTTTCCTCTCGTGTGGCCCATTTGAGTTTTTAATCCTCCTTGATTTTGGTCCCACGTTATAAAATGAGCTTAAAAACCGGATAGAGGGATTAGATTTCACACAAACAATTAAATAGGACCCACACAAAATCTTGTGCGGAAGAAAGTCTTTCGCTGCAAATCCACGTCCAAGATAACCATTAAAAAAGGACGCGGATTAGCTACTGACAGATTCCCGCGGGTCCCACCATGGTAGATATGTTGTATCCACACCATCCATCCTTTTGGAGAGATCATGTTAAGATATAATTTAAAGAACTACTCAGATCCAAATCGTAGTGGACCCCACCACGAAAAGCAGTGGAGAGAGTGACGACCACCGTTGAAACTTTCCTAAGGTCCACCGTGATGTTTATTTGAGATCCAACCTGTTCATAAGTTAAAAAAGACATTATATAAGGGAAAACACACGTATCAGCTGGATTGGAAACTTTTGTGGCCCTTAGAAGTTTTAAACGGTGGGCGTCAGTCTCTCCACTGTTTTCTGTGGTGGGGTCCACTTGAGATTTGGATCTCACTCATTATTTCTATCATGCCCTAAAATGGTCTCTCCAAATGGATGGACGGTGTGGATACAAAACATACATTATGTGGGACCCACTGAACCTGGTAACATCAATTAAGTAGCGATTCTCGCTACTCAATCTGTCAGTAGTAATCCGCGTCCATTAAAAAAAGGCCCTGAACATGCTTTTTCACATAACGAAGGCAAGATCTGAAGATCCAGATGAGATTTCATGTGGGGCCCATCATCAGGATGACCGCATAGAAATAGGCTCGTCTACCCGATCTCGCACATACCCTAAAATATGCCATTAAAATTTGCGAGATCGGGTGGATCTCCAACGGAATTAAGAAAAAGAAGAAGAAAAAGAAGAAGAAGAAGAAGAAGAAGATGCACTCACCTCGTCGGGCGGGCGTGCGGCTGTCGGCGGTCGGCGGGCTGGGTGGTTCAGAGATGGAGAAGAAAGGGGAAAGGGAGAAAGGGAAAGCTGCGGCGGGTGGGGACGTGGGGTAGCCGGGTAGGTTTTTTAGAAACCGTAAAATTTTTTTTTCTTATTTTATATATATATGTATTATTTATTTATTTATATATAATATATAAATTATATATAATAAAACCTATTTCCAATAAGTCGACTCGAGTTCCACTTCGAGGCGAGTCGAGCTCGAGTCGAGTCGAGTTAAAATGGCACATGGTCGAACTCGGCTCGAACTCAACTCGAGCTTTCATATTTCAGCTTGACTCGCCCCGACTCAGCCCTTCAAGCCGAGTCAATCCGAGCTGACTCGAGCCGAGTCGAGCGAGTTAATCGAGCTAGCTTGACTCGTGAACAGCTCTAGGTTTGGGTTTATGTTTTGAAATCCAAGGACGAGGTCTTTGGTGTGTTTAAATTGTTTCATGCTATGGTCAAGAGAGAGACAGGTAGATCATTGAAGTGCATCCGCACTAATAATGGTGGTGAATACATTGGCGACTTTCATGAGTACTGCAAGTCCCCGGGTATACGGCATGAACAGACGGTTCCTAAGACCCCCAGCATAATGGTGTAGCTGAGCGAATGAATCGCACCATTGTAGAGAGAATCAGATGCATGTTATCCCATGCGAAATTGCCTAAGACGTTCTAGGAAGAAGCAATGGGCATGGCAGTGTATTTGATAAACAAGTCTCCATCAACCCCGTTGAATGGAGAAGTGCCTGAGAAGGTGTGGACTGGACATGATCCATCGTACAGTCATCTCAGGGTGTTTGGATACAGGGCATCCGTTCACGTACTAAAGGACGAGAGGTCCAAGCTCGATATGAAGATCAGACAGTGTGTGTTCTTATGGTATGGTGATGAAAAGTTCGGTTACAGGCTATGGGATCCGACTGAAAAGAAGCTCGTCAGGAGCAGAGATGTGGTTTTCTTTGAAAATCAGTGTATAGAAGACATTGATAAGCCAGAGAAGAACTGGCCTAGTTCAGGTGAGCTAGAGGACATGGATCTGGTTATTCATCCCGTAGTGCCTGATGACGGGGGAGTACAGAAAGGTGCAGAGGACGAGGGAGTTCCTTCAAAAGATGGACCAGGGGAATAGCCCCTCACTTGATCTACCTGTTGATGCACAGGTGAGGAGGTCATATAGGGACAGACAGCTGTCCAAGAGGTACTCGCCACATGAGTACTTTATGCTGACTGATGGGGGAGAGCCAGAAGATTATTCTAAGGCCCTAGCCGACGAGCATAAGGGGGAGTGGTTGAAAGCTATGCAATAGGAGATGAAATCCTTACATAAGAAGCACACCTATGGTATAGTGAAATTGTCTAAGGGTAAGAAAGTTTTGAGTAACAAGTGGGTGTTCAGAAAGAAGATCGAGAAGAAGAATTTACAGATGAGGTTTAAGGTCAAACTTGTGGTGAAAGGGTTTGGTCAGAGGAAATGTATAGACTTCGAGGAGATATTCTCACCAGTGATGAAGATAACATCCATACAGGTGTTGCTTGGATTGACGGCTAGCATGGATATGGAGATAAAGCAGTTAGATGTTAAAACTGTCTTTTTCTATGGTGACCTGGAAGAGGAGATCTACATGCACCAACCAGAGGGGTTCGAAATCAAGGGCAAGGAACATATGGTGTGTAGGCTGAGGAAGAGCTTGTATGGGCTGAAACAAGCTCTACGACTATGGTACAAGAAGTTCTACTCGTTCATGTTGAAACATGGGTATGACAGAATGGAGTCGGACCACTGTATGTTCATGCGCAAGTTCTCAGATGGTGATTTCTTAGTTCTGCTGCTATACGCTGATAATATGCTCATCATGGGAAAAGACATCAAGAAGATTGATAAGCTGAAACAGGAGTTGGGCAAGTCGTTTACGATGAAAGACTTGGGCCCAGTTAGACAGATATTAGGAATGGAGATAACCTATAATGCCCTGAAAATCGGGGGTCGAGCATAAGCTCTATTCCCGAGTTCTAACGCATCACTTATGTAACATAGATAATGATAATAAAATGTTGTCCGTGTTAGTGCATTAAACATGAGTGAGATTACACCAAAACAGCATATCATACTCCAGAGACGGTTAAATTATGCAAGCGGAAGACTGTGATAGATATATAAAATATATAAACTATTATAAGTCTCCAGAGTGTGAACATGTTACCAGGTTATATATACACATGTATATTCCAAAAATGAACAAAAAGAATATACATAGGTGTTCCAAAAGTATAAACTAAAGTGTAATGGCGTCTAATCAGGAACCCCGTAATCCCGTCGAATCAGCACAAGGTCTGCATAGACCCGCCTGATAATTGCATGAAGAAGAACTCCTCCTCATCATCATAAAAGTCAGGCTCTGCCTCGTAAGCTGCGTCATCATCTGAAACTACAATAGGGTCTGATTGGTGTTTAAAACACCGTCCCAGAACGTGGGAGTGAGTGATCAACTTAGTGGAGCTATAAAGTAAAGGTTAACATGTTATCAACTCAGTCAAGCAGTAATGATAAAGTAGTACAATCAAACATTCCTACATACTCTTATTAATGTAAGGATGAAATATATTCATGATGTATGCCCTCGCCTATACTCCCTCGTGACGCCATCTTACAGTCGCGGCATGCTTTCTTCCCTCTATGCTCTTCAACCCGGGGCACATGCAGTGCAATGTTATGAGCGTAGTTACCGAGTTATTATTAGTCCCTTTCATACAGCAGGATTGGGAATCTAAGGTACCTCCCTTATATTACTCCCAAACAAGGATCCATTCTAGGGTCGTCAGTCATAGTAAATCTCATACGATAAACAAGTTATAAGTTACTACCACCAATGCCCTACCAACTGACAATCTATTTTCGAAGGCTCGTCGCCAACCCAACTGGGGACCACAGCCAGGCTGCACCAGGGTAGGCCTATTTCATACTCTAGTGCTACGGAAAGGCTCGTCGCCTCTACACAGGCCCAGAGTATGCTCGAGGTCACTACAAAGGGCTCGTCACCTTATCAGTGTACGCCGACAGCTCGAATACAGTGTCTCATACCACCATATTTGGCTCACGAGCTTTGGTTGCTCACTGGTCACTACAGGGAGGCTCGTCGCCCCAGCGTAGGTCGACAGCTCTACCACGGTGTCTCATACCACCATGTTCGACTCATGAGTCTTAGCGGATCGAGGTACCATGGTATAACGAGGTTTCACTGGTGAGTTTGGTACCTTAGGTTCAAACGTTAGCATCCATATATGGTGAACATACAATAGGCAAATCGGGGTACTTGACGAGCTCGACTAGTACAAGCGCACATCGAGCCGATCGACATGAAGTGTGTAAGCACTCCGTGTGGCCTAATCACTATCGACAACCGTAGTACGACTCAGATTCATCGACACATCCTTTGTGGCAAAATAACCTCAGCCACGAAAACGAAATCTATTACCGATTGCCTGGACTACTTCATAGTCCCAACCACACTCAATACCAACAAGAATTCATGTTAGATAATCAAGCAGTAAGTGAGTCAAATCCTACAACCGTTTGAGCATTTTATGAAATATAATATAAACATGCATTCACCCATATGCATTTCATAAGTAATCAGACGATATAATATAAGATATACATAGAAGGATTTATACACGTAGTTATGGTAGTTGAACATAACTCAACGCCCATAGACAGTACAAGTCACTAAATACTTACTCATACAGACATTTTATCAAACACTTATACTACACATATTAACATTCATGACATATGTTGATTTGTATCATATACTTGGACAAATCCTTCCAACAAGGAGTTGTCACGTACACAACCATCATGTACATGCATTCCATAGCCACAATAGGCACAACTCATGATTTCATCTTCATTCAGTCATTTCAACAAACACTTAGACTACACTTAATAACATACACAACGTATGTTGATATAACATGTATTAGATCTAATCCTTTCGCTAAGGAGTTGTTACATGCATAACTAGTATATACACACGACAATTAATCATGGTAAACACACTTTCAAATTTTATATGTCTACGGGACTTTCTACAAATACAAAGAATACACTAAACTCCACATAGTTCGTATATAACTGAAACGCAAAACGGACATCGCATTTTGCATGTGAAATAGCATACACGTCAGGAATCTATCATTAACCGACATTGAAAGCTTTGAAAACCATAACCTATCGTCTATAGTCCGCACCTTACGCCGGTAAACGCGTAACAGATTCGTTTTAAACATGTAGTCTTTGTCACCGACAAGATAGCAACCTATAACATGAACTAGGTTAGCTATTTCATCATTTCAGCTATTTGAAACCCTAGAACAGATTAGGGGTTGAATTTTTTACCTAATAACGGGATCGGTAGCACCGGTAGAGCGGTACGGAAGTGGTGGTAAGGCACGTGGAGTGATGGGATTGAATCCAAGGGATGAACTCCAACTCTCTCTTTCTTTCTCTCTCTTCTTTCTCTTAGGGTTTTCCAAATTCGTATGGGATGAGAGAGGGTTTAAGGTCCTTATATAGGACTAAAACTGATGGAAATGGCCCCAGGGCCAAGGTATACTTAGGTTATAGCCAAAGGAGGCTTGTTCCGATCCAACGGAGCACTTTTAGAGGCCCCCTTTCTATGTGCGGTCGGACTTAAGATCTCTGACCATGGATCGAGGTTGAGTTAAGTTTTCAATCTGATTGGATTTACAGATCGACCGCAGCGGGCCAGTTTCACTTCAACGGTCACCAGCACTCGATCAGGGTCACAAGTACGCTGCCATCTATGGGAAATTTCTCCTGATCTGAGGGTGTATTTAGGTCAGATTCTGACGGTTTGAATCCTTATATTTGGCCCGCAAGCCACATGTCTCAGATTACTTAAATTTGGATTTCATTTCTAAATATATTCACGTTTCTCACATACTTCGCTCCAGGCTCAAGCGAATAGCTTCGGGACACTATCTGGACTTGATTTTTGAGGTGGTGGTTAAGTCCAGCAAGGTGGTCTTAATTATATAATTTCGTAGAAATCGGACTTTCGACGTGCGGTCCAGGTCCGATACGAAGTTTCGTGATGCTCCAGAGAGCTACTAGGTAATGAGATTGATCCTAGATTATAAGGTAATGCAGCGTCAATGATTCTGCAAGTTTTGGGTCATGTAGTTCGTATTTAAAGTGGTTCAAGCAAATTTCACAAGTAAACTAGTTTAGCATTAGCTAATACTCGCCTAATTTCTAAAGGATTTAGTCCTGTATGATTTTTGCTTGAGATGGTACTCGGGCCTTTGTAGTTTGTATAGAAGGTGATTCAAGCTATTCATACTTAATTAACTTACGCCCTAATTATGGTAGAATAAGGTCCTAGGGCAGTTCTACGTCCAAGGACGTCCATTGCCAAGTTAGAAAAAATCTGGGGTGTTACATAACCCGTGACAGAAGCAGTAAGAAGCTTTGACTGTCACAAGAGCGGTATATTAAGAAAGTCTTAGAACAGTTCAATATGAATATAGCGAAATCGGTCAGTACTCCACTGGATGGACACTTTAGATTGAGCGACAGGCAGTGTCCCAAGACGAAGGTAAAGGTAGAAGAGATGTAGAAGATACCCTACGCGTCAGCTGTAGGAAGTTTGACATATGCTATGGTGTGTACATGCCCAGATATAGTATATGCGGTTGGCGTTGTCAGCCGGAATCTTGTCAATCCTGACAAAGAACATTAGGCAGTGGTGAAATGGATATTGCATTATCTAAGAGACTCATCCAGGTTGAGCCTATGCTATGGTGATGGTAAACCTGTGTTAGAGGGCTACACGGATGCAGATAAGGCAGGCAACATAGATTACAGAAAGTATACATTGGGGTTCATGTTCACGTTTGCAGGGGGAACGGTTTCTTGGCAGAGCAAGCTACAGAAGGTCGTAGCATTGTCGACGACAGAGGCCGAGTATATTGCAATCACAGAGGCATGTAAAGAGATGCTTTAGATGAAGAGGTTCTTATAGAAACTTAGCCTGAAACAGGAGGAGCACGTGGTCTATTGCGATAATCAGAGTGTTATACACTTGAGCAATAATTCAAGTCAAAGCACATAGAGATTTGGTATCACTGGATCAGGGATACTTTGGAGTAAAAGGTGTTACAACTTGAGAAGGTCCACACGAACGATAATGGGTTAGACATGATGACCAAGGCTTTGTTCAAGGGCAAGTTTGAGGTTTGTAAAAATCAGGCTGGCTTAAAGAAGGTGAATCCTTCCTGGGTCAAAAGGGGGAGATTTGATGGGGTTTTTTTACCCGTCGTCGACCGGTCGTGAGCCCTACTCAACCAGTCGTGGGCTGGTGTTCGACCAGTCGTGGGTTCGTGCCCTGACACGACTCAAAGTCCAGCGAGTGCAGACTAATTTTCTCCAGGGTGCTTGACCGGTCGTGGGTGGTTCACGATCGGTCGTAGGTGGCTCTCAACCAGTCGTAGACTCGGTTCGACTAGTCGAGGTTACACAGATTCGTTCTGCAATTTTGCGCAGATTTCATGTCGTAAGTCCTTTCGCAACTGGGATGCGTAAAGGAGTTTCCTAAAACTTTAAATAGGAGTTCCTAGGGCTTTCTATGTATGACAAGAGGGTTTCCTAAAGCTTTACAATGGATTTGCTAAAGGGTTTAGGGCTATCAAAGGTGAGAGAGAGAGAAAGAGAGAGAGGAAGCTTATAGAAGGGAGGTTATGCTCATGGAGGTTATCTACTGTGCAATCTATATCTCAGCGCTTCTATGTCCTCATAATCGGTGAGATTTCTCCATTTTCTTTGTTTCTCTTATTGTTTATCCACTCCTGTGTGAGTGAAGAAGTTTGTAACGTTCTACTTCATAGTGGATTGTTGATCTGGACGATGTCTCGTGGTTTTTATCTATTTGAGGGTTTTCCACATAAAAATCTCTTGTGTGGCGTGTGATTGATGCATTGATTGTTTTCATTACTTTATTATCCATAATTCTGGTTTGTTTTGAAGGGATAGATCCTAAGGTTTTGTGCAAGGCCCCCAATAAATTTGATTTTGGTTTCTGCCTATTTCCTAACATATGTATTATTTGATGTGAACTGTCGAGTAGTTAGAGTTGCAAAGGAATGGTTAGAATTGTAGTGTTGGATAAATTGAGTTACTGTATAGGGCTATGGGAGGATAGATTTTGGATAGAGGAGTTCTAGGTTTAGCAGAGTTATTTGATACTCTGGCAGTGTGACAGCTGATAAAAAAAAAAAAAAAACAAAACAAAACAAAAAAACGTACACCTGGAATATATTATTTCTAAGTACATTGTTTAAATGTTGAACCAATAATCCCTAAGAACCCTAAAAGTAAGGCATGTCGAGCAATCCTATCATCTGATCCAAGTGACACTGGATTTATTTATTCTTAATCGTCCAATTACTCAAAATGGCATTTTCATCATCAACTAAAATTTAATTAATTACTTTAGCATCCATCAGCCAAATCTAATGGTAAGTACCGAAATGGAAATTAAAGGAGCGTTTGATCTTAAGTTACTTAAGTTACTTATGCCTCAAGTAGCCTATCTTGATTTCTACTTATTAAACTGAAGTGAATAACTTTAAATAATAATAATAAAGTTACTTATAATTGATCATAAACCAAACATACTTATTTCAAATAAGTTACCTACTTCTCTAAGTAGAAAAGGCAACTTATTTGGTGGTATCCAAATGGACCCTAATTTTTTTTTATAAAAAAGTGTGGAATTGAAAATTCCTAAGTAATGGGTATTATTTATAAAATTTCATAGGTATCATATTAGTTTTGTTGGTCCACTACAAAATGTAATTTGATTTATCATTTTCTTAGATTTACTATAATGCAAGGGCGTGATTAATGGGATTTCAATATTCATCTTAAAAGTCTGATCAATGGCTAGCAAAGTAGATAGTTAGAGATTAATTTGTACTATAAAAGGTTCAACCATTCAATTGCCCAAATAATACATGGCCCGACTTTGATTGTTGAGCCCTCTCAAGAATCACTCTATTCACATGTTTCTAACCATCTAAATAATGGGTGGTAAATGGATGACCGGTCTTCACTGCAATGGAAAAGTAATACCACTGGTCTAGATCATCCATCATGTGGGCTCCACATTTGATAGATGAGATGACTATGAAGTTGACTTGAGTGGATGATTCTATCAATCCCATCAGTGATTACACTTTAAAAGGTTTGATTAATTTTCAATGTCTCTTTTGTGTAAGTTTAACCAGTGATCAACTACAATTCTCTAGGATGACTTTGATGAGGCGTATCTCATCATTCAATCAATTGGCAATAGAATAGAAGATCCGGATTGATATAAGGAAAATAAATAAATTCTGATCACTATAGAAATCAAAGGTGTGGATCATCAATAGAGCGTGATTGGTAAAATATGTTATTTACTATGGAAATATGATTCAAATCACTGGACCGTCTCGTCACATGGACCCCAATGGATGGTGACACGCCCTAGATCCTTAGTCATGAGTAGAGTTGGGCACAAACTGAGCTAGCTTGGTTAACTCACTCGGATCAACTTGGATCAGCTCGGATACACGCGAATCAAAAGTTGGGTTTAGG
This sequence comes from Magnolia changhungtana, assembly GCA_030180095.1. Taxonomy (NCBI): domain Eukaryota; kingdom Viridiplantae; phylum Streptophyta; class Magnoliopsida; order Magnoliales; family Magnoliaceae; genus Magnolia; species Magnolia changhungtana. The sequence goes on from JASAUF010000633.1 coordinate 300,109, forward strand.
TTGAGTTGAGCTGATTTTTTTTTTAGCTTGGAAGAATCTAAAGCCAAGATCGAGCTGGCACAAGTTCAACTCAACTCGTCTCGAAGCTTGGCCTAAACTTGACTCGATTCGTCTTGAGTCTAGTTATAACTTAATCATAATTTAAAAAGAAAACTCTTACTCAGCTCGAAAACTCAAGCTCAAACTCATCTCGAAAGCTTGATGTCTGCTCGAGTTGGTTCGAGCTGTTGACTGAACCAAGCCGAGCTGGCCAATCAAGCCTGAGAATCGAGTCAACCTAAACTCGAGCTAAGATAGATTGCTGGCTAAACTGAGCCAAGTTGTGCCAAGCTCAGTGGTTAAGCTCAATGTCCAACTCTAATTACGAAAGATGTAAAACAAACTGGATTGGCCGTAACTTTCAGTATCCACTGGATCCACCGTGTAGCCCTCCTACCCATTATTGACTATAATTGCCCAAAATCACTTTGATGAAAAGATTCCATCCATCTTCCCTACATGGATGGCACGGAGTGATTGTAGGGGATGATATTTGGTCATTAGTACCTTCAATTAACCGTAACTTTCAAGAAACACCCTGAGAGGAGATTCTAACCATTCGATCAAAGAACGGGAAATGGACGATCCAGTTATCTTAATATGAAAGTTTTTATCATTGATCTAGATCGTATATCATGCACATTTGGATTATAATATCTATAAAAAATTTCTCATTATTGGTTAGGTGATTATAACTGCACGACCAATGGGCTAAGGTGGACAAGCTATTGTTGGATAAATTATATTGGAAAACCGAAAAACAAAATAAAAAATATTGAAATTAACATCAGGCTTAACCACGTATAAATGCGTTGTCCTTAAAACTTGATTCGCCCCATTTTTAATTGAAATGATGATTGCCAATGGGTTACAGGCTAACTGCTTCAAGGATAAGACAAGCCTTCTTCTTAAGATCCTACGTGCAGCAATCACAAATGGATCTGCTCATGAACTTGGTTAACATAATTCGTAAATCTGACAGACTTGTTGAGTGGTCGAACTTACTGACTCAAACAATATTCGAGCCACTCAGCAAATTCTTAAAAAGAAAAATGTCTAGAGAGATCAGATTGGATTTTGAGTGAATCTATTGGACATAGATGATTATGGACTTGGATGGTCCGGTTTATATAGCATTTGATGTGTGGACCATTGTTAGGTGTTCATTAATGGTTCATAACATTTGTGAAATGTTTCTAACTATCGGTACTAATTTATAAACATTTTAGATCGTTGGATCAACAATCTGACAGTTATAACATCAAGGCTTGTTCGTTTCCGGACCGTTTTGACTATTAAGATTACCAGTCGTTCTCAAAACGATCGATGGTTTTGGATCCATTGTTCGATTATTTTCGGCAACCTATAAAATCCATATCATTTCACACGCGCCATCTAGCGCCACTATTGCCACACTGCCCATGCCCGAGCCCGAGCCTGAGCGCGTGGTGTGTTCAAGTGCTACGCACTATAACACGCAAACCGAGTATCTCATCCCACAATTTTCCAAGTAAGAATATTTTTCACTCAATCACTTATAAATAACAACTTTTCTCCCATTCAATCCAATGTATGACTTTGTAAATAATATTACAATGATTCTATATTGAATCAATTGACTTATATTATCATGTCCCAAACTTATGTATCTGGACTTCCAATTATATGTACCGTTGTAAACTCTCGCTATAATGGCTTCACTGTCACAATGAAGTGAAATAGGGGATGTAAGCTTCGCATAGAATGTGATTTCTTATAAAAGATCTGTTAACCACTTGGCCTATTTGCCAGTTAAAGCCAATACCATGATCTCATACTTTATTGTTGAGTGTGTTATGCATGTTTGTTTCTTGTATACTCAATAGACGATTACACCTCCTGAGGTGAATATCTACCTTGTTGTTGTCTTGTTATCCCTACATTCGATATCTAACTCGCATCAGTATATCCTTTAAATACGGCTAGAAATTTTAAGTAGAATAGTCATAGTTCTTTGGTTTCTTTTATATAACTTATAACTCTAGTTATAGTTTTCCAGTGTTCTACGTTGTAATTACTAATAAACTTACTTAGTTTACTCACAGCACGTGCTATATTCAGCCTTGTGCATTACATAACATATATAAGACTACCTATAACACCACTAAACTCTAGTTGTGCAACTGTTCTTCCACTGTTTTCTTTTAGTTTTATACCTGGATCACATGTGATTTTTACCTCTTTGAATTTCAAGTGATTAAACCTGTTTAATATATTTTCAATGCAATGAGATTGACACTACGCATATCCCCCATCACATATATATTTTTTTTTAAATTTCGACACATAATATAGTATGCACTTGTCCAAGATCATTCACTTTGAAAACGGACAAGAGAAACCTCCCTATTTCGGTTACACATTTCATTATATTGTTGATAATTAATATATCATCTACATATAAACATATAATCATTACAAACTTTAGATTATGTGTATTTATCAGTTATGTTATGTACGAAACTATAGGATAACACATTTGAATCAAACTTATCATGCCACCGTTTGTGTAATTATTTTAATATATGCAGAGATTTAATGAGCCTATATATTTTTCTTCCATTTCTTAGTATAACAAACCCTTCTGGTTCCTCCATATGTACATCCTCATCGAGGTCACCATTCAGGGTCCTTGCTCTTACTCTGGTGGTAGGTTCTCAGGAGTTTCAACACCTGGTTGAGGATTCGAGTACCCATAGGTGGTGAAATCCCACTATGGTGTGAGTGTGTGGTGGTGTGTGTGCGTGTGTAAAAAAAATAAAAAATAAAATAAAATCTCAATCAATGTTATTTTAGCCACTAGCAAATATATGTTAAAATAATTGATTCATTTTTTCCGACAGAATTCCTTAGCTACCAATCCAATATTAAAGGTTTGTATTGTATCATTAGTGTGATATTTATTCTTAAATACCCACTTATACCTTATAGGTTTATAACTTAAAGGTAGGTCTACCAATTTTTGTGTTTGATTTAATACAATTGAGTCTATTTCATCGTTAATGGCCTATTTCCAAAATGTTAAACCTCTTTAAGACTTATCTTCGCTAAATGTTTTAGGTTTATCTTTTACAGTCAAAACCATGTGTACTTTTCTAGTGACATTCTTTTTATCACCCTCAACTAGATGAAAAGAGAGACGCTAAGAGTTTATTTGACCATGATTAAGACTCTCTTATACTCTTGTTCTTTGTCTCTTACAAGGTTTGTTGAGAGTTTCAACTTCTTGCTGAGTTTCCTCTATAATTTTATTAGAATATTGAATATCGGTGTCCTTTTTCTCCGTAGATAGCGAGTTCTCAAAGAACTCTACAAATTATATGATCATATTGGACTCTAAGTCCAAAAGTCTGCAGGCCTTATTATTTTATGCATATTCTACAAAGACGCACTTGATAACTTTAGGTCTTAATTTGATTCTTTTAGGATAAAGAATTATATAATATGTGAAACACCCCCACACCCTAAGATATCCTATGTTTAGTTTTATTCATTTCTATAATTCATATGGAGAGGTATTGGTTTTCTCAAATGTGATTCTATTCAGGGCATGGCACGCTGCTAATAGTGATTCTCCCCATAGGCTTAATGACACTTTGCTTGTATTAGCAGTGAATTGACTATTTCAACTAAAGTCCAATTTTTCTCTCGACAACACTATTTTGTCGTGGTGTGTAAAGTGTTGTGCATTGGTGTATTATATCATGCTCTTCACAATAAGTAGAAAAGTATCATCGTCTGTCATTATGAAAGATTTTAATATTTTTAACTAGTTGATTTTCTACTTCAGATTTATAAACCTTTAATGCATTAAATGCATAATCTTTAGATTTTAATAGGTATACATACACATATATTGAACAATCATCTATGAACGTTATAAAGCATCTGTTGCCTTCTCGAGTAAGAATGTCATTTAGTTCACATATGTCGTTATGCACTATATCTAACATATGAGATGGTCTTTCAACACCAGGGAATGGTTTCTTTGTTATTTTATGCACACTTCACATTTATCATTATCACTATCATTGTATGAGATTAACCCAGTCTTAGCCATAACTCTTATGGTACTAAGCCTATACGTGCTAACCTACTATATCATAAGGTTACAGCCTATATGGCATGCACGTTGAACGGTGTGGATCTCGTTCATGATCCTTCTTCTTCTTCTTTTTGTGCTATCAAAGTAGCTAGATTCTTATTTTTTACCGGAATCTAACTATTTCAACAACCTTTGCATCGAAGCTCATAATAATAAACACATAAAAATGGTGGTTATGTTGTACGTATGCAAATGTTGTGGTGTTTTTGCGTAAAATTTAGAGTGCGTTTGACACATGGTACTAGATGAGATTAGGTGGGATAAAATTGCATTTGGTCCCGTGCAATTCCATCCATCATTTAGAGAGGATGGGAAAGGTTGGGTTTAGGTGGGATGGAATTGCATTTAGTCCCATGAAAGATTTTCGAAATCCACTAAACGTGTGGGCCCCACATTGATGCATGCATTTATCCATGTTATCCATCCATATACACCATTTACACGTGACATTCTGGTTATATATGTGTACAAGTGAACGACATACATTTTGAATTTGGTCCATGGATTACAATTCCATGGTCCACCAAACATGATTTTGTCTAATCCAGTGTTTTCCCATAGCAAAAATTTTATCCCAAACATGAGATTGGATGGCTACAATGCCATGGTATTTCCATACATGCAATCATTGTCCAATAATGACATTAATCCCATTTAATACAATTCAATACCATTTAATTCCATGAACCAAACACACCATATATAATGAAAATAACAACAGTCCATCAGTCAATGAAATAAATTGAAGATTGCATGGTACAGCGGGTCTTATTTTGAACATATAAGCAACCTATCATGTGGCCCGCAATATAGATGAATTCAGCTAATAAAACACTCTATCATGTTATTCTCGAGACACGCACTACCATATTTTAGTTCTTATAGGCCTGACATACTGATTATATTGTTAATGAAGATCATTGATAGATTCTAATTTAATTCCCATATTTATTAAGCAAGCTTTAGTTAACTAGTAGAGCATGATTTCAAAAATGAGCAAAATCTCAAGTAGACCACACCATAGTGTGATTGGCCGTTAAATGCTTCTTGTGTGCCACATAAGTTTGAATAAAGCTAAATATTGTGTGGTCCCTTCATCTAGGTTGTCGTGACATTATCAACGTGTTAAATGACAAATAAACATTATGGTGGCCCCAATGAACTTTTAATGGTGTGTATTCAGTCACAAAATTTCCCGTGTTGTGGTCCACTTAAGATTTAGATCTAGTTTTTTTTTTTTTTTTCATGACCTAAAATGAGTTGTCTAAACGAATGGACGGGTGGATGTGAGGCATGTATATTTATGATGGCCCCACTTTTAGGGATCCATTGATCCTGAATTCATGTAAGCGGTACCCATAAAACTGATGAGTGGACTGGATCTCACATGGACATGGCATACTTGGATTCGGGCCTAATACAATTCATAACATAGGGCATGCTACTGATTACACTAGCATATTCAATATAAGATATTCATTCACCAGTATCCGGTATTATGCTCTAGTTTCACACTAGGATTAAAAGAAGTATATATAGGTTTACAATCGAAGTGGTTATATTTCCTTAAAATATTATACACATAACGGGATTAATTTAGAATTATGTCATTTTTACTCCTAATCATTTTAATCCTTAAAATAACTTTTACCTCTCCAATATTTTTCATGTTAAAGTGAGAAAATATAAAATATTTAGTTTCATTAATTATTTCAGTATATATACTAAAAATTAAAAGATTAATTACATACAGACATATCATAACTCCAGATTTATCAAACATCTTATAATAAAGACATCTCTCAACCAGTGTAGCGGAATAGAGCCTAGAATGAGACATCCTCTCAATCTCCTCAAGTGCGGGCCATCTCTCAGACACATAAATTATAGATTCATGATGTTTATATCGCATATGCCTGGACATGACTTGGTTTGAACCCTACAAGTCCTATGAAGGTGGATGTGTTTTGATGGAAAATATTGTAACATGCTAAGCAATCGGAATAAGAGCCATCGAGGCAAGGATGTTTGATGGAGCCATATAGACATTATATGAAGTCAGGCATGCCCCATATAGGAAAAAAAGCTTAATGTCATTGGAGATTTTAGATACCAATGGTTGCACATTCACCACAACGGGGCTGTGTATTAAAGGTCACCAAAGGTGCAATGATGTTAATAAATGGACAAAAGATAAGAAATATGTACAAGTTTATATGGAGCACAGTTATAGGTGAGGCTGCTACCACCTCACATGCAAAATCTGGCACATATGACACAAATTTGTAGCATATCCGGCTAGGCCCTATGAGTGAGAGAGGCATGATGAAACTCCACAGACAGAAACTGTTAAAGGGAGTGAAGGCATGCAATATGGATTTATGTAAGTAATGCATCATATGCAAGTAGTGCAGGGTAAGGTTTAAGAATGTCAATGGGTAGGGCTCGGTCTTGAAAAGTCATAAATTTGAATAGGGTCGACCCAACAACCCAATCTAAAATAGTTTAAAATATGGGTTGAGACCTACCCCAGGGCCGGCCCGTTGACAGACCTAATAAGGTTCAAGACTGATACATGTACTAATAGCGGCGCGCTCAACCATATTCATTCTGATGTATGGGGGCTAGTGACTGTACCATCTAAGGGAAGGGCATAACACTTCATGACATTCATAGACAAATGCTTGAGAAATGTTTGTGTTTGCTTCATGAAACACAAGTCCGAGGTGTTTGTTAGGAGACGAGACTTAAGGCCATGAAAGTTTAATTATAAGAAATGGTAACCCAACCTAAAGATTAGAGATCACAAGAATCAAGTTCAATGAGAAAAATAGGTTTTTATGTGATTTTTTAGATGAATCATATTGCATTTTAAGATAAATTATTTATTTGTCCATCTCCTTGATGTTAATAATGCGAATCTCTATAACATATCGAGGTTGGGTAAATCCTTTAATGAGTTTATAGCTTTGTTTTAAAGTGGAGTGATGGGTGAACTCACCCTTAAAGACGCTGGTTGGCTTGAATGTGCCTCCTTGATTAGAGTCTTGATGGTATATGTTTACATTTTTTATATCCGTTGCTTTTAACGTGCTTTCATTATCAGGCATAGCTATACGTTGCGATTGTTTCTCTCTAACGGGTCTATTAGTTGAAATGTCGTAATCAAGTCTTTTAAGAAAGGGGATTAGGGTTAAGGTCGGTCATGTTTTAAAAGATTAAAAAAAACTTATTCTCCTCTTGTGCTTTTTCATTTTATTCTTTCGACAATTGGATTTTCAATTTTTCTTAGGCGAAAGAGAAGGTTGAGTGTGGTTCAGTGTTGGATTTCTCATAGCCAGTGCATGCCGTTGAGAAATCAATTGTTGGGGAGTTGTATCCCGTGATATAGCAGCGTCGGTCACCTTATGCATCGGTTCAGCACACCAAGGGTCGCGGACTATCTCAAATATAATGACTCGTACACACCTCGACTCAATGGGTATTTCAAATCATCATTGATCAATTGTTATAGGCATCTTGGATCTACATTCAAGTGTGAGGTTCTTTTATTCTACATTTTCAATCGAATATTTCCCATTTCCATTATATTGAATCAACAGTCAGGGGTGATACAAATGCTCATGACACATCCGTAAACATCATTCTCTTAGGTGAATAGTTATCCAATGCGAGTGGACTAACTTGGGTCATGATTAAAGGTCATCACTTCACTGTCAGGAACTGATTTAATGTTGGTCATATCTTTTGCCCTTATTTTACATGAGAGTGTAAATATGCTATACAAAATGGGTTCATGAATTTGGAACTTCGAATACTTACATTACATAATTTAAGTTCAAGGCAATAGTTAAGGAGCTTATTAGATTTGATCATGACCACGGAAGCATATATAAGTCTTAAATCTTGTCGGGACAGCTTTAAATTACTTTATGCAACTTTGATTGAAAATGAGTGGTACGGAGTACATCCATGAGAGCTCATTTATTCATGTGGATGTTAACATGGGATTCATTAGATTGACGTAAGATTTTTGTGGACTAATTCTCATCAGACCAAGACTCATTAAGTGGACATTGTAGCAGGTGTTTCTCTATGGGCCTTACTTGAATGTACGTTTCTTTTTGTATTCACACCATTTGTCAGCTCATTTAATGGCATGATCTCATACTGATATCTCAAGCAAACAACTCCACGAGAAACAGTGCCCATTGAACGCTCAGCGTTAGAAAAATTTCCGACCCCACCGTGATGTTTATTTACCATACAACCTCTTGATAACGTAACATATACCTTGATGAAGGGAAAACACTAATATCAGCTTGATCCAAAACTTTCGTGGCCCACGAAAACTTTTTTAATGATAAACGACCATTGTTTCCCATGGTGTGATCTACTTGAGATATGGATCTACTCCATTTTAGGGATCATGCTGTAAAATGTGTTAGGAAAACTGATGGATGACATGGATATACAACACATACATCAAGGTGGGCCCACGGTTAGGGAAACAGCCACACAGTACCCTGGTAACACTTGATCCGCTCCACAAATTTTCCTGGGATGTAGCTAGAGGTGGGTATTTAGTCGAGTCGGACCGGATTGGGTCCAACTCGACTCGATCCAAAATTTTTAATGAACTGACCCGAACTCGATCCGATCTGAGACTGAGTTTGGGTCATTTGATTCAATCCAATCCATTGCATTGCTGGTCTGACCTGAACCGAATCCTACTCGGTCAGGGAAATCGGGTCAGATTGGGTTGGGTACGGTTCCAATCGAGTCTTCCGCTTAATTAAAAGAAATAAAATGAAAATATGATTTTCACCGTTAAAAAATTCGTAGGGCCCTCCATAACGTTTATTTTCCATCTAATCTATTAATAAGGTCACAGCTACATGGATGAAGAGGAAAAACAAATTTCATATTAAGCCGGAACTTCTGTGACCCTTAAAAGAGTTTCAATGGTAGACGTTTAACCCCACTGCTTTTTGCAGCGTGGTCCACTTGATATTTAGATTTGTCTTATTTTTCGACTCAAGCCTTAAGACGAGCCCACCAATTGGATGGACGATTTGGATATAATACTACCTCATAATGGGACCCATAGAACTTGCTGACGTCAATAATAGCTGGTGCATGGTACGCCTGCCAATCCGCTTCCTACGTCACCTCAATACACCCGTCAGGATTCTCAAGGCACTTGATGTGTTTTATCAGGCCAGCTTGGATGCGTCTTTAACAGAACCGCGTTGCATGAGAACTTTAACATACAACCCCTGATTTTCTTTTGATATATCAACTTTGGCGGAAAATCTAATTGGTGAAAGTAATGGACCGCACCATAATCATGATTCTTATTCAAAATTCAGACCAATTTAGCCATTAGATAGGTTGTACCCTTATGTAGAGTCAGATATCGGATGTCCCCGTTGATTTCAATGTTACGGTTTGCCTTGTAAGTGGACCATCCTGCATTCCATCCAAAGGGAATGATGCATTCCACCTTTTCCATGGCTTGGATATCCTACAAAAGCCATAAAATGCCAGGAATAGTAGTGTTGCGTGGAACAACATGCATGGTTGATGTGAACATTTCTCTCTCTTTTGATATGGCTGGTCTCAAGTACACCTGAGACGAGACGGATTGGCTACTCCCCCTGCCACCAGCCAATGGATTGGCTGGTGGTCAGTGCTATGTGGACCCCACCATGATATATGTATTTCATCCATGTTGTCCATCTATTTTTTGTTTTCTAGATCATTTTATAGTATTTAAAAAAATATATCCCAATATCAAGTGGATGACATTGTAGGAAACAGTGTCGAATGAACCGTGTGCGGATCAGTTCGGATTAGCCACTGATCCAAACTCGACTCAATATACGTTCAAATCTGAGTGGGCCTACTTGAACCAAACCAATCCCGGCCTTCAATTCGGATCCGTCAGATCAAGTCGGATTCTGCCCAACTCTAGCTAGGGCTGTACACGAATCGGGCTAGCCCGGTTAATTGGCTCGACTTGGCCCAAAAAAGCTCGACTTGTCCCAACCCGGAACTGAGTTCAGGTTGAGACGGACCATTTTCTTCGACCCGAAACTGAGTTTGGGTCGAGTTCGGATATGTCCCAGTTCGGCCCGACTCAGCCCGAAACCCGAGTCAACCTGGCCCGATTGGGCCCGACTCGGTCAAGTGGTGTAAATATGTATATATATTTTTTAAAACCCTACCTGTCTCTTTCCCCTTTACCCTTCTAGGATTATTCACCGCCCATCTTTGAAGTGACAGTTACTCATCTACCTCATAGATGTATAACTTAAACGGCCTAAATGTTGAGAAGTGGAGCCACATCTGGGGCCGCGCACGACCGGTCGTGGAGCCCACTCGATCCGTCCTGACCAGTCGTGAACTGACACGACTCAAAGTCCAAGGAGCATAAGGTTTTTGGTTCCGAGCTGCTCGACCAGTCATGGGGTCTGCTCGATCGGTCGTGCAGCCTACACGACCAGTCATAGGTTATGCAGATTGGTTTCCGAATTTGATACAGACTGCGGATTTTGGTGTCGCCTTTCGTAAGGGTGCGAAAGGGAAGTTGCCTAAACTATAAATAAGAGTCCCTAGGGCTTTTCTAGTGTTAAAGGGTGAATATTGGGATGTTATTCTAAGGTGTGAGCAAAGGGTTTTCTCTGTATCTCCAAGGGAGAGGTTAGTATATTACCTTATAATCGTCGTCATTCTTCATAGTGGAAATTTGCATCCGTGGTTTTTTACCCTTTTGGGTTTTTTCCACGTATATCTTGTCATGTTGTTTATTTTGGATTGCTTTGATCTATTTCTACTTTATATTTCTTCATGTTTATCGTTTGTGGGTGAGGTCTGAGATTGGATCTTGGCTCACTGCATTGTTGGCGTGCTGCGCAACAACTGGTATTAAAACTATTGGTTTAGTTCTATTGGGATCGATGACGGAAGAAGAGAAAACTAGAATTGAGAAGTTTGATGGTTCAAACTTTGCCTTCTGGAAGATGCAAATGGAAGATTATCTGTATCAGAAGGACCTCTATATTCCTTTAGAAGGAAAAGAGAAGAAACCAGAAAAGATAACAGATGATGAATGGTTTTTACTAGATAGGAAGGCTTTAGGAACGATCCGACTCTCTTTGTCTAAGAGCGTCGCCTTCAACATATCTAAGGTGAAAACTACAAAAGAATTAATGGAAGCCCTAACCACCATGTATGAAAAACCCTCTGCATCTAACAAGGTTCATCTTATGAAACAACTACTCAACATGAAGATGTCAGATGGTGGGAGTGTGGCTGAACATGTAAACGAGTTCAATACAGTCACGAGCCAGTTGAAATCCATTGACATTATTTTTAAGGATGAGGTCAGGGCGTTATTGATCTTATCCAGTTTGCTAGACAGTTGGGATGGTTTGGTGATTGCTGTGAGCAATTCTTCATGGTCGACAAAGCTGAAATTTGATGATGTGGCCGGTCTAATTCTCAGCGAAGAATCTAGAAGAAAGGCATCAGGAGTTTCAGGGGATTCAGGGAATGTTCTAAACATTGAAGGAAGAGGAAGATTGCTGAACAAAGGAGACAATAAACACGGGTGTTCTAAGTCAAGGAAGAAGTCAAAGGGACCGAAAGACAAAGACGGGTGTTGGCATTGCGGGAAGAAGGGGCATATGAAACGTGATTGCAGGGCGCTCAAGAAATAAGCAGAAAGCTCTCAAGGCGGGAAGGATTCAGTGAATCTATCCGAGGAGAGTGACACAAAGGTGTTGATTTTGTCTCTTGATGCGAGGAATGAGTCTTGGGTTATAGACTCAGGTGCTTCATTTCATACCACTTCATGTAAGGAAGTTTTGCGTGATTATGTGTCAGGTGACTTTGAGAGAGTCTACTTGGGTGATGATGAGTCGTGCAGTATTGTTGGAAAGGGAGACGTTCATGTTAATCAGAAAGACAGAACAGTTTTGAAATTGAAGGATGTCATACATGTACCAAGTTTGAAATGTAACTTGATCTCAGTGAGGCAGTTAGCCGATACCGGTTATGTGACGACATTCACTAGTGATTCCTGAAATATCACAAAAGGTGCTTTGGTAATATCTTGAGGTAAAAAGGAAGGTACTTTGTACGTGACTTCAGGATCGTATAGTTCACTCTCAGTCGCATCAATTGGAGTGAATGGGTAGTTATGGCATCAAATGTTGGGACATATGAGTGAGAAGGGGATGAAAGTGCTATTATCAAAATGGAAGCTATCAGGGCTGAAGTCTATTGACTTAGAATTATGCGAAGACTGCATGTATGGCAAGCAGAAGAGGGTAAGCTTCAAGAAGACGGGACGCGCTCCAAAGACACATCTGTTGTAGCTTATACACACTGATGTGTGGGGACCGGCACATATATTATCTCTTGGTAGCTCACGTTATTTTGTTTCCTTTATTGATGATGCTAGTAGAAAACTGTGGGTCTATTTCTTAAAGCACAAATCTGATGTATTTGATGTATTTAAGAAGTGAAAAGTTATGGTAGAAAATGAGACAAGTAAAATGTCTCAAATCTGATAATGGGGGAGAGTACTGTGATAAGAGACTTGAGGAGTATTGTACAGCAAATGGAATCAAACATCAGAAAATGATTTCAGGGACACTACAACATAATGGTGTGGCTGAGCGCATTAACATGACCATCCTTGAGTGCGCCAGGAGCATGAGGCTACATGCAGGGTTGCCCAAGACCTTTTGGGTAGATGCTATGAATACTGCCGCATATCTAATCAATAGAAGTCCCTCAGCACCATTGGATGGTGGGCTACCAGAAGAAACGAGGACGGGGAAAGAAGTGAACCTCGCACATCTCAGAGTGTTCGGTTGTACTTCATATATTCACATTGATGCAGAGCACAGAAATAAACTGGATGCGAAGTCCAGGAGGTGCACGTTTATAGGCTATAGGCAACATAATTTTGGCTACAGGTTTTGGGATGTAGAAAACTGAAAAATCATCAGAAGCAAGGACGTAGTCTTCAAATAAAAGGTGATGTATAAGGATAGTGTGCAGGAAAATAAGGCCGATGAGAAAGAATTCGTAGAGATGGAAGAGTTATCGAATACGGGTGTTACAGCACCACAGGATGATATGCACAGGAGCATTATGAGGCAGAGCCGCGTACACTGGTTGTGAGGAGGTCTACTCAGGAGAGGAGACCCACGGTCCGATACTCACCCTCCTTACATTATCTATTGCTGACAGATAATGGTGAGCCAGAGTATTTTTGAAGAGGCGCTACAGTCAGATACACGCGTTAAGTGGGAGCAGGCCATGGATGAGGAGATGGACTGTAACACCCCAAAAAATCGGGGTCGTACATACGCTCGACTCCCGAGTTCCCGAGTGTCACTTATTATTAATTTTATGGTTTTATGATTTATCAAGTTTAAATGCACGGCCTGAAATTAATTGAAACATGAGGCACATCCACAACTAGTCAACTGAACTGAAAGAAATCAATATATATAGGTTCATAAGAATATAAATGGGCCACACAAGGCGATGCCTAACAAAATCGCAAAGAAAAATATATGCCCAAAAGAATGGTGCACTAAGCCCACAACTCAACACTCCAGAATCCAGTCTCCTAAGCCGATGGAAAACCGCCCATCAACTGGAAGTATGACAGCTCCTCTTCCTCGTCGAGAGTAGCATCGTCAGGCTCCATCTACTCTGCATCCCCTACATCTATGAGAGAGTCTGGTTAGTTTTTTAAAACACTGTCTCAGAGTGGGAGTGAGTGATCAACTCAGTGTGAACTATTGGTCTCAAGTTTTAATAGACATCAATTATAATATGAACTTAATGAAAAGCAGACAATCATCAACACCTAGCGACTCTTATTTAAATGCATGCATGCGGGATGATATGATGCATGCCCTCGCCACAACGCTTCCTCAAGCGACTCCATCTAACGATCGCACATGACAGCACTCCCTCAGAGCGACCTCGATTGCCGAGTCGCCACACTAACTAATGTGATGCAATGCGATCGTGTTAGCCGAGTTATTAGTTAAGTCCATTCATCCAGCAAGTTGGGGATTCTGATTCACCCTACGTATCACTGCCCTAAGCTGGTTGCGAGGCCAAGACCCCATCAATGTGTGAGGCCGAAGCCCCGTGGTCCGTGATCCTGTCGGGTTCCTCATCCCCGACACTAAGCACATGAGGAGTGCCAAAAGGAAGGGATTGCTCGTGGTCACTATGGGGAGGCGCGGTACCTCAACGTAGGCCGACAGCTCGGACACAATGTCCCATTCCACCATACCCGACTCACAAGGCTGTGGACTAGTTTCAAGTGAATTATCGTTGGGCTACAATGGTTGTAGGGTGGTTCAGGTTCTATACATATGTGAGCACCCAGGGTTAACAAACAGGGTTGGTCAGGCCGTAGGCTAGACCGCATAAATCAGGCGAGCATGAGGCAAGTGATCTCGGGCACAAGAGACCCATGTAGTCGAACTACAGCCACCCGAACACACTCGCCCAAATTCACGGGTCTAGCCCTAGCATAGCCCTACCGATGGGACTACCGTCTCTCGTCATATTCCAGACCAACCCAAAGGTGTGAGGGTGATCCTAACGAGCTATCAACTAGTATATCAACATCGTATCTCATGCATCCGAGTCAAATGAATCAAATATTCCTAGCAAGCATTCATGAATTAAGGTGCATGTGTATTGTGTGTGTGTGTGTGAGGAGGTTAAACACTTTCTCTATCCTAACAGGCCATATGCACAAGAGAAATGAAATCATACACACCATGAATCAATAATATATGGAAGAAATGACGAGGCATAAGCATGTTATCATCCATACACGAAATCATGTGAGCAACAAATAACATCATGAAGAACCATCATGCATATCCATACAATTTCAAGAACCTACAATTCCTAGGGGTTCTCTAGACTTTCAAATATACCAACCAAGCATTCAAAATCATTAAGCTAGTACTACAATTGGTGCTGGGCCACCTAAGAAGAATGGTCTGCACCTTAGGATTCGTTGGAGACTTGAAAATGACCTAAGAACGTCAATTTGGGGGCCGATTAGTCAGAATCCCTAAAACAAAGCATTGCATGTTAGAATCTCATGCAAATCCTCCCTCACCATGAGGGGTTTCCAAGAAGATGAGAGAGTTACTTATCGAATCGGCGGAGAGGGGTTCTCCCGGTTGTGGATGATGGATTTCTTTGAGGGAGAGGTAGGACTTTACAAGATGGGACTCCCTTGGGCCCTACTTTGATCTATGGCCCACCTTCACACTTCCTTCCTCTCTTCTTCCTTTCTTCTTTCTCCCTTTTCTCCCTTCTCTCTTTCCTTCCCTAGGGCAAATTCGTATGGGAGAGGGGTGCCCAAAAGAAACCCTTTTTTATAATTCCAGATTTGGTGTAAATGGCCCCAAGCTTCCACAATTTTCTAAAATAGACCACTAGGACTCCCTATTGGTGTTGGGGTAGCCCTAACACCCCTCTGGATACCAAACTTGGTGTGTAGGTGTCTTATGGCCCGATTAGGGTCCCTGCAAGATTTGAGGACAAACGGATGAACAAATATATGATCTGAGTAAGTGTTTTCGACCTTTAAGTGGCCCTGGGTGGCCCATTCTGATTGATGGGGCATTTCTGGTTGCTCTCTGGCCATGAAATTTATAGGGTAGGTGATCCATGGCCTGATGAAGGGCCATGCAAAATTTGGGAGCGATCGGATATGGGGTTTGATCGCACGGGTCAGATTTGCGATCAACGGTCATCGATCCACGATCGGGTCCCAGATTTGGTGGACGGGTGTGGAAAAATACATTGAACCGTCACCGCAACTTTAGAAGAAATTCGACGACTGGAACTCCTACAGTCTCAGTTTTATTTGTGAGTGCCAGATTCCAATGCTGGCATTGGTGGGGTGCATTTGCAAGTGTCAGATCCCAATTCCGGGTGTCCACTGGGTTCGTAATCCGCGATGGACCACAAGTCCAGTGAGATCGATGATTTTCTAAGTTTTTAGATTTTTCTGACCCTCATCGGTCGTTGGGTAGCTCACACAGGCTGTTGTTAAGTGTATACAAGCCATCTGGCTTGGCGGCCCGCACTTGGTCCCATCATAACTAGACTGGTCCACCCCAGTATAATCTAACATTGAGTGTTAATGGTCATTAAGTAATATTATAAGTTAATTAAAAATAAATTTTAAGAATTTTTGAAAATTCAAAATAGTGAAAATCCAGGATGTTACATGGACTCTCTTGAGTCTAATCATACATGAGAGCTAGTCACTCTACCCAATGGTAAGAAAGCTCTTCATAACAAGTGGGTTTACAGACTGAAGGAGGAGCATGATGGTTCGAAACGGTACAAGGCCAGATTGGTTGTGAAAGGGTTTCAACAAAAGGCAGGTATCGATTTCACTGAAATATTTTCACCTGCGGTGAAGATGTCTACAATTCGCATGGTCTTGAGTATAGTGGCTACAGAGGACTTACATCTAGAGCAACTAGATGTTAAGACAACCTTTCTTCATGGGGACCTTGAATAAGATATATATATGCATCAGTCGATAGGATACGTGGCACCAGGAAAGGAGAACAAGGTGTACAGATTGAAGAAGAGTCTATATGGCCTGAAGCAGGCCACGAGGTAGTGGTACAAGAAGTTCGACAGTTTCATGTCGGAAAATGGTTATAGGAGATGTCATGCTGACTACTGTTGTTATTTGAAGAAGTTTGATAGGTCATATATTATCCTTCTTCTGTACGTCGATGACATGCTTGTGGCCGGTTCAAGCATGAAGGACATCTCAGATCTCAAAAGACAACTGTCTAGAGAATTTGCCATGAAGGATTTGGGAGCTGCAAAATAAATCCTGAGTATGAGGATAAGGCGTGACAAGGAAAACAAGAAACTGATTTTGTCACAGGCAGATTACATAGCCAAGATACTTGATCGATTCAATATGGGAGGTGCTAAGCCGGTTATCACTTCATTAGCCAACCACTTTAAGCTATCTAAGGAGTAAGGTGCAAAGACGCAGGAGAAACGAGACTACATGATTAAAGTCCCATACGCGTTAGCTATTGGGAGTCTCATGTATGCTATGGTGAGCACGAATCCAGACATTGCTCAAGCAGTGGAAGTTGCTAGCAGGTTCATGAACAACCCTGGAAAGGAACGTTGGGAAGCTGTGAAGTAAATCCTCAGATACCTGGTAAGTACTGTGGATATAGAGTTGTGTTATGGAGGATCGGAAATCAAGCTACAAGGCTACGTAGATTCAGATTTGGCAGGAGACATCGACAGTAGAAGAAGCACTACAGGTTATGTCTTTACTCTAGGCAAGGTCTTTATGATCATCGGTTGGGTCTCTCGCCATGAAGATAGTATTTATCAGTACGACGGAAGCAGAATATGTTGCAGTTACAGAAGCGTGCAAGGAGATGGTGTGGATGCAAGGTTTTATGAAGGAGTTGAGTAAGAAGCAAGCAGATTGCAAGCTGTACGGTGACAGTCAGAGTACAATACACTTGGCTAAGAATTCAGCCTTTCATTTAAGGACCAGGCATATTGCCATCAGATATCACTTTATACGTTCGTTACTGGAAGATGGATCGATTGCTCTGGAGAAGATTCATATAAGTGAGAATCCTGCAGATATGCTGACCAAGGCGGTCACACGGAAGAAGCTGAAGCTCTGTTCAGCTTTGATTGGTCTTCAGGCTTGAAGACGGGGAGGTGATGCACTCCGGATAAAGAGGACAGAGGTTTATGGCGATGTGTCTCCAAGTGGGAGATTGTTGAGAGGTGGAGCCACATCTGGGGCCGTGCACGACCGGTCGTGGCCCCTGCTCGACCGATTGTGGAGCCCATTCGACCGGTCGTGGCCCCTGCTCGACCGATCGTGGAGCCCATTCGACCGGTCGTGACCAGTCGTGAACTGGCACGACTCAAAGTCTAGCGAGCATAAGGTTTTTGGTTCCGAGGTACTCGACCGGTCGAGGCTCATGCTCGACCGGTCGTACAGCCTACACAACCAGTCGTAGGTTACGCAGATTGGTTTCCGAATTTGATACGGATTGCAGATTTTGGTGTCACCTTTCGCAAGGATGCGAAAGGGAAGTTGCCTAAACTATAAATAGGAGTCCCTAGGGCTTTTCTAGTGTTAAAAGGTGAATATTTGGGTGTTATTCTAAGGTGTGGGCAAAGGGTTTTCTCTGTATCTCCAAGGGAGAGGTTAGTATATTGCCTTGTAATTTTCGTTATTCTTCATAGTGGAAGTTTGCATCCGTGGTTTTTTACCCTTATTGGGGGATTTTTTCACGTATATCTTGTCTCGTGGTTTGTTTTGGATTGCTTTGATCTATTTCTAGTTTATATTTCTTCCTGTTTATCGTTTGTGGGTGAGGTCTGAGATTGGATCTTGGCTCACTGCGTTGTTGGCGTGCTGCGCAACACTAAATTCATCCAAATACAAAAAAGAATTATAATGTCCTGACTGGTTAGATTTTTTGTGGAGTCTATAGTTAAACTATTTAAACCGTTGATCGAGGGCCTAGTAATGGGACACATATTACCTGCCAAAGCTCTTCCCATGAACTTGCTGTAATGTCCGAAACTGGCCCGAACTCGCCCGATTGCTGACTGGGGCGGGTTTGGGCTGGACGTGTTGGCCCGGTGTTTGGCTGGTGACCGGGCCAGGCCGGGTTTAGCCCAGTTCAACTCGAATAAACCGGTGTACACCCCTAATCTCTAGCTGTGGCCCCACTTGAGTTTCAGATCACCTCATTTACAGGCTAGTCTTACCGTAATTTGGTAATTGATGGACGGTGTGGATGCGCCTAGCTTCCGTTTACAGGTAGCCTCTATGGCGGATGCAGATTTCCTGCTAAAGCCTTTAGCGGGGGGTTTCTGCGTTGCGATGCTAGGTGGGCCCCTAAGTAATGTTTGTGAGAAATTAACACCGTCCATCCAACTCATTTTAGTATATGATACAAAAAGTGAGGTGGATCCAAAACTCAGGTAGGCAGGACTAGAGGGAAAACTGGAAAAAAGTGTTTTCTACCCTTCAAATCTTCCCGAGATCTACCTTGACATTTATATGCCATCCAAATCATTTATAAGGTCATTCCCACTCGGATGAAGTGAAAACATAGCCCATTTAGGTTTTGGGTACACTTTATTTATGGGTGAATGGCCTAAAATGAGATCCCAAAATGGATGGAAGGTGTGGATTTATCACAAACATCACGGTGAGACCCACCTAGCATCAGGAAATTCGCGTTGCTTCTTACCCGCCCGTCTCCAGTGTACCACACCGCAGGAAGCAGCGGTGATAATGATTCTCACTGTTGAAAATTTTATAGGGCCCACCGTAATGTTTATATTCCATCCAACCTATTCATAAAGTTACATATACCTGGATGAAGAGAAAACACAAATATCAGCTCCATCCAAAACTTCTGCAGCCCCAAGAAGTTTTCAACTGTAAGAGTTTAATCACCATGTGTAGTCTACTTAATCATTCGATCTGCCTCATTTTTGGGCTTCTACCCTGAAATAATACTAAAAAAATGGATGGACGGTGTGGATAAGACTCATACATCACGGTGGCCCCTCAAAGCTCCTGCCCGTTCCCTGCTGGAGACGGGCTGGGTTAGGACGCAATCCGCGTCCCTCTTTCGCCCAATAGTCTCTCACGTGTTACTCTCACGGCGAAAGTCACCCCACGTGCGAGGTACCATAGCGCGGTTCCGGCGTTAAACCCACGGCTCACGTTTGCGCTAAACCCTTCGAATTTCAAACCTAGCCATCATCTCCTTTCTGCCATATCTCTTCGTACTTCCATTTCTTCTTCTTCTTCTTTTTTTCCTTCCAAACGAAGAAAGCGAAACATCTCCGATTCCAGGTGAGAGGAGTCCTCGATCTCTTGTCTCATCTTATTTTACATTGGAATTCCTTTCGCTACAACCATATGAAACCCTAACTTCCACATTCTCTGATCTCCTTTCACACCATTACATGTAAAAATCCTAGAGTCTTAAATTTTAGGGTTTTGATCCATCTTGCTCTGAAATTGTATCTAGGGTTTGTGGAATCTGCTTTCTTGTTTGATGATGATATCGATTTCTCTGATGATATAAATTGTTGAAATTTCCTCTTTTCCTGTGCCTAATCGATCATGTTAGGCATTGTACAACTCGGGCAGAAAGATTGTATAGTACTGCTTAGGTTTCAGTTTGTACCGCAACTCGGTTGAGTCGATTTGATGAGACAGTATGAAGGGTTGCCACGATAAGAAATTCGATCGAGACTTGGCGGAATCATCGAGTCGAGTCAACTCTGAAAATTCAATTAAGTCATTGCTACTATGTGAATGTAAGGGGTTGGGTAAAATCCTACTCAGTTAAACGCTTTAGGGGTCATTTAGACGCAGACGCCTGGAAAGTTTTTAAGTTGTAAACATTTTACACCTAGAAAGAGTTTCAAGTGTAAACTATTTACATGCTATTTTGTTTGGCTTTTAAGTGGTATAGTGTTTACAGGTATAGAGATTATGAGTTTGGCTAACTTGTAAAGGGTATACAATGTGTATAGTAGGTACTGATGCTACATAGAGCTTGGGTTGGTAAATCCTGCCAAAATATGCAAAATCACATAAAAGGGCTTGATTTTTTTGAGGCCCTAAGGTAGCATCAAAGTATGCACACGTTGGAAGGATTGGATGTCCTGACCCATCACAATGAGCCTACACTCAATCTAGAAGGTTTTTAATGGTTGGTGTCCTTTCCAATGTTCCCTCTCACATGGCCCATCTGATGATCAACGGGCTGTTTTCCGGGGCCATAGAAGAGCATCAAGGGACGCATATGATGGGTAGATTGGATGTATTGCATACATCACGGTTGGCCTCACATAGCATGAGTCTGTATTGACCATTGTGTTTTACTATTTATAATATATTTTCAGTTCTTGTAATCTGAAACATAGCTTTTTGCCCGAAGAAAAAGGGTGAGTTTACCTGTAAAGTGTTGCTGAGTAAAATTTACTTGCAAATTTTGCCATCCAAACACTTGACTATAAAGTGTTTACATGTAAGCCCTTACAACTAAGGATTTTACAGGCATCCAAACAAACCTTTAATCACTGGAATTTCTACAAGGTTATGGCTGGATTTTCTTTTATTTTCTTTTTTATCTGTTGATGGTGGTGGTGGTGGTGGTGGTGGTGGTAATGATGATGATGACAAGGGCCGAGAAAATCCATAGAGCTATTTGGGTTCTTTGTTCGTACAAGTGGGGCTCATCGTTCCCCAATCCAAGTAGTTGATAATATTTGTCCCACCGATCATCAACATCATCATCATCTAAGCCAATTAATTGGGGTTGGCTACATGAATCCCGTTTTGCCATTCCACTCTATCAAGGACTATTCCTTTAGTAATTAGTTAGACCATGGGCCATCAAGTCTTTTTTTATTACCTTCACGCATATCCTTTTGGGCCTTCCCCTTGACTTTTTAGAGCTTTCAGCTTGTACCAACGCACTCCTTCTAACCAATGCAGTCCTTGGTTTCTGTTGTACATGATCAAACTATCTAAGTTTGCTTCTGCTCATTTTATTTTATTACCCAGTGGTGCTAGTCTCATGTTCCCTTGAATGCATTCATTTCTAATTCTATACTTTCTCATCTTGCCACTCATCCATCTCAATATCCCCATTTTAGCTACGCTCATCCTATGAACGCGTGAACATCCTCATTGCCCCCCTGTTCATGATAATATTTTCCCCATTTTAGTCAATTATTGTGAATTTACTCATTTTTTCTAATTAATATTGATTTTTTATTGGTTGACATATTTTTTTAATGTATATTAAAATTTCAAGTTGTGAATTTTGAGACTTGAAAAACCTTGTTTGAATTTCCATGTTGATTTTTTTTATTTTATTTTTTTAAAAGTATGGTTTAACACAGGGTGATCCATTGTTCAATGATACACCATTGATGTTTGGCCGCACTGTGAATGGTCCGTGTCAAGATATCTCCCAGGTGGAAAAATCCCAAACCTTTCTAAGGTGGTCAACAAAGAAGCAGAAGTAGATACAACATCTGTTACCACATAACAAATAAAAGGCCTAATGTGGTAGAGACTTGGTCCAAGGAACATCCACGACGATTCTTATCATGTAAAATTTTTTGTTCACATGCACCATCTATGGTGAGGCTGATTGTGTCAACCATAGGCCCCATGTGGACAAACTAAATGCTGTACAATCTTTGGGCCTGAGCATTGCATAATACCATAGGTTTTATAGATGGTATGTAGGAAGAAGTTGACCTGGTCCATCGATTGATGAAGAATTGTACCATACTCCATACACATGGATTTGTGTTGATGAATCTAGATAATGTATTTGGCGAGCTCCATGTAAAAAACAAGGCAGTTGTCAGGCTATTAGCTATCCTCTCTACGACCTTAAAACAGACAATACAAAAGGAAATGATAAATTTTCCCATTCAAAGGGAAAAAGTACGGTGTCAACAGGCCGGGTGCACGCAATGGGTACCCAAGCTTAGCTCGACATGGTCCGGGTATGTGTGTGGCTAGAGCGGCAATGGGCCAGGCTAGGGTCTGGCTGAGGTTTGCCTTGGCCTAATCCTAGAGCTCTAAGCCCTTGCTCTAGCCCGGCCCTGGCCCTTGCCCTAGAGGGCTTGCCTAGGCTCTAGTGTTGGGCTAGGGCCAGGGTTGGACCAAGTCGAGCCAAGGTCGGCCTTATAAGTTAAAGATAAGGTACATGTACAATTGTTGTACAATTGATGAATGAATATTTATGAACCATCACACTCTTCTAGAGAATCAAAGTTTTTATGTGGTAGACAGTGTTTTAAATATCGACGATATCGGCCGATATATCCCACGATATATCTTGTATCCCACCTATGTGATACAAAACACACAAGTAGTAGGTTATATTATATCCCACATGTTCGATCTGGTGAGTGTTTTCGATCTTTGATCTTTCTTTTTGTAAATCATGTTAAATTAGTGTCGAATTGTTACAAATCTATGATTTTTCATGTTTCGCATGAAAAATCATGGATTGAGAATTTCGATTTTGAGATTTGGAGGAGAGGGGCTGAGCTGCCAAAAATTGAAAAAAAAATAAAAATTTTCAATTTCTCGTAAATCGGTTGCAATCTTTGTGTCCAAACATAAAATCAAACGTGTATGTAACCTAATCTAGTGATTCTTCTTTTGCTTTTGAATGTATTACTTGTGTTTCCACACATCTTCTTACATAAAATTATATAAATAGACTTTGAATATACTTGCATTAATTCAGTTAGACAATGCATAAGTTAGGACCCCATACAAAGAAAACCTATTATTTGCACCTATTTTTTTTTTTAATGTTTTGATTTAGAAGCCTGCATTGATGTCTTTTTTAACAATCACTGAAGTTTCATTGAAAAATTCGACCAATTTTCCAATGTTTCCCCATATTTCCAACAACAACGATACATTACGTGATACAACCGATATATCTCATCCGATACACACACACACACACATATATGGGAAAAGGTTCTATGCGGTTGAGCCCATGGGAACTTCCCATGAGGTCGAGTTGTGTGGGCCCCACCATGATGCGTGTCGAACATCTACCCCATCAGTCAGATGCACCATTCCATGGTGGGCCGTCCACGTAACTCGGGTGGGCATACCAAAAATCAAGTCAATCCGTGACTTGTGTGGGCCACTCCACATACAAAAGTTGAGAGAGGTTTCCCTTTATTAAAACATTCATAATCATTTGTTGGGCCCACCGAGATGTGGTTCACAAATCCAGCCCATCCATTATATGTGTCCCACTTGGATGAGGGGTTAGACCAAGTTTAAGGTGCATCCAAATTTCAGGTGGGCCCCACCAAGTGCTTTTATATGTTTTAGGTATGTCTTCACATGATTTTAGATGGTATGGCCCACCTGAGTTCCGTATACGGCTGATTTTTGGGATATCCCATTAAAACATTCATAATCATTTGTTGGGCCCACCGAGATGTGGTTCACAAATCCAACCCATCCATTATGTGTCCCACTTGGATGAGGGGTCAGACCAAGTTTAAGATGCATCCAAATTTCAGGTGGGCCCCACCAAGTGCTTTTATATGTTTTAGGTATGTCTTCACATGATTTTAGATGGTATGGTGTGGCCCGAGTCACGTATATGGCTGATTTTTGGGATATCCCATAATTTAAAGGGGACCCATCAAATGCATGGTGTTGATGGTCGACACGCTTCATGGTGGGGCCCACACAGCTCGACCTCATGGGAAGTTCCCATGAGCTCAACCGCATAGAACTTTTTCCCTATATATATATATATATATATATATATATATATATATAGAGAGAGAAGAGAGAGAGAGAGAGAGAGAGAGAAACATTCATCAATTGTTGGGCCCACCGAGATGTGGTTCACGTAATACGCACGAACTTTTTTGATGACCCATCATACGTGATGTTGATCCAAAATCAACCGTTCATGTGAAGCAAGACCTAGTGAAACCCCCAAGACCAAGTTTTACTTTTATCTAAAACTTTTATCCATACAAAGTCCATAGCAAAGAGAAATTCAAATCAAGGAAAGAAGCTGTTTACATTTTTCACGGTCCACCAAAGTTTAAGATGATCAAAGTAAAACTCATACCATGGGGTTTCATGAGATTCGCTTCATGTGAACCGTTCAGATTTGCAAGATTCATCACGTATGATGGGTCATCATCAAAAAGTTCGTATGTACCCTCAAATGTACGAACAGCTTCATGGTGAGCGTTCCTATATATATATATATATATATATATATATATATATATATATATATATGTATAGATTAAACCTACGACTATCTTGACATAGACATGTAGCCCACCTGCCCATTTGAGATTTAAAACAACTTGTGGTAAACGTGCCAACTTGTAGGACATGTAGAATTTATATACCAAATCAAAAGTCTCCATCTAGAATTTACATACCAAACCAAGAGTGGGGAGATTATTTGATACCTAGGCTGTGTATGAAGCTTGATATGCAAGCACTAAAAAATTGTACACATGACAAACAATACCTCAAATTAAACCGAGTAAATTGCAGACATCGCAGTCATTAATTAACAGTCCCAAAATCAAATTGGTTGAACAATCCTAATCACCAATTCATAGATACTTGTTTGTTGAAATAGGACCTTGGGATGTCTTTTTACCTTTAATCATCCAAAAAAACACATACCAATATGAAATAACGTGCTACCATACTATATTTTATGTCTTTGAACAGAAAACCGCATATATTTTTAAAAATTTCTGTTATAAAATTTTTTCTTCTAAAATTTGATGGAGTGTCCACGTCTTTTAAATCTCAAATCATGAATGGGTACCTGATAACCTAATGGGTACACCAGCGTCATATAGAGTACAGGTGTGGGTGTAGTACCCATTGGTGGGTGTGGGTGCTGCGATGCCCAGCCAGTACCAAGCCATTCACACCCCTAGGAAAAAGACCATTTTAGGATTGCCGCAATTATAGTGTCTTTGGTAATGTGGGAAATCCATGGTAAGCTCTGCCTTATGGCTGGTCAAGATTCACCTACCATACAGCTAAGGCAAAGCAATGAGTGGTAGTGAATCCAGGCTGGTTCAGCTCAATGGACTGCAAATCTGCTCTTTTAGGAAAATGAATGAAACAGGGATTCACGTCTTTTCTTTCCTTTTGTTCATCACTTCGCAAGGTAAAGAGAAAGTCCCAAGAGAATAGCTTGATCACTGCCAGAAGAATGGTTGATATATGGTGGTCCCTACTTGGGGCTGCCATCCCAGCTGCCCTTGCCGGGCAAGCCTTTCGAGTGAAGAGAAGGCGTGCCGAAGAGCAGAGGCTTAAAAGTGCCCGTGGGCGGGAAAAGAACACAGATGATATATTTGTTTGTGAGAGGGTCTGTACATCAAAGAGAATGCTGAAGAAGGTCGGTGCATTCTCGAAAGACCCGACTCCTGATACTTGCATCACTGTATGTGGCGTTTCTGAGCTCGATGCTTGTGCCGACGCATGTGCACGAACCGTTTGTGTCAACCAACATCAAGTGCCCAATTGGAATGATATCTGCCTTCGAAGGTGCCAGAGTGAATGCCTTAAACTCTCTTCTTCTTATTCATCATCTTAGCGTAGTATTCTTCTTTTATCTTCCTTTTTTGGGAATTCGGATTGCCCATGTTTGGAATTTCTCCTTTTCTATGTTCTCATATCGGTTAAATAATTGATCGTATACATTGCTTTTATCCTTGGCATTAAATGGCATGTGTTGCACTGCTGAGGGCCTTTTTTTGAGATGCTGATCTGTGTAGTGCGTTAGCATTGTAATGGTTAGTTTTGAATTTTCCTTTCACTTAGTTGACATGGTAACTGATGGTGAGTTGTATTCTAGAGTTTTCCATTGCCTGCTATTGTAGAGTTTTCATTTCCTGCTATGCTGTAACTGTGTGATGCTTATTTGTTGTGTTATAAAGTGAATGACTGAGGCAGAATAGTTTGGCACATCCAACAACTTTGATACCTAATAGAGATAGATGGGCTTTCATCAGCAGCAGCAGCAGCACCACCACCATCATCTAAGCCTTATCCCAAGTAATTGGGGTCAGCTACACGAGTCCTGTTCACCATTCTACTCTATCATGGACCATATCCTCAGTTAAACCATTGGTCCTCAAGTCTTTTCTTACTGCCTCCACTTATGTACTTTTTGGGCCTTCCCCTTGCCCCTGCAGAGCCTTCAACTTTGAACCAACTCACACCTAATATGTGCAATTCTTGGTCTCCTCTCCACATGGCCAATCCATCTAAGTCTACTTTCCCTCGTCTTATTATCTTTTGGTGCTTCCCATAAACTCCCTCGAATGCACTCATCTCTTGTTCCATCCTTCCTCGTCTTGCCACTTATCCATTTCGACATCCTCATTTCAGGACATTCTCATCCTGTGAGCATATTGCTCCTTAATTGCTCAACAATGTTCCATAAAGCACGGACATTGCAATGTGAAATATACTAAAACCGATTAAGATCTTTTTGTCAGTAGGTATGGGATCTACTACGGGGTGAGCAAAATGGTTGATAACTGTTCCTGACCAAGATGCAAATGCTGAAATGCCGGTCACCTTAAATATCATTGAGATTTCTCCCACTTAGCTCTTTCTTTAGCTCCAGTGTCCAAATCCAGTTTGTGTTTGCAATGTACAGTATGTACTTATTCTCTATCCCTGAGAACCATGCTTTTAGGGCTGTGAACGGGTTGGGATTCAAGTTGGATATCAGTGTAGTTGCATTTGAGCTCAACTAAGGGAACTGGATATCTTCAAAGTTGGATCAGTACCATACATGCTACAGTGGATATCAAATCGACTTAAATGTGTCCAGGCCTGGATTTGTATCTGGAATCAGTCCAATCCAGGTCAGAGTTCAAGATGATATTTATACTCCAGGATTATAAGTTTTAACACTCAAATCTTTTACCATGGTTATTATATAGTATATACTGATCCACAATGCTAAAAGCATGAAACTGTATGTAATTATCTGATAGATACTCTATTACCCTCACTTTACCAGATTTGGATCTGTGGCTCAGGCCCAAAATGTGGACCTAATCTGATTGACTTAGATTGGATAGTAACGTCATCCGCAGGTCCAAGTACCCATTGACTGCTTCTACCTATGGCCAATGGCAGTGAGTATTGACTTTCATATGAACTCGCACTTTGCCAGTCAAGCAGACCTGGATTAAATTTTGACATTGGTTAGTGGTATGATTAATGGTGAAGGTAGAGCAATGGATGTGTGTATATGCACATATGCCCATCTTTATTTTACTAAATATGATACACACATTCTAGAAGCAGATTGTATCCAATGTTGGCCCCAGCTTGAAGGGTTTTGGATGCAAAAGTCTTGTGGATCCATTCATCAGGCATGCTACATTGTAGTGAACAGTGGGTAACCAATGGATACAGCATCCGGCGAATGAAGGTGTAATGTTCACTTCCATCCCTACGGATTACAAGATTCCCCCAGAGGGATGGATGTCTCTGATGCGACACGCCTGAGTTGACTCGGACTCAGTTGGGTGTGTTCTGGTTCGATACCATGAATCACCTCCAAGTTGGGCCAGTTCAGGCCAATTAAGCACTGACTTGATGAGGCCTAACTCAACTCAGGGCCGAACTAGTTGGTCCAAGTTGCCAAGCACGCATGGAATTAGCAAACCTCCAATTTCCTTTTTTCCTTTCTAAAGCAGAAAACCCTAGAAACAGAGTCTCCAATCACAGAATATCTAAACTGTTTGAATATAGTGCAAACTAGGGGAAAGCAAAGCAAGCAAACATGTGACATAAGTAGAAGGTAAACAGACATTAGCATCAGGAGAAGCAAACCCTTTTGCAAAAGAAAAGTCTTGAAAAATGCTCTTCCTTTGCAGTCGGAACTGTCAAGATTGAAATCCCACAAAGGGAGGCAAACTCTTTTTCCTCCATTTGGCTTTTTGTAGTAAAAAGAGGTACTCCCTCAATGAGGAGGGAAATGCAAAGACAAACTGTTTGCTACGGGCCCTAAAGTGAATTAAATAAAATTACCTTTCCAGTGGACAAATTCTACAAAGATGGTTCTAACTACGGTATTTAGGTAGTTTTCCTAAAAGCCTTTCGTGTCTTTGATTCTCTTGTAATTTTGCTACTGAGAGGCATTGAGGTTCTTTCTTCAGGTAGTTCCAAATACATCCTTAACAAGCTCTTTTTAAAAAAAACTTTTTGTTAGAGTTCCCGCCGAATGTTGTTGATAGCTTGGTTCATGGATTAACTATAAGATAAAAATCTAAATGCTTTTTCTTTATCAAAGTTGTCCAATTTAGGTGCCTTCAATTCTATACGCCTAGCATACAAAGCCTTTGCTTGATTTGTGCCGAAGTACTACTACCAAAACAATTGGATCACAATGAAACAAGGTTCTTAGCTGAACTCAAGGTTTTTTTTTTTTCAATTGGTGGCCAACAGCTAACCTCAGCCTTTAATGATAAGCAATTATTCCTTATATAAGAAAAGTTGGTGACCATGGTTTGGTGATCCTGACTATCCGATGGGCCTTGTGTATCCGTGTGTGTGTTGGGTTGGAAAATCCCAATGTGTCAATTAGTATTTAGGGACCTCCAAACATACGAAAATATGGTAAGAAGAGAAGTACAGTGACATCCACATTCAGCGGGAAGTAGACCAAAGGTTGAAATGTTAGGATCTTCTACTCTGGATAGTTTTTGTGTCATCCTCAACCCAATCCATGGTGGTTCCCATTCGATTAATTTGGATCACCGGTCCCACATGTACAGAATCTTGTACCTTAACAAGCTACATGTTGAGGCTCAGGACCCTGTAATTCCTACGTGTTCTCATGAAATATGGTTTTGCTACTGTGTTGAACCTACCATCACAAGTTTCTATTGGGAATTTTCTTTGAGATTGTATTTTTTGATGTGTAGGAGATTGTGATACTGTGCTTCTTGATTGGATTGATTAGTTTTTTAGCATTTCTACTAGAGTTTTAGCTCTTGTTGGGGATGCTATGAGTGTTCATAAGAAAGTTCGATAGGAAATGTTGGTCGTGTTGGATCAGGAAACTACATGCTATATTTTTTGTTGTTGTAATATTAGAATCATGATCTTCCTTTGGATGTGAGATCCAATGGTAGATCTTTAATCCCTTCTTTGTCATCTGGCTGTAAAATGGTGATGTATGTGCAGTGGAACTTGCTTCTCCAGTAAATTATAATCCCCCCAATCTGAATTGTCCAAAAAATTACACCAAACGCATGTAAGAAATTAAAATCCTGAGTAAAGTGAAATCTCAGACCTGTTTAGCATCACAACTATGCCAAAAGTGGGGATTTTTTTAGTGTTGGGCTCATGTCTTACCCTCACTGTATAATTCAAGCAATGCTTTGTCATATGTAGCTTGTTATCTTGTTTGCATGAAAAACTGTTGGTGGGAACTGAGTACCAGATCAAATATCAGTCTTTTAATCCTAGTTGCACATAGCATTAGCATGGGCAAGATTGATCCGAGTCCGGGAGCAACGAAGCAAAGCGTTGTTGGAGTGGGACTCCTGAGAAGGTTCCTGCAACAAAGCTTCTTACTGTTGCTGAAAACAGCGGTGATCTTTCTTGGTAAACAATTGCAAGCCGGACCAGTTCAGCGCAGACAACTTAGTGTGGAGATTTGATAAATCCAGCATATTCTCGGCAAAGTCCTTATATGACTTTATTGGCAGCAAAACCCCCTACTAAAATAGAGACATTGAAAGATCATGTGTGGAAATACAAAGTTCCTCCAAAGATAGCGGCCTTCGGATGGCTGGTTGGCAAGAAGAAGGTCCTGACAGTCGACAATCTGAGAAAAAGGGGGAATGATAATTATAAACGTGTCTTTGTTGAATGGCTAACGAAGAATCGGTGGATCACCTGTTTATTCACTGTCCTTTTGTTGACCAAATCTGGCCAGCAATTTTATCTCCTTTCGATATATTTTGGTCTTCCCCAAATTCCACAGGCCATCTGCTCAAGGCCTGGCAAGGTATTAGATTAGGAAAGCAAAGGAATGCAATATGGAGAATGGCCCTCCTGGCTATCTGGTGGTACGTGTGGGAAGAAAGGAATGGGAAGTGCTTCAGGGGTGTCTCCAACTCGTCGGAGTCCTTATTCCATAGAGTGAAGCAGTTAATAGTCGAGTGGGCTTCTAATGTTGATATTCTAAAGGGCTGTAATCTGCTTTTTTTAGGAGAGTAATCATTCCGCTATCTCTGCTGGTCGACTCTCCCTTTTGTTCTCTTCTTGTTTTCTAATAAAGTAACTGTTACCTTTCAAAAAAAAAAAAAAACAGCGATGATCTTTCTATGGGGAAGAAGCATATTTGCATAGAGATTGACAGGGTTCAGGTGTGTGAGCAGGTAAGTTACTATTGTCAAATGTCAGTAAGTGTGATATAGTTCTGTTTGGTTTTGTCGGCAAGTACATGTCTTGTGGGGAGCAACTTGTGTCATGGATGATCTCTTGAATGTTAGGAGCTTTTCTTAGGGTCCTTTTTGTGTAGGGGATCCTACTAAATCGGGATTATGCCTAATCCTGATTTTGGTTAGCCCCATGCCCTCCTCATAGGTGCTATTGCCAAAGTTCTGAAAAAAAAGAAAACAAAACTGAAACACTGCTAATTACATTTGTGTGGAGGAAGGCACCGCTTTAGCACTGCAAATCCTACATGTAGGGTGTGGAGCTTGCCATGATTAGACTTACGAATGTGCAAGAACCCTACACAAATGGACCGTGTCAACTCCAGAAGTTCATTTTGGCTTAATAAGATCTGTTTTTTTTTTTTTGGCTGCATTTGGTTGCATCAAGTATCATGAAAAGTTATCATATTTCATTATTAATTAGTCTAATTTGGTGCATAATATCATGAAATTTAATGGTAGTTGGTGCAACCAATCACAGTCTTAGCGAATGCACTCATTTAGATGATTTCTTTCTTAGAAATTCAGAGTTTGGTTCGACCGATACCATTAGGTATGTTGGTTGTTCCCTCCTGCAATTAAGCATCAAATAAAAGGAAATTTTTTTTTATTAATTCCTTTTATTGTCTGATTTTTTCTCTTTTAGGCCTGTTTTGTACTCTCTCTTTTTTTTGGGTACCTTTTTTTTCTTCTTTTCCCTAAATGACTTGGCGGCATATCCATGCCGTGTTTGGTCTCAAGTTGTCATGACTCACCCGAGTCGGGGGTGACATGGCATCAAACTGGATTGGATCTGATCTAGTCCAAGTAGACTTGGATGAGTCAGCATGGAACTTGTCCCACTCGTAAAAGCTTGAGGTGAAGATTGTTGGGGCTTCTTTTGGGAGCTTGTAAATGGAGGTTGTTGTTAACAGATGTCTTGAATCTTAAAAGTTTTGAAAAAGTTCGACTGGTCAAAGAAAGTTCGGCTTGAAGTTCAGCAACAAAGTATATTGGAATTTTTGTGATCCTCGACTCGTCGAAGATCTGCTTCGACTCGTCGAAGGTTACGTAGACAGCACATGAAATGCGTAAATTTGAGGCGGTTTCCGGACTATTTCAAGTCAGTGCGAAAGTGGGGTTTCCTAAATTATAAATAAGAGTTCTTAGGGCCTTTCTAAAACATTCTAAAGCTTTTTAAAGTAATTCAAAGGGTTTCTAAGAGTTCTAGGGTTTCAAAAGGTTTAGAAAGGGTGAGATTTAAGCATGTTTGAATCGGGTAAGTCTTTTCTCTTTGTAATTTATGCTTTCATAGTGTATTTCTGTCGCTTTGTGCCATTGTTTTTTCCCGAAAGAGTTTTCCACGTTAAATCTTTGTGTTCTCTTGAGTTTGCTTGGTGCTCTTGGATTGCCATCCTAGATCCATATCTGTGTGATTCCGTAGATATAAATCCAACAAGTGGTATTCGAGAAATCGTTGGGGGCACAGATCTGAATCTGTAGGATTAACAATAATGGGAAATACCAAGTTTGATATTGAGAAGTACTCATGCAAAAATAATTTTGAGTTATGAAAGATTAAGATGATTGGTTTATTAACTAAGCAAGGCGAAGTTAAGGCTCTTGAGGAGCGAAAATTGACTATGAAAGATGAAGAATGGGAGACTCTTGATAGTAATGCTTTAGCTTCTATCCGTTTATGTCTCATGGATGAAGTTTTCTATAATATTTTGAGGGAGAAAACTGCAGCCAAGTTATGGGCGAAGTTAGAAGATATCTATGCGAAAAAATCCTCTAAAAATTGGCTACACTTGAAACTACAGTGGTATAACTTCAAGATGGTAGAGGGTGGAGATTTGGAGACCCATATCAGCAACTTTAATAAATTGGTTTACAAATTGCTGGATATGGAGGAAGTGATCAAAGATGAGGAACAAATATATATGTTGCTGAATTCTCTTCCAGCATCGTATGAGTCATTCAAGGACGCGATGTACATCGCAAATAAAACCCTAAGTGTCGACACCGCTATCTCAGCCCTTCAAGGGAAAGCTACGAGAAAGCTAAACAACGATGTAAGGACATCTTTTGATGTACTATTTATGAAATGCAGAAATTCTGAGCGAGGTACAAGATCTTCAAGACATAGATCCAAATCGAAAGGCAATGGCAAAAGAAAACTAAAGTGCTAGAACTGTGGGATGTCTGGACACATGAAGAAAACGAAGAAAAAAAATTTAACGACTTATTCCAAGGAGGCTAATGTTGTCACATCTAATGAAGAGGCAACTGGTGGTGATGTACTATCTGTGTCCATGATCGGACACTTGCACGACAATCATGGAGATGAGTGGATCCTCGACACAAGAGCGTCATATTACATGATTTCTCATCGGAATTGGTTCGTCAATTATAGAGAATGCGATGGTGGACAGGTTTTTATGGGCAATGATAATACCTGTAATGTTGTGGCTATTAGTACGCTGAGCATCAAGCTGTTTGATGGGATGGAGCTTACCCTGACTAATGTCAGGCACGTTCCTGAAATGAAGAAAAGTCTGATTTCTCTCGGTGCACTCAAGGCTATAGGGTGCAAATTCACTGGTATTGATGGTGTCCATAAAGTTTCAAAAGGGGCACTCGTGATTATGAGAGCGCAAAGGTACGGAAACATTTACAGGTTGATCGAGAGTACTTCAGCGGGTGGAGCGGCAGTAGCTATTGCAGATTCCACGTCTTTACGTATGTGGCATGCTCGTCTAGACCACATGAGCGAGTGGGGAATGAAGGTACTATTTGATCGTTGTTTGATACCAGCTTTTAAAATTTCTGATTTAGATATATGCGAGCATTGTATACATGGTAAACAATCTAAATTATCTTTTAAAATTGGAAACCATGTATGTAAGGGAGTGCTTGATTATGTGCACTCTGACGTATGGGGGCCACCGGAGGTTTCCATTAGAGGGTCATCATGATTTGCCAAGAAAGTTTGGGTTTAGTTCATAAACGTAAATCCTAAGTTTTCACCATATTCAAACAATGAAAGGCAATGGTGGAAAAACAGTCATGGCGAAAAATAAAAGTTTTAAGGACTGACAATGGTGGAGAATTCACTTCCACCGATTTTAATGAATATTGTAAGGATGAAGGGATCACTAGGCACAATACAGTGCGCCACACGCTCAAACAAAACGGTGTGGCTGAGCGAATGAATTGAACTCTCTTGGAGAGGGCCCAGTGCATGTTAAATAATGCTGCGTTGGACAAAGACCTATGGACAGAGGCTATCAACACGGCCTGCTATTTGGTGAACCGGTCTTCTTCTACGACAATTGAATATAAGATCCTAGAAGAAGTTTTGAGTGGTCATAAGATTGACTACTCTGATTTGCGCATATTTGGTTGTGAAGCTTACTCTCTTGTACCGTCAGTTGAGAGAGATAAGCTAGACCATAGAGCCAAAAAGTACATTTTTGTTGGACATGGTATTGGTATGAAAGGCTACAGGTTATTCGATAAGGCCACACGCAAGGTCATTACTAACCGTGACGTTTAATTTGAAGAAAGCTCCTTATTCTGCAAGAATGATCAGGAGGAGCAAAAGGAACCTGAAACGTTAACTGTAGACGTCCAGATTGGCATAGATGATACTCAAACAGAGACAAATGCGCAGACAGAGGTATAAGAGTAGGTGGAGTGGCCACTTGTGAGAAGAAACCCACTGCGTGATTGCAAGTTACCGGCAAGATACAGAGACGACTCTAATATTGCATATACCCTCATTACAGATGAGGGGGACCTGTCTACTATTCAGGAGGCTCTCAGTGAGCCTGATGCAGAAAAGTGGAAGGCGGCTATAGACGATGAGATGAACTCGTTGTACAAAAATCACATGTGGGAGCTGGTAAAGCTACCAGTGGGCCGAAAAGCAATCAGATGCAGGTAGTTATTCAAAAGGAAACAAGATAAATATAAAGCGAAGCTGATAGCGAAGGAGTATGCTCAGAGAGAAGGAATCAACTTCACAGAGATTCGCGCCAGTAGTTAAGCAAGTATCTATCAGATTCATGTCGGCGCTGGTTGCTCAATACGATCTCGAGCTGGAACAGATGGATGTCAAGACTGCAATCCTGCACAGGGAATTGGAAGAGCATATATATATGAAGCAACCAGAGGGCTACGAAGTTAAATGGGCAGAGAAAAAAGTTTGCAGGTTAATGAGGTTATTGTACGGCCTAAAACAGTCGCCTAGACAGTAGTATAAAAAATTTGATTCTTTCATGTTGAGTCAGAAATTTACGCGGAGTGAATACGATCACTGTGTCTATTACAAGACACTGAGTAATGGAAAATTTATCATCATAGTATTGTATGTTGATGATATGTTGATCGTCAGTCATTATATGTCTGAAATCGACGTACTGAAGACTCAGTTATTAGGGACATTCGAGATGAAAGATCTGGGGGTTGCAAAGATGGTTGTCGGCATAGATATTCATAAAGATAGGAAGAGGAGCAGGCTTTAGTTATCACAGGCAGAATACCTTGAAAATGTGTTGATCAAGTATGTTATGGACCAGGTAAAGCCGGTGAGCGTTCCCCACGCGGCTCACTTCAAGCTTTCCTCGGAACAATGTCTTAAATCAAATGAGGAAAAACAGGTTATGACTCATGTGCCTTATTCAAATACGATTGGTAGTTTAATGTATGTCATTGTCTGTACGAGATCAGATATTTCACAGACAGTTGGTGTTGTGAGCAGATACATGTCAAACTCTGACAAATAACATTAAGAAGCGGTGAAATAACTAATTCGATACATTTGAGGTACAAAAGACTACGTCTTAACTTTTGAGAAGACATGAGCAAAGTTGGTATGGTATGTGGATTCAAACTACGCAGGCAGTATGGATTACTGAAAGTCGACTTCCGGTTACTCATTTGTACTAGCGGGTGGAGCAATTAGTTGGATGTTAAAGCTTCAGTCCGTGGTGGCTCTTTCTACGATCGAAACAGAGTATATGACAGTGACAGGAGTATTTAAGGAATGTGTTTGGTTGAGAGGCATGATAAATCAGTTGGGGTTTCAGCAAGAAGCAGTGTCATTTTTTAGCCTTATGCATGAACCATTGGATTTTGCATCTGCAATAAAAGCTAGCAATCATGTTAGGAGTATTCTAATGCTTGCATTAACTCACACAATGGTCGATCCCCAACCCCGTACTGCTACGTGCCACACATCGGAATGGCTGCAAAAACTTGAATGTCAAATATTTCATCACATCTCTTGATATAAAGAACCGTGGGGGGGCATTGTTTACACCCATTTTCAGCGCCTTGATATGGACTAATGGTAAATTGCCATGTGTTGATAATACAGGCTTGGTACTCAAGGAAATCATACTTGTGCCCAAAGATATATTCAACGAATCTTCCTTCGGAAATACACAATTGTGACAGCGAAAGCGCTATAAATTTGACTAAAAATTCCGTTTATCAATATTGTACTAAACACATTGATGTTCGTCACTACTTTATTTGACATGTGCTTGAAGAAGGAGGCGTAACACTGGAAAAGATTCACACCAGCGTGAATCCGGCAGACATGCTCACCAAGGTCGTTCCTACAGAGAAGTTCAAGTTTTGTATAACTTCTCTAGGCTTGGCGATGACATAAAAGAAGGACGGAGTGTGCACAAGGAGCATTGATTGAAGCTATGATGCAATGCAGAGATAAGAGAAGAGGTAAAAAAGTTACATGTTTGAAAATTGAAGACATGGTGGAGATTTTTGTTAACAGATGTCTTGAATCTGAAAAGTTTTGAAAAAGTTTGACTGGTAGAAGAAAGTTCGGCTCGAAGTCCAGTAACAAAGTATATCGGAATTTCCGTGATCCTCAACTCGTCGAAGATCTGCTTCGACTCGTCGAAGGTTATGCAGACAGCACACGGACTGCGTAAATTTGAGGCGGTTTCCGGACTATTCCAAGTCGATGCGAAAATAGGGCTTCCTAAACTAAAAATAAGAATTCCTAGGGCCTTTTTAAAATATTTTAAGGCTTTCTAAAGTATTCCAAAGGATTTCTAGAAAGAGTTATAGGGTTTCAAAAGGTATAGAAATGGTGAGATTTAAGCTTGTTTAAATCGAGTAAGTCTTTTCTCTTTGTAATTGTGCTTTCATAGTGGATTTATATCGCTTTGTGCAATGATTTTTTCCCGAAAGGGTTTTCCACATTAAATCTGTGTTCTCTTAAGTTTTCTTGGTACTCTTGGATTGCTATCCTAGATCCATATTTGTGTGATTCCGTAAATATAAATCCCAACAGAGGTAAATGGGAATGGAATTGGAGGTACATGAGTTAGGAGTAAATGACTAACTCTGTTGTGTTTGAACGGGGGTAAATGAAGTATATTTTGAAATTCAAATATATATATTTTTTTTAACAAGAGCAAATGGGAGGAATTGGAATGCATTAGAATTTTTTAATATATTCCAAATCAACTTTAATATCTCAAATTAGTGTACATATGGGATGATTGTAATAAGCCTATTAAAACATATACTTCAGCAAAAAATGAAGAAATTTTAAGGATCATAAATAAGTAACTTATCAATGTTTTTTAACCATCTATTTTGATGGCCAATCTTTGGACGGTTTGGATCATTGTATTTTAGTGATACAACTTATAAGTAGATTGTTTCAGAGTATTATTGACATACCACACGTATGGAAGGCATGTGTGTAGCGGCACCTTTGTTTACTCATTACTGAGTCTTTTAACCATGGTCCTATTCGGGTCTGGAGGACTGGCTGGGTTTGGAGGCCAACTCATTTAGGTGTAGGCCCATGAAGTACTGAGTCAACTCCAATGGCTCATTGACTGGGACGCTAATTGCTTCCTGTGGTCGGAACTATGTGGGGCCCACAGAGATGCCCGTGAGAAATCTACTCCGTCCATCAGTTTCAGAAGATCACAATAAGATATGGGTCCAAAAATCAGGCTGATCCAAAAGTTAGGTGGACTTTGTGGGGGCCACATAAACTTTGGATCAGGGTGATTTTTTTGCCTATGGTTTATTCCAATGGTTGTAACTTGTGAACGGTTTGGATGGCAAATAAACATCATGGTCGGCACTAGGAAGGTTCCAATGGTGCATGTTTCCATCCTCACTGTTTCCTATTAAATGGCCCACCTGAGTTTTGGATCTGCCTGATTTTTGGACTTCCATCCTATTGTGATTTTGAGAAACTGATGGACGGCCTAGATTTCTCACGGAAATTTCTCTGGGTCCCACGTAGTTTCCAACCACAGGAACCTTTTTTCAGTGGCCGTCTTTTTTTCCGAGAAGTGGGTGTGGATGACTGGGATTATTTTCTCATCCATGGCCTGACTAATCTTTCTATGAACAATTCTCAAAGAATGAAAAGTCACCTCGATTATATATATATATAACTCAAGTGGGCCACACCACAAGGTACGGTGGGAATTAGGCCGTCCACCATCAAAACCTCCCTATGGCATGGCCCACTTGAGATTTGTATGGACCTGATTTTTAGGCTTACAACCTAACATGCTCTGGCGCAACTGATGAATGGATAGGATTTCATACACAACATAGTGGCCACACAGAACTTCCGTTGCACGCGTACAATTAAATGTGAGAGGAAAGTTTGCTTGGGTGATTGCTGAGTACGGACACAAGCTGGGCCTGCGTTAGTTCGGCTCCAAAATTTGAATGTAAGGGCCCGTTTGTATACCACCAAATAAGTTACGTTTTTCTACGCAGAGATAAGTGACTTATTTGAGACAAGTTTGGTTTATGATTAATTATAAGTAACTTTCTTACTTAAAAGTACATAATCACTTCAGTTAAGTTTTTTAAAGCTTTTTTTACTTTTCATTAGTTGCCAAAGGGAGGCATGGGAGAGATGAAAGAAAAGAGATGCTGATAAGTATGTTATTTGCCATATATATATATATATATATATATATATATATATATATATATATATATATATATATATAATAAGTAGAAACTAAGATAAGTTACTTGCGGAATAAGTAACTCATCTTAAATAACTTACTATACATATTACTAGGTTTATTAAGAAGTTTGATTGTGCTTAGTGCGTAGAAACTAAGATAAGCTACTTGTGGAATAAGTAGCTTATCTTAAGCAACTTAAGATCCTGATAAGTACCTTACATTCAGTAAGAAGTTTGATTTTACTTAGCCTAGGGCTGCTCCATTAATGACTGCAACAAGAGCAATTTGGATTTCACAGGCGCTACAGATTGGTAGGTTGGACTGGCTGTGTGAGGCCCTCCAAGAGGGATGCAGATTGCGTACTGAGTAAAATTTGTGGGACCCACTGTGATGTGTGTGTCTTATCCACGCAGTCCATTCGTTTTATCAACTCATTTTGGGGCATGATCCTAAAATTGAAGAATATACAAAAAAGCTCAAATGGACCACAATACAGGAAGAAAGTAGAATTGTACATGAGTTGAACCGAGTTGAGCTTGACACATCTCGGCTTGGCTCGGCCAGTAGCTAACCCTAGTTTGAACTCAGCTTGGCTCGGTCCTTGAGCTTGATTGACAAGCTGGACTCAGTTCGGTCAACAGCTCGGGACGGTTCGAGCCGAGTTCATGCCTGTGTGACATTTTTTCAAACACATATAGTGTATTTTCAATTACTCACATAATGAAAAACAGTAGCAGGCAATATCATTAAGATATGACAGTAGCTTCATAATGCTTCTTTTTTTATGGTAGTGATTTGTCTGGTATATATTCCTTCCTCGCCACCGGCTGATCCCGCTGAGAATGTAAGCACCCGAAACAACACTTTGTTGAGTCATTTCATCAAACACTCATGCAAGCAACATCAATATCAAAATAACCGAGTCACTGAGCCGATTCGATCCGAGTTGATTCAAGTTGAGGTTCAATCTGAGTTGAGTCGAGCTCAATCAAGCTCGAACTCGGCTCAAAAAAATTTTGAGCTCCAAAAACCAGCTCGACTCGGTCCGAATCCAATTTCGAGTCGAAAGCAAGTCCAGCTTTTCCGAGTCAAGTCGAGTGAGCTGACCGAGCTAACTTGACTCATGTACATCTTTGGCAGAAAGTGGGGATAATGACATCCACCGCTGAAACCTTCCTGGTCCCACGGTGATGTTTATTTGTAATACAACCTGTTCATGAGGCTACACAAACATGGGTGAAGGGAAAAACAACCTAGTCCAAAACTTCTGTGGCACTCTATTTCATGTAGTGTGGTCCGCTTGATCTTTGGATATACTTCAATTTTTAGCTCATGCCCTGTAATGAGCTGATAAGATAGAGGAACCATATGGGCAGGACATATACATTATGGTGAGCCCCACATTGTTTACTCACTACGCTACCTCCCATAGCACTTCACACTTCTCATTTAAAACGGCGCACTTTGCAAGCATTCCTAATCCTGCCTGATCGTCCGATTGGAAGTATTTGTTATTTAAATGTGACTGTCAGCTTTGTTTGTAACCATCCATCAGCAGGGTGAAAATTAGACCAGCTGGATCGGGCCAAGGCTAAGAGCCCACAAACCGATAGAAAGTCACTTATCAGGCCCAGTAGGTAATCCACACAAGCTGGACGCCGATTGCGTCCTACCCCTGCCCTGATGGTAATCCGTCCGGGCAGGGCTCTGTGGGGCCCACCATGATGTAAATGTTTTATCCACGCCGTTCATCATTTTTATCAGATCATTATAAAGTATAAGCCAAATAATGAGGCAGGTCTAGGGATTAAGTGGACCACAAGGGAGGGATTAAACGTCCACCATTGAAAACTTCTTGGAAGCTGGAGAAGTTTCAGATCAAGCTGATAACTGTGTTTTCACTTCATCCACGTCTACATGACCTTATGAATAGGTTGGATGATAAAAAAAAAATATCACGGTGGCCCGTAGAAAGGTTTCAAGGGTGAGTGTCATTATCACTACAGCTTCCTTTGGTGTAGTCCACTCGAGCCGTAGACCTGCTTCATTTTTAGAATCATACTTTAAAATGATACGAGAAAAGTGAACTGCGTGGATAAAATAATTGCATCACGGTGGGCTCTGTGACGAATTACCGTTGGACGTAATCCACATACACACAAGCTTTGGGCGTGGGTGCCACTGGCGAGACACGGATTACGTCCTACCCCCGCTCGACTCTAGCTGGGAACGGGCAGGAGCTTTGAGTGGCCACCGTGATGTATGGGTCTTATCCACACCATCCATCCATTTTTTTAAAATCATTTTAAAATATAAGCCCAAAAATGAGGCAGATCCAAGGCTCAAGTGGACTACGAAATGGGGGATTATACTCTTACAGTTGAAAACTTCTTGGGGCCTACAAAAGTTTTGGATGGATTTGATATTTGTTTTTTCTCTTCATCTAGTTTTACGTAACTTTATAAATAGATTGGATGGAAAATAAACATCACGGTGTTCCATGGAAAAGTTTCAACGGTGAGAATCATTATCACCTTGATTCCTATGGTGTGATCTACTTGAGCCTTGTATCTGCCTCAATTTTGGGCTTATACTCTAAAATGATACGAAAAAAATGGATGGACAGTATGGATAAAACCAACATATCACAATGGCCACTCAAAGCTCCTGCTCGACATGACTATCGGCTCCGAATTGGCTCCAACCTACTTTACCTCATAATTCAGTCAAGGATCTGGGAAACCTAACACAACACAGATCTGTCTGAGATCTTCGCCGAAGATCTCAGAAGATTATCACGATACGCACGGAATCCAAATCCCTCTACAATACGCATCTACTAAATAGGGAAACTACCTCTACACCACCGCCTATCCTCACCTATAAATAGGGGCATCCCTAATGGTGAAAGGTATGCATAATCCTAAGCCTTAAAACCCTTCTCTACTAGACTGAGATTTCATACCTGACCTAGTCATCGTGCTACAGCCAGAGTTTCCTTTGTCTCTATGTGTAGATATTCAAAGTTCCGACGAGAGTTAACTGGATTTCTACACCAACACTTGTGTTTATTAAGAAGTTTGATTTTGTTTATGCTCATTAAGAAGTTTGATTTTTCTTAGTAAGTAGAAACTAAGATAAGTTACTCGTGGAATAAGTAGCTTATCTTAAGCAACTTAAATCCAAATAAGCAACTTATGTTTATTAAAAAGTTTGATTTTGCTTAGCCCATGGCTGCCCCAGCAACAAGAGCAATTTGGATTTAACAGACGCTCCAGATTGGTAGGTTGGACTGGCTGTGTGAGGCCCTCTAAGATGGACTTAGATTGCCTACCGGGTAAACTATGTGGGACCCACTGTGATGTGGGTGTCTTATCCACGCAGTCCAACCGTTTTATCAGCTCAGTATGGGGCACGATCCCAAAATTGAAGAATATACAAATGGACCA
Organism: Magnolia changhungtana; assembly: GCA_030180095.1. Classification (NCBI taxonomy): domain Eukaryota; kingdom Viridiplantae; phylum Streptophyta; class Magnoliopsida; order Magnoliales; family Magnoliaceae; genus Magnolia; species Magnolia changhungtana. Next base: position 342,864 of record JASAUF010000633.1, read on the forward strand.
TAATACAGGAAAAAAGTGGGGATAATGACATCCACCGTTGAAACCTTCCTAGGGCCTACAATGATGTTTATTTGTAATACAACCGGCCTAATCCAAAACCTCCGTAGCCCCCTCAACCGTAGGCATTCAATTCCCACTATTTCATGTGGTGTGGTCGGCTTGAACATTGGATATGCTTCGATTTTGGGATTATGGACTAGAATGAGCTGATAAGACAGATGGACCGTGTGGATAGAACACATACATTAGGGTGGGCCCCACAGAGTTACTCACACCGCTACCTCAGGAGCACTTCACACCTCTCATCTAAAACGGTCCACTTTGCAAGCATTCCTGCCTGATCGTGATGGCTCATGGGCATAGCAAATTCATATCATCACATCATCCTGATCGTCCGATTAGAGGTATTTCTCATTTGAATGTGACTGCCAGCTTTGTTTCTAACCATCCATCACCAGGGTGAAAATTGGACCAGCCTGGATCGGGCCAGCTCTAAAGGGCCCACAAACATATTAGAAAGTCACTTATCAGACCCAGTGGCTAATCCACCCAAGCTTGGGCGTGGGTGTCTCTGGCCGGGCTCCAAGGTTTGCACGTTGGCCTGGGCTTGGGCCCAGTTATTTAGTTCAAAGTAGGGCTGTACATGAACGGTGTTAGCTCGGTTAGCTTGCTCGACTCGACTCGAAAAGGCTCCATTCTTCGTCACTGTTGGAAAGTTGAAACTAAGTTCAAGCAGAGCTGATTTTTTTAGCTCAAAAAATTTTTGAACTAAGTTTGAGCTTGTTTGAGCTCGACTCGACTCAGATCGAACCCAACTTGAAAATTAGGTCGGTGACTTAATTAGTTTGATATTGATGTTGCTCACCAAGTATTTGATGAAATGACTCAATGAAGTGTTGGCTGGTGGTAAGGAAAGTATGCATACCAAGTATTTGATGAAATGACTTAATAAAGTGTCAGCTAGTGGTAAGGAAAGTATGCATATAAAACAAATACCTTTTTGTCTTGATTTTGATGTTGCCTAAAAGGCGTTTGATGAAATACTTGTAAACAACGGTTGTTATTTTACATACAATAATAAATTGAAAGCGTACTCCATTTGTTTGTGAAATGCTGCACATGCTCAATCTTGGCTCGAATTGGGCCGAGCAGTCGACTGGACCAAGCCGAGCTAGCCAGTCAGGCTCAAAGACCAAGCTGAGCCAAGTTTGTGCTGGGGTCAGCTAGTGGCCAAGCCAAGTTAAGCTGTGCCAAGCTCGACTCGGTTCAACTCATGTACACCTCTAGTTCAGAGGCAGGTTTGGACAAATGTAGGGCCCACCTGGCCTAATTACATCACCCCAGCACAATCTGAAATCTCGTTGAGCGATTCCTAATTTATATAAATGTGATCCATCCCACCCATCAAGATTTTTAGCATTGATCTCAAAAAGCTCAGGTGGGCCACACCATAGGGAATAGTTTGTGGTCACGCCTTAAAACTCTTAATTCAGGGGGTAGGCCGAACTGTTTTTTGAAACAGCGTGACAGTTGGTGTGTTCCTTCGTCCTGATAAAGCGCCAGATGAATGGATAGGAAGGACCCTCACACATTATTAATGGTGTGTGTTCATTCCAACTGTTCCCATTGGTGTAGCCTATCTGACTTTTGAACTGGACTGATCTTTTTAAAAATTTTAAGATATTGTATTCTCGGTGTTTTAAGATAAATAAATAAATAATTTTTTAAAATTTTAAAAAACATCCTTTAAAATTTTTAAAAAAACAGCAAAATCAAAATGTTCCGTAGTAGTGTGGGTTTAGTCCTTATCGGATAAGTAAGAAGAAAATATGAATTTGGTTGTTTTGAGAGCTATGCCATCCGTCCTAATCTAAGCTAGTTAGTGGCTTTTAATTCATGGCATAGAAATGGACGGTTAAGAAGAGAATCCAGCAGTGTTCCGCAGACAAATGATAAAAAGTCGGATACTGATGGTTATGACCGTCCAGTTTGGTGGGGTTCATCCATTACGGACCGCATCATGCCATGTCTTGTTCTCTCGTAACCGGTTTTTGCCAGTCATATATTGTAAGGATTATGATTTTTCCATAATATTGACGGCTTGGATCACCGCCCCACTTGTACAAATGTAAGGCTCATCCATACATCACGGTACATGGGCCTCTTAAAAGGAGTTATTAAGTACTCTGTCAGTGTATAAAATTTGATATCTAGGCACCAGAGATGGATAAGAAACCAGTGCAATGTTGTTAAAAGATGTCTTAAACTGGAAAAGTTTGGAATTTCCGCGATCCTTGATCAGTCGAAGGTTAGACTCGACTAGTTGAAGCCCTCCATCGACTAGTCGAAGGTTAGGCAAACTGCGTGCCGGCTGCATAAATTTGAAGCGGTTTCCGGATGATTCCAAGTTAGTGCGAAAAGGGGGTTACCTAAACTATAAATAGGACCTCCTAGGCCTTTTTTAAAGGATTCGAAGGCTTTCTAAAATATTTCAAAGGGTGTCTAGAAGGAGTTCTAGGGTTTCAAATGGTGAGATTTAAATTTGTTTGAATCGGGTAAGTCTTTTCTCTTCGTAATTTATGCTTTCATAGTGAATTTCTATCGTTTTGTGCCGTGATTTTTTCTGAAAGGATTTTCCACGTTAGTTTTTTGTGTTCTCTTGTGATTGCTTTGTGCTATTGGATTGCTTTTCTAAATCCATATATGTGTGATTCCGCAGACCAAATCTCAATATGGAACACTTGTTTTTACCGATCGCATAGAACACCGCAGCTTTGTAGGCCCACTAGAATCCACTTCGTCTGTCATATTTGTCCTCAATTCTAAAAGCTGTTTTTTTTTTTTTTTTTTTTCTAAAGGCTGGATCCACAACTCAGGTTGATCACACTGCATAAAATAATGGGGATAGGATGATTTTCATCAAATCCATTAATCAGATGTAACTCACTATAATGAAAATATAAAAATTAATTAGCCTAATCCAAAATCCAAGTTGTTAGCTAAGATGAAATGAATGTACAGAAATCAGCCTAATCAAATACTCCAGCTTATGCCTTGTGACCTTATTAATAGGTGAGATCGAAAATAAATATTACAATGGACCCTAGTATCAAGCTCTATAAGCCCTACCATGATATACGTGTTTTATCTATGCGGTCTATCTATTTTTCTAGCTTATTTTAAAGCATGATAAAAATAAATAAAAATCAAAATCAAAATAAAAAGACACATTCAAACCTATATGAACCACATCACACAAAATAATTTTGATTAAATGTCAACCATTAAAAACTTCCTAACACACACTGTAATATTTATTTTACATCTCACCTATTAATAATGTCACACAAACAGGAATTTTGAGAATATGTAAATATAAACTTCATCTATAACTTTTATCTCTCCCAAAAAGTTTTCAACAATAACATTGTTTTTTTTAAAAAAAATATATAGTGTGATCGATGTCAAGTCCTCAAGCCTAGCCAGCTCGGCTCGGTTCGGTTCGGTTCGGTCAACAGCTTGGGTCAGTTTGAGCAATGATTGAACTGAGTTCGCTTGTGTGGCATTTTCATAAACATATGGACTGCACCTTGATGTAAAACAACAACAGTTGTTTTATAAATATTTTAGCAAACACCTTTTGAGCAACATAAAAATCATGAAAAAAATGTATTTGTTTCATATACATACCTTCCTTGCTACCATCCACATTTTGTTGAGTCATTTCATCAAACACTTGGTGAGCAACATCAATATCAAAGTAACTGAGTCACCGAACTAGTTCGATCCGAGTTCGATTTGAGTTGGGTTCAATTCGAGTCGAGTCGATCTCAGGCAAGCTCACACTTGGTTCGAAATTTTTCCGAGCTAAAAAAATCAGCTCAACTGGGCTCGAGCTCAACTTCGAATCGAGTCAAATCGAGCTTTTTCGAGTCGAGTCAAGTAAGCTAACCGAGCTAACTCAGATGGTGTACACTCTTACTTAAATGAGCCAAACAACACCATAAGAAATGGTGGGAATTGAATGCCTATTGTTGATAACTTTTCCAGACACATAAGTTTTAGATCAAGTTGATATTTGTGTTTTAACCTTATTTTTGCGTGACCTTATCAACAATTTGGATGACAAATAAGTATTACTGTGGTTCCTATGAAGTTTTTAATGGTGGATGTTCAATGAACATTATTTTTATAGTGTGATCCACTTGAGATTTGGATTTTCCTCATTTTTGGACTCATCATGTCCAAAATGAGCTGACCAAGTGGATGAACAGTGTAGATAAAAGACATGCATCATAGCGTGCCTAGCTCTTTTTTTTATTAGGTGACTAGTACACCTACTTTCATTTCACACTTCACTGTTAGCTATCTTTCACTCAGGCTGAGCTAGATCTGGGTGTATAGCGTTGAAACAGGGTCACTATCCTGTCCGCTTCACATTTGAAACTATACGAATGCTGGGTATTAACACAACTTAAACCGACTGACTTGTGTAGCCTCCAGTTGAAAATTCACGGTCCTGAAATCAGATTGTTTGAAGAATTCTAACTTCTGATTCGTAGAAACTTGTTTGTCGAATTAGAACCGTTGAATGCTTTTCATTTCTAACCATCCAATAAGTGCACACCAATCTGCCGGTCAGACAATCAAACTTGCTTAACTTTTTGTTTCAGGAGGCACGTAAGCAGGTACCCATAATACGTAGAGCGTACTTTGAATTCCTTGTAAGCCACGCGTGCAATTTTCAAGTGCCCGCCTATCATCCACCATACGCTTCCAGAGTATCAAAAAAAAATTCAGCTCCTAATCACGGCGTGCTTTAACCATATGCGTAGCCGCAGGAGGAGGAAGGTGGGACCCACTGGATTAACGTCGCCCATTTCGTACATGGACGTCACGTGCATGGTTTCAGATTTCGAGGGAACCCGGCTCCATCGCTAGATATTTTACCGACCTCGATTGGACGACTCACTCAGTTTGCACCGAGAACGGACTGGCTAATCCACCTGTCACCCAGCCCACGGCTAGAGGTCGGTGCTCTGTGGGCCCAATATGATGTATGTGTTTCATCCATGCCGTCCATCTATTTTCCTAGATATTTTTACTGTATTAGCCCAAAAACAAAATATATCCGGATCTCAAGTGGATCATGTTACAGGAAACAGTGTTGATTGAATGTCAACCATTAAAAACCTTTTGGGCCATAAAAGTTTCGGATCAAACTGATCTTTGTTTTTTTTTATCCTCGACCTAATCAATAGATTGAATGTATTTGTTATATCCATACTGTTCATCCATTTGGCAACGTCATTTAAATTTACGATAAAAAAGAGTCACACCACGAATAGCAAAGTATAGAATGATTTTAAATGTTTAAACATTCATAGGGCCATCCAATACGTTAATAATGCTTGATGAAGAGGAAAAACAAATATTATATTAATCCAAAGCTTCTGTAATCTTAAAAAGCCTTCAATGGTACACGTTCGATGTCCCATTTCTGAAGTGCTTCATTTGATATTTGGATTTCTCTTATTTTTCTGCTCAAACCTTACAAATAGATGAATGGCTTGAATATAACACATATCACATGATGAGACCTATAGAATTTGATGACGTAAACATACCAGTGTTTCAGATCCAATAAGTGGGTCTGACAGTTGATGCCCCATGTGCTAGAGCCGTAAAGATTATGACAAGTCAAATTCGAATTCTAGGATCAGAAAAAGGCAGACCTAGGATTCGAATTTGGATGTTCCCAATCTTTACTGTTCTGGCACATGGGGGCATCAACGGTCGGGCCCACTTATAGAATTTGAAAGACTAGTGTGTTTACGGCATCAAGTTTTATGAGACTCACCATCAGGTATGTGTTATATCCAAACCGTCCGTCAATTTGAATCCTATGCCCATCGACAATGGGTTGGATGACTTTTATTACCGGAAATCCCGGCGAACTGAGTGTATCTTCGGTCGAGGATGATAGATTCCACCCCCTTATTAAATTACGAGTATCCTTTATTTTTATGTCCGAGGAATTACGTGATTTCTGCCTTAGGATATGGGCATTGGGCAGTATCCTCTGGTTTTGAGTGCATCCAAGTGTGGCCCATGATACAGTGATCAGGACCGTTGGTTGATAAAATCCACCATATACGAGAACTACCTAAAAAAAAACAAATCTCTCGAAGGAACATTTTATCCACTGGGCCTTTTTTAATGTTATTTTAAACCGTCTATTTTCAGGCTGCTAATCCAAAAGAACGGATGTCATTACTGGGGGAAATTTGGGGTTAATCTATTCATGGATGGTCACATCACGCCAACGGTCTGGATCATTGGCCGATGGAGTGCAGTTGTACTTTTTGCCATGGAAGGATCTGCTAGTATCGGAAGCGGATTGGCTGGTGGACCACGCACAGCTATATAGCCGGTGTAGGTACGTGTTGTGCGAAGACGAGCGCGAACGCTCCTCGAGCTCCGAGATGTACTAACGGTTCAAAGGAAATCAAAGCTACATGGCCCCACAATGATGTATTTATTATATCCACACCGTTCATCCATTTTTAGAAATAATTTTAGAGCATTAGATAAAAAAATGAATCATATACAAAACTTAAAATGGACCATACCAAAAATAACAGCGAGGATAATGATTTTCACCATTAAAAAATTCATAGTGCCCACCGTAACGTTTATTTTCCATCCAATCTGTTAATCAAAATCAAAAAAGAGGAATATATATATATATATATATATATATATAATATATAGATATATATAAAAAATATATATTGATCCGAAACTTCTTTGACTCTCAAAAGGGTTTCATTGGTAGACGTTATATCCCCCACTGCTTTTTGTAGTATGGTCCAAATGAACCTTAGATCTATCTTATTTTTCATCTCAAGCCTTAATACAAGCTCCCCAAATGAGTGGACGGTTTGGATATAACACATGCCTCATGATGAGACCCACAGAACTCGCTGACGTCAATACACCAGCTATATAGCTGGTGTGTGGTACATCAGCCAATCCGCTTCCCATATTATCCACCTATTTTCTTAATCAACAACCAAATGGTCAACGGTCCAGACCGTTATCCCGATGCTTACCATCGTAGGTAAACCATACCCGAAAAATCTTCTTCTTAAGGACCATCTTCACCTTCGATCTATGGCCAGAATGTCGAGAATTAATAGAAGAAATACATCAAGGGCCCACAAGTAAGTTCTATGATTATCCAATCTAGAAAATTCCTTTTCTCTGATCCATCCTTTGAAGTTCAATCAGACCAACGATCCAGGTCGCACGTCACTCTCACATTTGTTATATATATAAAAAAGCTCAAATACAGTGATACTTTCCTGCCAATGTGTCACTTGTCCTTAAGATCCGAGCCGTGCAAATTTTGGGCCACATCTTAAAGATCTTATCCGTTCAACGAGAAGGCTGCCCCCTTGAAATCATTAGGCAGCCCCTAGTCCGAATCAAGCCAAATAATGAGTGGTGTTCATCCCTATTTTGGCCAATTCCCATGAGAGTTGATCAAAGAAAGTTGTGTGCAATATAGAGAGATTTACTTGGTGTATTTGAAAGAATTTAAGAATATACGGAGAAGATTTTGCTACAATATAACTGGTATTCATCAAGCAGTGTCATGTTATCAACTAAGAAAAGGCGACCGGAGTGTGGTGATCGTGCCAAAGGGAATATCTAAACATATGTTAGGTTCAAAAGCAGTGAAGGCAATTGGTTTTGAAATGATTATAGCAACTATCAAAACATGAAAATTATATAGATAATCAAGTTAAGATTATAAATAACAAAAGAATTTAGTAGGGAAATTCATCTCATACCAACTAAACAAATTAAATCAAACTTATCTTTTTAGTTATCTTATGTTCTTTAGTATTGTCGGTCAATTACATTTCATAGTGTAATCAACTTTTCCATTTTATTATTTAATATAATTTGTAACAATAATCAATTAGTTATTAACTTTAGCTATAATTCAAATATACATTCATAGCTGAATTTAATTTGAAGTACCAAGCAAAGTTTTCTACTGAAAAAAGAGTTTTACAATTGTTCTATATGACTTGCATATTTTATATACATTGAAAAGTCTTTTTCTATGTAATTTAAATGTGTAACCCATTTTCAAATGACAAATATTGTCCTCTGGTTCTTTTAAATACCGTGCGAGTAGTTGAATATGTGATCAAAGTTGTAGATGTCTTGTTTGAACTGAGGCACACATTCAATTTTGGCATGCCTGTATTATCCAGGTGACTAAATTTTGAAATCGAACCATACACATGAATTTTCAAAATTTGACTCCAAACTATTTATCATCGTGGTATGGACCTTTTAGGCAGTTAGGATGTTCCACTGAAGTGAGAAGCTGCTAGAAAATAGAGACCAGGCATATTAAAATCATCCTTCCGCAGTTTATGCGAACATTTCTCAATCAAATACACTGATCAGGGGTGTCAATGGGCTAGGTTCTGGCCTAAAACTTCAGATTTTTGAAAAAGGGTAGACTCAAAAGCCAAGCCCTAGATGATTCAAAATCCGAGACCTAACGAGGCCTCCTGACAGCCCTAACAATGGTGGGAGCCAATTGTGGAGTGAGGCACTCACCCCACATTACCAGTGTGAAGACTTTGTGGGCACCACTGTAATGTATGTGCTTTATCCATGCCGTTCACCTGTTTTTCCAACTCATTTTAGAGCATGAGACCGAAATTTAAGTATAACCAAAACTCAAGTGGACCACACCACAAGGAAAAAGGAGAATTGAATGCCTACCCTTGAAAACTTCTCTAGAGTTATAGAAGTTTTTGATCAATATAATAATTGTGTTTTCGTTTCATCCAGATCAGTGTGACCTCACAAAGAGGTTGGATAGCAAAGAAATATGACTATGGGCATAGGAAAGGATTTAACTGTGGACGCTATTATCTCCATTATTTTATGTGGTGTGGTCCACTTGAGCTTTTGGTATGCTTCAATTTTAGGCTCATGTCCTAAAATGAGCTGAAAAAACAGATGAACGGTTTGGATAAAACACATACATTACTGTTTACACAGTAGACAATCCGTATCCATATGATGATATATTTCCTGCTAACCTGTGACCTGTGTACAATAAACAGCTAAGCCGTGCAAAAGGTGAGAATAACCATAAAGTTAAAATCGAACCCATCCACTTATCAGATGGACCGCACCCATATGCTGTTGCAGACCATCTGCTGTCCATTGATTTCGATGGTGCATGACGGCTGCATAACTGCATGACGGATCATCCTGGTTCTGCTCCAAAAGATTTTTACGCAAGCAACACATTGTGAAAGTTCAGGTACTAAGTTCTATCTCAACATTTGCCAAAAGAAAATTAGGTAGTTGTAAAATCCTCCCTTTGCTTTATAACATTTTAAAAATACCCCCTCATAGTTTGGATATTAGTAATACCTTTTCAAATCGATAAATCAACCAATTAAAAGAATTTGTTTTGATTATGAATGAGGCTCAATGTTGTAAATGAATGGTATTAAACCTATTAGGTTGTCTGCGACTCAACGCCATTTTGAATTGTTCCGATAAGGCTTGATGAGTGGGCCTTATTAAAATTTTAATTTTGCCAAGCTTAAACCTACTAACAGTTTTTAAACCCATCTATTAAGGGAAGTGGATTGTGTCCGAACCCCACTCGAATTATAAGTTGTTTGACAAGAGCTCATGTGGTGCCTATTGTGATATATCTATTTATTCACATTGTTCATCTATTTTCTCAAATCATTTTAAAGTATGAGCCCATAAACTAGGTAGATCCAATGCTCAAGTGGACCACACTGAATAGTGAACTTGGGTTGCATTAAGTGCAAGAATCATTTCTGGTGTAGTCCACTTGAGCATTGGATTTGCTTCATTCTTGGACTCACACCTTAAAAATGATATGAGAAAATCAATGGACAACGTGGATAATCAAAAATATCATGGTGAGCCTTATAAGAGCTTCGTCTATTAAGCACACTGAAAAAAAGCTAATTGAATCATAAGTGAGCCATGTCATAAAAAACAATAGAGCAATATTAAAAAGTTTTCAAATTCATGTAGCATGCTTTTAATGGTTGAATTAACTTGATCTTTGGCTTGTTCTAGTTCCCCGATGGATCATCAGCCCTGAACTAGTTAGATGATAGTTACATGCAACTTTGCTTACGACTACTTGTAAGTGAGGCAATAAAATGATCTACTAGTTAAAGATAAGGGTCCAAAAAAATCGAGAGAGAATATACAATGAATTCATGATATGGAGGAGAGATACTTACAATAATTCATAGTGATAACTACATTTCTTGTTTAGATAAGCTCAATACTTAGGAGGCTCAAAATTGACCCGAGCCTGCAAGGCCCATTGTGATGAGCCATAAGCCCATAGATAACTTTTTTTCAATTGAACTTCAATTAGCCCTAGCCCAATCGACTCAACATGAAAATTAACAAAACTTCAAATTTTCACTTGAACATTTCTCTTATATACATCAATCAGAGTATCACAAAATATGTGAAAAATAGACATCATAGTGGAATGAAACCAACATTCTATGTTAAGGATGAGTGAGTTTCCTAATTAATGATTGAATGACATGATCCTAAGCCTGACACGAAATTGTTCGCCCCATGGATGCAAGGTCCAATTTGGGCCTATAGGCCAAGCAAACAGGTCCAGGCCGAACCCAATCTAATAGGTCCAAGCCCAGCCCAATCCTTTAATAATCAAAACAATAGGGAGGTGTTACAATTATCATAAAGTATAAGAGGGATTTTACAATTATCTCAATGGAAAGAGAAAGCCGTGTTCAGAATGCCCATCCTCGGGTCGAGGATCGCATGCTTCCATTTCCGACGCGTTCTCTGCAAAACCACAGCAAATTAAAAAAACTCGTCTGTTTTTTCAGTGGAAGAAGAAGGAATAGAAACGAGGAGAGCGGAAGAAAATCTCTCTTCTCATTCTCTCTCCATCTCTACTTTTCTCAGTTCTCTTCTCCACAGAAGCGCAAAAAATCAAAATGCCAGGTACAGGACCAAACGCAAAACCCCCAAAATCACAAACCCTAGAAATCTCAAAAGTAGAAGAAACCCACCCAATTAGAAAAATTTTCCAATCTTCCCATCAAAACACAAACTCTTTCACTTCGATTGCTGTTCTTGAAAAATCAAAACCCTAGAACTAACTCTCCTGTTCTTCTTGCAGATCCGGAAGAAGAAGAAGAGGAGGAGGAGGAAGAAGAGGAGGAAGAAGAAGAAGAGGAAGAAGAAGAAGAGGAAGAAGAAGAGGAGGAAGAGGAGGAGGAGGAAGAAGAAGAAGTGGAGGTGATTCGGCTATCGCCAAACACGCTAACTGCAACGGAAGAGTATGTGTGCGAGGTCTGTGGGAAGCAGTTCCAGCGGCACCAATACCTGCAGCTGCACCGTCGCGGGCACAAGTTACCGTGGAAGCAGCGGCCGGGGCAGCAGCAGCGGCAGCAGGGGGGGAAGAAGCGGGTGTATATCTGCCCGCTGCCATCATGCGAGCAGCACGACCCGGCGAAGGGGCTCGCGGACGTCACCGCCATCAAGCGGCACTTCTGCAGGAAGCATGGAGAGAAGAAGTGGAAGTGCGGGAAGTGTGGTAAAGACTATGCCGTTGAGGCTGACCTGAAGGTGCACTCGAGGGCGTGTGGGGCCGGGGAGTTTCGGTGCGATTGTGGTGGCGTCTTCTCCAAGTCTCTTTCTCTCACTTGATTTTCTTTTGATTTTCCGTTGATGCGAGGATTTCTATATTTTTGAAATTTTGTTCGATCACAGGAGAGATATATTCCTTGCACATATAGCTGTTTGTGATGCATCAGCTGCTGCTGCGTCTTCTTCCTTTTCTTCTGGTGTCATTCCTGCAGTGCCGATCCGGCAACGAGGTAAAGGAGAGTTCTCTTTTATTTATTTATTTCTGCTTTGGTTGATTGGGTTTTGGAAGGACTGCGCCAACTCTTTTCTTGTATATTCCGAAAACTGTTGAAAATTTTAGATCCTTTGTTTTGAATTTTGTCTGATAATGGAATATTAGATCACAAGTGGTGAAAGATAGAGGAGTTTGTTAGTCTGGTTTGATTTAAGTTGACGGAACCCAAATAAAATCTAAGGTTGTGCATGGATCTTATGTCTTGGAATTCCAGGAGTGGAAATAATTAATTGTGACTTTGGAATCCCTAACTAAAGTAGAAATTTTGAAAGTCGTGAAATGGCACTCTGTTGGATTGGAAAGAAATCACTCTTTTACATATAAGTGAGTATCATTTCAGCATTTTCAGAAATTCTGCTACAAGTAGTAATCTCAAAAATCACAAATTATTATTCTCACAACCAAGCCAATTGCAACTTAAGATAATATTGGTAAAATAACGGTATGTATGGATGTCTTGTTTTAGGAGAAGGGCAAGATGGATGCTTTTCCACCGAAATTAGCTTGCCATGCAGGATCTGAAATGCATCGGCTATTGATTTGAGCGGGTAATGCTGGCAAACCATATCCTGCACAATTGGTTCTAAATGCTTTGTGGAGAGATGATTCTCCTTTTCCCTGAAATTGTTAGTTAAAAAATCAAAAGACTAATATTATGGTGCGAACTGGGGGCTGATTTGTACAAAATCAAAAGCCGATTTGTGAATGAACTAAAGAAAATTGCAGATTGCTACAAAGTAACAGGTTAGAGAAGTACTTCAGCTGAAAGAAGTGATAAAAAACATAAGAATTGAAGACTAGCTTGAAAAGGAGAAGAAAACAATTCCCATGAAAATTCCGGCAAAAAGATGAATAATATTGCATAAGATGTGTCTATATTGCTTATATATTATTCTCTCAAAGCAATCAAAAAAAAAAAAAAGGAAAAAAAGAAGAAGAAATCTGGATTCCAGACTAGATACTGGCCCTTGTTTAGCACTTAGACTATAGTAGGTTGGAAATAACCAATTTCTATCCGTGTTCAAAACAGAAATAGAAACAATGAAAAATGTGTAGAAGGAAAAACAATAAAAATGTGTCCCTAAACAGTCCTTATAAGTCTAATATTTTCCCAACTTTGGGGTTTCCAAAACTCAAAACACTTCTAGAAATACCAACTAAGCCTTGAACTCCCTTTCTTCTTGCGCAACACAAGGCCTATGGACCTCTTGGTTAGATCAGTATGATGACTTGGTCAGGCCCCATAGTGTTATCCCTTGTTTTTTAGGCCTCTTTCGGATGATCTTTGGACCTTTCTTGGGTTGTTACACAGCGCCACGACTGCATCCCCCAACCCGCATTTAGTGGAACTCTCTGGCAATTTAATGCTTTATAGAGATGAAATAACTCTGCATTTAGCTTCATTAACGTGTTCATCAAATCAGGGTTAGTTTTCCACTTTATGAATGATTATTTATCATGCCTGTAGGATGAGTTCGCAGTAGTCTTTGCTTTGACAATTTGTTCAACTCCATCACGTGTTTTCTTGTTGACTGTCTTAAAATTTCTTCATGTTAGGTGACTTGGGACCATTTTGATTAGTGTATTTGGGTGTACAATTTTGCTTCATAGCATGCAAAGTGACTTTAGGACAATCCTTAACAAATGTGTTTGCCAGCATTTCGTATATCTTACTCATAAAACCATGTTACATTAAAACAGTGTTTTGCACAATCACCGGTGCTACGTCAGACCTGATGTTATCTGTTTACCTTTTCATAGTAGTGAAAGTAGCTACGGAATTATAACTCTGTATCCACACTTCTAGTTCTACACAAATTTGTTTATTTATAATTCTACACCTTTTCCGGTACTGTATGCAGCATTGGTATGCACCTTTGTTTTCAATTTATCCGCTACTAATGCAATGTTATGCTTACCATTACCGACATCAGTTGAATTAGGCGTAATTTACCTTGTGATTTGTGACTAGTTCAAAATATGGCATGACATAACCAATCATCGTCCTCAATTAGTTTTTATGGTAGGACCTTACCTTTCGTAAAAAAAAAGGTCTTATGACTTTGTTCCTACCAACCAGCCAAGCAAACGCTGCAACCTTGGGAGGCACCCCCATATGACCAAATGGACTCGGTTGGGGCCTTTGATGCCCTTAGGCCAGAATGACGAATCGCCCCATAGAAGGATCAAAGGGAAAAGCTCGCCACCATTTCCCATTTCCACACCCAAGCATCCCTCTAGCGAGTAGATGGAGAGCAACCTTGAAGAAGAGACAACATTCAAATTATATCTTCCAATTCCTCCCTTAATTCCAATGGTAGAGAAGAATCAAACTGCAAGGCTTCCCTACACCAAAAAGCACCTAGCAACAAAGATTTTTAGCCTCAGAGCAAGCCTAGCAGGGTTAGGAAATAGAAAACACGACAACTATCACCAAGTGTCCTCTCAAAAGCAAATGCACTCACCATCACCCAATGAGAAGTTGATATCATCCTTGAAGTCACTGGCCCACTAGCCACCCTCATAATCCCCTTCCAAGCTGTTAATGTTTTACGATGAATATTCCTTAGGGCGTGTTTGGATTGCCAGATCCTGACATACTGCATTGTTTTATGAGTAATAAATACAATATACGCTGTTTGAATTGGATTTGAAATCCGCGTATGTACATGGCACTCGAATATAGCGCAGAACCAGACCAACATGGACACGCGGTTCGGACGTACATTACAATGTCTTTGGGTCCATCTCCCTCAAAAACATCCATTGCATTCATCCATTGTATCCATTTGCATCCATTTCTTACCAATCCAAAACATAATCCATAGATGGCTCTTTCACGCCTTTCAAATCTTCTCCACCATCCAAAAATCTCAAATAAAAAAAGAAAACGAAAAACCATTTTCCGGAATCTCTTCAATCATAGAAAGCATGAAAAGTTTTAGGAAATCCTATCCAACGATACAAATTCCACCTTCTTTCAGTAGCAGAGCACATGGATTCTGCAATCTTCAAAACCACCCAAAATGCCATTTCCCAAACCACCCAAAATGCCATTTCCCAAACCACCCATCTCCATTTCTCCCCCAAAAATTCCAAATCCATCAAGAAACAAAGCATTCCCGCCGATGTTGTCAAGCTCTGCTCGGAGAATCGATTGAAAGAAGCTGTGGGTAATCTCGATTTCATTCCCAAAGAAGGTTTATCCGCTGAAAAGACTCAAATTTATGACTGTTTGTTGCGTTCACTTGCATCTGAGCGAGACCTTATTCTTGCAAGAAAGGTCTATGATCACATGGTCGGTTCGAATTTGCATAGGAATGTGTATTTTGGGACAAGAATTGTCCACATGTTTGTTGAATGTGGTAGCTTGGTTGATGCAATGGATGCTTTTGAGGGCGTCCATTTCAGATCGATCCTTCAACAAACGGTGAATATGCATACATCCACTGATTACATGTCCAAAGTCAGTCCTTCCCAAACAATTAGTTCGTAAAGGAAAAGGCCACTCAATACAGTGTACATCTGCCGTTGTACATCTGCCGTATTGTATAACAATGCAATACTATACGCGAATCTAAACAGGCCCTTAGAGAAACGATCGCCCTCCCTAACTCTGCATTTGTGCATACCTCTTTTTACAAACCAACCTCCTCCACCCTAAGCCTCCACAACCATTTTCCTAAGAGAGATAAGTTTATTAATTCTAGCTCTCTAATATGTGCATTGTTGCACATCCGTCATGAATCTGTTTGCACATTGATTATTTATTTATTTATTTAAGATAACAAAATTTTATTAAAAACAAAAGAAATGGAGAAGAACAACAATAAGGAGGGACTCTAAGAAAGCGACCCAACACTACCCAAGAAACCGTAAATTGCAATCTTTTAAAAAGGAGACACAAGTAGCACATTCAATACCCAACAATCTAGCCCTTTGGGATATGCGTTCCACCGGTTTACTATCATTGTTAAAACACCTCGTATTCCTTTCTTCCCAAACAACCCACCAAATAGCGACGAGTGCCATTCTCCAGAGCACCATTTTAGCTTTCCCTAGGAGCACCCCATTCTAAGAGGATAAAAGACTGCCCATCGAGTTCGGGGCGACCCACCTCAAATGGAAGCGACCCAACATATCAGCCCAAATTAGCATTAGGAAAGAGCAATGCAAAAACAAATGGTCCATTGTTTCCTCATCATGCAAACATAGAATGCACTTATTTGGGAGTACCATAGATCTCTTTCGAAGGTTATTAATGATTCAAACTTTCTTTCTTCCCACCAACATATCACATAATGTGGCCAATTCTCCATATTAGCGGGTGGTAATTGATGCAACAATAGAAGCGGGTGAATGAATTAAAGCTCCCACGGCTTGGGAGATTAGAGGGAAATGGACAAATGCAGAGTATGCAAATGTGAAAGCATACGTGACTACTTTTAAACCCATATGGCAAGCCACATGATTCATGATCATGTGCGATGGTTGGACTGACCTAACTAGATGCATCATGATCAACTTTATGGTGTATTGCCACTTGGGAACGGTGTACCATAAGTCAATTGATGCATTGGATGAAAGAAAAATGCTACTTATATTTTTCCCTTATGGATAAAATGGTGGATGAGATTGGGGAGGAGAATGTGGTGCATATTATTACAGATAATGAAGCAACATATAGGGCTTCAGGACAAAAGTTGATGATAAAAAGACCACATATTTTGTTCACCATGTGCTGCCTAATGTATTGATCTTATATTGGAAGATATTGGGAAGAAGAGTAGTGTTAAGGAAATGATCGAAAGGGTAAGAGAAGTGACGACATTTATTTACAATCATAATCAATGTTTTAAATAGCGCCCGTAGCACTACGTAGCGTCCCAAATAACATAAATCCCTTGTAGCGCACGCTACAGCTACATAGCGCGTAGCGTAAGCTACAATGTATTTTTTAACTACTTTAGTTTTTTAAAATTATTTTTTCACGTTTTCTTTGTTTCTAATGTTGAGGAATGTGACACTTGTATTGTACTTGATACTTTTAACCTATGGGATTTTTATTTCTTTTCATAATTGTGACTTGTAGTTTCAATTAGACATTATTAATTAAAGTTGTTTGCTTAGAAAGTTGCTGATGTGATAATTATTTGATTTGGCTTATATATGTGGATTGACTTTTGATAAATGATAACTAATAACTTTTTAAAACATGCTTATAATTGATAAAATGAATCATCTTTTAGACATTTTTATATTTTTTTTCCATTTTTTTCACTATTTATTATATTTGTCCTATTTTTAAATTAAAAAATAGAAGTATCATGTAGCTTACGCTACATGCTACGCATTTACGCTACACGCTATAGAGGGCTAAGCGCTACGCATCACGCTACCGCTATTTAAAACACTGATCATAATCAAGTAGTAGCAATAATGAGGAGGTTTATGAATGGAAGAGAGTTGCTTAGGCCCGCGGTGACTAGATTTGCAATTAACTTTATAGCCCTGGAGAGTTAGTATCAACGTAGGGGAGAGTTAAGTGAGATGTTCACTTTTCGAGATTGACTCAACATGGGAAGAAGACATTGGTGACATCGGTTGAGGTTGTGAAGACCATAAGGGACAACAAATATTGGAAGAAGATGCAAAAGATCCTAAAGGTGATGGAATTAGTAATGAGGGTACTCTGTTTTGTTGAAACTGGCGAAGCACCTATCATGGGCTTCCTCTATGATGCCATGGATGAGACAAAGCTTGCAATTCAACGTGATTGTTCAAATTGGGAGGTCAACTGGAGGATGATTGACAAGAGATAGACAAGACAACTCTATCACGAACTTCATGTTGCATGTTACTATCCAAATCCTAGATACATATATGCTCAATCATTTGTTGCAGATAATGAGGTTCGTGTTGGGTTAAGGAATGTGATAAAGAGATTAAGAGCCCGACTTATATATACAAATAAAGGTGTTGAATGAATTGGATATATATGGAAATCACTAGGGCAACTTTGTAGATGCTCTTGCATAACACGTAGTATCTAGGTTGTCACCTGCCGAATGGTGGATGGATTTCGGAGAGAGTGCGAATGCTCTGCAAAAAATTGCAGACAACATCTTCCTTTAGCTACGAAAGGAACCGGAGTTGTTTTGCACTTATTTATTCGAAGAATAGGAAGATATTGCAAACTAGGACATTTGATAGACCTGTCTTCATGCACTACAACATGAAGCTAAGAATACAGTGACATTACAGGAGCATTACTGCAGCAGCCGCCGGTGATACAGACTATCGTCCAATATGTTTGGATAATATTTATGAGGACGACGATCCGCTTTTACCTTGGTTGGAAGCAAGAGAAAAGCAAATAGAAGATGATAGTGAATAATTGGAAGTGGATGACCCAATAGTACCCACGACGCAATAAGAGAGTCGTGTAACTGTGTTGGATTTAGAAAGAGGGAAATTTTATGCAAAGTCTAGACCAACGGAAGAGTACGAGTAGTAGTAGCGAGACCGAGATAGACGATCATGGTGGTGATGGTGATAATGCACTTGATGTTGATCCCACTTGCTCGGCACACCGTCATACAACCGTCTACAGATCGTGAGGCCGATGAGCATCGACAGGGTATGTGATGTCGGAGTTATGAGTCTATTGAATCACAATACAGACAGCGAGAGGAGGCTGGCTCCAGTGGTGCACTACCGGGAGGTTTGGAACACCAGCATCATGCTTATGGTCTCGGGCATTTTGGATATTCTTACGGCTTATAGAATTATATGGAGCATATTTCGTCACATTCATGTTGGAGTAATCATCCCGATTCACATGTTCCATATGATTACAAATATCTAGACCCAGATCCAAATCCAAGTTATTCACAACAGATCGGGGTCGGAGTGTTGCCTAGTCAGGATCAATTATCCTTTAGTTTTGTTGACCTGATCTTTCCTTCTGGCACGAGATATTATGAATGTGCAGCACTTACTCCACAATCGCAACCTGATGATGACGAGGATGTGGAGGTCAAGCAACCACAACAAAGCAGATTCTCATTTTGGTGGTGACTCGAGAGTTTTATTAAGGTAAGTATATTTTTTAAAAACATTATTTACATTTAAGGTAAGTATTTCTATTCCAATTACCCACACATTCATTAACATTGCCGAACTTGTGCTTAAAATAACTTCCTTGACAACCAATCAAGTAATCCTTAATCAAGTTACAGGGGAGTAAATCAGACACTAGTAATTTTTTTCTTTTTATATCTTGAGGATGAAGGACGGGAATTACAAGAGCGGAGAAATCTGTTAGCATGTTCAAGACTTTAAATAGAATAAAGTAAACATTGTAATTTATATAAGTCTTCACCTCACACTCCTCAAGGACAAGTATATAATGTAGAATTGTAGAGTACATTATGGAAAATAACAGCAAACACCTACACATGTGAGATATTTTGATATTAAATTCATTCTAATATATCTATCATTAGTATTTGATAGTTAGAATATTAAATTTATGAGTTTTGTAGTCAATTCCAAGCTGTCAGGTTCATAAATTCATCAAACCACCTGATACAGCTTTCTCAACAAAGAGTGGACTGTTACACCACCATAAACACGTTCAAAATTATAAATGAATGCATATTTGGAATATTTAGAATTTTTTGGATTTAATGGTGTGTGTGTGTGTGTGTGTGTGTATATATATATATATATATATGGATTTTTTTGAGAACAAAAAAATTTCTGATCATTTGTAGGTATATATATATATATATATATATATATATATATATATATATGGATTTTTTTGAGAACAAAAAAATTTCTGATCATTTGCAGGGGGCGTATCGGCCGGCCAATACGGCCTGTAACCGTATCGGTAACGGTGGGCACCGTTGCACCCACCGTTATCGCAACAATACACATTGCCCCTCACAAGGGAGTAAAAGGTTTTAATCGAGAAATTTTATCTACCTTCCACATCATTTTATCTGGCTTGGAGGAAATTAAAGTGTAGAGGTGAATGTGCTCAGGAAAAGTATATTCAATCACTTCTCATCTCGTAGATAGCGCCTATAAGGAGGTTCCTAAATTACTGCCCCTCCAATACGAGAGAAGCAATCTGCCACCACTACAACGGGATCGGGGGCCAACTGGAAAATGCTTAGGAAGTCATCTTTTAGAAGGGATAACCTACCCAATGTCTTCCCAAAACCTTTTTTTTCCCATTGTTGCCTACCGAAAATCCCACACCTTCCAAGAAAGCCGATTTCAAGGAGTGAACTCCTTTCCAAAGAGCCAAAACCCTATAAATAGATGAATCTCTGGTCCACCAATCTTCATACAAAAGAGTCATACTTTTGATTACCCTTCTCCAAAGGGCATCCTCTTCCTCCCCAAACCTCCAAAGCCATTTTCCATGCAATGCTATGTTCATGGACTTAAGGTCTTTGATACCTGCTCTTCTCTCCTCATAAGTCTTGCAAACTTCATCCCAACTTACTAGATAAAATTTCTTTTTTTCTTCCGCTCCTTGCCACAGGAAGCCCCCCTTCAACTTTTCAAGCCTTGAGAGAACCGAGGCTGGACACTTGAAAAGCGATATGAAATAAAGGGGAAGATTTGATGAGGCGGCCTTGATGAGGGTAATACGGCCGCCTAGCAAGAGATACCAGATTTTCCATCTAGCAAACCTCTTCTCAAATCTTTCCACCACCTTGTTCCAAAGAACACTAGCCAGTTTGCCCACACAAAGAGGCAAGCCCACAAACGTAGCTGAAAGCACCCCGACCACACATCTAAAAGCCTCAGCTATTCTTTGCACTTCATCATTCTCCATTCAAAAGTCTGTTTGCACATCGTTCCGTCTTCCGCTCCTCTCCACTAGAACTCATGCCTTCTTCTTTCTAGCCCATTCAGTATGGATACCAAACAAGTAAATGAGGATATGAAAATACAATGACATATTAGACATGGCTCCGACTTGATTAAGGTGATTCTTCCTCCTAAAGCATGGCGTCTACTCTTTCATCTTGAGAGCTTCCTTCCAATTCTTTCAATTACCTATACCAAAAATGCTTTACATGCTTGTTGATGCATAATTGGAGGCCCAGATATTAAGAAGGGAGGTAGCTAGCTTTGCAACCAAAGACCCCCACCAAACCTTCCACTCTGTTATTTGATGATCTTGTTGACAAAATTTCACATTTGTCAGTTTAGGAGAATACATTCCTTCTCAACATGTGTTTTATGCTTCGGAAGGATGCAAAGTGAGCCTATCCTTTATTTCTCTTGTGCAAGATGGCTTTCTATATTGGCGCTACCTTTTTTGGCCTCTTCAGTGTTGATTGGCTTCTTCCATGTGCAACAATGGATCTTATGGCTGGGAGGAGAAGTGTAGACCATTCAAAACCTACTTGAGGACGCTTGTGCATGTAATCATGTTGGGTATTTGAAAGAAAGGAAAAATGAAACTTTTGAAAATAACCCCCCGAGCATCAACTATATTTTCCAAAGCTAAGTTGCCACTGGTATATTGGGTTTTGCCTTGGTGTAGATCAAAGGAGTTCCCCTTTATGATCTTATTCATGAGCCTTACTTCCGAATTTAATAGCCTTTGTCTGTGCTCCAGGTCTATAAATATTAGCAACTTAAAATTCCAAGAAAGGCAAATTGTAACATCACCTCTCTTGCTAAGGGGACCATAAATCTTCTCTTTGTATGGGGGACTCTTTATCTGTTGCCAAAAGATGTCTTGTTATCTTAATGCTCTTTACCAATATATCCAAAACGAGTTGGTACACTTACTGAAAATGACATGATGGGTGAAGGGATCACTCCATGCTTTTTGGCAAGGAAAAAAACCCTAACATTGGAGAGGTAATGTTGAGCGTGGGGCAACTGTCCTATTAATCAACAGGACATCAAGGTTAAGTTGATAATTGACAGAAGGAGGCCACAAATATGAGTATGAACTATGATGAATATGGTGGAATTTCAGCACGGTATGTTTAGGAAGATGAAGTGGACTCCAGAAAGAACAATGAAGAGATGCATAAGGAGGCAATCAGTTTGGTGATAAAGAAACCATGACACTTTTTTATCAGGTCCATCTGAATGGAGTAGAATGATAGCATTTCCTGAACCAGAGCAGGTCTCCTGATGAGGTTTTTAGAAGGGACAAGCTGCATGCAAAGGTTTGGGCCTCTTCTATAAAGGCCTTTGCTAATTGTGCTTTAGTCTCTTTTGGCCTCTTGGTGTTGAGTTAGTTTATTATCTCTCTCTCTCTCTCTCTCTCTCTCTCTCTCTCTCTCTCTCATCCGCTCACTCGCTCTAGCTGCCTTTTCACCTAAAGCATGTACACGAAAAGTCAGTGACTCGAGACAAAATTCGGAATTGGAGGCCAAACTCTCATCAACTGTAGGAGATTGACGTGGATTTTAAGAAGGGAAGAAACATGGTGATGCTGGTCAAAGAAGTCTGGGACCTGAAGCGGGCCCAAAACAGTGCTGAAACAGGCCCAACATCGACTCCAGTAGCAGCAGCCATAGAAAAATGGTGCATGCAGTTTATAGGAAGAGATCAAGGTCTGACATCACCTATATGCTCATTTCAGCAACCCTTGTTGTATAGGAGCTCTTATGACTAGGGGTTTTATCCTACAGAAGGTTTTAGAAGGCTTAACAGCCTCTCAGGCCTATTTGTGGAACCACATGTTTTGCTTAGTGGTTTGTGTAGGGGTTTCTGTGAGTTGTTTGTTTCTTCTTAAGAGTCTAATGGAAGCGATTATAAGGGCTTAGATTAAAGCCAGCTTACTGCTCGGTTTTAATAGATTTTAGGGTTTGGTTTTAAGCGTTTGCAAATGCTTTTACCAGCCATATGGGAGGGGATGTGGTCATTGTTTACTTTTCACTCTTGGAATATATTTGGGAATTTTGGTGTTTATCTGAATCTTTTGATTCAGACAAAAGATCTTCTCTCCACCCATCCTGGCAATAACTGCATGGCATCTGGAACATTTTAATCCTATTTGATTGCTGATAACTATTTTCTAGATGCTGGAAATGGTGTTAAGCTCTGGATTTCATTGGGAATGCTGCAAACTGTGATTACAATGCTAAAATACTGTTTATAGTTGCTGGAAATCTTATTTTGTGCCTGCATTGTTGGCTGTAATTGCTGAAAATGGATTCTTAGTGCCTTCGGGTTTTGCAGTGGAATTCACATTTAGGGGGTGTTTGATTTTTAATTTAACTTTGTAAATACTGCTAAATGAGTAATCATTAATTGCATTGGTAATTCATGCCAGTGACATCCACGTGACGTTGACAGTTACAGGTGTTTGGATGGCTCTGACACTAAAATCGAGGAAAGGAAAAATCATACCCTTAAAATTTTGGGGCCACCTTTATTTGTGTCTGATCCATGCTGTCCATCCATTTCCCGTACTCATTTTAGGTCATGAGCCAAAAGATGAGGCAGATCCAAAGCGCAACAGGAAACAGTGGTAATTGAACACCTACCGTTGAAAACTTCTTGGGGGCCACAGAAGTTTTGGATCAAGCTGATATTTATGTTTTCCCTTCATCCATATCTGTGAGACGTTATGAACAGGTTGGATAACAGATACACATCCTTGTGGGCCGTGAGCCACATTTCAGTTTTCAACTGTGGATGTCATTATCCCTCCTGTTTCATTTGGTGTGGTCCACTTGAATTTACAATCTAACTCATTTTTGTGCTCATGCCGTAAAATGAGCTGGTAAAACGGATGGATGGCGTGGATTAGACACTTATCATGGTGGGACCAACATTTACGCGGATGCAATCCTTCTTGATTTTGTGCATGCAATCACGGATATTGAGGTGTAATTAAAAATGTAATATCCCTCAGTTTCAAATGTGGGTAAAAAGTCATCATTGCTTGTTTACCACCATTTACGTGGGAAATGAGAAAACAAACAGCCCCTTAGTTATTGATTCTTTTGGAGGAATAGTATTGATCATCGCATACGTAGTGGAAATCTTCATTGGAACTAATCTTTACCATTTGGATCTAAGCTGTGGATGGTTGTGTCCTGCTAAAATCTTTGAAAGTCCTATGTCAATCAAGGTTTTGGGGGAAGGAAATGGATGGTTATAAAAGTCAATCAAACTTCCTATGACCAGTGTTTCAAATAGCGCCCGTAGCGTAGCGGTAGCGTACGCTACGTAGCGTAGCGTGGCCGTAGCGCTACGTAGCGTCCCAAATAGCGTAAATCCCCTGTAGCGTACGCTATAGGGGTCGTAGCGTACGCTACAACTATGTACTGCGTAGCGTCCGTTGCGTAAGCTACAATGTATTTTTTTACTAATTTAGTTTTTTATTATTTTTTTCACATTTTCTTTGTTTTTAATGTTAAGGAATGTGACACTTATATTATACTTGATACTTTTAACCTATGAGATTTTTATTTTTTTTCATAATTGTGACTTGTGGTTTCAATTAGACATTATTAATTAAAGTGGTTTGCTTAGAAAGTTGTTGATGTGATAATTATTTGATTTGGCTTATATATGTGGATTGGCTTTTGATAAATGATAACTAATAACTTTTTGGAACATGCTTAGAATTGATAAAATGAATCATCTTTTAGGCATTTTTATAATTTTTTCCTTTTTTTTTTTCACTATTTATTATATTTATCTTACTTCTAAATTAAAAAATAGAAGTATCGTGTAGCTTGCGCTACACGCTACGTATTTACGCTACACGCTATAAAGGGCTGAGCGCTACGCATCACGCTACCGCTATTTAAAACACTGCCTATGACTGTCTATTTTCTGTAAAAGAAATCATCCAAACCAATACATGCATTTTTTCATTTCATATTTTCATGTATTTTGATACATGTATACCAGACCAAATAATAAAATAACTGATTATGCTGTTTTCTAGGCTTTACATATCCTCATGTGCAACTCTCACCATATTCTTTTTGAATGTTATCGTAGATAGTTGCCTGAGCATGGCCAAGGGGAATATTGTGGCTATTTGTCAATTTGGCGGCAAATTCGTGCCAAATGGTGATGGATCAATGTCATATGCTGGCGGGGAAGCACACGCGATAGAGGTTGATCGCAACATGAGGTTTGATGATTTCATGTCAGAAATAGCTGACATGTGGAATTGCGACATAAGTACCTCATCTATCAAGTACTTCTTGCCAAGCAACAAACGCACTCTTATTACAGTATCTAATGACAAGGACCTACAACGGATGGTTGATTTTCACAAGCACTTGGAAACAGCAGATGTTTATGTCATATCGAGAGAGACTGCTGTTCCTCACTGCAACCTAAATACTGCAGGGAGTTCCTTGAACACTGTCAACAGCGCTTTAAACACCGCCACTAGCAGGTATTTGCCCTGTGCTTTTTGTCAACAAGTCCTGCCTAAGCTGCTGTGTTCTGCCTCACCACGTGGTAATCCAGATTGTTCATCTGGAAGGGCCCACCGTTTATGGTCCACATGGCAGAAATTTCAGTGGACAAAGCCCTCCCCATCCACATCTTGTGCGAATGGTGAGAGTTTTCTTTGGTGGGACTTTCTATATGAACAGACACACCATGTGAGGAGGCAGAAGACAGCAAGCAGCTTGAGAAAGCCTCTAGGGACAGGCCCTGTTAGCATTTCTCATGTCCTAATTTCTTTCCATTTACACGTGTGAGTGGTACATTGCAATAAATAACATTGCTATGCATGCTGTTGCAGGGCTAGTAGGACTATAGTCGCCAACTCGGTTACCCCTACTGTTCCCATGGTTGCTCCCACTGTTACTCCTACAGTTGCTCCTGCTGACGATGCTCGGCAACTGAAGTCACCAAATTCTGCAGAAAACATCATCACTGTTGTTGGCCAAGAATTTAACAGCATTCAGGATTTCCGGGATGCGTTGCGCAAGTATGCTGCCGCAAAAGGCTTTGTGATTGAATTTCTTAAGAATGAACGTGCCCGTGTGACTGCCAAATGCAAAGCCATTGATTGCCAGTGGCGGATACATGGTTCTAGACTGTCGAAGACACAAAAATTTAGAGTCCGGAAAGTAACCGATGTTCATACATGCGGTGGGGGTAATGGCAATGGTGACGGCATTGCCTTCGATGAAGGAGACTCTCTGGCCACCAAGAACTGGGTGGTGAATACCATAAAAGAGAAGTTGCGGGAAACTCCGAAGTATAGGACCAAGGATGTTGTAACCGACCTCTATCGAGATTATGGGATTAGCTTGAAGTATCATCAGGCGAGGCGAGCCAAGGATATTGCCAAGGAGCAGCTTCGGAGTATGGACATGAATGCATATAATCAGCTGCTTCGGTTTTGTGAAAGGGTAAGAGAGACAAACCCAGGTAGCCTCGTCACAATACGCACGGCAGAGTCTTCAAAGTTTCACCGTCTTTTCATTTCCTTCTGTGCTTCCCAACATGGTTTTGAGCATGGTTGCCGCCCACTCCTTTTTCTGAATGGGACATCTCTAGAAGACAAATACCAAGGGACGCTGTTGGCTGCTGCTTCCGTTGATGGGGATGATGGTATTTTTCCAGTTGCCTTTGCAATAGTAGAGGCAGAGACTTTTGATAGCTGGCATTGGTTTTTGTTCGAGTTGAAGTCAACATTGTCAACAAATCGAAATTTGACATTTGTGTCTGATAGAAACAAGGGTTTGAAGGAGGCGGTCACGCAGGTGTTTCCAGGCAGCTTTCATGGGTATTGCTTACATCACCTCGTTGAGGACTTCAAGACAGAGTTGAAGGGACTATGGTCGCAACCTGTGAGAGAAGCGATGGTTAACGAGTTCAGACGTGCAGCTTACGTTAGCAGAAATACGGAATTCAATGCATGCATTGAAAACATGAGAAACGTTTCACATGACATTGCTGCGTGGGTCCTGGCCAGCCAGCCTGAGCAGTGGTCGAATGCATTTTTCCGCGGGTCGCGGTATGACCATGTTTCGTCGAACTTTGCTGCGTTGTTCAAGAGTTGGATATTGGAGGAAGATGAGCTGTCGCTTGTAAAAATGGTAGACATTGTACAGTGTAAGACCATGGAGATGATCCATATACGTCGAGAAACATCTAGCATGTGGTCCACGACGCTAACACCTTCAATGGAGCAAAAGCTACAGAAGGAGATATACAGCTCACGACCATTCAACGTCTACTCATCAGGTGGCGTGTTCGAGGTCCGCAGTGATTCTGTTAACAACATCATCAACGTCGATACTTGGGAATGTTCATGTAGGAGATGGCAGACGATGGGCTTGCCATGCATGCACGCTATTGCAGTTTTCAATCACACAGGTAGAAACCCGTATGGCTATTGTTCGAGGTACTTCACTGTCGATTGCTACCGCCTAACGTATTCGGAATCTATCAATCCAATACTGAACGTAGATAGGGTAGTACGTGAAGATTCCCCCACTGGTGTCATCTCATACCCTTCTCATCCACACCCACCCATCAATCAAGTACAAATGCAGTCAAGAAGGAAGCGGCCTGAACCACAAATGCCGGGTTCGTGGCCGAGGCCGCACTATTGCAGTAGGTGCAAAACAGCTGGGCACAATAGGGCGACATGCAAAGCATCAAAAGTATGAAAGCATGGTACTTTTGAGTCTGAGATGTAATTTAACTCAATTGCGTTTTTTTCTATAGGTAGGAGTCCTCAATGTGTGGAAGCAACTTTTGTCATTTTGATGTATGGAACCAGAATAGATAGTCTCTTAAGTTAAATGTAATTACTAGCACCTTAGGAGTCAGATGGGTGTTGGGTATTTTGATGCGATGCTTTTTCTCTCTTATGCTAATGGCATTTTGTGATGGTTCATGAGGTTTATTTCATTGGACTTTTTTTATTTTTTATTTTTTTATTGGAAGGTAATTCCAGGTGACCCATCTTCAAGCACTAAACTCCAACGGCCGACACACCGATGTGGCACATGTCCGGGATCCTGGGGGCTTGGATGGTGGCTTCATGCATCAGCTGTAGTCATCAGGTGAGCAACATGTGCTCTTTCTATGTTGAAATTGAGTATCATTTTTTCTGGACGCTGATTGCGTCCTACCCCGCCCGGATGGTAATCTGCCTGGGCAGGGTTCTGTGGGGCCCACCATGATGTAAGTGTTTTATCCACGCCGTTAATAATTTTCTCAGATCATTTTAAGCTATGATCCAAAAAACAGGGCAGTAAAAAAGGCTTAAATGGACCACAAATTGGGGCTTGAATGTCCACCATTAAAAACTTCTTGGGAGTTGGAGAAGTTTCGGATCAAGCTGATATTTATTTTTTCGCTTCGTCCACATCTACATGACCTTATTAATAGGTTGGATGGTAAAAAAAAACATCACGGTGGCCCATAGAAAGGTTTCAATGGTGAGTGTCATTATCACTGCAGCTTCCTTTTTGGTGTGGTCCACTGGAGCTGTGAACCTACATCATTTTTTGTCTCATACCTTAAAATGATATGAGAGAAAATATTAATGGCGTGGACAAAACACTTACATCATGGTGGCCCCACAGAGCCCTGCCCGGATGGATTACCATCCGCGGGGGTAGGACGCAATCGGCATCCATTTTTTCTAGCCTCCAACTGATAAATGGACTGGCCAGATTATGTTGGGCCAAGAAACATCCACAATGAGGACCACCATGTGAACGTTCTGGATCCTGTACAAGTGCCATGTTGGCATGTGTGGGGCATTTATGTTTAGGTGCTTGAAGATGGGGCTACTAGGATTAGGATTCCTTGTTTATGGGTTGTATTTCAACCATTCTTCCTTGGATATTGTATTTCATTTTACCCATCATTCCAACATCTATGCTGTAATTTTCTTCAGAACTGGGTTCCGTGAGGCTGTGGAAACACCGAGTTCAGCCCTGACGTGGTGAGATTTGTTTCGCCCAGCCGGTGCATGACGTTTTTTTTTTTTTTTTTTTTTTTTTAACACACGCAAACACCACCACACACTCATGCCGTAGTGGAATTTCACCACCTATGGGTACTCGAACCCTTAACCGGTGCATGACGTTACTCAAGTATGGACTCGACTGTACCACTTTCAAGCATGCTTTCTGTGCTCCCATCTCTGACGTCAGCATATGGCCTAATCAAATCTCACCATGTCAGGGCTTCACCAAATTTAGTGTTTCCCTGCCGTCACTGAATCCAGCCCCATTTTTCTTTTCATGTTTCTTCTGTTGGGTTTTCTCTTGGGTTGTCTAGCAGAAGAGATCACCAGTGAATCTTTAGGGCACATTGGCTTCCTCGAATGAGGTTCCATTTTCTTCATGTTTTATTCTCTTGGTCGTCTATCAGAAGAGATCACCGGTGAATCTCCGGGGTACATTTGGGTGTCCCATAAGGTGTGGTCGGACACTATGAGATGCTTTTCTCATCTGAAACAAACTGAACACTGATTTCAAATGGAAATGGCAGCTAAACAGAACGTGAAGAAAAGCCTAACTACTGCTGCTGGGCCCAATTGCCAATGCATCATTCACGTTACTTATGGGCCTGAAATATTGAGCTATATGCTCCTATTGGGGCCCAGGACTTGATCCAAACCTTTGATCTGATGGGCCTGACTGCGGATGCACCTGCTACAAGAATCCCACAAAATGCTTGTTGAATGTGGACAGCTTTATTTCTTTTAAACAATATAATTCCGGGCTGTAACCCGTCTCAACTTTTGTATGTGGTGTGGTGCACACAAGTCATGGATTGACTTAATTTTTAAGCCTGAGGCCCGGCATGGAACGGTGCATCTGACTGATGGGGGTAGATGTTTGACAAGCATCACGGTGGGGCTCACAAAGCTCGACCTCATGGGAAGTTACCATGAGGTCGACCACATAGAACCATTTCCCACACACACATACACACACATATAGTAAGTTTTAGATCCGATTTGAAATGTTATCATGAATCAAAGTGCTGCCTTTTAGGGTTGCAGTAGGGCTGGAATTGCCATGGGTTGGATTTGGGCTCAGATAATCCCATCTTGTTTCACAATGTTGTTGCCGTGAATACTGGGCCCCATTCATCAGCAAAAGCTCACCAATCAGAGGGGTGGGATCATGGCAATTCATAGCGGGACTTGGTGGATGAACGGTCAGGATCTCACGTCTGCAACATTTCTGATTTGGACGGGGAGGATTTAATTGCTGGCCATCTGGTCCAGGGCATCTTGTCATGTTTATGGTCTTTAGGTTAGGAACTGCCCGGATGGCTGGTTCTGACCGCCAACTGTGGGGCCTCAAAGAAATTATACGGTCTGTCAGAGAGACATGCTTAGTATTTGGTGGGGCCTTGAGATCTTTCTATGATCATTTTTTCACTGAATGCAGATTTCTGTTTCATTTTTTTGCCAGGCCACTGATCCAACGATTAGGATCCTCCTTCAGGGGACATGGCCTACATATTGACTGTCTGGATCATATAATTTATGCATGCGTGCTACGGATTCAGGTAGTCACGCGTTCTACTGAACCTTTTTCTCCATATTCATGTCAGGAGTGTCAATGGGCCGGGCTCAAGCCTCTGAAATCAGGATTTTGATTACGGCCGTTCGGCCCGAAACAGTTCAAAAACGGGCTGAGACCTACCCAGACCCGACCCGTTGACAGCGCTAATTCCTGTCTTTTGAGCGCTGTAGCCGAACGTGGCATTTGAAACAAAGCGCAAACGACCGGACGCGGATTTCGTTGGGATCCTAGTTGGGGCCCACCGTGATGTTTGTGAGAAATCTAATCCGTCCATCTGTTTTCAAGATCATTTGAGGATCCCAGACAAAAATGAGGCGTATCCAAACCTCAAGTGGGCCACACAAGAGGAAACAGTGCGGATTCAGTGACCACCGTTGAAACATTTGTATGACCACAAAAGTTTCGTATCAGGCCCAAATTTTTTATAATTCACTTCATCCCAGTGGGAATGATCTTATCAACGGTTTGGATGGCATATAAACATCAAGGTGCAGCCAGGAAGGTTTCAACGGTGGCAAACTCATTCTCTAGTTTTAGCTCTCGTGCGGTCCACTTGAGTTTTGTATGGGCCAATATTTTGGTCGATAGTCCTAGAACTCGAAAAATGGATGGACGGATTAGATTTCTCAGCAACATCACAGTGGCCCCACCTACCATCCTTTGGATGGACGGATTAGATTTCTCAGCAGCTCAAAAAATGAAAGACCACAATATGACATGATTCTAAAATTCATTCGGATCCAAAACTCATGTTGGCCATGTTCTGAGGTGTTCTTTAGAATCTTCATCGATTGATTATGAGGGCATTCCTACAAAATGAATAGGGACCACGAATCTGACGGTCAGGATTTACGCTTCTTCGTACTATACAAAATGAATTTACATGATACATTGCCTGCATCTTGGAAAGGTATACACCCCCTTTTTCAATTCTGATAAGTGGACCCACATTTAGGTGATCCAGACCATTAATTAGTTGTTTCTCACCCTGGATGGATTCTTGGTCACCAATCTCCTCATAAAACGATATTAACATTTAGGGCCTATTTGGATTATAAGTTGCTTAAGATAAGTTACTTATTTCACAAATAGCTTATCTTAGTTTTTACTTATTTAGAAGATAAGTATAATAAGTAGAAGATAAGCATATTTGTTAAATAACATATTTATCGTCTGATCTTCTGCAACTTATGAAAAGTATAAAAGCTTTGAAAAAGTAAACTGAAATGATTAAAGGGGTAAAAGTTACTTATAACTAACCATAAACCAAATTTACTTACTTGAAATAAGTTACTTATCTACTGCTGTAAGTAAGTAGGCAAAATAACTTATTTGGTGGTATCCAAACGGGCCCTTAGATTCACGGCCTATAATAAAAGCTTGATTTTTGAATAAAAACAATATATGATAAGGCCCTGCGTTTGGACGGATCTGATGTACACATAACCCTGCCACGTGTACTGTGGCGCGATGGTTCTACCGTGTTACGGTTGGTCTGGCACACCAACTCCCTAACCCCAACTATTTCCACTTTTTGGGAGAGCTTTCTTTGCAAAAAACAGTACTTGAATAAAAGACATTGACTGAAAGTCTGAAATGGAGATTTTCCCATGAGCCGCCTTTGCTTTGGTCCATGTACCAAAATTATTACTTCTAAACTATTTCTCGAGAGCTGCCTATTGTTTTCACCGGTAGCCCCAAAACCGCTGGCCGTAAGTCTTGCATGCGCCCTTGAGTAAAGCCCTTTTTTGTATTGATGAAATTAACTAAAGCCCTTTTTTGTATTGATGAAATTAACTATCTAATTTTTTAAAGCCAAAACTCATAATGTAAAGAAGCATGTCAAGCTAGTGGGACCCACTTCTGTGATGCTTGTCCTAAATTCCAACCGTCCACCATTTTTGCCGTATCTTTTTAGGCCGTGGGCCAAAATCCCAGTTATATCAAATACACAAACGGGTCTCTATGTTAGGAAAAAGTGGGTGGATGGCATACTACTGTTGAAACTATGAACGGTCGGTTGTTTTTTTTTTTTTTTTTTTAAGGTCATCTAAACCGTTGAAATGACATTCCCGACAGTTCAAAAGTTCATTTTCAGTGGGCTTAATCTGCCCACTAGATTTTTTACATCAGATCTAAAATTTCTACGACCAATGATGGTTTGAAGGGCTTACATTCAATATACACTAGTACATGCCATGTGGCCCACCTGAGATTCGGATCTGAAATATTATTAAGCTCAAGTGCTAAATTCATATGAGGGAAATAGTGGACAACTTGAACTTTTCGTGAAAAACAGAGAAAGGAGCCCCACAGTCATAGCAACCATCTCCCATTGTGAAATCTGACACTAGAGATGTGACGTTATATCCAACTCTTAATTTGGTGGATCCACTTTTATGATGCTTGTGATATATCTGACATCTAATTTTAGGGTATGTGACCAAAATCCCCATGGATCTAATGCATAGGTGGTTCTCATGGGAGGAAAATATTGAATGGTGGCTTCTAATGATCAATTGCTTATTGGTTTGTGGCCTTGAGCGCTTGATCTACCTCATCTTTAGGTCCACCAAGCAAAATCACATGAACGGGGGATTTCTCTACTATCATGAAAATAATGTACAGTGGAAAACAATATCTATGTCAGTGCTGAACTTACCTGGTAAGTTTTGTGAGCTTTTAATAATCCACTGTTTGTTAGTTTGTGGCTCACTTGAGTGCTTAATCTACCTCATCTTTTGGTGTACTGGATAAAATTACATGGCCAAACAGGATGCATATCTCTAAAATATCATGCTAGCCTTCTAATCACGGAAATCATGTATAATGTGATGGCGGTCAGGGGCTATTTATTAAAATGACCATCAATTATAATATAATGAAAGCATTGGCATCAGAATTTCAGTCTATATCTTTTTTAACTCTCAGGGCACCTTTTA
This sequence comes from Magnolia changhungtana, assembly GCA_030180095.1. Lineage (NCBI taxonomy): Eukaryota > Viridiplantae > Streptophyta > Magnoliopsida > Magnoliales > Magnoliaceae > Magnolia > Magnolia changhungtana. The sequence goes on from JASAUF010000633.1 coordinate 376,358, forward strand.
GCCTTTTGAATGACAAAAATGCTCTTTTGTTAGTTATTTCCTTACATATTAATAACTTTTCACGCAAATCAAAAGAGCCCTTTGAGGAGGATATGGCCTCACTAAATTAATAATTGGGGGCCACCCATCGGTTAATATAATCAGTTTATTTTAATTGAACAGTCATAAATCTACAGTAGGATTATTTTAAAAAATTGGAGCAGTTTATGGCCCTAAATTTTGGACTATTTCCACTAGTGTGGTCTATCTGTCATGAGTTTTGCCTTCAAACTTCGTTTGATAGCCTGAAATTAAAACCTTATTCATGTGGATAACTTGGATTTGTTCGGAGACAATCCAATGGGCCCTACATTGCGTGCTTTGCCTCTGCTCGGCCTAACCTGGGTGGTTGCCTAACTCCTAAAGATGAATGGCCCATGTCCAAGGCAACTCGTGTGATGGACGGCCCACATCCAAAATGAGCCTGTGCAATGGATAGCCCACATCGAAGATGGGCCTCACAAGGTGGATAATCCGCCTTAAAGGTAGGCCTCATACGATGGATAGTTTACATTGAAGATTGGCCAAGGTGGGCCAACATAATAAACGGACCACATTAAAGGTTAGGCCTATGTGATATATGGCAGTGGAATTTTAGGATGCACAAAACAAACTTATGAATATGCATGCTTTTCTACATTTCAGCAGTTAAGTACGCTTTTTATCAAACATATTCATGTGCTTTGACAAGTAGAAACTAAGATAATTTACTTACAATCATGTTGCTTTAGTATCTATTTGTATTATTGAATGGTTAGATCTACCGAGTTTAAGTCCGTTGATTTTCGAGGTATCAAATGAACGGTTTGGATCCAGTCCAATTACTCCACGTATGCAGTGATGAGCCGTAGGGCACCAAACACAACTCACTCGCATCACACAGCAAATACGTTCAAAACCCATGTAAAGGCATAGAATAGGGTAAGACCGTAGTTATTGGCTTTGAAGAGGGCAAATACGTCAGTTTCTAACTTTACATTCCAAAAGCTGGACAGCGGTAGATGGTCTCTGTATGGCAGCAACAGGCGGTTTTGGAGAAATACGTTTCGGTACATGGACCAAAACGAAGCGGCTTATGGGAAGAATCCAGTCTAAAACGTGCCTGTATGCGGTGACCTTTTAGTCATTTTTCGAGTGGAAGAGGAGAAAAACGAAAACGAAACGCCTCCTCTCTGTTTTGCTAAAAAGTCCCCAAGGCTTCTGGCACTCTTCAAAATAAAAGCTCTCTTCGTCGGTACGCTCCCTCCCTTTTTACATTTTGTTTGTTTTTGACAGTTTGAGGCTTTTTTTTTTTTTTTCTCTTTCTTTGTACCGTTAGATCCAATTTCACTTGGGCAGAGAGGGGGATTTTGTTCGATTTTTTAACCATTTGCTAGAACATGGATGAAATTGTTTAGGTTCTGGGGATGATGGTTTTTTTCTGAAAGTTTAAGGCTGTTTATGGTTTATTTGGGCGTTTCAGGAAATTTTACTATTATTATTCTTTCTTCTTTTCTGGTGTAGGGTTATGAGATTCTGGAAATTTTAGGTTTAAGGTGTTTGTAGAAATTATTTGGAAATTATAGGTTTTTCTGCAAAATTTAGTTTTTTTTTCCCCTCTCATTTAGGGTTTCGGTTTTTCTGGAAATTTAGGGGTTTCTTGGAGATTTAGGGCTTAGGCTCTTTTTTTTTTTTTTTCGGCTGGAATTAACAAATTTCTAGAAATTGTAGGGTTATTCTGATATTCGAATTAGGGTTTAGGGTATTTCTGTAAAAAAAATATTAATTTAGGTCTTTTCCAGTTTAGAAAGTACATTTGGAAAGCCAGGTTACCAAAAAAGAAGAGAAAGTAAATTTTGGAATTTCTCATGTTATTGGAATATCCGAAAATGGTGAAATGGGGTTGCTTATTCTGTCATATCCCAAAGTTTGTAGGGCTGTTCTGATCTTTGGTTGAGGGTTTTGGGAATTTCTGAAAATCTTAGGGGTTGTTTGGATGCTTGTAAAGTTTTAAGTTGTAAACTCATTGAATTTCAGGTGTAAATGGTTTACATGCTATTCCGTCTGGCTTTTAACTGGTAATCTGTTTACAGGTAAACAGATTGTGTGTTTGGCTAGCTTGTAAAGTGCTTACAATGGATAAATGAGCTATTCATACCCTAGAGCTTGGGCAGTGAACCTTCCAAAATCCGCAAATCAAATAAGGACTTGATTTTTGTTTTTTAGGGGGCACTAAGAGAGCATTAAAACATGCACACACTAGATGGATTGGATGTCCTCCACCCATCATAGTGGGCTCCAAATGCAATATGGAAGTTTTTAATGGTGGACGTCCCATCTTTCCCTCATGTGGTCCGTATGATAATCAACGAGCTGTTTTTTGGGCCATACAACGAGCTGTTTTTTAGGGCCATACGAGAGCATCAAGGGAAGCACGTGATGGATAGATTGGATGTACCGTACACATTACAATGGGCCCCACATATCATGAGTGTATATCAACTATTGTGTTCTACTATGTATAATGCCTTTTTAGTTGTAAAGACGTTACCTATAATCTGAAACATGGCTTTTTGCCAGGTTTTGAGATTACAACTAAAAGTTGTAATCTGTTTATAGCTTGTAAAGCCTTTACAAGAAAATACATGCATCCAAACAGCCCCTGTAATCCAATTACTTGTAATCCCTTTACAACTTAAGGACTTTACAAGTGTCCAAGCGACCCCTTAGGGCCTATTTTTGGTGCCACTTAAAAATGAGTTATGCTATTTTCCTTTACATAATTTATGTATTAGAGATTATATTTCTTTTTGGTATGAATAAGGGTGTGCTCGTGTTAAGAACCTAACCATTACGCCAAAAGCCTAGGACCGATGGAACATGTCCAGCTAGGCTTTTTAAACGATTGGGATCGTAACATTCCACCATGCTCCGTAGCCAATGTCCACAGTGGCCCACTTTGTGGTGACACTCACTTTTGCTTGTTTTCTAGGTAGCTGATTGCACTAGTCCTTGTCCACTTGGAGAGGGCATGTCAGCTGCACTCTAGTTGTCTAAGTAGCCCTTATAGCATCGAGCAGCATTCACTCTAGTCTAGGTTGCCCTTTCTACAAGTTACCTCTTCTGTGACTTGAACCCAAGACACTATGTTGGCTTTGATACCAATTGTTAAGAACCTAACCAGTGTGGCAACAGACCCTAGACTAACGGAATGCATCCAACTAGGCTCTTTAAACCATTGGGAAATAAAATGAATGTGAAATAAGACAACAATAAATATCTGTAGGACGAATGAACATTCGCATACATTGTATGTTCCGGGATGGTGATTCTTTATTGCAGAATTAACCGCTTCTTTCAAATATCGGTAGCTTATAGAGCCCCAAGGGTACCTATTGAACTCTTCTAAATAATTTATTAACTCTATATATTGATCTATACATCATTCTTACCAGGAGATCCTACAAGTAGCATTTTGACACACATGAGTAGTGCTAGCTTGACTGCATTCCTATGTTTGTTTGACCTACGAAGTGATCGAAAAGCTACTAACAAATGCATGCTTCTTCAAAATAGCTGCCTGGCACAAGTAATTTTCCCCAATCCTCTTTCCTACCCCCATCAATCTCCAGCAGGATATAGGGTCTACACCTCAGGCCCATAATCAAGGCGAAGTCCATTTCCGTGAATGTCAGAATGGTGCCTTGCATATCAAATCTCAGGTCACCAATGTGCCTCTGCATAAGATAACAGATCATTTTATTGTGAAATCACCCATTGTGGTTTATCGAAATCCAACAAAAGCTTGAAGCATAATTTCCCAAACAAATCTCTTTGAATATCGCACTTGCCAAAAACGTCTTACAAGTCCTTTAAAAACCAAATGGAGCACTTCGCTGATACTTCTACAATCTCTAAATCCAAACAGGGACCAATCTTTTTTATTATTATATATATCTGATTCTACAATGCATGGCAGAGAAAGTATTAACATCTAAAATAAAAAATTAATAGAACAGAAAATAAAAGTAATTAAAATAGTCAGGATCGTGGTTGTTTAACAAGTGCTCCACAAAAAACAAACACAACAAAACCAAACATCTATCTCCTCGTGTTTAACATGACAACCCTGACCTTTCTAACGTTAAACCCTTATAGCGATCCCTTCTCCCCATAAGCAAATGGGATGATACAAAATAAATAAATAAAATAAAATAACTAAACCATTACAGCGATCCCTTCCCCTCGTAAAACTATCTCCTTACTTGTGGTCGCCAGGTTTTCGAAGAGTAGTCGCTAGAGAGGAAAAAACGATAGTTTTTTTTTGGCCGAAGAGAATGCTAGAGGGGCCTATGCTGGAGAAGAGTCGGCCGGAGAGTGGTAGTGGGTCCCACGAAGGAAGCCTGGCAGAAGAAATGTTCCATTTCCCCCTTTGAAAAATAAAAAAATTCCAAATGGGGTCCTCTCCATGGAGTTGGGCCCTACCAAACAGTCTTTGGACACCATTTATGGGGCTCATTGTGAGGTATGTGTCAAATCCATGCTATCTAGTGGTTTTAGTTTTTAATTTAAGGGCATGGGTCCAAGAATGAGGCATATCGACAACAAAGGTGGACCACATCATAGGAAAGAGATAGGATTGAATGCCCACCATTATCATTTGTTGTGAGCGACATAGGGCTTGGATCAGGTTAGAATTATTGTTTTCCCTTTGTCCACACATGTATAACATTATGAACAGATTAGATCTTTTGTAGAGTGGGCCCATTCATGGTTACAAGGGTCCATGTCATACATTAGTGTAGTCCCATTCAACTTCTCCTGCACGCAATCGCCTATTAGGTGCAAGGCTTGATGCCAGGGGCATTTTTGTCTTTGGAAAATGCAAAAAGGTGTTAGAGGGCTAAACAAATAAAGATTTGAAAATGGAGGTTGAAAAGGTGCACCAACTAGACCATGGGTTATTTTGGTAAATCCCTTCAATTTTAAAATTTTTTGTCAAATTTCTTTGGGGAAATGGTTTCAAGTGGTTAGGGATATGCATTAGTAGGATGGACCTATATAGCTATACTATGGTTGTTTGTGGTAAAGTTGTTATATATATATATATATAATTATAATTACATGTATATAATTGTCTCGCCATTTGATTTATGCTCATATAATGCTATTTATATTGAATCATTGATATTCGAAATTTAGAAAATTAAATATAGGAGTTTTGAAGTCAGTCTAAGGCTCTCAGGTTAATAATATTATCAAGCAGCCCGAGACAACATTTAAAACTAGAAAAGAACACATATTGGAATCCTAAAATATATATTGGAATCCTCTTTTTTTTTTTTAATTTTATTTTTTCTAATGTTTTTATCACATTTTTTTTTTCTTTATAATATGTTTTGACTATTACAAGGCTGAAACGTAATGGTTCGATAGCCAGCCAGTATGCCGTCTGTTGCTGTTATTGAATACCTTAGTTTGGATACAGGAACAACCTTGGAACCAGTAAAAAATAACACCAGTTTTTTTTTTTCAATACAATATATCTGTAGGTTGTCCTTCTTGCAGAATTTAGAAGTCAAACTTCACAAGGTGAGTTGGTAGAGGAACCTGGCCCACCGTTGCAAGTGTGTAGGCTACCGTCACATTTGTCTTAGGGAGACACTAGTCCACTCTCTTGAGAGTTCAAAGCCCTATAGGATTTTATCTATGGAATGGATATGGTATACCAAGAGAATCCTACCCAAGTCCCTTACCTTGGAGACTAGGAAAACCTATTATTGGGACCTGTCACGAGTGACTTCCGGACCCAGAAGTAGTTCTAGAACTATTGGTCCTAGAACCAGAAATCAATATATGACCTACTCAATTGAATCAAAACAACTCTAATTGGAACTCAAAATCAGATTTGATGTAGAACTCAGTTAAACACAATTTTGCTAATCTAGAATAGTTCTGAACCATGTTTTGGGAAACAATGTGCTGTCTTTTAATTGAAATTAAATAGAAAAACACTGGCCATCATGTGTCTATTTCTTCCATTTAAGGTATAATTTTACTTTATTTATTTGTTTATGATCCATCGAAAGTGGGCCCATTGGGACGGTTTCATTTCAAGTTACATATTTACCTCGTGGACTTGTGGGCGAACAATTAATATGTACAGAGATCATCATAATGATCATTGTCATTGTCCTTGTCATCGTCATCGTTAGGGCTGTCAATGGGCTAGGATGAGCCTTGAAAGGGCATATGATGGGCCAAAACAAACAGTCCCAAGACAAGCTGTCCACTTTTGTGCAAGATCCAGGCTGTTCATTAGGTGTGCCCCATCATTCATGATACAGTACAAAAATGCCCTTGAAATCCTAAACAGGCCAGGCTTGGTCCAGGTCAACTGGCTCTTAAACAAAACCCAACCCGGCCCAATTAATAAACAATCTTAATCATCACCACCATCACCACCATCCTCAGCCTCATCATCATTGCAATCACTGGATTGCAGTTGCTGACCATACGGATAATGCGGCCCAATGTTGATTACTGGTGATCGATGGATGGATGGTGGTATTGTGAAGTTATGGTTAAGGGAGGAAAGGAATGACTTAAATGGTTAAAAAGAAAAACCCACTTTTTGTGGGTTAATATTTTAACCAAAAAAGTGGGCCTTGAAACCCTAAATGGGCCAAGCTAGGCTAGTCTCAGTCGAGGCCAATAGGCTCTTAAACAAAGCCCAAGCCGATCAATGAATAGGCTTAATCATCATTGTCATCACCATCACCGTCACCATCACCACCATTCTCACCATCATTCCAATCACCAGATTATGTTCACCACCTGTATGGAGAGTAACATACTCTGGTCCCTTGACGGATGATGAGGCTCAATGCTGATCGCCTGTGGTTGATGGATGGATGGTGTTGTGAAGTTATGGTTGAGTGAAGGAAATAAAGGAATAATTTAACCGATTAAAAAGAAAAACCGCTTTTTGTGGATTAATATTTTTACAAAAAAGTGGTGCTTTTTGGGTCAAAATTGTAACCCGGGCAAAAACTTTTCCACTTCCCATTAGTTCACTCTACCTGATTAGTTAATGGGTAACTGGTTAAAAGTATAAATATAGAAACTCAGCTTTAACACTCCATCTCTGGCTAGACCCATGGTTTTTAGAGTCGGATGAGTCTGATGTGCCTCGTCCCAGTCAACCTGGACTAGGTTGGGCCTGATTCGGTTTGATACCATGAGTCATCACCCTCCTGAGTCATCCCCAACTTGCACGACTCACTTGGGTTAGTCAGGTTGTTTCATTCCCATCTTGACTCAGGCTCGAATGAGTCGGGTCGAGTTGCAGAGTCTTTTAACCATGGCTAGATTGCCAGGCCATTGGCTTCTTTGCCTATATGATTAAATGAGTCTTAATCCAGAAGCCACTTTGGTACATTACGAATATTTTTGAAGATGAGAAGTGAAGTCTTCAAGGCTCAGAAGAACTGGCCCCAACAGCCAACTGAATGCGAGTCTCCAGATCACCCTGTGCAATGAGTTTTTGGAGAGAGACGTATAAAAAGACTTGGAGACCCACTTTTAACGTAAAGCTTATGCCTGAATTGAGTCTCCAGTGCCTGCGAGACTCCTGAAGGTTTATGAACAGGCCTCTCGATAGATGGACCTTGACCCAAGAGTCTCCAGATTGGAAGGTCTTTTGTCAGTTGAATGTGGACCTATTACACTTTGTATCTATCTGCAGACCACCAACTAAAAGGTTAGGGTTTTTCTCTTGACGAGATTCTAGGGAATGGTCCATGGTCCATCAATGCTGGGTCCCACCCGATCAATGGTCTAGATCACTGAACCATAGGTCCCAAATGATCATATTGTTCTCTGTGTTTTATTTCTCCTAAGTTCCAATTGACGTTAGTATTCTCATAGAATGTTTATTCAGAGGTTGTTGCAGTGAGACAATGGGGAAAACTGTAGCTATTTGCCAGTTTGGTGGTGAGCTTGTTACAAACAATGATGGGTCTATGTCATATAATGGTGGAGAAGCACATGCAATACAGGTCCTTCCCACCATGAAATTCGATGAGTTCAAGTCAGAAATAGCAGAAATGGGTAACTGCAATGCGAGTACCTTATCCATCAAGTACTTCCTCCCAAGCAACAGACGTATCCCGATCGTGATATCCAATGACAAGGACATGCAGCGCATGATTGATTTTCATGAGGATTCAGCAACTATAGATGTTTTTGTTTTAGAAGGAGGTGCTGTTGCTCAGAAGGCTGTGAAAACAGTTAACAACAGGTATTTTCCCTTGCTTGGCTCCTGTTTCCGATGAATTACAGGGTTGTGCTCATGTCAGCACATAATTCTGTGATCAATACCACTGATTTCACAGGCCCCGCTGCCATGGGGCATGCCCTGAAAATCTCCACATTTGAAGTTCCTATTTGTGCGGAATTGCAGGGTCCTGCTCACGTGATGCCCATGGTTACCATTCCTTTAACAGGCCCTACTATGGGTGAGGAAAATCTCCACATTGGGAGATCCTAACCCTTCGATCATTGTACCATTTTCCATTGAATGTGGACTGTGTTCTGCATTTCCTGGGTTAATTTTCTACTTGTAGACCATTGATTGAAAGGTTTGGATCTTCTTATCTGAATTCTTTCAAGGCATCCCCATCCATGGTGGGCCCGTTGGTGATCAACGGTCTTTATCATGGAACTATGCTCACTTGGGTACAGGATCCTGTGCGTCAGCAATACATTGCTAATGTGCTGGACTGTACACATAATTCGTCCCACGTTAGACCCCATGAATTGTACTTGCATGAAATTACATGGAATGCATGCTCTTGCAGGGCAAGCGGAGCTGCAAGTAGGACAGCAAGTAGAGCCGCAAGTAGGACCACGAGAATGGCTGTGGCCACTGATTCAATCAACCCAAGTCCTACAACTGTCAACAATGATAGGACCATAACGGTCACTGATCTAATTACTCCAATTGCTACCATTGTTGCCACTGATGGAGTTGATGGGACTGTAAGTGGGAACATTGGTAGGGCTACATCTGCTGACCCAATCACCCCAATTGCCACCACAACCACTGTCATCAGCAATGATAAGCGGCCAGGGCTATTGAGTTTAATTGATGAGAGCAATGATAAGCGGCCTGGGCTATCGAGTTTAACTGATGAGAGCAATGATAAGCGGCCAGGGCTATCGAGTTTTACTGATGAGAGCAATGATAAGCGGCCAGGGCTATTGAGTTTTACTGATGAGAGCAATGATAAGCGGCCAGGGCTATTGAGTTTTACTGATGAGAGCAATGATAAGCGGCCAGGGCTACTGAGTTTTACTGATGAGAGCAATGATAAGCGGCCAGGGCTATTGAGTTCAGCTGACAAACTCATCGTTGATGTGGGCCAAGAATTTAGTAATGTCCATGACTTCCGTGATGCGTTACGTAGGTTTGCCATTGCTAAAGGGTTCATATTCACGTATGTTAATAATGATAGCAAGCGTGTGACTGCCAAATGTAAAGCTGAGGGTTGCCCGTGGCGGGTGCATGCTTCCAGACTCTCAACCATGCAGAAGTTCAAGATTAAAACGATAAACAATGTGCATACATGTGGGGGTGGGGTCGGCAAAGATGGACATCCTCATGCGACGAGGCGCTGGGTTGCGAGCATTATAAAAGACAAGGTACGGGATATGCCACAGTATAAGCCGAGGGACATTGCGAATGACATATATCGAGAGTATGGAGTTAGTCTCAGGTATCATCAAGCACGGCGCGGGAAGGAGATGGCCCAGGAGCAGCTTCAAGGCTCCCGGGCCGAGGCGTATAATCAGCTGCCTTGGTTGTGCGAGAGGATAAGGGACACAAATCCAGGTAGTCTTGTAACGTTGACAACGACGGATGACTCGAGGTTTCACCGCCTTTTCATCTCGTTCCATGCTTCGCAGCATGGGTTTGAGAATGGTTGCCGCCCACTCATTCTTCTTGACGGGACTTCTCTAAGAGATAAATGCCATGGGACGTTATTAGCTGCAGTGTCGGTTGATGGGGACGACGGTATTTTTCCGATCGCATTTGCTGTAGTGGATACTGAGACTTCTGATAATTGGCATTGGTTTTTGTCAGAATTGAAATTGGCAGTGCCGATGAATCAGACCATAACGTTTGTGTCTGATAGACGTAATGGTTTGGAGGAAGCCGTACCAGAGATTTTCAAGGACAACTATCATGCCTACTCTCTGCATCACCTCACTGAGGACTTCAAGAGGGTGTTGAAGGGCCCATCGCAGATGGTGAAGGATGCACTGGTTGATGAGTTTAAGCGGGCTGCTTATTTGTTTGGTGCCACCAATTTCAATGCTTGCATTGACAGCATCCGAAATGTTTCGCATGATGTCGCCGCATGGGTCTTGGAAAGCAAGCCCGAACATTGGTCAAATGCATTCTTTAGGGGCTCACGGTATGACCATGTATCATCAAACGTTGCAGAGTTGTTCTATGGTTGGATATCAGAGGAGCGAGACGTTTCAATAATACAGATGATCGACATGATACGGTGTAAGATGATGGAGATGATTTACACGCGTCGAGAGGCTTCAAGCGCATGGTCTACAGTTCTCACACCTTCAATGGAGCAAAGACTACAGTTAGAGATGTACAACTCGCGCACACTCAGCGTGTTATTCTCATCAGGGAGCGTGTTTGAAGTCCGTGATGATTCTGTCAACATCGTGGACATTGAGGCTAGGGACTGCACATGCCAGAGATGGAAGATGTTTGGGTTGCCATGCATTCATGCGGCTGCAGTTTTCGATCGCACAGGAAAGAATATGTATGATTACTGCTCAAGGTACTTCATAGTCGATTGTTACCGGTTAGCATACTCAGAATCAATCCACCCAATACCGGATATTGGAAAGCCTGTAAGTGAAGATTCCAACACCCAGATTATCGTACGTCCACCCCGCATCCATCGGCCACGCCAGCCACCCCGCTGGCCAAAAAAGAAGAAGAGAAATTTACCGCTTGATCGGAGTAAGAAGCTTAGGCATTGCAGTAGGTGTGGCGCAGAAGGGCACAATATGGCAACATGCAAAGAGCCTGAAATGGAGAACGCATAAGTGTCACTTTGAATTGATTTAGAAGCTATTGAGTTGGTTGTAAATACTAGTTCCTTTGGATGATCGTTTTTATAGATGATTTTTGTACTTGTGGCAAGATTTTGAAAGATGGTTAAGAACCGATTGAAGATCGACCGATGGATCTTTAGACCAGAACAAACTCAACGAGAATGAAATGTAAGCCAATTCAGAAGGCCAATGTACCACTTCTATGGTCCTCAGTCCGACTGTTGAAATCATGGACCCCACTGCAGATGGCATAGCATCAAAATCAAATTGATGGGATGATTCCAACCTCAGATCAGAGAACATTCATTTGCTGAATTTGGACCGGTGACTTTTGAATCTGAAAATGTAGGGTGTGCAAACGGACAATGTGGGCTCCATTGCGGGTTGTTGCACTCTCTCTCCTCCTTTCCTTCTTCCATTCTTACATCTTCCTTTCCTTTTTCAATTCTAGCATCTCCTGCTCAACCCTGTAGTTGGGAACACAACCAGTCTCATCCACTTCAGTAATAGAGATCGACATCATATGCAGAGATGAAGAATCGGGGATGTGGGACTAGTTGGGGGTACTGGTGCCTTTATACACGGGTGTACATATGCTAAGCGATCACCTTTTTTTTTTTTTTTTTGGGTTAGCTTGTTAGTACACACCCATGTCAGTACACACACTCCATGTTAGCCACCCCCGCTAGGGATCGATACGAAGACCTCAAGTTGCTAAGCGATCACTTCACTAGTGCACAACTTCCCAAGCTTTCCAAGGCTTGCCTTAAATTGATATGACTGCACTGAATGGAGACAATCTGTGATCTAGGATAGCTTAACCAGCATACTCATTTCTTATTGAGTTCAAATTATGAGTTCTTTGCAAAATTTATCTGAAGTTTTGCTCAAAGACATTATTTATTTACATATATAATTAAAAAAATAGTGTGTCAGTCATTTTTTCAAAACGTGATAATGCTGCGGTGGATAAGTTTCAAAGTGTGTCATCATGGCCCTAGGAACTTGGTGTTATTTACCATTCATTTAGTAAATAGTAACATTCTCTTCTCTCTCTCTCTCTCTCATTCGTTCTCTTTTTCTATTTTTCACTTGCACTCATTTTCTCATTCATTCTCTATTTCTCTCGTACATTCACTCATTCATTCTCTCTCTCTCTTACAATACATTCTCTCATCTCATCTTATGGTTTCATACTCTCATTCATTCTTTCTTACTTTCACGTTCAAGTTTGTTTTCTTTTGTTTCAACTTTCAAGACTTTAAGAGATAAGTCAAGTTACAACTTGCAAGTTAGAAGTTAATTAAACATCAATACTAGCTACAAGTTACAACCTGTAAGTGTACAAGCGAGCTTGTAGTGTACAAACTACAAGATTCGAGAATTAAGAAGACTAGATCTCTCTCTCTCTCTCTCTCTCTCTCTCTCTCTCTCTCTCTCTCTCTCTCCCCTTTAATCTCTATAAGTGTGAGTGTGCAACTCTCTCTCTTTATCTTTCTACTCTATAGTCTTTATCTTTACAAGTGTACAAGAATCACGTCTTCTTCCTAATCTTCTTCTTGTAAGTGCTGAAGTCAATGCACGACATAAGCAACACTTTGCACACAAGCCTGGATTAAATGCAAAAGCATATTCCAACATTACTCCAACAATCTGAAAGGAAATTATATATGGAGTACATTGACAAACAATCAAGAAAAAAATATGATAGTGCTATAATTAGAGAGGAGTTCATGGAACAAGAAACATATGAGAATATAGATGTGCTTGATGTTGATAAATCAAGTCCTACCTCCTATGTTGATGGCACAATTTAGACCACCGGTTTTGATAAGAGATCGTGGGCATCAACTCATGGATAGGTGGTGTAGAGAAAATCCTGAGGATATGATTGACTTTAGGAGTAAGGGCAAAGGATCCGCACAAATCACTTTGAAAAATCGATAAAAGCAAAAAGATAGAAACATCTTTATTCAATATATCACTAACACTGTTAAGTTGAAAAGTTATACTAAATTGGCGATTCTTTTAACACTGTTAAGTGGAAAAGTTTCAAAGTTATTGTAGAAGCAATACGTTAATTTGAACATGTTTCAAAACTGAGGTTGATTTTAGAAAAAAAATATTCATAGATGAATATAAAGAATCATGGAAAGCCTATGGTTGTACTCGTGGCCAATGGATAAACCAATAAATCCGGTTAGACTTTGATTAACTTTCTAGTGAATTGTCCAACTAGGATAATGTTTTTGAAGTGGTATATGCATTGATCCATTCTTATATGATCGATTATTTGTTAAAATTAGATAGTATAGTTTAAAGAGTATGAGAAGAATATATTGTTCAAGTTATCATAGACAACATGGTCTCCTATATAGCCACCGATCATCTTCTTATTAAGAAGAGGCGTTGTTTATTTTGAGCCTCTCATGCAGCATATTGTATAGATCTTATACTAGAAGATATGGATAAGTTGTGTATTAAAGTGATTGGTAGGGTTATTAGAATTATAATCTTTATGTATAAATATGACTAGGCTCTTTTAGTTCATTGCAACAATGCACATGTGCAAAGTGCATCTAATAAAGTATTTTATTAATATTAATTTTTCTAGTAGCGCATTTGCAGTGGTATATGCACATTTGCTTACCACTAATCAAATTAGTATTTTTAAAGATAGTTTTCGTATATATTAAATATATTTACTTTTAAAAAATAATTTTTTTAATTTTTTAATTTTATTTTTATATATATATAAAAATACAACAATTTCTTTATGTCACAAATTTCATTAGATAATCTTCTTGCATCTTATGGGACTTTCACAACCTCATCAATGAAGCATGATTATAGGGATGGGTAAGTGCATTAATAATTTCAATGTAGATTCATAAGAGTTTCAACATGAGGTCAAGGGTTTGAGTACCCAGTGTTGTGAAAATCCGCTGTGGCGTGAGTAGAATTGTATATGAACCAAGTTAGCTTAGTTAACTCGCTTGACTCGACTTGAAAAAGTTTGACTTGATTCGACTCAAAATTAGGTTCGAGCCAAGTCGAGCTGATTTTTTTGAGCTGGGTTTGAGTTAGACCGAGCTCAGCTCGACTTGACTCGGAACTTGACTCAAACTTAACTTGGTTTGACTCGAATCGGGTTCACTTAATATAAATATTTTGTAAATATTTATATATTTAAATAAATGATATATTATATATATTATGTATTAAAAACCCTAAAACCTAAACTTGAACTCAACTTATAGGCTTGAATCCGAACTCAACTTGAAAGATCGAGCTCGAGCTGGTACGAGCTGCTGACCGAGTCGAGCCAAGCTGACCAATTAGGCTCGAAAGACCAACTTGGGTGACTTTGAGCTGGGGTAGCCTGTGGGTCGACCCAAGCCGAGCTTGGCCAAGCTGGACTTGTGTACGGGCTCTAGGTGTGAGGTCATGGGTAGCGCGAGTGCATGTATTTTTTTTTTAAAAAGTGCATTGATAGCTTCATCAATGAAACATGATCATAAGAAAGGATAAGTGCGTTGATATAGGACAACTTGGGCTACTCGTCCGTAAGCCCCATCAAGCATACATGCTTTGAAAACCATATTGTCCACTTTACCATTTGATGACATTAAAAATCCATGTTCTTGATTCCATGCTACATGGACCATCTTAAGAGACATTTGTTGAGACATTTGTTGAACGGGTGATTGTATATGAAAAGATGAATATGGAATTGAATATTGGCTGATATTTAAACCCAAGATTAAATGGTCAGGATCATCAATAAAGCATGATTATAAGATAACAGTAGGGTAACATGAAAAGTCCCGATCCTTCCAAGGATGTAATTTGAGGAAGTGGATTGGCTGGTGTACCACACATCAGCTATATAGCTGCTGTAGATACGTGTTGTGCAAAGACGGGACGCGGATTAGCTACTGACAGGCGCAGTAGCGAGATCGCTACTGAAGTGATGTCACCATGTTACGTGGGTCCCACCATGACGAATGTGTTATATTCACACGGTCCATCCATTTGGAGAGATCATTTTAGGATATGAGCAAATAATGAGGCAGATAAAAATCTGTAATGAACCCCACTACAGAAAACAGCGGAGAAAGTGACATACACCGTTGAAACTTTCCTAAGGTCCGCTGTGATGTTCATTTGAGATCCAACCCGCCCTTGGAAGTTTTGAATGGTGGGCGTCACTCTCTCTACTGCTTTCTGTGGTGGGGTCCATTGGAGCTTTGAATCTTAGTCATTCTTTGGCTAATGCCATAAAATGTTCTCTTCAAACGGATGGACAGTGTGGATACAAAATATACATCATGGTGGGGCCCACGGAACTTGGTGACGTCACTTCAGTAGCGAGTCTCGCTACTCAACCTGTCAGTAGTTAATCCGCGCCCGCGAAGACGAGCGCCGAACGCGCATCCAGCTCCGAGTTGTACGAACGGTTCAAATGATATCAAAGTTACGTGGGCCCAAAATTATGTATTTATTATATCTATGCCGTTCATCCATTTTTTGAGATCATTTTAGAGTACTAGACAAAAAGTTAATCATATCCAAAGCTCAAATGGACCACATCAAAAATAGAAGTGAGGATAATGATTTTCACCATTAAAAAAATCGCAAGGGTCTACCATAACGTTTATTTTCCATCCAATTTGTTAATAAGCTTAAAAATATATGGATGAAGAGGAATTTTTTTTTTCCATATTGACCCCTGAAAGGCTTTGAATGGTAGACATTCAATCCCCCACTGTTTTTTGCAGTGTAGTCCACTTGATATTTAGATTTGTATTATTTTTTGGCTCAAGCCTTAAGATGATCTCGTCAAATGGATGGACGGTTTGGATATAACACATACCTCATAATTTGATCCAAAGAACTTGCTGACGTCGATACACTAGCTATATAGCTGGTGTGTGGTACACCAGCCAATCCGCTTCCGCAAGAGGGTGGAAATGGGCCGCCGTTCCGTACTGTGACAAGGCGCACTTTAACCTATCAAATCCCCTCTCCAACTTAAGGGAAAATAAGTTTATTTGAAGGATCAATTCCGTCCGTCCATCAAGTACACCACTGTGTTGCTTTGATTAAAAAAAAACTCAGGTTGATTCAACATTGAGACGGGCCACTCCATGATGAGCAGTATAAAGTTATACCTAAAATCTCTAAATTCATGTGGTATGGCCCACCTGAGCTTTGAAACAGCGTGAATTTTGGCGAGGCACATCAGATGAATGGATTGGATGGCATATAAGAAGCAGGCCCTACAGAAAACTAATGGTGGCATTACCTGAGCTTTGGATCCATCAATGTGAACCAACATGATTTGTATGGATGCCACGTGGTTCTCGAATCGCAAAAGTCACGAAAGTGATGCTCGCTACCACCGTTCTTTACGGACGCGGATTAGCTACTGACAGGTTAGCAGCGAGATTTCTATTGAAGTCACGTCAGCAAGTTCCGTGGGTCTTACCATGATGTATGTGTTGTATCCACACTGTTCATCCATTTGGAGAGATCATTTTTAGACATGGGTCAAAGAATGAGGCAGATACAAAGCTGTAGTGGACCCCAATACAGAAAATAGCAGAGTGAGTGACATCCACCGTTGAAACCTTCCTAAGGTCCGCCGTGATGTTTATTTGAGATTCAACCCATTCAAAAGTTAAAAAAGACATTAAAAAAAAAAAAAAACACACAAATATCAACTTGATCGAAAACTTTTGTGGCCCTTCAAAATTTTTAATGATTGCATCACTCTCCCCACTGTTTTCTGTGGTGGGGACCACTCTAGCTTTGGATATGACTCATTATTTCCATCATGCCCTAATATGATCTCTCCAAATGGATGGGCGTTGTAGATACAAAACATAGAATGAGGTCCACAGAACTTGGTGATGTCACTTCAGTAGTGAGTCTTGCTAGTCAACCCGTCGGATTAGCTACTCATAGGTTGAGTGGCCAGACTCGTTACTGAAGTGACGTCATTTAATTCCGTGGGTCTCACTATGATGTATGTTTTTTATCCACACACTCCATCCATTTGGAGAGACATTATACAAAGAATGAATTAGATACAAAGCTCAAGTGGACCTCACACAGAAAATAGTGGAGAGAGTAACGCCAACCATTAAAAACTTCTGAGGGTCACAAAAGTTTTCGGTCAAGCTGATGTTAGTGTTTTCCGTTCTTTAATGTCAGTGTTAACTTATGAACATGTTAGATCTCAAATAAATATCAAAGTGGACCTTAGGAAGGTTTAAACTGTGGGCGTCACTCTCCCCATTGTTTTCTGTAGTGGGGTCTACTACAGATTTCGATCAGCCTAGTTATTTGGCTAATGTCCTAAAATGATCTCTAAAAATGGATGGACGGTGGGGATACAATACAAACATCATCGCGGGCCCACGTAACTTGGTGACGTCACTTCAGTAGCGGGCCTCGCTATTCAACTTGTCAGTAGCTAATCCGCATCCGTTCTTTTCAGGTAGCGGATTCCCCTCAAAGAGGGTCTGGAATCCTCGCAACAGCTATTATATGCAGCGCCTACGACACCCTCGTTTTGTGGCCTACCATGTTGACTGCAATATATCCACTACGTCCATCAGGTGTGCCCTTAAGAATTCGATTATGTCGCTAAATATCAGCTAAATTCATAACTCGGGTGAGCCACAACAAAGAGATCAATAGCTGTGGACACCAACCATAGGATTTTTGTGTGGGACCACCATGTTGTATATATTTCATCAACCCATTCATCAGGTGTGACTCACGCAGATGAAGGAAAAATACAAACAATCAGCTTGATATAAAAATCTGGTGGGACACACTGCTTGAATTTAGAGGCGTTTGGTCACCATGTCTATGCGCGGATCCTGGCGTAGGTCCTCCTCCTACATGATAACAGTCGAGCTAGTGATTATTAAAGGGACGGTTGGGTGCAACATGCAAGTTTAGCCAGAGAATTATGCATTGCTAGCAATAGTGAGAAAAGGGTAAAGGTTGGATATAGCATTCCCTCCAAGGGATGAGTAGGTGCAATCAAGGTTGCATAACACCAACCAATACTATTCTGATATATTAATGACATGGATGCGACATTGATGATCTTATTTATGATCATGATGACTAGGAGTCTTATATGAATATGTGATAATATCATAATTAATGCATGGATGTACTTTAAATGTAAATGAACATGGGCTAAATGAGATATTCTTTTCGTTATCTTCTAAAGTTTGAGATTGGATGCAATGTTCATTGATTAAGAGAGTGTGTGGGTCATGGATCCAAGTATCTTATCGTCCATGACCACATTACTGGTTGTAAGATAAACTTATGCTTGTTGGTTGTTGTTATTTTTATATAGTAATTTTACATGAGGGGATTTATGACGAGTCAAGATGGAAGATCTCTATTATCAGGTTCAATGACGAGTTGGTGTCTATCTCAAGTAGGGTCGTACATTGAGCTGAGTTGAGTTGAGTTATGCCAAGTTCAGCTCAGCCACACTCTAACCTTGGCTTGAGCTTAGCTTGGCTCAGCTTTCCAGCTCAACATGCTAGCTCGCTTCAATTTGATGGTTTGAGCTGAGTCAAGTTTAGATCGGGTTAAGCTCAGTCGAGCTGAGTTATCCCTAATAATAGCTAAAAGTTTAAAAATAAGATATGAGTGATACAATGTAATTTAAAGAACAATAAATTCAAAAGTATAATTCATTCAACACTACCAATAACAACAAAATATGATTAATTAACCTCATTTTTTTAAAGCGTAAATGACATGTAAGATATATGGTGAAAGACATGGATGAGCAAAAATGTCACATATTACACACACAGAAATACACAGAGTGAGCTGAGTCAAGCTTTGAGCTGAGCAGAGCAAAGCTACCTGCTGCTCGACCTCGGCTTATTTTTTAACGAGCTAAGTCAAACATGCTTCGCCCAATCCTAATTTTCCCTTTTGGGCCGAGGGGATCCAAGTTAAACTAAGTCGACTTGAGAGAGCTAGCTCGGCTCTTGTATAGCTCGTTCCAAGGTGTCAAAGAGCTGAGTTAGGGCTTGGCGGGGCTCTAAGCCCGGCCTGCATTGTCTTACGTAAACCTAATCCCAAGCTAGGCTTGCAACCAAAATAGTCCAGCCCACATTATTTTTACTGGACCAAGCCCAAGCCCAAGCCCAAGCCTGGCTCAAATGTGTGTGTGTGAGAGAGAGAGAGAGAGAGAGAGAGAGTAGAAACGAGAGCTTTTTGTATATCACAAAGCTTTTTGTATATCCCGTTGTGCTCGACCAACTGGCCATTCTCTGATGAGGGCAATCTTCTCCACTTAAAATATTACATACAATCGGGCCCACCAATTTGATGGTTTGGATTTACATCTCCTATGTTAAAACATAATTTACATGATACATTGCCCATCTTTGAAGAGTATACACCCCCTTTTAAATTCTGATAAGTGATCTCACATTTAGGTGATCCACACCATTAATTAGTTGTATCTCACCCTGGATGGATTCTAGGCCACAATTCTCCTTGATAAAACAACATTAACATTTAGATTTATGGCATACAAAATAAAAGGCTAAGAAGATAAATACCACAGCGGTCCACATTCAACCGATGTCCAATGGTCTTTATAGCTGCCTTCCTGGTAACGTAGGATAAAAAAAACCGTGTTTGCTGTGCAAAGATCTGGGACTGGGAAAAAACCCTAAATATGTATATCAATCGGGTCCGCCCGAATACTGGCAGCAGGACGGATCACTCGTGTCTTTCTTTTCCACCGTCATTTTAATGGTCAAATATCAGATGGATAAAATTTCAAAGAAGGTGCGGTTTTTGACATAAAAACTATCCATGATCAGACCCTGCATTTGGACGGATCCGATTTTCACATAACACTGCCACGTGTACTGTGGCGAGATGGATATACTGTATTACATTTCACGCGGCACACCGTATGTAAGCTATTCCACTTTTTTGGGAGAACTTTCTTTACAAAACAGTCCCTAAACCAAAAACCTTTGTCTAAAATGTCCTTATATGCAGTGACCTTTTAGTCCTTCTTGAGTCAAAGAAAAGAAAAAAACGAAAACAAAACCCCTCCTCCCTCCTTCTGTTTTGCTGAAAAGTCCCCATGGTTTCTTGCACTCTTCCGGAATAAAAGCTCTCTTCGCCGGTACGTTCCCTGCCTTTTTTAATTTCTATTTCATTTTTTGACAGTTTGATCCTTTTTTATTTTTTTTAAATATATATATTTCTTTTTTCAGTTAGATCCAATTTTACTTGTGCAAAGAGGGGGATTTTGTTCCATTCTTTTAACCATTTATTAGAACATGGATGAAATTGTTTAGGTTTTATGGCTGAGGGTTTTTCTGAAAGTTTAAGGCTTTTTACGGTTTAGTTTGGCGTTTCAGGAAATTTTACTTTTTTTTAAATTTTCTTCTGGTTTAGGGTTATATATTCTGGAAATTTTTGGTTTAAGGCGTTTCTAGAAATTATCTGGAAAGTTACGGGGTTTTTCTGGAAATTTTATATATTTATTTATTTCTCATTTAGGGTTTTTGGTTTTCTGGAAAATTTAGTTTTTTTTTTTTTACCTCTTATTTAGAGTTTTGGGTTTTCTGGATTTTTTTTTTTCTTCTCATTTAGGATTTTTGGTTTTCTGGAAATATAGGAGTTTCTTTGGAGATTTAGGGCATAGGAGTTCACAATTTTCTTGAAATTGTAGGTTTATTCTGATATTCGGTTTAGGCTTAGGGCATTTCTGTAAATTTTATTAATTTAGGTCTTTTCCAGTTTAGAATGAACATTTGGTATTTGTTCTAATGCCAGGTTACCAAAAAAAGCAAAAAAGAAAAATGTGATTTAAAAAAAAATATATCTGAAAATCGCGGAATGGGGCTACTTATTCCGTCATATCCAGAAATTTGTTATTAAAATATCTGAAAATCGCGGAATGGGGCTACTTATTCCGTCATATCCAGAAATTTGTAGGGTTGTTCTGATCTTTAGTTAAGGGTTTTAGGAATTTCTGAAAATCTGAGGGCCTATTTTGGGTGCCATTTAAAAATGAGTTATCCTATTTTCCTCAATCATAATGTATTAGAGATTATATTTCTTTTTGGTATGATTAAGGGTGTGATTGTGTTAAGAACCTAACCATTACACCACAAGCCCCAAGACTCATGGAATATTTCAACTAGGCTCTTTAAACTGTTGGGATCGTAAAATTCTGCCACGCTCCGTAGTGGCCTACTTTGTGGCGACACTCACTCTGACCTGTTTTCCAGATAGCTGATTCCACTAGCCCTTGTCCACTTGGAGAGGGCATGGCAGTTGCACTCTGGTTATCCAGGTAGCCTTTCCACTGGCGGCCAGGTTGCCCCTTCCACAAGTTGCCCCCTCTGTGATTCGAACACAAGACACTTGGTTGGATCTGATACTACTTGTTAAGAACCTAACCAATTCACCAATGGGACACATCAAGCTAGGTTCTTTAAACCATTGGGATTGTAACAGTTTGGTTGCAGCAAATATCGTGAAATACTTTTAATATTGGATCATAGCAGTTTGGTTGCACCAAAAATCATGAACCAAACGTAGTTTTAAAAATAATCTTGATAACTAACGATCTTTATCTCTAATACATAATTAAGATTAACTGAAATGAGATGAATTCATTTTTAAGTGGCACCCAAACAGGCAATTAGGTTTTTTTGTATGAATTCAGGATTTAGGGTATAGAGATTTTCTAGCCAATCTATTTAGGTCTCTTTCGGGTTCTGTTTATCTTTTGGATTTTTTTTTTTTTTTGGGCTGATTTAGGATTGTACGAATGTGAGATTCTCCTTGAAAATTTGGAATTTCCACGGTTAGTAGAATTTCCAAAAATCACGAAATGGGGCTCTTCTGTGTTGTATATGAATGTAAGAGCCCACTAGTTTTATTTCATGAATTTTGGAAATTCTATAAGAGTAGAAAACTGAATAGTCACAAATTATTTTTCTTAAGACCCAAGCCAACTGCAACCTTCATTCAAGAGACTGATCTTTTACTTTCTATTCTTGTGTTTTATTTTTTATTAGGAAATATTAGGGTTTAGGGTTAGGGGTCATTCGAAATCTTTATTTTCTTTCATGTTCTAGGATTTTCTTTCATCCAACCCTCATTCAAAATCCTAGGGGTCGTTTAGATGCCTATAAAATCCTTGATACAGATTGATACATCAAAACTGTTAACATCAAATTAACAAGATGTACACGAAGTTACTAAGAATACATAAATCACTTGGTTCTTCAATCAGTTAATGACGATACTAGAAGAGAATTTTTTGACATCAGATAACAGCAGAATAATAAGATGTACAACAGAAATAACAACAGAATATACAGTAGAATTTTTTTATCGTTCAAACTCAGATTGATACATGAAACATGTAAACAACAGAAAAAACAGATGTACAGAGAGTTCATAATAACACCTAAACCACATGTTTCAGGCTTATCAGTTATTTTTTTATCCTCTTACAATTTTTTACTTGCTGCTGAACAGATTGATACATCAAAACTGTTAACATCACATTAACAAGATGTACACAAAGTTACAAAGAATACATAGATCACTTGCTTCTTCAATCAGCTAATGAAGAGTTTAATAGAGAATTTTTAAAGCTCAGATAACAGCAGAATTAGAAGATGTATAGCAGAATTAACAACAGAATCAACAACAGAATTTTTTAATCCCTCAACCTTAGATTGATACGTCAAACATGTAAAGAGCAGAAACAACAGATGTACAGGGAGTTACTAATAACACCTAAACCACTTGTTTCTTCTATCAGTTATTTTGTTAATATAATCAATTATTTACTTGCTGCTGAACAGGTTGGTACTTCATACCTGTTCACATGACATTAAGAACATGTACAGTATGTAAAAAGAGTACATGATAAAACAGTTGGCTATTCAATCAGTTATTTAAGATTTTAAACATGAATTTTTTAATAACCGTGAAACATCAGAATTAGAAGATGTAACAGTAGATTTCACAACAGAATTATGGGAAGAGATTTTTTAACCTTTAACCTCAGATTGATACATCAAACATGTAAACGACAGAATTAGAAAATATACAGAGAGTTAAAAATAACAGAGAAAGCACTTGTTTCTTCAATCAGTTGTTTTTTGAGATCATCAATTTTTTTACTTGTTGAACAATTTCATACATCATACCTGCTCACATGACATTAAGAATATTTCCAAAAAGAAAAAAAAACAGTACATAAAACACTTGGTTCCTCAATCAGGTATTTCAGATTTTAGGAGAGAATTTGTTGATAGAGTAATACCTCTATTTGAGATCAATCCAGATTGTGCAGTTCCTTATGAGATATGTAAACTTCCAAAAAACAGAAAGGTTTGAAGACAACAAACGAAGGAATGATTTTGAAAAATCAGAGAAGGGTTTTATGTAATCCATTGCATTCCAAATATCGAAATCTTCGTCGGTACAGACACCTCCTGTACCTGGCCTTCCACAAACAGATGGGTGTCATGCACCCATCCTTTCCAGTCTTCCACTGTTCAGCGATTTATTGTCAAATCCGATATTGGATTCGACAAGAGAAGATTGCCCTCCTATCACCCATATATGCATAGAGATGGGAAATAGGGTGTAGCCAGTCAGGGTGTATACACCTGACTGTATAAAGATAGGATCCTTGGATATAGCCAAACCAATTTTCAGAAGAGAGATGATCATACCTGAAGCAAGTGCTTTCCGCAACAGGAATGAGAAGCACGGACACCCGGTTTGCAACGAGGAAGGTGGCAGGAAGGTACTCGAGCCACTGTATGTTGAAATCTGTCTAAGAAAGGGCCTCTTCTCAGTTCATCTCCGACATGCAGACTAAAGGAGATGATCTACGGAGAAGACAGTGTATAGAATCGCCCGTTCTCCCCACATCTATCTTCCATATGCTGTGTTTTCAAAGTCTCTCCCACTTTAATACAATGCGGCGAAGAGACGGGACAGTACGCTGCGTAGCCATCACCGAGTACTTTACAATCGAGTTGATAATTTGGCTCCACGCAATATTCGCGTGCATGGAATGCGTCGGTCGCCCACTCGAAAACAAACAAAGGACATGTCACATCAGGGTGTGTAATACGATACTATACACCAGCAACCGCCAATCCAAACAGGCCCGGGGTGGTAGACTCCTTGGAGTTTCAACACCGGGTCACCGGGTCAAGGGTTCGAGTACCCACGGTGGTGAAATCCCACGGTGTGTGTGTGTGGGGTGTGTGTGCGTGTGGCGTGAGTGTGTGGGGGTGTGTGCGTGTTGAAAAAAAAAAAAAAACCGCCAATCCAAACAGGCCCGGGGTTGTTTGGATACTTGCGTTTGCCTATAAAGTCTTTATAAGCTATAACCACATTACAACTTTTAGTTGTAATTTGAAACCTGGCAAGAAGTCATGTTTCAGATTATAGGTATAGTCTTTATGGCTAAAACGATATTATACATAATAGAACACAATGGTTGCTACACACTAATGATGAGTAAGGTCCACTATAATGTGTAAGGTACATCCCATCTCTCCATCGCATGCTTTCTTTGATGCTCTCATATGTCCCCAAAAAAACAGCTTGATTGATCGTCAAATGGATCACATGAGAAGGAAGGATGAGCCGCCCACTAGTAAAACTTTTAGATTGCATTTGGGGCCACTGTGATGGGTGGAGAACAACAAATTTGTCTACTGCGTGCTTGCTTTGATGCTCTCCTAGGGCGAAAATAAGTAAATAAAAATAAAGCTGTTTTGGCAGGATTTACCGCTCCAAGCTCTATGTGGTGTCAATTCCATGGTGTGCCATAATGGCCGTTATGTAAAGGTAATGGTGGCAATTGTCACATGTTACAGGATCGTAATGGCCGTTATGGAAAAAACGATCCATAATGGCTGTTACAACCCCTGTAACAGCTCGTTATGCCCCATGTGAAGGCTGTAATGGCCCCATAACGGTCCATTGCGGGGCTGATATAGGTTTTTTTGGTTTTTTTTTTTTCAATAAAAAAGGGACTATAAAGACCATTGTGGGGGCTGTAACAGTCGCCACAACCCGTATCATAAAGGTAACAGTGGTGGTTGTTATGGCTATTGTTACCATTACGGAATACCTTGGTCAATACCTCATTTATATATTCTAAACATTATACAAGTTAGCCAAACACATAATTTGTTTACTTGTAAACATATTACCACTTAAAAGCCAAACACAATAGCATGTAAACAGTTTACACCTGAAACCCTTTTTAGGTGTAAAGTGTTTACAACTTAAAACTTTACAGGCATTCAAACAACCCCTTAGGTGTTTAAAGGACAGAGTCCTTGGTTAACCCTTAGGGGCTGTTTGGATCAAGGTATTAAAAAATGGTTATGTAAAAACTGTTACGTAATGGAAATGACGTGGGCTGTTATGCGATATGTGGCCATAATGGGCCGTGTCACAAAATTTTGGACTGTGACAGTCCGTTATGACCTCCCGTAACAGTCTTGGGCCATTACAAACATATAATTCTCCTTTTCGGGGGCTGTTTTTCAAGTTTTCTCCATTTCTCCTTTACTTTTGAAATTTTGCTTCGTAGGATTATTTTTAACCCATTTTTGTCTAGATTTGTTCCATTCTTGAATGTTAAAGCATAGGATTTAAGCCACTTTAGAAGAATCGAGTACAAATTTGGGAAAATATGTAAAAAAAAATTTAAATTCTTGTTGAAAAATTATCGATTTAACATTATATCACCATATGGACCAAAGCTTGCTAGATTTTTGTTCAATTTGGCCATGTTTATATATTTTTTCATTTTTTTCCTGGTTTTAATGTAATTTCCAGCAATTTTCAAATTTATTTTTTTTTTTTGTAAAATATTTGGAGTGTAGATTGCTTAAATACATGTATGGAGTTTAGATCTACACATGCATGCACTAGAGCAGTGTTTTCCATCTCTTTTTCTATTTTTTTGGTATTTTTTGTAATTTTGGGGATAATAGTGAGATACATATTATTATTTTTTTAATTTCTTGAGTGTAATGATGTCAAATGCATAAGGATGTGCATTAATGGGATGAATTCAACAAATTGCATGAATTTTCAGCCGTTTTAGGGGCATTTGAGTGGTCCCAAACTGGCCTGACATTATTTATTTATATTTAAATTTTTGTTTTTTCCTCAAATTTCTTGAGGGAAATGATGTCAAATGGTTAGGAATATGCATCAGTGGGATGAATCCCATATCAATTTTCTACTTTTGAGTTCACTTCATAGTTCATGCATTAACATTTTATGAATCTATATGACTATACTGTGATTGTCTGTGGTAAAATGGTTATATAAATATAAATATGATTGTCTCATCATTAGATTCATGCTAATATAATCTTATTTATATCGAATCATTGATACTCTATATTTATAAAATTAAATATACGAGTTTTAAGGTCAGTCTAAAGCTCTCAAGTTAATAATATCATTAGGCAGCACAAAACAATATTCTTACCAAAGAATGTCCATTATACCATTATAAACACGTTCAAAACTAGAAAAGAATATATATTGGAATCCTTTCTTTTTAAAAGAAATTCTAATATTTTTATCACATTTCTTTTTCTTGAAAATAATTCGTGACCATTACGAGGCCATAACCTAACAGTTCAACAGTTGGCCATTAAGCTGGCTATTACTATTATCGAATACCTTAGTGATGTAGGACTATTAACCATTGCTCTAAAAGCCCGAACTGATAGAGCATGACGAATTAATCCCTTTATCTCATATCTCAGGCCCCACATCGTAATATTAGGACCTCGTTTGAACCCCCCTCATGGGCCCCACATCACATGGGTACTGCCTCACACGAGCCACCCGCCTCACATGGGCTGCCCACCCCGAGTGTGTCCCCGGATCCCACAGGCTACCCCACTCAAGCCTGGTGTGAAAATGCTCCTGCATTACTTAGTTTGGCTACACGAACAACTTTGGAACTTGTAAAAAATAAGACCAGAAAAACTAATAAAAAAAACTATTGTCAATTTTTAAAAAAACTTTCCAATATGAAATTTCCGCAGGTAATCCGCCTTGCAGAATTTAGAAATCAAACTAGACTAGGCGAGTTGGTAGAGGAACTCGACCCATCAATGCAAGTGTGGAGGCCACCGTCACTTTGGTATATGTCTTAGGTAGACTAGTCCAACCTCTCGAGAGTTTGAAGGCCTATATGATTCTATTTATGGAATGGATATGCTATCCCAAGGTCCCAATCCTACCCAACTCGCTGAAAACCTCCGACCGAGACCCGCCATGAGTGACTTCTAGAGACCAAGTTAAGCTAAAGCAAGCATGAGTCAATCCCTAGAACTACTGCTCTTAGAACTAGAAAGCAATATACAACCTACTCCTTAGTTGAATCAAAACAACTTTAATTGGAACTCAAAAATCAGATTGATATAAAACTCAGTTTGTTAAACATAATTTGCTAATCTAGAATAGTTTTGAACCATGTTTTAGAAAACAATTTGCTATCCTATAATTGAAATTAAATGAAAAAACATTGCCATCATGTGCCTATATCTTCCATTTGAAGTATAATTTCACTTTATTTATTTGTTTATGATCCATCCATAGTGGACTGATGCAGGACAATTAACCACTTGCTCTAAAAGCTCGAACTATTAGAGTATGGCGAATTAATCCTTTTATCTCATAGCCCAGGCCCCACATCTCATGGGTTAAGACCTCGGCCGAACTAACTTCGTGGGCCCCAAATCACATGGGCCGCCCACCCCGAGTGTGTCCTCGCATCCCACGGGCTACCCCACTCGAGCCCGGTGTGAAATGCGCATTAATCACCCCTAGTGAGGAGTCTCGAACACGAGACCTCCTCCATGGGCCGCACCCACCCCGAGTGTGCCCCTGCATCCCACAAGCGACCCCACTCGAGCCCAGTGTGAAAATGCTCCTGCATTAATCACCCTCGGTGAGGAGTCTCGAACCCGAGACCTCCCGCTTTGATACCAATTTGATGCAGGACAATTAACCACTTGCTCTAAAAGCTCGAACTATTAGAGTATGGCGAATTAATCCCTTTATCTCATAGCCCAGGCCCCACATCTCATGGGTTAAGACCTCGGCCAAACCCCCTTCGTGGGCCCCAAATCACATGGGCCGCCCACCCCGAGTGTGCCCCTGCATCCCACAAGTGACCCCACTCGAGCCCAGTGTGAAAATGCTCCTGCATTATGGACCCATCATTTGGACAGTTTAATTTCAAGTAAAATGTTTACCTCATGCAGTTGTGGGTGAACAATCAATATGTACAGACATCATCATAATGGTCATTGTCATTGTCATTGTCATCATCATCATTAAGGGGCTGTTTGATTTTTGGGGGACTGGTGGAAATGACGTGAAATGGGTCATTATGACCACTGCGTTTGTTTGGTAGACAGTGTAATTGCCGAGGTAAGGCGGTAGTGTAATCGAGACTACCTGCATCTATGCGTTGGTGATTTAGGGAAATCCCTGCGGGATTTGGGTGAAAGTCTCGAGGATTGGACAGGACACTCAAACAAAATCGGTGGTCCGCAAGAGCACATCTCCTTCATTCCACCTTTATATTCCCTTCGTATCCATTTTACAGTGTCATCCATCCGCTCCCATTCCATCGCATGTATGTCTTCTTCCTTTCTGCCGAAAACAATTTCACCATGTCTGGGTCATCTGCTTCACGACATGAGATGGAAAGAACAACTTATACTCAGCTAACTAAATCCTCTTCTTCCTCTTCACAGGTGAGCAAGAGTGGAGTTTTCAGCTATCTCTCCACCGGTCCTCAGGGTGAAGCTCTAAAAATACGTGACGTCAACGATCTCTCCCCCCTTTACAGGTATGCCCATGATAGCAATATCTCCCCACTCAACCGCCTTCGATCGGCCTCATTTTTATAAAAATACTCCTTACAATGATCGGGAATAATGGATAAACGGGCGTGAGTATTTGTGATCTGCTCCAATCCGACGATGGAATGGGAGCGGATGGGGATTTGGCTATGGTGAGAACTTCCTGCGACAATCATATTAGGTGGGGTGTACTATCATGTTATTCGACAATCCTCCCCGTCCATCCAATTATCTCCAAATCATGTCTGGACATGTGTCTAAAAATAGTTGAAATCCAAAACTCATGTGGGAGTTGAAGAGGCATATCCAAGGCTCAAGCGGGCCACACCACAAGGAGGCAGCAGTGATGAGGATGTAACCGTTGAAACCTTCCTAGGGTCCAGTGTGATGTTTATTTTCCATCCAGCCTGTTCATAAGGTCCCACAGATGGGAAAACACAAATATCAGCTTCATCCAAAACTTTTGTGGCCCCTTAAGAAGTTTTCAAGGGTAGTCATCCAATCCCCACTGTTTCCTGTGGTGTGGCCCAATTGAGTCTTGGATCTGTCTCACTTTAGGTCTCGTGTCTTAAAATGATGTGTTAAAATAGATAGATGGTGTGGATAAAACATATACATCACGGCGGGCCCACAGAGGCCCCAATCCTAGTAGGTGTAGTACGCAATCCGCGCCCCATGCAAATCAGGGGCTGTATCAAAATGACCCGATTAAAAAATCAGATCGGCGAACTGAACTAGTGGGCCACGCGAACAAAGAATGTGGAGCATTTGTAAGAATTGAGCGAGGAGGTTTCCAGTCCAACGGGCTGGATCTTATCTTAGTGTCCACCTAGTGGGTAAGTTCCAATTTTTAATGTGCATGTGACATCCAACACTTCCAACATGTTAGCCCCACCATGAGGATCAGTTTGTGCAAAAAATAAAAAAATAAAAAAATCAGCCCATAATCATCAGGTGGGACACACCATAGAAAACAATGATTATCCATTGACATATCACAAAATACAAATATGGTCCATCAAATGAGTGGACGTGGCTGATTTTTGTCCAATGTGGTCCTTAGTAATGGGTCCAACCTTTTGTACGTCTTAGATTTTGCATGCACATGACAGGTTAGAAGTCATCCACCATGTGGGCGGTCACCGATCCAACCGCTGGGATTCGAAACCTTCTCTTTTAAAACCGTCCATGGTTTTCAGTATTGTCCCTACCGATCAATTGTTTGTCTGATCTTTGGGACAAGTCATGGACATGGCGAGGGCTACCATATTCACGGATCGGAAGCCCCGGTTGATGGGATGACCAGTTCACATACCATAGCAGATGGGATCATCAAGGAGGTTTGCTTGAATACATCCGAATGTACCACAATAACATACGTCGGGAGTCTAGCTGTGGATTTT
This sequence comes from Magnolia changhungtana, assembly GCA_030180095.1. NCBI lineage: Eukaryota > Viridiplantae > Streptophyta > Magnoliopsida > Magnoliales > Magnoliaceae > Magnolia > Magnolia changhungtana. The sequence goes on from JASAUF010000633.1 coordinate 406,911, forward strand.
GGTCCCTTTTTCAATTATCCAGACTGTTCATGTGATGGTGATCAGAAAAGAACTCTCAGATTGGATGTTTCCAACCTTTAATTATACAAGGATTAGCAAGAGCCAAGTTATTAGAAGGTTAAAATAATTCAAATAAGATCTTTTGTTTATATTTGTTTCCATTTAAAAAAAAAAAAAGATTAATCATAATAATGGCTTGGATCATTGGAAGATGACTCAGATTCAAAGGCTAAAGCTGAGATGTATGGTAGGTCAATACGTCGGGATGTATCTGAGCAAAACTCTTCAACTCCAAGAATTGCCGTCTTTCGCTCCAACTACCAAAGAAGAACGTGTGACAGTTTTGCAAATCATACTGATCCAACACTTTTGTTTTCGCCCAAAGGATTTCAAGGTAGATGTTCAATCTACCACTACTTTTCTCCGTATGGTCCACTTGATCTTTAGATCTTGTTTATTTTTTGGCTCAAGCCTTAAGATGAGCTGGACAAATGGATGGACCTTTGGGATATAACACATACCTCATGATGTGTGACGCCTCGTCACTGTGGTCACATGTGGGCCGGCGGGCTCCAAGGTGGCTGGCAAGCTACTATGTACACAGTGAAGGTGGAACTCTGTCCCACATCGGAAGCATCATTCGAAGTTATGGTGGCTATAAGTTGGGTTCTTTCCTTAACCAGTATGACGCGTTTTAAATCCGTGAGCTTCGGCAAAGCGGACAATATCATGTGCTGTGGGGGTGGGCCTTACATGATGGGACCCACATAACTTGCAGATGTGTACACACCAGTTAACATGATCGGAAATATAGCAATAGACCTGATGGATTTTTTGGTTTACTTGTTCTCTTTTATTTATATATTGCATATGAAATCCTTACTTCCAAGTGAAATTTGCAAAAATGGTTGCAAATCGTACATATACACATATTTAGGTTCATGAACAGATATGATTACGAAGTTTCCCACTTTTTTTTTTCATGTAAGGATGCGAAAAAAAAATTACAAAACAAAAGGAAAATGTTACTATCAATAGTTTATGAAGAAATAGGTCCTAGAACTTGGTGATAACTGATAAGCTTACCATCCCAGTCTGCCTATACAAAGCCAACTTGGACTAAACAGCTACTTCTAAATTTCTATAACCCTTTACGCTCACTGCACAAATGGAGGCATTTAAGTAGGATCAATCAAATTGACAAGTTCAAATAGTAACCCTTTTACAAATTAATTAGACTTTTATGGTATAGATGACAACATTTAAATATAATGTCACCGTTCTGATCAAATTCACATGGATGCTATACAGAGTGAAGCGAAGCAAAATGGTCGGGAGCGGCTGGACGGATGAAAACTTGGAATTCTTTGCATTAATATTGGGGGCGGGATTTGCTGCAATAGCAGTAGGGGAGTATTGCCGCACTTACCTCTTTCGTAACCCTCCTAAGTCCACTGATTATGACAGTGCCCGTATTATCGACGAGATTATTAGGGCGAGGAAGACTGATTGCATTCGCAACTATGGATGAAGAAGACTACGATCTTCAATCTCTGCTCCATTCTTCGAGACAAGGGTTTGTTGACTGATGGGAAACATGTAAGTATGGAAGAACAACTTGTCATGTTCCTCCATACATTAAGTCACAATGTCTGAAACTGAGTGATTGGACATCGATTCGTAAGGTTTGGCAAAACTGTTAGCCGATACTTTAATCGAGTATTGGATGCAATCATTTCTCTTTATGCAGATTTTGTCCTACTACCTACCCTTGAAATCCCGGTCGAGATTTCGTCAAACCCAAATTGGAGTGAGTACTTTCAAGTAAGAAAACACATATTTATGCAATTGTGTAGGTCCTATGGTTATTTCAATACGAAGGTCCAATTCTCTAACGTTTGTCAAGTTTGAATTAGGATTGTATTGGAGTGATATATGAGACACATATTCCTGCTTTTGTAGCATTTGAGGATAGTGCAGTCTATCGAAATAGAGGAGTCATATCCCAAAACGTTATGACAACTTGTAAATTTGACATGAAGTTTGTCTACGTCCTAGCGGGATGGGAGGGTTCCGCATCAGATGCATGCACATTGCAAAGTGCTTAGACTCACGCGATCCTTTCGTAATCCCCCAAGGTAAACCCATGGAAGTGAAGCTCTTTGAATTCTTCATAGCATCGAACAAATAAGGTATGCTATTGATACAAATTTGATATCGAAATGTAGGTAAATATTACGTAGTAGATGTTGGATATGCTCATTCTCCTGGTTTCATGGCCCCATATTGTGGTGTACAGTATCATCTCAATGAGTGTCGTATAGGTCGGAAACCATCAAACGCTCATGAAGTATTCAATTACCGCCATGTACAACTATGGAACGTTATAGAAAGATGCTCTAAAATATTGAAAGGCAGATTCTCAATTCTCAAGACAGCTCCATAATATCCTGCGTCCACTCAAGTGAAGATAATGCTTGCTTGTTGTGTGTTACACAAATTCATAAAGATGTTAGGAGAGGAAGACATGGTTGACTTTGACGGGTCGTCAACTAGTCATGTCGATAGTGTGACCCCTTCACCTATAGAAGTATCCTTGTTGGATTAATGTCTTGTGCTACTGAATGTCACCCCACATGAAATAGATGAGTGGGCGAGAAAACGCGATGAAATCGCATCCAGAATGTGGAACCATTCTCATTCAGTGAGTTGCATGAATTAGATTCTTTGTAATAAGAAGAACATGTACCGAAGTTCCTGAAGTAGCAATCAGGAAATGACTTGCTATATCACTCATGTTGTTCATGCTTATTTTTGACTAATTAACATATCTACTGTTAACGACTTTTTTTGATATGCTTCCGCTACTAATTATTTTCATGGAATCAATTTATCATCTTTAAATGACACATATTTCATTTACAATTCCCGATTCATCTTCTTGTAGATTACGGGGGACCCAAGCGGCAACATGTCACGCAACAAACGATCCGTTATGTCAACTCCCACGAAAAACCCTATAGCATCACCTAAAGTACCCCTTGGAGAATTCCGAAAAAGTATATTGCGAAGTGCGAACAAATCACTTGAGAACCAGTCATATGGTGGTATTCTTCGTTGGACGGATGATATGGACGGCATCCTAATCGATGGAGCTGGTACTTGCAGGACGAAAAAGTGGGGCTGGATTTAAGAAAGAATCGTATATGGGAATCGTTGACAACATGAGGTTGAAGTTAGGTCTAAAGATCAACAATGGCAACGTTAAAAATCACATTCGTACAGTGAAAAAGAATTACTTCAGTGTGAGAGATTTGCGCAATGTGTCAGGATTTGGATGGGACCCTGAGTTACAAATCGTCGCTTCAGATGAAGTATGGATAGACTATATTAAGGTAAGGGTGGTTATATGACGTACTTACCTTTACGTTACACGCAAAGTTTAAATTTCATAATGCATTTGCAATAGTAATGACGGGTTGTTTTTTGTATTGTTACTTGTCCCTTCCAAAATGCTGCTCAATTTCGTGGCAAACCAATGCCAAGGTACGATAATCTTGAGTACATATTCGGAACTGACAGGGCTACCGATAAAGCATGTGCGACTGACAATATGCCCCCCGGCCCTAGTACTATGAGATGGAGAGATACCGAGGTTTCGTCAACCCACACTTTCAATCTTAATGACAATATTAACATAATATCTTCTAAAGATCTTGGGGACACTAAACCAGATATACATTGGTCATATGACAGCCGTAGAGGTAATAATATTCTACATCCGAGTCCAACACAGATTGGGAATGCCTCTGATAACACCAACAACACGGTTAATTCTAAGAAGTGAGCGAGAGTGGAGCATCCGGTTGATCTGATTGGCAGTGGGATGGTCGACATTGGGGGAGCGATGAAGTCAATTACAATATCAATCAACAAGGGTAAGGACTTTGGGCGGATGTCACGGATTATTCCAGCTTTGGAAGAGTTAGAGGGACTGATAGCTGATGAGGTATTGTGGGCGACGAAGTTACTGTCTAAAGAAGAATCGTTTAGGGCCGCATTTCGTAACTTTTCCAAAGAAAAGAGAATTTCGTTCGTCAGGATGTTACTGAATGGAGATGGACCACACATTTGAAGGACATTTGTGCATAGTTTGTTGGTGTTATCAGAGGCATTCCCATTCTGTGTTGGACTCAGATGTAGAATATTATTACCTCTACGTCTGTCATATGACCAATGTATATCCGGTGTAGTGTCCCCAAGATTTTCAGAAGATATTTATGTTAATATCGTCATTAAGATCGACAGTGTGGGTTGACGAAACCTCGGTATCTCTCCATCTCATAGTACTAGAGTCGGGGGGCATACTGCCAGTCGCACATGCTTTACCGGTAGCCCTGTCGTTTCCGAATATGTACTCAAGATCATCATGCCTTGGCATTGGTTTGCCACGAAATTGAGCAGCATTTGGAAGGGACTAGTAACAATACAAAAAACAACCTGTCATTACTATTGCAAATGCATTATGAAATTTAAACTTATTTGCATGTAACGTAATAGTAAGTACGTCATATAATTGGGTCCTTACTCTTACCCGGGTGGTAGACTCTTTGGAGTTTCAACACCGGGTCAAGGGTTCGAGTACCCATGGTGGTGAAATCCCACGGCGTGAGTGTATGGGGGTGTGTGTGCGTGTGTAAAAAAAAAAAAAAAAAGTACGTCATATAACCACCCTTACCTTAATGTAGTCTATCCATACTTCATCTGAAGCGACGACGATTTGTAACTCAGGGTCCCATCCAAATCCAGATGCATTGCGCAAATCTCTCACACTGAAGTTAATTTTTTTCTCTGTACGAATGTGATTTTTAACATTGTCATTGTTGATCTTTAGACCTAACTTCAACCTCATGTTGTCAACGATTCCCATATACGATTCTTTCTTACATTTAGCCCCACTTTTTCATCCCGCAAGTACTAGCTCCATCAGTCCATTGATTAGGATGCCGTCCATATCATCCGTCCAACGAAGAATACCACCATATGACTGGTTCTCAGGTGATCTGTTCGCACTTCACAGTATACTTTCTCGAAGTACTCCGAGGGGTACTTGTAGGTGATGCTATAGGGTTTTTCGTGGGAGTTGACATAACGGATCGTTTGTTGGGTGACATGTTGCCGCTTGGGTCCCCCGCGATCTACAAGAAGATGAATCGGGAATTGTAAATGAAATGTGTCATTTAAAGATGATAAATTGCGTCCATGAAAATAATTAGTAGTGGAAGCATATAAAAAAAAAGTCGTTAACAGTAGATATGTTAATTAATAAAAAATAAGCATGAACAACGTGAGTGATCTAGCAAGTAATTTCTTGATTGCTACTTCAAGAACTTCGGTACATGTTCTTCTTATTACAAAGAATCTAATTCATGTCATTCACTGGATGAGAATGGTTCCACATTCTGGATGCGATTTCATCGCGTTTTCTCGCTCACTCATCTATTTCATGTGGGGTGACATTCAGTAGCACAGGACCTTCATCCAATAAGGATACTTCTATAGGTGAAGGGGTCACACTATCGGCACCACTAGTCGACGACCCGTCGAAGTCAACCATGTCTTCATCTCCTGACATCTTTATGAATTTGTGTAATACACAACAAGCAAGCATTATCTTCACTTGAGTGGACGCAGGATATTATGGAGCTGTCTTGAGAATTGAGAATCTGCCTTTCAATATTCTAGAGCATCTTTCTATAACGTTCCATAGTTGTGCATGACGGTAATTGAATAATTCCTGAGCGTTTGATGGTTTCCGACCTGTACGATACTCATTGAGATGATACTGTATACCATGATATGGGGCCATGAAACCATGAGAATGAGCATATCTAACATCTACTATGTAATATTTACTTACATTTCGATATCAAATTTGTATCAATAACATGCCTTATTTGTTCGATGCTATGAAGAATTCAGAGGGCTTCACTTCCATAGGTTTACCGTGGGGGATTACAAAAGGACCGCGTGAGCGAGTCAAAGCACTTTGCAATGCGCGTGCCAGGATCGCGTCCTACGCATGCCTGCCAAGATTGGGGCCTCTGTGGGCCCACCATGATGTATATGTTTTATCCACACCATCTATCCATTTTAACACATCATTTTAAGACACGAGACCTAAAGTGAGGTAGATCCAAGACTTAAGTGGGCCACACCACAGGAAATAGTGGAGATTGGATGACTACCCTTGAAAACTTCTTAATGGGCCACATAAGTTTTGGATGAAGCTGATATTTGTGTTTTCCCGTCTGTGGGACCTTATGAACAAGCTGGATGGAAAATAAACATCACGCTGGGCCCTAGGAAGGTTTCAACTTTTGCATCCTCATCACCGCTGCCTCCCTGTGGTGTGGCCCGCTTGAGCCTGGATATGCCTCTTCAACTCTCACATGAGTTTTGGATTTCGACCATTTTTAGACACATGTCCTGGCATGATTTGGAGATAATTGGATGGACGGGGAGGATTGTCGAATAACATGACAGTACGCCCCACCTAATATGATTGTCGCAGGAAGTTCTCACCATAGCCAAATCCTCATCTGCTCCCATTCCATCGTCGGATCGGAGCAGATCACAAATACCCACGCCCGTTCATCCATTATTCCCGATCATTGTAAGGAGTATTTTTATAAAAATGAGGCAGATTGAAGGCAGTGGAGTGGGGAGATATTGCTATCATGGGCATACTTGTGAAGGGCGGAGAGATCGTTGTGACGTCACGTATTTTTAGAGCTCTGCCCTGAGGACCGGTGGAGCGACAGCTGAAAACTCCACTCTTGCTCACCTGTGAAGAGGAAGAAGAGGATTCGGTTAGCTGAGTATAAGTTGTTCTCTCCATCTCATTTTGTGAAGCAGATGACCCAGACATGGTGAAATCGTTTTCGGCAGAAAGGATGAAGACATACCTGCGATGGAATGGAAGTGGATGGATGACGCTGTAAAATGGATACAAAGGGAATATAAAGGTGGAATGAAGGAGACGTGCTTCTGCGGACCACTGATTTTGTTCGAGCGTCCTGTCCAATCCTCAAGACTTTCACCCAAATCCCACAGGGATTTCCCTTGGAAATCACCAACGCATTTATGCAGGTAATCTCGATTACACTACCACCTTACCTCGGCAATTACACCGTCTACCAAACGAACGTAGTGGTCACGTCATTTCCACCAGTCCCTCAAAAATCAAACAGCCACTAAGGGAAGAAAGGAATGACCTAAATGGTTAAGAAGTAAAAAACCACTTTTTGTGGGTTAATGTTTTAACAAAAAAGTGGTCCTTGAAACCCTAAATGGGGCAAGCAAGGGCTCTTAAACAAAGCCCAATCCAATCCGATTAATGAATAGGCTTAATCATCATGTCATCACCATCATCGTCTATGTCACCACTATCCTCATCATCATTCCAATCATGGGATTATGTTCACCACCTATATGGAGAGAATAACCGGACTCCGGTCCCTTGACGGACAATGAGGCTCAGTGCTGATCGCCCATGGTTGATGGATGGTGGTGTTGTGAAGTTATGGTTGACTGAAGGAAAGAATGGAATGATTTAATTGGTTAAAAAGAAAAATCACTTTTTGTGGATTAATATTTTAACAAAAAAGTGGGCCATCACTTGAGCGAGGGATGCTGATTCAGTCCCAACTCGACTGAGGCTCGAATGAGTCGGGTTGAGTTGCTGAGTCTTTTAACCATGGATAGACTGCCAGGCATTGGCTTCTTTGCCTATATGATTAACTGAGTCTTAATCCAGAGGCCACATTAGTACATCAAGAATATTTTTGAAGGTAGAAGCGAAATCTCCAAGGCTCAGAAGAACTGGCCCCATTAGCCAACTGAATGCGAGTCTCCATACCACCCTGTGCAATGAGTTTTTGGGGAAAGATGGGTAAAAAGCCTTAGAGGCCCTCTTTTAATGTAAAGCTTACGCATGAGTCGAGTCTCCAATGCTTGCCAGACTGCTGAAGCTTTTTTGAACAGCCTTCATGATTGATGGACCTTGACCCAAAAGTCTCCAGATAGAAAGGCCTTTTGTCAGTTAAATGTGGACCTATTTTTCTTCGTATCTGTCTATCTGCTGGCCACCAACTGAAAGGTTAGAATTTTTCTCTCAAGGAGATGCTAGGGGTCCATCAAAGGTGGGTCCCCACTGATTGTCTGGATACTGAAACATAGGTCCCAAATTATCATATTGTTCTGTGTTTTATATCTCCTTATTTTCAATTGACACTAATATTCTTGTAGAATGTTTATTCACAGGTAGTTGCGGTGTGACCATGAGGAAAACTGTTGCTATTTGTCAGTTTGGTGGCGAGCTTGTTCCAAACGATGATGGGTCTATGTCATATAATGGTGGAGAAGCACATGCAATACAGGTCCTTCCCAACATGAAATTCAATGAGTTCAAGTCAGAAATAGCCGAAATGTGTAACTGCAACACGAATACCTTATCCATCAAGTACTTCCTCCCAAGTAACAGGCGTATCCCAATCACGTTATCCAATGACAAGGATATGCAGCGCATGATTGATTTTCATGAGGATTCCGCTACTATAGATGTTTTTGTTTTAGAAGGAGATGCTGTTGCTTGGAACGCTGTGAAAGCAGTTAACAACAGGTATTTTCCCTTGCTTGGCTCCTGTTTCTGATGAATTACAGGGTTGTGCTCATGTCAGCACATAATTCTGTGATCAATACCACTGATTTCACAGGCCCGGCTGCCATGGCGCATGCCCTGAAAATCTCCACATTTGAAGTTCCTATTTGTGCGGAATTGCAGGGTCCTGCTGACGTTATGCCCATGGTTACCATTCCTTTAACGGGCCCTGCTATGGGTGAGGAAAATCTCCACATTGGGAGATCCTAACCCTTTGATCTTTGTACCATTTTCCATTGAATGTGGACTGTGTTCTGCATTTCCTGGGTTAATTTTCTACTTGTAGACCATTGATTGAAAGGTTCGGATCTTCTTATCTGAATTCTTTCAAGGCATCCCCATCCATGGTGGGCCCGTTGGTGATCAACGGTCTTTACCACGGAACTATGGCCACTTGGGTACAGGATCCTGTGCGTCAGCAATACATTGCTAATGTGCTGGACTGTACACATAATTCGTCCCAGGTTAGACCCATGAATTGTACTTCTTGCATGAAATTACATGGAATGCATGCTCTTGCAGGGCAAGCAGAGCTGCAAGTAGGACAACAAGTAGACCTGCAAGTAGGACTACAAGAAGGGCTGTGGCCACTGATTCAATCAACCCAATTCCTACAACTGTCAATAATGATAGGACCACTGATTCAATCAACCCAATTCCTACAACTGTCAATAATGATAGGACCATAAGGAGAACCACAGTCACCGATCCAATGACTCCAACTGCTGCCACCGTTGCCACTGATGGTGTTGATAGGACTGTAAGTAGGAACATTAGTTGGGCTACATCTGCTGACCTAATCGCCCCAATTGCCGTCGTTGGCAATAATAAGCGGCCACGGCCATTGAGTTCAACTGAAAAATTCATCATTGATGTGGGCCAAGAATTTAATAGTGCCCATGACTTCCGTGATGCATTACGTAGGTTCGCCATTGCTAAAGGGTTCATATTCACGTATATTAAGAATGAAAGCACCCGTGTGACTGCCAAATGTAAAGTTGAGGGTTGCCCATGGCGGGTGCATGCTTCCAGACTCTCAACCATGCAGAAGTTCAAGATTAAGAAGATAAATAACGTGCATACTTGTGGAGGTGGGGTCGGCAAAGATGGGCATCCTCATGCGACGAGGCGCTGGGTCGCGAGCATTATAAAAGACAAGGTACGGGACATGCCACAGTATAAGCCGAGAGACATTGCGAATGACATATTTCGAGAGTATGGAGTTAGCCTCAAGTATCATCAGGCGCGGCGCGGGAAGGCAATGGCCCAGGAGCAGCTTCAAGGCTCTCGGGCGGAGGCGTATAATCAGTTGCCTTGGTTGTGCGAGAGGATAAGGGACACAAATCCAGGTAGTCTTGTAACTTTGACAACGACGGATGAATCGAGGTTTCACCGCTTTTTCGTCTCATTCCATGCTTCGCAGCATGGGTTCGAGAATGGTTGCCGCCCTCTCATTCTTCTTGACGGGACTTCTCTAAGAGATAAATGCCAAGGGACATTATTAGCTGCAGTGTCGGTCGATGGGGACGATGGTATTTTTCCAATCGCCTTTGCTGTAGTGGATACTGAGTCTTATGATAATTGGCATTGGTTTTTGTCTGAATTGAAATTGGCAGTGTCAGTGAATCAGACCATAACGATTGTGTCCGATAGACATAATGGTTTGGAGGAGGCCGTACCGCAGATTTTCAAGGACAGCTATCATGCCTACTCTCTACATCACCTAACTGAGGACTTCAAGAGAGTGTTGAAGGGCCCATCACAGATGGTGAAGGATGCACTGGTCGATGAGTTTAAGCAGGCTGCTTATTCGTTTGGCATCACCAGTTTCAATTCTTGCATTGACAGCATCCGGAATGTTTCGCATGATGTCGCCGCGTGGGTCTTGGAAAGCAAGCCCGAACATTGGTCGAATGCATTCTTTAGGGGCTCACGGTACGACCATGTATCATCGAACATTGCGGAGTTGTTCTACGGTTGGATATCAGAGGAGCAGGGGCTATCAATAATACAGATGATCGACATGATACGGTGTAAGATGATGGAAATGATTTACACGAGTCGAGAGGCTTCAAGTGCATGGTCTACAGTTCTCACACCTTCAATGGAGCAAAGACTACAGTTAGAGATGTACAACTCGCGCCCGCTCAGTGTGTTGTTCTCATCAGGGAGCGTGTTTGAAGTCCGCGATGATTCGGTCAACATCGTGGACATTGAGACGTGGGATTGCACATGCCAGAGATGGAAGATGTCTGGGTTGCCATGCATTCATGCTGCTGCAGTTTTCGATCGAACAGGTAGGAATATGTATGATTACTGCTCAAGATACTTCACGGTCGATTGTTACCGGTTAGCATACTCAGAATCCATCCACCCAATACCAGATATTGGAAAGCCTGTAGGTGAAGATTCCAACACCCAGATGATTGTACGCCCACCCCGCATCCATCGGCCACGCCAGCCGTCCCACTGGCCAAAAAAGAAACGAAAAGAACCACTTGATCGGAATAAGAAGCTAAGGCTATTCCATTGCAGTAGATGCGGTGCAGTTGGACACAATAAGGCTACATGCAGAGAGCCAGAATAGAGAAATCATTAGTGTTGACTTCAATTGTATTTAGAAACTATTGAGTTGGTTGTAAATACTAATTCCTTGTATTTATAGATGATTTTTGTAAATTTTTGCAAGTTTTTGAAATGTAAGTGCATGCATGACGGCCAATGTACCCGTGTTTGTTCCTTGGTCCGAACTGTTGAAATCATGGACTCCCCTGCAGATGTCATAGTATCAAAATCAGATTGATGGAATGATTCTAATATCAAATTAGAGAACATTCGTTTGCTGAATTTGGACCAGTGACTATTTTGATTTTGAAAGTTGGGATTGAAACCCTAAAGTCTCGATGGTTTCAATTTAAATGTTTTAAAATATGAAGGTTGTGGCCATACATTTTTTTATTTTTTATTTTGCCATTTAGGGCATGGTCGATATATGATGGGATCCACCAAAACAACATTATGGATTACTCTTACAATTGAGTTGTTCTAATATTTAAAAATGACATCAACTATTCATAGTAAAAGCTCTTATTTAAACATTTTACTAAACACACTTATTTCATATAAGAGCTTTTATAAAAAAAAAAAAAAAAAAAAACTTAATTTTATCAAACAAGCTTATTTAAAACTAGCGCTAGAATAAATAAATAAATAAATAATCTTATTAAAGTAGACTCTCATTTGAAAAGCTTTTATATGATTATATTAGAGATGCCAAATGAGCTCTAAAAGACTTATAAACTTGGGAATCTAAAAGAACAATGGAAGGAATTTCCAACATAAGAATTAAAATGAACCATGGAAGAGATTTTCAGCATAGGTGGGGGTAGTTAATTTGGCAGCCTAAATATAAGCATTTAGGCTTGTCCACTGAAATGCTCATATATTTGCTTGCTTAATTTGCACCCCTAATGGTTATAAATTTACTTTCGTTATGTTATTTTAAATTTATGATTTAAGTAGCCCCTACCTTTTCTCACCTCTTATAACCTAGGCTACCATTTTTATGTAGCTCACGCATCTTCTGCATGTAGCTTGCATTCACACTTTGTGTGTGGCCCACATTTTTCTTTTTTATACCATTTCTTAATTTGCTTTCTCTTACCTACTCTTCCTTCTCTCTTTGAATTCGTTGCACCCTGTCGTGACTCTATGTATATCCGGACTATAGTGTACCACACAACCTTGCATAGGTACCAAATGGTGCTAGAAAAGATATGTGTTTTATCCATGTCATTCATTAAAATTTTTCAGCTCATTCTAGTACACGAGTGAAAAAAAACGTGATAAATCTAAATATCAGGTGGACCTCCTCACAAAAACAGTGGTGATGGAACGCTCACCATTAAAACCTTCCTAGGGTCCATTGTAATGTTTGTTTGCCATCCAGCTTAATGATTATGGCACACTGACCTAGATGAAGGTTAATTACAAATATGAGCTTGATCTGAAACTTTTGTAGCCCTTAGTAACTTTCTAATGGTGGGTATTGGATTACTACTGTTTCCTATGGTGTGATCCACCTGAGATTTGGATCTATCTCATTTTCTACTCATGAACTAAAATGAGCTGGAAAAATGGATCAACGGCATGGATAAAACATATACATCACTATGGGTGCACTGAACTTTCCCAGCAGCATACGGTGCGGACGTCATTGCGCAATTCGAGTCGTTTGTAACGGAAACGGATTGGCTACTCCCCCTGCCACCAGCCCATGGCTGATGGTCGGTTCTCTGTGGGCCCTACCATGATGTATATGTTTCATCCATGCCATCCATCTATTTTAGTAGATCATTTTATGGTTTGATACCAAAAATGAGTTATATCCCAATCTCAAGTCGGCCACATTACAGGAAACAGTGTTGAATGAATATTGACCATTAAAAACTTTTTGGAGGCCATAATAGTGTTGGATCAAGCTGATCTTTGTTTTTACCTTCATCTGGGTCTGCATGACCTAATCAACAGACTGGATGTCAAATAAACAGTACAGTGGGACTTAGGAGTATTTTAATGGTGGATATCCAATCACTATTGTTTTCCGGTGGTGTGGTCAACCCGAGATTTATATTCTTCTCATTTTTCTGATTAAGCCCTAAAATGATCTGTAAAAATGGATGAACCGAATAGATGAAACACATACATCATGGTGGGGCCCACGGAGCACAGACCACCTGCCCAGCCAGGGGAGTAGCCAATCCGTTCTCGTTTGTAAACGGCTTTTGTTTCTGTTGGGAAAGTAGCGCACATGTGCCACGCGTGCCATTTATTCAGGCAACTACTAACTAACCTCAGAATCGAACACACGTGTGGACATCTCGCATGTGTGAGAGATCACGACCGTGCGCCAGATGAAAGACTCTGCGGGTATGCACATTCATCAAGTCTGGTGCACTCATCGACTGGGCCACATGAGCGTGTTGGATACAAACCATTAGACCATTTTTTCCTCTACCGGTCCATTATCTCCAATCAAATATGACTCATCTCAGCTTAAGTTATTCGTCTTTAAGGTCGGCCCACCTGAATAACGCTTCTGATCTCACGCACGTGCCTCAAGCTATCACGTGTGTCGCGATTCATTTTCTCTCTTTACGAAAGAGCCCCTGGATTGGTATCTTTGTTCCAAGACGTCCTTGTATGTTTGTCCAAAGGAGGGCCCCCTTCATTTTGCCGAAAACCCCCCGGGGTTTCTCTCTCTTCGGAAAGCTCACTTCCAAGGTTTTTTTCTTTAAACCTTTCAATCTTCCGTTTTTTTTTTTTTTTTTTTTTTTTTTTAAATATTTCTGGTGTAATTGGGAAGATGTTGTTTGGCTTTATTATCATTATTATTATTTTGCAGTTTGTTAGATTAATGGATGAAATGGTCTAGATTTTAGGGCATAGGTTTTTTTTTCCCCCGAAAGTTTAGGAATTTAGGTCGTTTTCTGGGTTGTTTTTCGATTTTTTAGGGTTTCTTTCTTTTCCAGGATTAGGGTTGTTTTTAATAATTTTCAGGATTAGGGTTGTGTTTCGATGTTTTAAGGGGTTTCTCGAAATTTTAGGGTTTTTTTTTTTCTCGAAATATATTCTGGAATCATGGAGTGTTTATGAGATTTTAGGATTTCGAGAACTTAGGGGTCATTTGGATGCCTGTAAACACCTTACACCTGAAAAGACTTTCAGGTGTAAAGTGTGTACAGTCTATCCTGTCAGCTGTAAGCAGGGGGAAGGGAGAGGACGGAGCTATTAGCTGTGAGCTACAAGCAATCTGAGAGAAAAGAATTTGAAAAAAGAAAAAGAAAAAGAAAAAAAAGGACTGTTGTGCTTATAATTGAATTACCCATAATATGAAACACAGAAAAATTCCAACATTCTAAAAGCCCGCAGTAATTTGTAAAGTTTTTACAGAATATAAAAGGTTTACAGGTAATTACAGGCATCCAAATAGCCCCTTGTAATGTCTGTACCTGTAGACCCTTTACAACGAAGGATTTTACAGAGGGTTGTTTGGATGCCTGTAAGTTTTGTAAGTGGGAACTGACTTTCAAGTGTTGTTTGGGGGAGGAAATTCACCTTTAAGTCATGGGCAAAGCTGCCAAGAAACTTCATGGGGCTGGGGGTGAGGAGTCACTTTCCTGTAAGTGACTTATTGCTGAAAGTCACTTTGAGGCGAAAGTAGTATTTTAAATAGGAATAGCGTGTAGCATAGCGTTCACCCCTCTGAAGTGTGAGGCGTAAGTCACATAGCGTGTGGTGTAAGCTGCAATCTACTTCTATATTTTTAATCAAGCCCGCACTTGGTGCAACTTAGATTGATTAATAATGGAATTCAACAAAATTTCATGATATTTAGTGCAACCAAATGCAGCCTAAAGTAATAGGAAAAGGCAAAGATCAAGTAGAAAGGTAAACAAGGAGCAATGAAACTGATTTACCTATATTATTTTACTGAAAGCATTGAAAAGATTAGGTAATATGTAGTGTATGTAAATTTTCATGTAGTGTTAACTACACATGACTTGAGTTATTTTTTTGAGCTACGTATTGTTAAGGCTAAGCTACGCTACATAGCATAATTATTCAAAACGCTGGGTGAAAGTCACAACTTAGAAACTTATGGGCATGCAAACGACTCCTCAGGGTTTTCTTGCTAGCTTCAGTTAGGACCAAGGTTTCGGTTTTTGGAAGCTCTAAGGTTTTGTTTTTAATTAATTTATTTTTTTTAATTTAAATTTAAAAAATAAAAAATAAAAAAATTGAAGGGTTTTGTTGGTTTAGGGTTTAGGAGTCTTATGGAAGTTTTGGATTACTTTTCCTGATCGAAGGTTGGGGTGCTTGGATAGGGGTGACATGACAATGTGGAAATGGAAAACTCCTGTGGAATTTTGACAACTTGGAAAGGAATAGAGGCGAAATTGGGAAATTGATTTATGTTGCCACAACTTATTTAGCATGCCAATTTGACACAGAAAATAGTTCTCTATTCGAGTGCCCTTTGCTGCATTGCATTGTAAAAATGGGGAAAACAGAAGTTTCAACGGAGGCTCGAGGTTACTTTGGAGAGGATTGCTCTCTGTATGGCGGAGGATTATCTCTTTATTACTTTGGTGATTCTAGGGTATTCTCCCTATTTTAAATTCCAAGCTTTTGGAAAATATAGGGTTTTATGAATTAAAGGTTTTCTTTGGTTGCTAGTGCTTCTTTTTGTTAGAAAATAATTTAGGGCTAATTTTGAGATTAGGGTTATTCATCACACCTCTTTCTCTAATTTATATTAATAGACTAATATGAGAAAAAACATATGGTAGTCCGTAAGACCACTAAAGTACAATATTCTCATTTCAACACTCCCCTTTAAGTTGGAGCATAACTATCTATCATGCCCAACTTGGAACATAGTGAAGAAAAGTGTACGTATGGTTAAACCTTAGTAAAAATATCTACAACCTATTATTTGGACTGAACGTAGGCTATGGTAATCTCCTTAAAAGCGATTTTTTTAAATATATATATATATATATATATATATATATATATATATATATATATATATATATATATATGATGAAATGGCAGTCAACTTTGATATGCTTAGTCCTCTCATGGAAGACTAGATTATTTGCGATGTGGGCCGCTGCTTGATTATCACAATAAAGCATCGTAGGATCTCTTGAAAATAGCTAGAGTTCTTGTAATGAAGACTTGAGCCATAACAACTCACAAACTGCACGACTCATGGCTTTGTACTCGGCCTCTGCACTACAACGAGCCACGACATTCTGATTCTTTCTTTTTCAAGTGACCAAATTTCCCTCAACAAAAGTACAGTATCATGTAGTAGATTGCCTATCTGTAATAAAACTTGCTCAATCAGCATTTCCAAATGCCCCTATCTTAAGGTGACCGTTAGCTCGATATAAGATTCCCTAGCTAGGCGCCTCCTTCAAATATCTAAGAATCCTGAGAGCAGCCTCCTAATGTGGAACTCTTGGTTGGTGCATGTATCTACTCACAATGTTGACAACGAATGCAATATCTGGTTGAGTGACTGTAAAATATATCAACTTGCCAACCATTCTTCTATATCTACTTGTGTGATCAAACAACTCTCCTTGATCATCCAATAACTTCTCACTAGTCTTCATGGGGTTATCAGCCGGTCTACATCTAAGCATGCCATTCTCCTTCAACAAATCAATAACATCCTTCCTCTGAGAAAGGTTAATGCTTAACCTTGATCCAGCGACCTCAATGCCCAAAAAATAGCAAAGTAACCCCAAATTCTTGGTATGAAAATGCTATTGGAGATGCTTTTTTAGCTCTAAAATGCCAGATGTGTCACTCCCTGTAATGACAATATCATTTACATATACAACCAATGCTATCATACCCTTATCACTGTGTTTCATAAAGACCGAGTAATCAACCTTAGAAGCCATAAGTGAGCAACACCTTACTAAACTTGTCAAACCACACCCTTGGAGACTGTTTTAGGCCGTAAATGCCTATTTGAAGTCTACACACTTTCCTAGTCTCCCCTTGAGCAACGAATCCTGGAGGTTGCTCCATGTAGACTCCCTCAGCCAAGTCCCCATGAAGAAGTGCATTCTTGACATCCAGTTGATGAAGAGGTCAATCCTTATTAGTTGCAACCAAGGTGTCCCGTATCGGTATCGGTTGGCGTAACGGTGACCTCCAAAACCGATACGGATACGGGGGCGTAACGGCGATCTGAGGCGTTGAAGCATCGTAACGGCAATAAAAAATTTTTTTTGCCAAAAAATATGAAAAAATATGGATTAAATCGAATATTCTAAGCATTCCAAATATGCATTCATTTATAAATTGGAACATGGTTATGGTGGTGTAACGGTCCACTCTTTGGTGAGAAGTTGTATCAGATTTTGTCGATGAATTTATGAACCAGATAACCTAAATTTGACTACAAAATTCATATTTTTAATTTTCTAAGCCTACTATCAATGATAGATACATTAGAATGAATGTAATATGAAAATATCTTACATTAGGTGTTTGCAATTATTTTTGAGGAATTTCTCGAACATACCTGTGGTCCTGTGCACGTGACTGTGATTCTTGTCTATAACTCTGTCATCCTCAAGTCAAGAATATTAAAAAAATAAATTAGTAGTGTCGATATACTCCGCAACTTGATTAAGGATTACTTGATTGGTTGTCATCGGGAGTTATTTTAAATACAAGTTCGACAGTTGTCAAGTGTGTGCATGACCGCATGACTTCTTCTTGATAATATCTTGTGGAGTCATCGCTACAAATACTTACCTAGTTACCTTAATACAAATATATACTCACAATCACAAGTCACCACCAAAATGAAAATCTGCTTTTTGTGGTTGCTCGACCTCCACATCATCATCACATCGTCACCATCAGTGAGGTCGTCAATAGGTGTAGGTCCGCATATCCATAATATCCAAGTGCGAAGGAAATACTAGATCAACGAAACTAGAAGATGATCGATCGACTAGCAACGACTCGACCCGAGTAAGGATATCCACCAAGTGCCCGTCGAATAGCCATACTTGGTGCCCATACTCAGCCGTTGAGAATCTTGAGATCGAGAGTGCGTCCGTGCGATGAGTAACTTGGATTTGGATCTCACGGATATCTATAATCATATGAATATTGATCGGGAGGGCTACTCCAACATGAATGTGATGGAACAGTGCTCGAAGATAACCATCATAATCATAATCCAATTGACCATAAGAATATCCATCATAATAACCAAGACCATGAGCCTGCTGATGTTCCGACCTCTCGGACCCCGTGCACCACTAGATGTACCCTCATCCGGCTGGCTGTATCGTGACTCGGTACACTCGTAAGTCCGACCTCGTGTACCACGTCGTCGATGTTCATCGCCATCGCGATCTGTAGACAGCTTGTATGGGGGGTAAGCAACACGAAGTGCGGCACTGAGGGGGGTCGTCATCATCCGACACGGTCACGCTACCACTGCTCGTACTATTTTGTTGATCTTGAGCCGTATCCGTACGTGGCATAAACGCTGCCCCTCTTACTGGGTCCAACACATCTACACGACTCTCTTGTTGCGCTTTGCGTATTTCTGGGTCATCAATTTCCAATTCTTCACTATCCTCTTCAATTTGCTTTTCCCTTGTTTCCAACCAAGGTAGAAGTGGGTCATCCTCATCATAAATATTGTCCAAGTTTATTGGACAGTAGTCTCCGTCATCGGCAGCTGTAATGCTCCTATGATGTCGTCGCATTCTTAGTTTTATATTGTAGTGCATGAAGACAAGTCTATCTAATGTTCTAGTCTGCAATCTATTCCTATTCTTTGAATGAATGAGCGCAAAACAACTCCAATTCCTTTCGTGACTAGAGGAAGATGTTGTTTGGCTCAAAACTTTTATGCAATTTTTTGGAGAGCCTTCGTACTCTCTCGAAATTAATCCACCATTCGCCGGTTGCAACTTAGACAACGCATCTTTGTTGTGGCAAGAACATCTCCAAAGCTACCAAGGCGATTTCCAAATGTATCTAATTCATTCAACGCCTTTATTTGTAAATCTAAGTCGGGCTCTAATCTCTTTATCACATTTTTAAACGAACTTCATCATCCTCAACAAATGATTGGGCATATCTATACCTAGGATTTAGGTAGTAATCTGCATGAAGATCGTGATGGAGTTGTTTTTTGTCCATCTCCTGTCGATCATCTTCCAATAGGTCTCCCTGCCTTCTACAATCACGTTGAATTCAAGCTTTGCCTTATCCATGGCATCATATAGGAAGCCCATGGTAGGTGCTTCATCGGTTTCAACAAGACGGAGTACCCTCATTAGTGGCTCCATCACCTTTAGGATCGCTTTAACCTTCTTCCAATATTTGTTGTCCGTATGGTATTCACAACGTCGACCGGTGTGCTCGATGTCTTCTTCCCATGTTTTGTGTTGAGCCATTCTCTCGGGAAGCAAACATCTCACTCAACTCTCCCCTATCTTTGGAATAAAATCTCTAATGCTATAAAGTTTGTTGCTTGAATCTAGTCGCATGCAATCCTCAACAACTCTCGTCCTTTCGTGAACTTTCTCATTATTGCGACTACTTGATTATGGTTGTAAATAAACGTCGTCACTTCCTTTGCCCTCTTCGACCATTTCCTTAACATTCTTCTTCTTCCCAATATCTTCCAATATAAGATCGATACAATGAAAGGGCGACATGGTGACCAAAAAGATGTTTTCTCTCATCCATCAACATATGTCTAGCTTATATGATGCTTCATTATCCGTCACAATCTGCACTACATTCTCCTCTCCAATCTCATCCACAACTTTATCCATTAGACCCATAATATATTGACAAGGCATCAATTGACTTGTGGTATATAGTTCTAAGTTACACCATGAAGTTGATCATGCTACGTCCTGGTTGGGCAGTCCAACCATCACACATGATCGTGCATCCCTCCGCTTGCCATACAGGTTTAAAGGTAGCCACGTATGCTTTCACATCCACATACTACTGTCCATTTCCCCTAATCTCCTTAGCCGTGAGCTTTTATTCCTTCACACCCTTGCTTGCATCGATTACCACCGCCAATATGGAGAATTGGCCGCGTTAGGAGGTATGTTGGCATGTATAAATAACAACTTTTGCTCTACCTAATTTCTCAACGGAAGTTCTACTCCACATTTGTTTTATTTTTTTTGTTTAGTTGATTCTTTCCTAAATAGGATTGGATCAATAGAGGGTCTCCTAGGCTCATTTACTTCTTCATCCAAACGTATAGGGGCATCACGTGAAGATGTCATCGTCGGCTCCCAAACATACGTCGTAACCCACCAAACCTACCCCCCACCCTCGGTCCCACTGCGAAGCGACTTTGCACTTCCATTGCACTCTCTGTCCCACTCCCACTCCCCCATCACACTCAGTATCACGACCGACCCATGCGTGCCAAACATGCGGCGACGTTCTTCCTCTTCACGAGCTAGACGCACGCTCTCTCTCCTAGCTATAGTTAATTCCCGATCCGAATCTTCGTCGAATCAATAATATCTTCATCACGAACGCCCATATATTCGGGACCAAACACTTCTTTTCAGTGCATCCAAAATATCATCTTTCTTCTTTTGCAAGCAAAGACGTTTACCCTTCGACTCATCCAAACTAGCTTGCATTAAAAGCATTATTTCTTTCGGTGACTCGACACATGGCGCAACTTGGCCCTTTTTCGATGTGCTAAATGTTGTTTGAGACGGGTAATTCCATAGTCACTAGTCTATCACAATACTTGCACTTCATTTGATGCCTAGTACCACCAACCCTCTCACAATGTTGCCATCCAATATCCTCACTTACTTGTTGTTGGCCAGACCCAGACATTTCTTTAGGTTTAGGATATGAGTATAAGTGTATGACCTATGTTAATAAAGATAATTTTATGTTCTAACTAAACCCTAAGAAGCTCCAAAACCATTCAATATAGCAAATAAAAATATAAAGTCACTAATTTGAAAATACAAAATTTTTTTATAAAATGACACCACAAATCTGTAAAATGCACATTAGCATGTTTTACACTTCTACTATGATTAACACATCATATGACATGATTAAAACAGCAAAACAACCCTTAAAAATTGATTTTTCAAATTTTAAAAAAAATGGTCAAAATTCATGCGTAAATAGAAAAAAAATATAAAAAAATATAAAATGGCACTCCAAATCTGTAAAATGTACATTAACATATTCTACTATGATTAACACATCATATGGCATCATTAAAACAGCAAAAGAATCATTAAAAAATGATTTTTCGAATTTTCAAAAAATGGCTAAAATTCATGCGTAAATAGAAAAAAAAATATAAAAAATATAAAATGGCACTCCAAATCTGTAAAATGTACATTAACATATTCTACTATGATTAACACATCATATGGCATCATTAAAACAGCAAAAGAATCATTAAAAAATGATTTTGAATTTTCAAAAAAGCGGCCAAAATTCATGCGTAAATAGAAAAAAATATAAAAATATATAAAATGGCACTCCAAATCTGTAAAATGTACATTAACATATTCTACTATGATTAACACATCATATGGCATCATTAAAACAGCAAAAGAATCATTAAAAAATGATTTTTCGAATTTTCAAAAAAATGGCCAAAATTCATGCGTAAATAGAAAAAAAATATTAAAAAATATAAAATGGCACTCCAAATCTGTAAAATGTACATTAACATGTTCTACTATGATTAACACATCATATGGCATCATTAAAACAACAAAAGAATCATTAAAAAATGATTTTTGAATTTTCAAAAAACGCCAAAATAAATGCGTAAAAAAAAAAAAATATAAAATGGCACCCCAAATCTGTAAAATGCACATTAATATGTTCTACTATGATTAACACATCATATGACATGATTAAAAAGCAAAAACAACCCTTAAAAATTGATTTTTGGAATTTTAAAAAAGGGTCAAAATTCATGCGTAAATAGAAAAAAATATAAAAAATATTAAATGACACCCCAAATCTGTAAAATGCACATTATCATGTTCTACTATGATTAACACATCATATGGCATGATTAAAACAAGTAAAACATATTTAAAAAAATAAATACCTATTTTTGATAATTTCAAAATGGCCCACCGAGCTTTGATTCAACCATATCCGTGATATAACGTGTTTTTGTCCCAAATAACCACCTCAAGTTGGTCGAAATTACTATTGGAAGGTATGAAAAATAGTTTAGAAGCAAGAACTTTGAAAAAAAAAGAAAAAGTCATTAAAAAGACAAAAATAGAATATCGGATGCATTACGGCCGGACCACTGGTGACCGTTATCTATGCCGACCGAACGGGCCGTCTGGGCCGATCAGACGGCCGGTACGGTGCAAAAAACGTAACGGCCGATAACGACCCGATCGCGTATCAATATCGTTATGCGTTACGTATCGGCCGATACGGCCGATACGTAACCGATACCGGACACCTTGGTTGCAACAGATAACAACACTCAAATAGAATTTAGATTTAGCTATAGGAGAAAACATCTCCTCATAATCAAGACCTTGGGTCTGTGTATGGCCCTTAGCAACCAAATGAGCTTTTATTCGCTCAATGGAATCATTTAGATGATATTTGATGGTGTAAACCCATCAACACCTCACTAGGATGGGACGTGAATTGCTTGTGGCACCTCGTCTCTGGCAAGTTCCTATGCTTAGAAGCTAGGTGGGGCCCACTGTGATGTTTATGAGAAATCCATCCTATCCAGCCGTTTTGCCAGCTCATGTTAGAACATGAGCCCAAAAATGAGGAAGATTCAAAGCTCAAGTGGACCGCGTGACAGGAAACATCGAGGATTGAATGTCCATGCTTGAAACATTCATGGCCACATAAGTTTTGAATCGGGCTAATACTATTGTGTTTTCAGTTCATCCCAGTAGGAATGACCCTATGAACGGTTTGAATGACATATAAACATCATACGGTGGATGTTAGGGATATTTCAACAGTAGGCATTTTCCTACCTACTTTTTTCTTGTAATGTGGCCTACTTGAGTTTAGGATCTGCTTTATTTTGAGCTCATGTCGGGAAAAATGGACAAACGAGGTGAATTTCTCACAAACATTATGGTAGGCCTCACTCGGCTTTTTAGTATAGGACATGAGTGGCACAAGTAATCAGGATTAGATTATCAAGCCATAGATGGGATGGTTAATGTTGCCTAACAAAAGTGATTCTTTAGAATCATAAGCAGTTCATGTTGGCCCTAACAAAAAGATGTAAATAATCCTCACCATCAATATTAAAACCCATTGATCAAATGGTTAATATTTGTTAGATCAGTGTAATGTTTTCACGGTAGCCCATGAAATATGGGTTGGACCTAGAGAACCCTCTGGATCAATGGCTTGAATTGTCTACGTGTCCCAATTGCAACTAGAAGCATTATAACTTAGTGCTCCAAGAGCACTGGAGTATTTCACAGATTCCTAATCAAGAATCCTAATTAGGTTTACAGACTTAGAGTCAACCATGGTCACATGCCAAAATGGGTTTTGACATGAGTCTGACTGGTTAGAACAGAAGATGTACCTGCAAAGACAGGGAGGTGATTTGCCTGTCAGGAGGAAGCTATGTGGGGCCCAGTTTAGGAAGCTCACAATAGTGAAGGAGCTGGAAGTGGATTGCGTAGTGAGTTACTCACTTTGCTTAGTATACTTAGTAAACTCTGTGAGATCTACCATGATTTATGTATTTATCCGCTCCGTCCATCCATTTTCCCAGATAATTTTAGGGCTTGAGCCCAAAAATGAAGCATATACACTGTTCAAATGGACCACACCACAAGAAACTGTTGAATTGAATGGCTAGCGTTGAAAATTTCCTGGGGGCCACAAAAGTTTTGGATCAAGCTTATATTTGTGTGTTCCGTTCATCCATGTCTGTATGATCTTATGAACAGGTTGGATGAAAAATAAACATCACTGTGGATCCTAGGTTTCAATGGTGGAAATCATTATCCCCACTGTTTCCTGTGGTCTGATCCACTTGATCTTTGGATATGCTTTAATTTTGGACTCAACCCCTTAAATTAGATGGAAAAATGGATGGACGGCGTGGATAGACTACTTACATTCAAGGTGGGCCCAATTGAGTTTACTCAGTAAGATAACAGCGCACTGAGTAACTCTGTAGGCAATCTGATTTCGAAGGAGCCCAAAAATGAGATTGACCAAAACTCAGGTGGATCATGCCCAACCGCAGGAAAACAGTGGGGGATTGAATGCAAATTGTCGAAACATTCCAAGATAGTTTTGGATTTGGCTAATATTTGTGTTTTCAGTTAATCCTAGCTGGAATTACATTATGAATGATTTGGATGAAATATAAACATCTTGATGGCCTCGGCAAAAGAAACAATGATCATTGGACTTCTACTTTTGAAAATTGTAAATACCTTCCCTCCATTTTGGATTATTGCAAGTGCCTCCACTATTTTAGAATGAAGGGAAGGTGTTTAAAATTTCATAAAATAGTTGTTAATGCATCTGTTGTCCAAATTGGAGGCCCCACATGCTATCAATGCAAGTGCCTTCACTATTTTAGAGAAGTGGAGGAACATGCATTAATAGCATGTGGGGCCTCCATTTTGGACAACAGATGCATTAGTAACTATTTTATGAAATTTTAAACACCTTTCCTTTATTATTTTATGAAAATTGTAAACACCGCTCTTCCATTTTGAATATCAGATGGCAAAGATATCCTCGTTAGATGTATTCGTTTTGCATCCATGAGGGCCCCGCCTTTATGCATAAGTAGCATCCATGTGGGGCCCACCTTTATGTATAAGTAGCATCCAGCTGTCCAACGAGGATGTTTTATTGGGAGCCTTTACACAAAAACCTTAGGATCTAGCCTCTAAAAAACACCCGAATTATGGTATAATAAAGCAATGAAATAAATCAGAGCACAAACCACACGACAAAGAATTTTTACGTGGAAAACCCTCAAAGAGGTAAAAACCATGGGACCTAGTCTAGAGCAACAATCCACTATGAAGTAGAATGTTACAACCGATCACAAGCACACCTCTGTAGGATCAAACCTTCTTCACTCACGCAGGAGTGGATAAACAATAAGAGAATAAAGAAAATGGAGAGATCTCACTGATCACGAGGACGTAGAAGCGCTGAGACGTCGACTGCGAAGTAGATCACCTCTACGAGCAGAATTCTCCCTTCCGTAAGCTTCTTCTCTCTCTCTCTCTCTCTCTCAAATCAAAAACCCTTAGCACAATAGCTTTAGAAAGCCTTCTCAATGCCCTAGAAAATCTCTAGGGACCCCTATTTATAGTTTAGGCAACTTCCTTCTGCACCTCTTGCGAAACCGCATTAAATTTACGCAATCCGCAGCAAATCTGGACCAGAATCTGCGTAACCTCGACTAGTCGAGCAGACCCTCGACCGGTCGAGCAGCGTGGAAGAATTAACACAATTGGTCGCTGGACTTTGAGTTGAGCCACACCCTCGACCGGTCGAGCCCCACCCTCGACCGGTCGAGCCATGAGGAGGAAATCCCATCATGTTCCACCATAAAAATTGGACGCTAAAAAAATCAGGCTAAATAGAGGGCAGGTGTTCACAATTATCTTCCCTACATACAATGTGAGTAGTATTTAGCTAATTTCACACTTATAACAAGTCATAAAAAGAGATGTAAGTTATAAATTTTTTTTCTTTATTTTTTAACTTTAAAATGAAGTAAATTTGTAATATAAATAATTATAACACCAAAAAAATAGAGATAAAACATCTATCTCATGCCATTTTAACTTACTTCTCTTTCTCAACATGAGCTTTGCACGTGCCATGCACTCTAATTTAAAAAAGAAATGATCTCTGCTAAAGCCACATGTGTGCAAAAAAACTCATACACACCACACATGTGCCAACATGGCACAATAGGTCTGAGATAGAATCCATCCATCATAATGATACCAGTGTATTGATGTAATAGCATAGGAATCACGTTTATCCAATTGTCCATATGTTTTGGCTCTCAGTTTAATTTGAAGGTCTCAAAGTCCATGGGTTGGACCACAAGGTATGGTCAGCTGAGTAGGTAATTTTCACTATGCTCTGTGCATGTGAAACCGAATCCTTCCAATAGGTTGGATCCGCAGTGAAAAATGCTGATTAAAAAAAATAATCTCTATAGTACTTATCAGGTGGGCCACTCAATAAAAATAATTTGTAGCTATTGATAAATAGCAAAATACAAGTATGGTCCACTTGAATGAGTGGATTTTTTTATATATATTTTATTTTATTATTATTTTTTTGTAGAGGGTTATTGATGTAAAGTGGGGTTGCGGATTATTTCATGGCCAAGATGGATCAGAAAAGGCCCGATCGGAGATGAAGGTGATCTAGACCATCAAAACCTAAAATGGACATATCTCGCAAATCGGAATGAGTTATCTGACGTGTTATATATGATTTTGGGGTAAGACGAGCTACTTTAGCCATGCAATCCGCTACGCCGGGTTGTGCATGCCGAATTTGTGAAATACCATTAAATCGACGGTCGGATTCTTGTTTTAATTTCACTTTTACTATTATACTAAGTTTTAATTCGAGTATAACCCTTCATCCGTTGGGCTTTAGGAGTTGTGCCTATCATGAAAAGTGCTTGAATATTTAGGAGAACATCATGGTTCGGCCAAATAGGACACTATTTTTGGCCGAAAAAACATGTGCACTAGCAGGAATCACAACTACGTAAGTTTACTATTTATAGTAACTTAGTAAGTCACGATTGGTAAGAGTTTTAGTTATAGTTTGATTCCGAAACTTCTTCTTAGGGTTTATGTTATTATTTAAGAGGTTGTAAGCTCCTTTTTCATCATCAATCAAATTATTACAAATTTTATTATAATTATTTTCTATTTTCTATCTCTCCTCATGGATTCAAGGTATCTCTGTAAGAAGTAGATTCGGAACAGTTATCCCTCCGAGGAAGATGATGCTCGACCTCTACTTGTCCTCTCATGCGTCAGTCATCCTCATGATGGGGTTGACCTATTAGATGGACTAGCTTGCACTAACACAAGAAAGGTTCCAAGTTATTCCTTAGGGAGATTGTGCTTGTGTTCCAATCGGTTGTGCTTGGGGCCATTTCCATTCTATTTTGCAATTTACTCTTACCATTTTAGGGTCAGGTCGGTTCAACCCAACCTCAAAAGGGGTTGGCCTGAGGCCAAAGCCAATCCTATATCCAACCCAATGGATTGCCTGGTGACTTGGCTCTTTGTGGCCCACCCAATTTATGTGTTTTATCCATTCCGTCGATCTATTTTTTCAAATCATTTTAGAGCATAAAATTAGATAGATTCAAAGCTTAAATGGACACCTACCATTGAAACGATTCCACTGCCCATGAGGATGATTATTTGCCATCCAACATGTTTACACGGTCATGCAAACTTAAATGAAGAGATCATGAATATCACTTGTGATGCCGTCCACTTGAGCTTTGGATCTGCCTCATATTTAAGCTTATGCTCTAAAATGATGGTCAAAATGAATAGACAGTGTGGATAAAACACATACATCATGGTAGGCCCCACAGATTCTCTCATTAATACGCTTCCTTATGAGGCAGTTCCAAGATGGTGTCCCTTGTGGAAGAAGGTGGATTAAGTGGGTCCCCAGCCTCACTGAGGCTTAGGCAGCCTCTACTGTGGAACCCACCTTGATGCATGCATTCTGCATCCACCCTATCCACCCGTTTTTCCGGTTCATTTTAGGGCATGATTCATAAATAAGAAGATCTGAGACATACTCTAGGAAACGGTGGTGATTGGACACTGCCATTAAAAACTTCTTAAGGTGCACCTTGATGTTTCCCTTGTGTTTATTTGCCATCCAAACCGTTGATAAGATCACATAAGTGTGGATGAAGTAAAAAAGAAGTGTCAGCTTGATCCAAAACTTTTGTGACTCATTAATGGTTAATCACTGTTATTTTCTATGTTATGGTCCATCCGATAATTGGATCTGCTTCATTTTTTTGGATAATGCCCTAAAATGATATGGAAAAACGGATGGACAGGGTGGATATAGAATATACACATCAAGGTGGGCCCCACGGTAGGGGCCGCACCGTCTCGGGTGAGGCCCGGATCTCACCTAATCCACTCCCTACGGATTGGCTACTCCCCTGCTATTAAGCCAGTGGCTGATGGTCGGTGCTCTTTGGGCCCCACCATGATGTATGTGTTTCATCCATGCCGTCCATATATTTTTTTCAGATAATTTTATGGTATGAGACAAAAAATGAGGTATATTCCAATTTCAAGTGGACCACATTACAAGAAACAGTGTTGAATGAGCGTAAACCATTACAAACTTTTTGGGGGCATAAAAGTTTTGGATCAAGCTGATATTTGTTTTTTCCCTTCATTTGGGCCTGTATGACCTAGTTAGCAGATTGGATGTCAAATAAATAGTACAATGGGCCTTAGGAGGATTTTAATGGTGGATATCCAATCACTATTGTTTTCCTGTGGTGTGGTCCACTTGAGATTTATATCCCTCTCATTTTTTAGATCAAGCCCTAAAATGATATGTAAAAATGTAAAAATGGATGAAACACATAGGAAGCGGATTGGCTGGTGTACCACACACCAACTATATAGCTACTATAGGTACGTGTCGTGTGAAGACTAGCACTGACACTCCTCGAGCTCCGGGTTGTACAAACGGTTCAAAGGAGATCAAAGTTTTATGGGCCCTACAGTGATGTATTTATTATATCTACACCGTTCATCTATTTTTAGAGATCATTTTAGAGCATTATCCAATAAACAAATCATATCCAAAGATCATCTGGACCATACCATAAATAGCAGCGAAGATAATGATTTTCACCGTTAAAAAATTTGTAGGGCCCACCATAATGTTTATTTTCCATCCAATCTGTTCATAAGGTCACAAAGATCTGAATGAAGAGGAAAAAAATTTTCATACCGATCCAAAACTTCTGTGACCACAAAAAGGGTTTCAATGGTAGACGTTCAATCCTCCACTGCTTTTTGCAGTGTGGTCCACTTGATAGTTAGATCTGTCTATTTTTCTTCTCAAGCCTAAATACGAGCTCACCAAATGGATGGACGGTTTGGATATAACACATACCTCGTGATCAGACCCACAGAACTTGCTGACGTCAATATAGCAGCTATATAGCTAGCCGGTGTGAGGTACACCAGCCAATCCACTTCCAAACACATACATCATGGAGGGGGCCACATATCACCGACCATCAGCCACCGGGAAATGGATTGGCAACTCCCCCTGCCACCAGCCCGGTGGCTGGTGGTAGGCGCTGTGTGAGCCTCACCATGGTGTATGTATTTCATCCATTCCGATTCATCCATTTTTACAGATCATTTTAGGGCTTGATATAAAAAATTAGAGGTATATAAATCTCAGGTGGACCACACTAGAGGAAAACAATATTGATTGGATATCCACCATTAAAATCCTACTAAGGCCCACTATACTTTTTATTTGACATCCAATATGTTGATTAGGTCATACAGACCCAGATGAATGGAAAAAACAAATATCAGGTTGATCCAAAACTTTTATGGCCCCAAAAAGTTTTTAATGGTCGACCTTCATTCAATACTGTTTCCTGTAATGTGGTCCACTTGAAATTGATATATACATCATTTTTTTGTCTCATACAATAAAATGATATAAAAAAGAATATGAACAGAATGGATGAAACAAATACATCATAGTAGGGCCCACAGAGAACTGACCACCAGGGGAGTAGCCAATCTGTTTCCCAGCCACCGGGCTGGTGGCAGGGGAGTAGCCAATCTGTTTCCCCTAGACGGAGACATTTGAGAAACACTAGCGACTCGCGCGAAGAGCGATAGTAAATATGAACCGCATGGGCCACATGAGTGTTTTCTATATGACCTGTTCTCAATTCTCTTTTAACCGTCCATTCGATGTGAACCACCTCAGCTTATAATTTATCAGCCAGCTCATTTTCAAGGTCAGCCCACCTAACTAGTGGTCAGAATCTCATATACGTGTGCAGCTACTTCTGTTTCCCTCTTCAACAGTCAGATCTCCCTTTACGAAAGAGGCCCTAAACCTAATGTCTTTGTTCTCAGACGTCCTTTTATGGAATGACCTTTTAGTCCTTGTTTTCCTGAGAAATGAAAAGAAAGACATAGACGTAAACCCCTCAACGTCCTCTCTCTTCTAACAGCTCTCTAACAAGGTACCGTTTTTTATGTTTTGTTTTTATCTCTCAATGTTATTTTCTTGCAATTGGGGGTTATTTTGTTTGGAATTTTTTTGCCCTTTGTTAGATTAATGTATGGAATGGCTTGGATTTTAGGGATAGGTTTTTTTCACCTGAATTATTAGGGATGTTTAGCAATTTATGTCGTTGTTCTTGGCTGTTTTTCGATTTTTAATTTTTAGTGGTTTATTTTCAAGGATTTAGGGTTTTTTAGAAATTTTCTAGAAATATGAGGGGGTTGTTGAAATTTTGGGGTTTTTCCTCGTCGTTAGGGTTTTAGCTTTTTCTGAAAAATTCAGGGTGTTTTCTGTTTTAGGTTAGGAGCTGTGGTTGGGTTTCTAAGAACTTTAGGGTTTAGGGCTTTTGAATTTCATTTCTTTTCTCTTTTTAAATTTAGGTTTTATGGTTCAGGAGTTTTCTGGAAGTTCTAGTTCTCTTTGCCTGATTGGGGTTTAGTTTTAGGGCCTGTTTGGGTCCACTTAAAAATGAGTTTTGCTAAGGGCAGTCGTGATCTCTAATACATTGTTACGATTGACTAAAATGAGATGAACTCATTTTCAAGTGGCACCCTAATAGACCCTAAAGGATTTTCTGGGAAATTTAGGCCCTGTTTGGCAGACACCTAAAATGAGTTCATCTCATTTTAATTAACAGTAAATTTGTATTATGATATTGATCTCCAATAGGTAATGAGTTCATGTTGACATTGATTATGTATCGGAGACTGAGATCTCTTTATGGCTGAAAAGACTGTCACAGTAAAGCAAAATGGTCGACACACACGCATGGCCCACCGTGATGTGTACATCACATTCAAATATGTCCATCAGGTGCATTCCTTGATGCTTTCCTATGGCCTAAAAACAGACTGATTGATCATTAGATGGACCACACATGATGACATCAACAATTAAAAACCTTCCAGATTACATCTGGGGCCTATTGTGATGAGTGTAGACATCCAATTCATCCAGTGCGTGCATACGTCAATGCTCTCCTAGAGCCCCATAAAATGAATCCTTTTTATGCGATTTGCAGATTTTGGTAAGATTTACCGCCCCAAGCTCTATGTGGTGTGACTAGCTATTTTATACATTGTAAATACTTTACAAGTTAGCCAAACACATAATCTATTTACCTGTTAACAGATTACCACTTAAAAGCCAAACGGAATAGCATGAAAAGTGTTTATTCCTGAAACTCTTTTTAGGTGTGAAGTGTTTACGACTTAAAACTTTACAGGCATACAGGCATCCAAACATATGCTCACAGTTGATAACCTACAGAGAAGAGTGCACGTTCTTCCCAACATATGCTGAGGAGTCGATTGACCATCTCTCCATTCATTGTTCTTTTGTCACGAGAGGTTGGGATTATTTTCTTTCGTGGTTTCACATTGATTGGGCCATGTTGAAGACTATGGAAGATCTACTATGGGCCTGGCATGGAGGCATAGTTGGCAAGCCTGGCAAAGCTATATGGTGGCTACTAATCATGGTTGTGTTATGGATTATTTGGGGATCAATTGTCTTCGTAATGAGAGTGAGGGGGTGAACCATGTCATTTTGAAAGTTAAATGCTCCATGTCGGATTGGGTGGTATGTGTAATGGCAGATTTGGTTGCCCTCCCCTTTCGAGAGTTTCTGTTTTTGTTTCTCGGGTCTGTATTCTTTCCTTGCTTATTGTGAGCTTCTTAATAATAGTGTTGTTATCTTTCACTCTCTCAAAAAAAAAAAAAAAATCCTATCACTTTCCTCTCCTGCACAAGTTGTATTATTAAAAAGAAGAAGAAGAAACATTGATTATCTCCTCTCCTACACAAGTTTTATTATTAAAATCCTATCACTTTCCTAACACTTACAACTTTATCCTTTAAAGTTGTATCTACCACTATCCCCACCCCATTTCCATCATAGTCCTTTCCTATATAAAGTATTGTATCCATCAATTTCTCTAGTTTTGGCTTCGTTTTGCTTGGTCTCCTAAATGTAGGCCTGGCTTTTGAACTGGTTGGGCCAAGCCTTTGGGTTGGCCCTATTCAAAATTTTAATTTTGATGGTCCCAAGAACTCTCCTTCATTTCATTGTATTTACTAAATCCATACTCTTATATGTTAATTATCCTATATGTGGCAAGATGAGTCCTATTGTCCTTTGCTAGCTTTATTACCCACGCACATCCAGAATGATGCAGGAACTCTTGTGTACTTCTCGTAGCAACCGGGCGTTGTTGCGGCATGTTGCTTCTAGGGGACACCCTAAGCAACCCTTGCCCATTTCTTGCTACACCTTGGTTTCATTGCAGCACATTGCTTACAAGGAATGCCCTAGCATGAATTTGGAATGTCATATTGTTCGGATTCATGATGAAAGTTATGGCATAAGTTTGACGCTGGCTGCCAACTTGACGCGACCCCCCTTTATCCAGGTTAAGTAATAGCGATGAGAGCACAAAACTCCCATAGGCCCAATGTAATTGACCATAACATAGGTCGATTACAATCAAGCTCTATCTAATAGCCTATCACATAGGTTGATTAAGATCAACGAGTTACATGAATTCTATTGCAAGTTACTAATTATAAAAAAATAAAAAATAAAAAATAAAAAAAAAATGTAGCCGTTAGGATGGAATCCATTTCCTTGGAATTTGCATGCCACCTTCGGCCAAGAATTAAAAAACGGCAAAAAGTTGTAATCGTTTTCCAACTAGAAATTGTTTCTAAGGGTGTGTTTAGATGCCACCCATTTTTTTAATATGCAAGTGACATGCATATGTCGGGAAAGCTGCTCTCTTCCCTTTCTTCAAAAAGTGGGGTTGGCGAGGCATTGCTTGGTGGCCTCTCACTAACATGTTGGAATATGAGATGCTTTTGAAAATCCAAACCATTCATCGAATTCGTGATCATAAAAAAGGGTGAAATTTTGAGTGTGTTGGATACTTGAGAGGACCTCAATCTCATATTTGATTCTAGCTGCTGGTATGCTTCTGACAGGCTTAGACATAGCGCCTATTGAGAGATCAATGTGCTAAAATACATTCTCAGTGGCATCCAATATGCCCTAAGCTTTTGCATGGTTCCAAGTACATGAATTTACCCATACTAAATTACTAATGGATTCCATTCCATATAGGTAAACCAAACAAGCATTTTCAAGGGCAAAAGTGGAAACAAGACTTTAAAAGGCATAAAAAAAAATGGAGAGTGCCATGCTACTAATTGTAGGCAATTAATTCTCCTTTATTTTTATTCTATTATCGAGGTTCTGGAATAAAAAATGGAAGATAATGACTTGCTTTGAGTTGGTCTTGAAGCAAAAGATTAATGTTAACAAAAGCAAGATGTTGGGGGTTCGGCTAAGCAATGAGGAGGTGTAAAGGTTGGCCTTTGTGTTTGGATGCAAAGCGGGTTAGTTCCCTTAGATGTACCCAGGACCTAGGTTTACCTTTGTTTATTAAGAAGCCCGCTAAGCATTTATAGGACAAGGTTGTAGGGAGAATTAAATAAATCTTTAAAGATGGAAGTGTCAACATTTGTCTTTGGGAGGTCACCTTACCCTTACCAAAGTGGCCTTCTCTAATATGTTGTTGTACTATATGCCCCTTTTCAAATGTTTGAAGTCCATCCTAGGTCGGTTGGAAAAGTTAAGAAGGGATTTTTTTTTGCGGAAGGGGGTCGAGGCCAAGAACAAATTCCATCTCAAGTGGGAAGAGGTGTGCAAGCCATTTGCCAAGAGTGAAGTGCATCAAGGATTTGGAAGCTATAAATTTGGTTTTGTTGGGTAAGTGGTTGTAGAAATTTGGAACCGAAGAAGGTATGTTGTGGAGAGTTAATTGCATGTAAGTTTGGCACCCACCTTTGTGGTTGGAAGGCTAAGAGATCTTTGCTTTACTGTACCTCCCGTCTTTGGAAAGTTGAGTTGACATCAGTCAAATTCCATTACGGAATCACGTTTTTATGAGGAGATAGGAGTCGTATTTGGTTCTAGAAAGATGTGTGGTATGGGGATTAAAGGTTGCAGGAGATCTTCCCAATAGTGCCTCATCTTGCAACAAACAGGAACATCACAATGGATTGTTGCTTTTCCATTTATGGCAGTTCTGTGGTGTTGTCACCCCTTTGCTAAAGAGATATGACCGATGAGGAAGCCGAGGAATTGGCATCTTTTTTTAACACTCTTAGACATATCTCACCCATGGTTAGGGGAAAGGATTCTATGGTGTGGCATGTGGATAGGTCGGGTCGTTTCTTCACTCGTCCCTTCTACATGGTATGTATAATATCAACAATATTATGGATGTCACACAATACTGGTAATATCGGCTAATATTATCGATATCATGCAATACCGATACAATATTGGGCTTTAGTTGGGACACTTCCTATTATTAGTCGATGTATCCCAATTTATCACAAATCGCTATGTATTGCAACGTATCAATGATACCTTTAGTGTTTCAGTGACTTGGGGGAGAGGAACAACTGCTGCTTCCGAAATAGGAGCTCCTCCGAGGAAGAGGTCGTTAGGAAGGCTAATTTTGATTTAGGGGGTTGGGCCTTCGATGTAGAGGTGGTGAATTCTGCCAGTCTTTTCTCTTTTTTTGGCTTCTAGCTTTAGGTTGTATTCTTTCCCCATCTTGCGTTTGCTTTGGTGGGTTTCGTAATAAAATTTTGTTCTCTCTCTCTCTCTCTCTCTCTCTCTCTCTCTCTCTAAAGAAAAAAAAAAGAGTTGAATGTTATTTTTTCCCATTCTACTACTATATTCAATTATTGCTTTAAGGTGGTTGATTGCTCAATTATGGTTCATGACTTGGAATTTTGCTTTCCTAGATGTTGAAGTTCTTTCAACAGGTTGAAATTTGTAGTCGAAACTCTTATGGACTTGCATCATGGAAAATCCATCCTTCCTATCTATACAGGAAGTTTATGAAGAGGGATCCAATGCTATCAATTTTATTATAGTTTTCAACCATTCAATATCTATACACATGATACACTTGTGCAAAATCCAGACTCCCATCTGTTGGACCCTACCATGGATGGGTGTACTATGAAAGTAACACTAACATTAGCCACTAATTAGACGTCTCTTGATGATTAAAACTATAGGGTGCTAGGAACAAGGCCAAACAAAAGTTGGTGTTCAAAGGGTGAAATTCATTCATTTGATGGTGACAACGATCTGATTGGCATGCTATTTTGGCATATGGCCTATCTATTATACAGTAAATAAACAACCTAGATTTTTCATGCGTGTGTCATAGAGATTGAGTGCTTGAAACTAAGATATTAACATTAGCATTGGATGCTCTCATTTATTAGTTACCTCAAATCCAAATGTATGAAGGAAATCCAGCAGCGGTCACAATTATTACTTTTCCCTAGCAATCTTGAAGAACCATCTTTTTAGCAGCTAACATAAGCATGTTGAGCCTTCAATTTTCATACAAAGCATTGCTTATGCTCTTTTGGTCATTGCACCATCAAAATTGCCATGAATATAGGGTTTTCTTGCGAATTTTCTTGCCACCATGAATTTGGAGTGAAATTTTGCATGAATATCATGTTATGGTATTCACCACAGTGTTTTCTTTATGATATTTTCTCCCTTGCAATACTCGTCATCATTTTCACTTTAGGAGGTGATGGGGTTGACTTTTTTTTTTTTTTTTTTTGAGAGGAAACAACAATTTATTGAAAAGGCCTGCAAAGCGGGAAAGAATACAATGCACAACCTAGAGAGAGAGAGAGAGAGAGAGAGAGAGAGAGAGAGAGAGAGAGAGAGAGAGAGAGAGAGAGAGAGAGAGAGAGAGGGCAATGAGTTGGCTACTTATAAGACACCCACAACAACAAAAGGTTATTAATTTTCCATATCAGCTCATTAACGGAGGAGCATTTAGCCCTGAAGCAGCGCTTATTCTGCTCCCTCCATATGGACCAAAAGACCACCATAATGAGCATCCTCCAAGCTTTCGACCCTCCAGCACCATGCCAGGCCCAGAGAAGCTTATCCACTGAGTCCGACATTACCCAAATCACATGCATGACGGTGAAGAAAAACTCCCAAACTGATCGAATAACGGGGCAATGAATGAACAAGTGGTCAATCGACTCCGTGTCCTTCATGCACATCAGACAAATGTTGGGCAAAACTAGAGATTTTTGCTGTAAATTGTCTATCGTCAATATTCTCTTTCTTCCAACTAGCCAAACAAACACAACCACTCTTGGGGAGCCCCACAAAACCATTGGTGGAAAGGAATATGTGGGCCTGAAAGAGGAATTGAGGATAGAATTGCATTATACATCGAACGGACCGAGAATCTCCCAGAGGGGTGGGCTGTCCACGTCAAACGATCGTCATCCGATGAAGGGGCCATAAGCTTCAACAAATCCAAGAAGGCGATAAAATCAGAAGTCTTGACTTCATTCAAATTCTTGCGGCATGGGGGTGCTCCACACAATCACATTCCCCAAGGAGGAGAAACATAAAACATGACGATCGGAGCAAGAAGAGCCAGTCTAGGGAAGACCTCCTGAAGGGCCTCATCGCCGCACCAAATGTCCACCCATAATCTTATTCAAGAACCATTTCCTAGGGCAAACGCAGCCCTACTTCAAACTTGGTGCTCAATTGTAGCAGTCCCTTTCCATAAGTCGGAAGCACGATACGGCGAAGACCGCTGACGAACAATCCGCCGTCGCCCACTCCATATTTGCTTGCAACAAGTTCCCTCCACATCCTTTCCGACTTGTGCCAAATTTCCAATGCCATTTTGCAAGAAGGGCTTGATTTCCAATGCCATTTCCAATTTTCTTTTTTCTTTTTTTCATAATAATAATTATTAAAAAAAAAAAAAAAAAAAAAACTGAATTTCCAAAGGAAAACTGACAGGTGTTGCAATTGTTACTTTGTTGTAACATTCTTGAAGAGCCATCTTTTCAACAGCTAGTTCAAGCATGTTGAGCCTTCCACTTTGATGCAAAGCCCTGTCTATGCTCTCATGATCATTGCACCAACAAAATTGCAAACACTTCATTCTTGTCTATTTGGCATACAATATACATTGTTCACGCTTGCTTTGTCTTGACGCTTGAAAGTTTTCCTCTCTCTTTTTTGTAGCCCTGAGTTGCTTCATTCAAAACAGAATAAAATGTCGGTACTCTGATGAAGATTCCCCACCAAGGTAGCAACAACCATGAAATTCTAGTTTTTGATGCATTGAGAGGGATTAACGTATAGTGTCCTTGCTCGCTGAATATACACAAGTGTGTTCTTGATTATTTAATAACTTATTTCATTGATTCCATTGCCCCAAAAGTCTCGAGGGTAGGACAATCCAAGTGATCCAATCATTGGTCTTTTTTTCTTTTCTTTTTTCTTTTTTTTTTTCCTTTAAAAAAAAAAAAAAAAAAAAAAAGATCTTGGACCATTGATGTAATTTTTCTTAATCATCTATATTTTGAATCATTCTCTAAATCACCAACGCATTGGCCCCTCCTGTACAAAGTCCAGGTCTGAGGATAATAGACATGTCCTCGGGCCTCAATTTGTATGGTTTGTCATGAATTCACTGGTGATATAATTCGTAGTTTTTTTTTTTTTTTTTTTTAGAATTGACGAGAATATTTTAAGAAAAAGAAGAAGGATACAAAGCTAAAGAACAGAAAGAACAAAGGAAACAGCAAAAACAAGAAAAAATAACAAGAGGACTAGCGCTGAGATAGTGCTTGCTGCTAAGCAAAAAGAGACGTAAAGTCAACTTCCCTTAACGCATCTGTATAAGTGGCCCATTCAATCACTAGATTAAGAGCTTTGAAGGAGACTGACTCAGCTGAGGAGGAATAGTTTCTGAAACACCTATCGTTTCTCTCTAGCCAGACGGACCACTAGATGGCGAGGATTGACATTCTCCAGATCTGCGTCTTCGACTTCCCGAGCTTGATACCATGCCAAGCCTTAAGCTGGAGGTCCACAGAGCTGGAAATGCACCAGTGAACATTGAACCGCTCAGTAAAATCAGCCCATAAAACTGAAATGAAAGGACAGTGAAGCATTAGATGGTCGATCGACTCCGCGTTCTTCATGCAACAAAGACAAATGTTGGGGAGAACCATTCCTCTTTTACTCAGATTGTTGATCGTGAGAATTCTCTTGTTAGCGACCAGCCAGGCGAAAGCCACTACCTTGGAGGGGGGATAGAAGCAAACATGGGCACAAGGGGAATCTGAAGATGCCGGCTGGAGAGAGCAGAGATGGGAGAGAAAGATCTCACTGAGAAGGAGGACTTATCTCTCTTCCATATAATTCTGTCGTTACTTCGGGGTTGGGATTAGCGTAGGGGACGCATTCGAGGAGATTTGCAAAAACAGGAATCTCCCAGTCCTCGAGGTTCCTTCTGTAGCAGATATTCCACACCGGTTTATCTTGAATGACAGAGAAATAGTCAGCCACCATTATATCCTGATTGGGGGACAACCGAAAGATAGGCTGGAAAACGTCTTTAAGAGGGGCATCCCCTATCCAGTTGTCTTTCCAAAAGCGGATCCTATCCCCTTTACCTATCTCGATACCGATACCCTTTAAGACCTCATCTTTAAGGCGTAGAATACCCTTCCAAATCGTAGAGGCCCTATAGGAAGACGAGGAATTGGTCCACCACCCCCCATGGATCTACCGTATTTGCATTTAATGACTGAATTCCACAGACTGTTCTGCTCCGAGCCAAGCCTCCAGATCCACTTGCCGAGCAAAGCCCTATTCATCTGCTTGAGGTCTCTAATACCTGAGCCACCTTCAGAAATATGCTTGCAGACTTGCTTCCAATCCATAAGATGGAACCTCTTCATGTCTTCTTTGCCATGCCATAAGAAATCGCGCCTGATTTTGTCGATGGTATTGGGGACGACAGAAGGACGGCTGTACAGCGACATAAAATAGACTGGGAGATTCGAGAGGGCAGATTTTATGAGAGTCAAGCGACCCCCTAACGAGAGATAACGACTTTGCCACTTAGCGAGAAACCTCTCAAATATAAGGATGACCTTGTTCCACACCGATTTCCGGGGGTGGCGTCGATGCCTAAAGGGAACCCAACAAAAGAGGAAGGAAAAGAGGCTGCACTACAACCGAAACGCTTCGCATAAAGGAGAAGTTCCTCTTCATCTAGGTTAACCCCAAAAATCTTAGACTTTGCCATGTTAACTCTCATGCAGAAACCACTTCAAAGCAGCAGATGGCAGTTTGGAGGTTGTCCATCTTGGAATGAGACGCTTTAGAGAAAATGAGGATGTCATCTGCAAATTGGACGTGCGATAATGGACTATTCATACCTTCGATGCTGATGCCGTGGAGAATATCTTCAGACTAGCCTTTGGGGAGCATCCTTGATAGGGCCTCTCCAACAATGAGAAAGAGGAAGGGGGAGAGAGGGTCACCCTGTCTTAAGCCCCTTTCGCTCTTAAAAAAGCCTTTCGGGGTACCATTGAGTAGAACTGGAAAGTAAGGGGACCCAATGCAAGCCGCGATCCATCTGATCCATCTGTACCCGAACCCCATCCACCTCAGCAAGTAGAGCAGAAAGGACCAATCAACATGGTCGTAAGCCTTTTCAACATCCAAACTACAGAAAATACTTTTCGAACCTGATTTGAAAGCCGAGTGAAGAGTTTCATTGGCAATAAGGGCGCAGTCAATTATCTGTCTGCCAGGGATGAAAGCACATTGATTGGGGGAAATAAAAAATCCAACCACCATCTTGAGCCGGGAAGCCAGCACCTTCACAAGGATTTTGTAAGGCCCTCCAATCAAACTGATAGGACAGAAGTTGTTGAAGGAGGCAGCCCCAACGATTTTAGGGCTGAGAGCGATAAAAGAAGATCCGGGGTCCTTTGAAATTCTGCCTCTATCATGAAATTCGGATAGTAACAACATAAAATCCTCTTTGATGATGTCCCAACAATGGTGAAAAAAACGGATAGGGAATCCATCAGGATCAGGAGCCTTGTCTCCTTGAAGAGAATCAATCGCAGCTTTGGTGTCTTCCTGGGTGAAAGGGATTTCCAATGAACTAGCTTCAGACAGCGAGAGGGAGGGGAATTGGAGATTGTCGAGACGGGGCCGGTCCCACTGATCACCTTTTAGAAGACTGCTAAAATGGGCAATTGCCTCTGATTCAATCAGGACTTGATCCTTGGTACAGGTACCATTGATGACAATATTGGTGATTCTGTTGACACTGGAATGAATACTAGCCAATCGGTGAAAGAATTTCGTGTTTTTGTCACTTTCTTTGATCCACTTAGTAAGGGATTTTTGCTTCCAAGAAATCTCCTTTTCACGCACTCTCGCGGACAAATTCTGAATAAGCTGAATTCTTCTTGCCCTTGTTTCTGACAACATTGTAGTCTCTTCGGCTTGCGAGTCGATGGACTGAATTTCAGAAATAATCGATGCCGTCTCTCCTTCTCTGATCAGCCACTCTGCCTGCTTCCACTGCTTAAGCTTATATTTTAAGGATCCGAGTTTGGAACTGAGACTATGACCGGCAAAGCCTTTGGCCTGGAAGCTGCCCCACCAATCAGATACCATCTTGGAGAAGCCCAGGATTTCGAGCCAAGAAATGTCAAACTTAAATGGCTTGGGACCCCAATTCGAAACCTCAGTAGATAGGATGATCGGCCAGTGATCAGAAGAATCGATTTTTCATGATAGAGGCAGAATTTCAAAGGCACTACTCAGAAGAATTGATTTTTCCATGGGTTTATGATAATAATACTACATGTTGATGGCATGCTAAAACATTGGGGATGCTTTCCATGTTGTTAACAATGATAACCCTAGAATTCAGTCTTTATTGTAAGGCTAAATCAATTGAGACCTCCACCCAGCATGGGGCATATGAACATGTAGATCAAAGGCAAAATCAATAATCTTGTTTTCAAATATGGAGACGACTGCCTCTTAATTACCAAGATGCCGTCAACAGCTAAGAGCTACTTCACTTCTCTAGGTTAGATGGGTGGTCTTTTAGGCATTTCTTGTACCCTTGTAACAACGCACATCCACCTATCCATTCAGTCGTCCACTACCTTCCATGAAGTGGGCCCAAGCCTCACATGTGGGCCCTACTAGGCAGAAGTTAAAAGATGCATCATTGAGCATTCGGCCATCACCGAAACATCTTTTAGGAAAACAAAATGATTTGAGCCCAGTGAAAACTTGTTTTACAGAACATCTTTTAATCAAAAGTTGGAATTAGTGGCCGATCAACTTACATGTAGGCCCCACTGGGCAACAGTTGAAGATGCACCATTGGTAGCAATTGCCATTACAAAAACAGCTTTTTGCAAAACAA
Organism: Magnolia changhungtana; assembly: GCA_030180095.1. Taxonomy (NCBI): domain Eukaryota; kingdom Viridiplantae; phylum Streptophyta; class Magnoliopsida; order Magnoliales; family Magnoliaceae; genus Magnolia; species Magnolia changhungtana. Next base: position 448,904 of record JASAUF010000633.1, read on the forward strand.
AATGATTTGGGCATAGTGAAAATATGTTTTAGAAAACATCTTTTGATCAAAGGATGGAATGCTACTATTACTTAAAACTGGCCAATTAACTGTGATTATCTTCATGTAGTCAGTCTTCTAAGAGACTATTGTGTGGATCCCTTTTGCATACACATGGGCATGTTCTGCTTCTATTTTGGTAAACACAAAACACAGGTTTTTACCCCTTGTGAAGCTCATCTTGGATGAATCAAAGTTACCTAAGATGTCTTACCTAGGTCAAGGTACTCGTAGATTAGGTAAAGGAAGCATACGCTTTCACAATGAGGCCCAAAGAGCAGTTCTTCAATTTGATCCTAGTCAATGTGCCATATGACCCAGTTTAGATATAGGTACTGATGTTGTGGACCCACTCAAACCAGTGGAGACTTAACCTTATTGCTTAAACAATCATCCAATATCTTGGCAACCTTCTTGATGTGTTCTATAGGCCCACCACTGGTTTGAAACCAATTTCACATAAGAAACTACTCAGACAAATATCTCTGTCCCTGCCAATTTGTGGACTTCATGGAAAAGGAAAAGCATTGTACAAGAAACACTACCCATATGATGCAATATATTCGAATAAAAGTAATTGAAAAATTTCTGTTTAAACAAAGAGTATGTATCTAATAGGTTTAATACATGTTTAATTGACTTTCTAAGGCCATCAAGGTATTGTATATTGGTAACAATGGCCATAACGGTCACCACCGTTACAGCCAATACGGGGGGCGTAACCACCATTACAGCCCGTAACGGTTAAATTTTTTGCTTCTTTGCCTGAAAAATTCTTGAAAAATATCTAGAAAATCCACAATAATGTAAATACTCCAAATATGTATTCATTTTTTGTTTTGAACATATTTATGGTAGCGTAACGGTCCACTCTTTGGTGAAAATGATGTATCTAGCTGTCTGTTGAATTTATAAACATGATTATGTGTCTCGATTGTTTACACATTACAATCAAGTATTAGAAATGGAAATCGGAAGAAAAGCATAAATACCATTTTTATTTTTATTTTGAAAAAAATGGCCATCAGAGCTTCTATTTGCCCAAATCGCTTCAACTTACAGTTTTAATCCTAAAAACTGTGATAAGAGTGGCCGAAATCTGCTGTAGAATGATCTAGGAAAGTTTTTGGAGTAAGAAAAGTGAAAGACGAGGAGAAAAATGGATTTAAATATAAAAACAGAGGCTGTTTTTTCCCATTATGGGGGTAACGATCATTATGCCTCGTAATGGCTATTATGGCCCTCGTAACGGCCGATATGGTCCTAAAAAATCAACTGCGTCATTTTACCTGTATCATGTAACAGTCATGGCTGTTACTGATACGTATTGGCCTTTATGGCCGTATCGTAATGGATATGGTGCACCTTGAAGGTCAGACAAACTAGAAGCCAGTCAAACTAATTACCACAGTTTTTTGGGTCCTTTCTTGGGGACCAACTTTAATGTGACATAACCCCATCTCATAAAGACGGTGAGTATCTAACAAACATTTTGAACTCTAATATTCCAAAGTTAATTTTAAATGGGTGTTAAGATTCCCACCCACCATTAGGGGTGAAAAAGGGCTAGGTTTGGGCTGTGTCAGGGTCTGCCAAATTCTGGCTCAGTTATTCATCAGGCCAAAATCTCAACTGTGGTGGGCCCATTTATTGACTAGACTTTTGATTTCAGTCCCAAGACTGCACATTAACATCATAAATAGGCCTGTTCTTGGGCTTGGGTTGGGCCTTAATGACACTTTTGTAACACGTAGGCCCATTTATTAATTGAGCTTCACAATCAGATCTATACCGAATGCACAGACCTCTATTACGTGACTTATTCCAACATGTGTCGGAAAAGGTCCTGAAACCCAATGGGCTAGCCCAACCTATCACCACTCCTACCCAACATTAGTGGATGGTGGGAGATGTGTGCCTCAACTTCCAGTGCACTGTGATCACAAACTTCTTCCTTTTATTTCTAGTATGTTTGGTACCAGTTTTGCCAAAAATATCCAGTGCACAGAGTAGTGGTGGTTATTGCTATGTTTGAATGGGTTGACAGGGGGCTAATTTTGTCTGAAGTTTGGATTGAAGTTGGGGTGGAAAACAATAGTAGTTTTGCTGCTAGCCTATTAAGATGGATGCTTGAATTCATAGAAACTAGTGAGTGTATTTACACATATGTTTAGTTATGCGCATACATCTGTTTCGTATGAGAACAAATGATGTCATTACATTGCTTTTTTATGTTAAACTTCCACATTGTATGAAGAATTATATGATCCTTGACCCCAGAGTACGTACAACATATCAGGTTTTTGTTTTGACAATTGACGCCCATGATTCAGTGATCTAGATTTTTTTGGATGACTGGTGAAGATTTATTAGGAAAACAGGATGAGAAACAACAAACAAGAACTAAAGATCCTCAATACATTGGCTCAACTCAGTGACTACATCTCTAGGTAGACCGCCAAGCCACTGGCTTCTCTGCATATATGATTAAATAATGCTTTGTCTAGAGACCACATGATGGATATCATTGAAGATAAAAGCAAGTATCCAAGGAATGGCCCACTAGATGATGTTCTCCAAATCAGCCTAGGCAATGAGTTTCCAAAGGTCTAAAAAAAGAAAAAACCTGGATACACTCTTTTAACATTAAAGCTTACACCTAAGTCGAATATCATTGAAGATAAAAGCAAGTATCCAAGGAATGACACACCAGATGATGTTCTCCAAATCAGCCTATGCAATGAGTTTCCAGACAAAGACATATATATATATATATATATATATATATATATATATATATAAAACAACTGGATACACTCTTTTAACATTAAAGCTTACACCTAAGTCGAGTCCCTAATGCCTGCTCTGGACTGCTAAAGGTTTTATTCAAGCCTAACTATCGATGGACTGTGCCCCAAAAATCTTCAGATTGGAATGCCTTTGTTCAGTTGAATGTGGACATCGGTGTTTGATTCTTTTTATCTGTCTATCTTCAGGCTACAAACTGAAAGATCGGGATTGTTCTCTTGAGGAGATACTATGCAATGGCCCATTCACCCATTCACAGTTGGTCCTAACCAGTGTTCGAACCATCGGTATCGCTGCAAGTTTCACTGGCTGAGGGTAAAGAAACAATATTGATATTGCCAATAATATCGCTGATAACAAGAAATGCAGGAAAACATTGGGAAATTAGTTGAAATTTTCAATGAAACTTCAGGAGATGCTAAAATGCACATTTGTATATTTAGGAATCAAAATCTTGCAAAAAGAATGCATGCATAATAAGTTTCCATTAATGGGGGCCTAAAAGCACGTGTTGTCGTAAGAAATCAGTCCGACCACCCCATTCATCGCATCTATCCTTCTATCCAAATATCCAGTGGTATTTCAAAATATGGGCAACGCATGATGTTTTGTCCAGAAATCATCCACGACTAGAAAGGACACAAAAGATTGTGGTCTCAATATCGCCCATGTTGCGATAACGATAATATTGCGGCGTTATTGATATTATGGTCGACAAATTGAACACTACATACAAACATGCACCCATAAAAAAGTTTGAAATGATTTTTTTTAGTTAGCAGATTTTTGGCAATAGTATCGAAATATCACTAATACATTGGCAATAAAAGCAACACCTGGAATTTACATAGTTGGAAATATTGGCAATATAGATACATTGGCAATACAAGCGATGCCTGGAATTTACATAGTCGAAAATATTGGATACTTAGTGATACATCACCAATGCCTGGAATTTCTGATACTACCAGTGTTATCTTTTTTTTGACAAGTAACAGATAATTTTTATTTATTTATTTATTTATTTTTAAAGCAGTAACGGATAATTTTATTTTTAAAAAAAAAAGGGAGAAAAAACAGAACAAAGGATAGCAGATAAGCTGAATAGCCTCTTTACTACTCCCTGAGAAAAAGAAAATTACAATTCTTTAGATTATCAACAGGATAAGCCCATTCTAGCGTGAGTGTGTGGGGTGTGTGTGCGCGTGTGTTAAAAAAAAAAGAAGGAGAAGCCCATTCTATAATTCTTTAGATTATCAACAGGATACTACCAGTGTTATCGGTAGTGCTACCAGCGTTATTAGCATCACGGAGCTGGAGATACCGATAATATCGGGGATCCATCGAACAATGGTCCCAACTAATGATTGGTCTGGATCACTAAATCATAGGCCCGACTTGTCCAAACTGAAAATCCAAGTATACTGTCTTCTGAGGTCAGCTCCAAGTATTTGAATGCATGTTCAAGTAAGTAGACTAAATAGTCTAGATTAGAAAAGAAGTGATCATATTGTTCTTTGGGTTTAAAATCTCTTTATTTGTAATTGACATTAAATTCCTCATAGAATGCTTGTTCATAGGTAGTTCCAGTCGGAAAATGGGGAAAACTGTTGCTGTTTGCCATGTTGGTGGTGAGTTTGTAACAAACAACGATGGATCTATGTCATATTCTGGTGGAGAAGCATATGCAATACCAGTTGTTCCCAACATGACATTTGACGAATTCAAGTCAGTGATAACTGAAATGTGCAATCGTGATGCAAGTCCCCCATTCATAAAGTACTTCCTCCCAAGCAACAGACAGACTCCAATCACAGTATCCAATGATAAGCACATGCAGTGCATGATTGATTTTCATGAGGATTCAGCAACGATAGATGTTTTTGTTTTGGATGGAGAGACCATTGCTCAGAACACTGATAAAACGGATAACAACCGGTAACTTTTCCTTGGTCAACTCCTGTTTGCGATCAATTACAGGGTCCTGCTCAAGTGGGGTCCATGTTTCTGTGATCAACACCACTGATTTCACAGGCTTCGCTGTGGATGCGGCATGCCCTGAAAATCCCCACATCTGAAGATCCTGTTTGTGAGGAATCACAGGGTCCTGCTAATGTGATGCCCCTGGTTCTGAGATCCATAATGTTGATTTAACTGGTCTCACTGAAAGGTTGGGGTCTTTGTACTGCACTTCCATTGAGTGGGGACTGTTCCTGCATTCTTCTGCTTAGATGTCTAGGTGTAGGCCATTGACTGAAAGGTTGGGATCTTCCAATGTGGAAGTTTTTTTTAGGCATTCCCCATCCTTGGTGGGGTCATAAGATCAACAGTTTTGATTACAAAACCATGGCCTCTTGCATCAGCAATACTTGATTGCTGACATGCTGACCCCTATATGAATAATACTTTTTGCATGAAATTAAATGGAGTGCATTCTCTTGCAGGGCAAACAGAGCCACAAGTAGAACAAGTAGACCGACAAGTAGGACCACAAAAAGGGCTGCGGCCACTGACTCAATCACACAAACCCTTACAACCGTCGACAATGATAAGAAAGGAAAGAGAACTACGGTCACTGATCCAGTGGCTTCAAATGCTATCATGGCTGCCTCTGCCAGTGCTGATAGCATCTCAGGTAGGACCAGGAGAAGGATTACGGTAAGTGCCATTACGGTCACTGACCTAATCACCCCAATTGCCTCCATCGCTGCCATTGGCAATGATAAGCAGCCAACACAATACAGTTTACCAGGAAACACCATCTTTGACGTGGGCCAAGAATTTAATAGTGTCACTGACTTCCGTGATGCATTGCGTAAGTATGCCATTGTAAAAGGGTATGCATTAGAGAAAATTAAGAGTAGTAAATCCCGTGTGACTGCCAAATGTAGAGCTGAGGGCTGCCCATGGCGGGTGCATGCTTCCAGACTTCCAGCCATGCAGAGGTTCAAGATTAAAACAATAAACAATGTGCACACATGTGGAGGCGGGGTTGGAAAAGATAGTGGAAAAGATGGCCATCCTAACGCAACAAGGCACTGGGTAGCAAGCATTATAAAAGACAAGTTACGAGATAAGCCACGGTATAGGCCGAAGGAAATCGTGAATGACATATATCGGGAGTATGGAGTCAATCTGACATATCATCAGGCACGGGGTGGGAAGAAGGTGGCCCAGGAGCAGCTTCAAGACTCCCGGTCATATAGTCAGTTGCCTTGGTTCTGCAATAGGATAAAGGAGACGAATCCAGGTAGTCTTGTAACTCTGACAACAACAGACAAGTCGAGGTTTCACCGCCTTTTCATCTTGTTCCATGCTTCACGGCATGGGTTTGAGAATGGTTGCCGCCCTCTCATTCTTCTTGACGGAACATCTCTAAGAGAGAAATGCCAAGGGACTCTGTTAGCTGCAGTATCAGTTGATGGGGATAATGCTATCTTTCCCATTGCCTTTGCTATTGTGGATTTTGAATCCTATGATAATTGGATGTGGTTTTTGACAGAATTGAAATCGGCAGTGTCAACAAATCGGACCATAACATTTGTATCTGATAGGCACAACGGTTTAGAGGAGGCTGTGCTGCAGGTCTTTGAGGGCAGCTATCATGCCTACTCTCTGCATCACCTTACCGAGGACTTCAAGCTGGTGTTGAAGGGCTCATCACATCAGGTGAAGGATGCACTGGCCGATGAGATTAAACGTGCTGCTTACTCATGCAGCATTACTGATTTCAATGCTTGTGTTGGCAACATCCGGAATTTCTCACACGATGTTGCATCCTGGGTCTTGGAAAGCAAGCCTGAACATTGGTCGAATGCATTCTTTAAGGGCTTGCGATATGACCACCTATCATCAAATGTTGCAGAGTTGTTCTATGGTTGGATATCAGAGGAGTGCGAGCTATCAATAATACAAATGATCGACATGATACGGTGTAAGATGATGGAGATGATTTATGCCCGTCGAGAGGCTTCAAGGACATGGTCGACGATTCTCACACCTTCAATGGAGCAAAGACTAGAGTTAGAGATATACAACTCACACTCACTCAGTGTGTTGTTTTCATCAGGGAGCATGTTCGAAGTCCGTGATGATTCAGTCCACATTGTGGACATTGAGACATGGGATTGTACATGCCAGAGATGGAAGATGACCGGCTTGCCGTGCGTGCATGCAGCCGCAGTTTTCGATCGCACAGGTAGAAATACTTATGATTATTGCTCAAGATACTTAATGGTCAGTTGTTACCGTTCGACGTACTCGGAATCTATCCACCCAATACCAGATATAGGAAATCCTGCAAGTGAAGATTCCAACACTGAAATGATTATTTATCCACCCCGCAGCCAACATCCACGCCGTCTGCGCCGTTCACGCCGTCCACCCGGTAGACCAAAATCGAAGCAGACAGAATTGCTTGATCCAAGTAAGAGGCTGCAGCCACTTTCTTCAATGTTGCAGTAGGTATGGTGGGTCTGGGCACAATAAGAAGAGGTGCAGAGAGGTGGAATAGGGAAATCACTAGTGTTAATTTCAGTTGTATTTAGGAGTTATTTAGTTGGATGTAAATACTAATGCGCCTTGGGGTGATTGTATTGGTGTTTGAGTATTTAGATGGTTAATACCAGATTGAAGATTGACCCTTGGATCTGTTGACCAAAGTGAGCTCAACATTCTTACTTGTGAAATATGGGATTTAACTTTTTTAAGAGTTTGAAGCACGTCTGGTGAGTCATTTTGCTTCAGCCACTTATGCCTCGAGAACCTGATCTCAATTTCTACTTATTCAGTGCACAAGTATGTTTTATTGTAAGGATTACGAATGAACTTTATTAGAAACTGCTTGGCAAAGTCAAGACAGAAAACAGCTACCGGGATGTGTTACAATTCCAACATAGAGCATCCTACAGTAAGCTCTACAGAAAGACACCCAATAGCCCACTCTACCATATCCCTTTTAACCCTTTTTCACAATTTGCTCTATGGATGAGCGCTTGTTGTCAAAACACTGCATGTTACGTTCCTTGCCATAAGCAGGAGCTGCAATACAGATAAGCTATCTTCCGCAACAAAATGGACACCATGCCAGGCCCACAACACGTGCGGGACTGATTGTGGCATAACCCAAACCATGTCAAAGAGGTTGAGAAAATGAGAAAGGCAAGGGGCAATGTAAGAGAAGGTGGTCGACAGATTACTCTCCACTCATGCAAAGAAGGCTGATTTTGGGAAGAAACATGCCTCTTTTACGGAGATTGTCTAAGGTTAGAATCCTCTTCCTACCTGGTAGCCACATGAATGAAGCGACCTTGGGGGGAGCCCCATATGACCAAAATGTGGAAGGAACAGGTAAATCGGAACATGCTTCATGAGGTCTGACCATATTATAGAATGATTTAAATGAAAAGGAACCAGAGGGTGAAGCCGACCACACCAGTGAATTCGATGACTCCAATGTTGACTGGTAATGCTGAAGACGAAGCAATAATCTCACGTAATCTTTGCATTCCAAATCTGTTAGCCCCCTTCTACACGGGCACCAAGCTCCCAAACCATCTCGAGAGCAACAACAATCTACTGTGATGTTTTTCTCATGAGTGAGGGATGCTAATGACAAAAAAAAAAAAAAAAAAAAATCTTCAATTGAAGGTCTGGAACCGCACCACGAATCCTCCCAAAATCTGATATGAGCATCATTTCCGAGAGAAAAAGATGAAGAGAAGACTGAAGGAGAGAGCTTTCCAAATGGCCGGGGATTGATATATCTATAGGTTCTTGATCATCCATCCTCTATCTTCCAGCCCATATTTGTTAGCTACAAATTCTCTCCATAATTTTCCCTCTTTGACCCCAAACCTCCATTGCCATTTCCCATGCAATGCCAAATTCATAAAGTATAGATCTCTAAGACCCGCGCCTCCTCTAGGTAGACAAACCTCATTCCAATTAAGAAGATGAAACTTACGAGAGTCCTCCCTGCTTTGCTATAAGAAGTCTTTTCTTAGTTCCTCGAGGTTTGCAATCACTGATTTTTGGCACTTGAAAAGTGACATGAAGTATAGTAGAAGGTTGGATAGGACTACTTTGATAAGAGTGATGCCCCCAGCTAAGGATAGATGTTTCCATTGCCATCTGGATCAGTTCCATTCAAATCTCTCTCTGACTTTGTTCCATATCTGTTTTGGAGGCTTTCCCAAACAAACTGGAAAGCCCAAGTACAAAGAGGGAAAGAGCCCGAGCCACAGTTGAAAATAGCAGCTAAAGAAGATACCTCTTCTTCGGATGACCCTATCTCCAACATTTCACTCTTGTGTGAATTAATTTTTAGACTCAAAACTTCTCCGAAGCAGCCTAATATTTTCCACAAGTTATCCATCTTGGACTCTTCCGCATCGCAAGAGCTCTTGGGTGTCATCTGCGAACTGCAGATGAGAGATAAACGGGCCCAAATTGGATCCAGCCTGAGTGAGACCCTACTGTTGTCCTTTCTCTAACATTTGGCATAGGGCCTCCAATAACACTAAGAAGAGAGAGAGAGAGAGAGAGAGAGAGAGAGAGAGAGAGAGAGAGAGAGAGAGACCAAAATCACAAGTCATCGTCATTTTTTATAGGGCCTAATATGGGACTAAATATCTAATGGACAAAGTGGATCTTACGTAAACATCATGGTAGGTCCGATTAAAATCAAGAGCAATGCCGCATACGGTTTGCTAAATAATATTCCTTTTCAGTTCCTATGGGATGCCAGGACTTGATTTTTGGCAAGTCCCACCATGATGTGTATGCAAAATCCAGTTTGACCATTAGAAGCATAATTCATGTTTAGGCCAAAGCTAAAAAAAATCAAGATTACTTGTGATTCAGGTGGGCCACACTAAAGAAAATAGTTGAGAGATATATGTCCATCCTTGATTTTTATAGGGTGCACCATGATAATTATATGAAATCCACTCCCAACATTAGATGTCACACTAAGCTCTAGGGTTTGAGCCTAAAAATCATGACCATACTTGGTTCAAGTGGGCTATACCAAGGGAAATAATTTGGAGGGCTATCATTGCCTTTTACATTATTTCCAATCGGGTGGTCCACATGGGGGTGATATTTTGGGCCCTTAGTTGAACATGAGGTGATGCGCCTTATTATTGGGGTGAATTTTAGGGCTCGTTTGAATGCTTGTAATTGGAATACACTAGAATCCAAGTCACATGATAAATGGAATTGATGTGAATTGGAATCCTAACCTGTAATTAGAATCCAAAAATTATGTTTAGAAGCCTATAACGGAAATCCATTAACTAAATCAATTTTGATACCCCACATTAGTATATGTGACATTTGCCATAATAATTATATCCCTGGATTTCATAACTCGAGTTTAGTACTCACTATCCAAAATCTCGAGTATTAACTTTTAAAGATAGCCCAAATTTCACACACATACGTATTCTTTTTTTCAAGAGTGAGCACTTAATCGGAAGAAAAACAAATTAATCATAGCAGAAAGTTTACATATGCATTCAAAATATATGAGCGGTTGCCCATAGAACTTATACAAACCAATGTCTCAATACTAACAAATATATGAATGAAATAATTTAATACATGAAAGGGAATAAAACGCAACTAGATTTGAGTTATAATATCTCGCAGCTTCTCTTAGAGCAGATACGGCCATACATCTCTGATATTTGTACCATGTTCCTCATCAGTCTGAACATGATTATCATTCAAATTACCTGTACAATCTATATGGTTATATATTCAAAGCATGATGGGCTAACTTAATGATAATTTCCCTCAAGATTATACACTACCGCATTAGTCAAGTTTGACTTAAATCAAAAAACATACAAAATAATTCACAATGCAATCTTATTTAAATACATAGATGTGTGAATACACATCAGCTTGGAGATGCTCATCCAGTTGACTTTTGGGCATAACCCACGAGTGGGGTAAAACCCACATGCAAGTGGCTAGTCACCAGCAAAAATACATTAAGTACATGCTAAAGTGACTAGCTTACACAAATTGGGTTGATTGCCGATGGTCTGGGAGCTAGCGAAACATATCACGACAAATGATACGTACTACAACATTCAAAATTAGCCACCCGTCATTGCCCGGACATAGTGTCCTATACCACCATCCCGGGCTTATGTGACTCCAACAACTATGATATTTAATGGTAACCTCTTCAACTAGTAGTCAATCATAGTTTAGCAAGTGGAACTTATCATCGCGAGGTTATACGAAAGTGATCTATCCAAGCCACATAGGGCGAATAGTCCATCAAAGCCACATATGGCAAATACTCCATCAGAGGATGCGATAAAAATGGGTTATCCCCAAAAGTCATATAGGCACAACTGATCCATAAGATGGTAAGTACACAACAAATTTTCGTTTAATCAATTAGACAAAATTTGCACTAATTCAAGGGTCCATTGTAATCACAATCAATCAAATTTGCATACTAATTCCAGATATACATATAAGTGGAGTTTTTCCCTAATTAATGTAGCAATTTAAGCTTCATAAACAATCCACAAGTATGAAGATATTCATGTGCAACATGTTAATGTTTATACAAAATAAATGTTGAGCATATGATTTGATGATTTATTCCAATAACTAACACAGGTAATTATGAAAAAACTATCAATTATCAGTCAAAACTAAAAGAAAAACTATCACTTAACTAACATGAAAGCATAAAGCTTAAGGGAAAAAGTCATCACCTTATGAATTGAATTACCTATTAGTGTCACTAGAAGGTGCATGTGCCCTCAGATTCGAGCCCTACCATGAATTGTGAAATTGTACGGGTAGATCCAAGTTATACACACTATCTATGGTTAAGATCATAATCTGGGGTTTGAATTATTTATATTTAGGGTTTCATTCTAGACTCTAGGTTCATATTTAAATTTTAAGATTTGAACTCTAGTTGATGTAACAATTCATTATAATGTTAACAATGTTAATAATTACAAATTCTTAATGTAATAATAATTATTATTAATGATATTAAAATAATAACAATAATTAATATTAGCTAACATGGTAATAATAATAACAGTAATAGTCATTATAATAATAACGATGGTAATAAATAACATAATCTAATATTAATTATAATATTTAAGAATAATAAAAATACTAATATCCAATAATTATAACTTTGTTTGTAATAACTAATATTATCATAAATAATCTACTAATGGCTAATCATATCTAATATCAATAATCATAATAATAATAGTAGTAACAATGATACCAATAAATCAAAACAAACCTAGTTTGGGAAGAAACATTGACTTACATTAGTAGACTTAGTTTGACTTGGTGCGATTTAATGTGACTTGGAGACGAACCTCGCCTCATGATTTGAACAAAACTTAGCGAAACACCTCACCATGATTCCCAAACACTGCTGAACTAAACAGACCAAGAATGTGTGGCTCAAAGGTTGACTGGGCAAGTCGACTCGATCATCTTCCCCACATTTCTCTATATCTTATCTTCTTCCTATCTTTCCTTTTCTTCTCTGAAACTCTTCCAGTAGATCTTTGAACCCGATCCAACTTCAAACATTGCTAACTCAAGAAACTCACTGAGTCAACTCGACCGTGACTCAATGAAAGGTGGTGGCGAGTCGGACTGACACGACTCGGGCACAAACCAAGTTGAACGAGCTGCAATAGTAGCTGGGTCATCCTAATCACCACTCGACTTATCGAACAGAAAATGTCCCAGAGATGAATCAGATTCGGGTTGAACTCGATAGACTAAACCGAGTTAACTCGGCAGTGACGCATAACCTCCTCTACTCTCTCAATGTTCTTCTTCTTCTTCTTTTTATCCTCTCCTCCTCTGTCTGAGAATGTTTAGAGAAGGATGACTCAGTCGAACCAACCCTAACCCACCTCCATGACTGCAAGTTTCAACCCAAGAAAACCCGACTCGGTGGAATGTGAACAGATGGTGGGTTGAGGAAGCAACTCACCTCCTCACTTTCTTATTTATTCCCTTCTCTTTCTTCCATGTTTCCCTGAGAATCCAGCAGAGCCTCGGGCTCGAACCAAACTTGCTCAAACTCAGCTCGACCGGAAGCAGCGAGCTGAGGCAGCCTGACTCGACCGCAGTCCGAACTGCGGCCTTGATGCCCTCACTTCCCTCTTCTTCATCTTTCATTTCCTTCTCTTTCTCTTTCTCTTTGCTACAACACGTCCAACAAAGCTTTACTGAGCTCGACCAGACGCTGACTCGAATTGGGTCGAAGCGAACTCGGTGAAGAAGACGAAGGCCAACAATGGCGAAATCTCTCCCGCTGCTTCTTTCTTCGATCTAGTAATGTTGGATGGTCTGAATGGATGCAGTGGAGCTTTCTGGATGAGATGTTTTGAAGCTTGGAGGACATTTACCCAGTGGTTTCGAGCTTGAAAGCGTTTCGACTCGGTTTTGAAAAACCAAGAAGAAACTGTTGCAGCTGCAGTTTCTCTCCACAAAGCTAGGGTTTTGGGATTATCTGGCATTGAAATATCCTCTCCTAGATGACCTGGATTGATTTTGGGTAGTTTCTAGAAGTCCATAGACGGCTAAGATCGTGTCGGTGCTTTAAACGGAAAGATTCAACGAAAACCCTAAAACACAGAGTGAATGGAGGGCTAGGATTTGATGCAATGAAAGGAGACGCGTGCAGACGGATCGCTAGCCCAACAAGGAGAAAGCGGGATTTCTGTTTTCGAAAGCCAGTCGCGACAACAGCTCGTACGTTTGCGCACGTGCGAAAACATGTGGAAGGACACGAGGTTCGGTCGGATTTGAGTGCCCGACGAGATGGACAGTTTAGGTCATCCATATGGGTGATGATGATGGCTCGCCAATCAAAACATCGGATGACTATCTGTCGCTAGCGGGAAATCGAGGAGAAGAAGATAGATTTCTTTCCTTTTTCGGGTTTGCCTCGGGTCAACTCGACTTTGACCGGGTTCTAGGTTTGGTGCTTTGGGGTACACACCCGTTTGTGCACACACAGGCCAAGAGTAGGGTTCACATCGATGTTTCACAGGATCCACGCCAACCATTAGTTTCATCAGCTTAAATTTCGACCTGACTTGATTTTGAAGTAGGTCCATAGCTTAAGTGGTCTCTATTTCATGATTTTTCATGAGCTTAATGACGATTTCCGACATACCATTGGTCAGATAGCTTCCAAATCCGCTGATCTAAAGGGTCCCAAGGGCCCACAGTCAAGCATTCTGATAGGACATCTGTCTAGCGTTAAGGCAGATCCATAGCTTAGGTGGGCCACACTAAGTAAATCCTTCCATTTTATTGTTAATTCCCGTCAATCTGACTATTGGATCGGTTCACAATTGTTCGTCAATGATCATAAGGAACCCTAAGTGCAAGTGATCGGTTAATTAACTATTTATTACTACATTGGATGGTTTAAAGGGTAGATTGTCCATCGTATCATCATGGACATGATGAACAATGGATCTCATGATTTAGACTTCGTAATTTAGGATGGACGGCTAGATTTTCTTGTTATATGAATGAAGACGGCTCCTAATGTTTGTATTGATATAGGATTGAGTGTACAGTTTGATCTTGAGATTGATTACATGAATTGTCTGAATTCATGACTAAATTGAAGGATTATATACATTGGATTAGGGAAACATGATTTATCTTGCAATTGGATTGATTTGAAGTCTCTAGGTACAGTCTCACATGTCTCAATGGAGCGATTTAGATCATGGATCGATTAATCATTAGTGATGTAACTTGTGTTTAAAAGTTAAAGGTAAATCAGAGGAGGATCGATTTCAAACTTTACTGGTACATTGTGGTTTGTCATTCTCAAATTTAAATGGTTAAGATTGATAGATTGCGAATCACTGGATGATGATGTATAATGTATGCTACATGTATTCCCATACACGTGTAAACTAAATTAGATCTCTATGGTAACACCTAAATACTGAAAATTATGAGGTTTCATAATCTACCCCTCTTAAAAAGAATTTCGTCGTCGAAATTCAGTAGTTCTATCCTGAATAAAAACGAGGATAATCTAATTTGCAGTATTTCTAAGTATTCACTATTTTCCCATAAAAGGTTATTTGTATGTATAAATGTATATGGCTAACTATCGGAACTAGGGTTGTTACAATCTACCCCCCTTAAAGAGAATCTCGTCCTCGAGATTCGATAACTTATATTCCAATTATTAATATTACAAGTAGCAAAGTTATCCTAATGGTGTACCCTATTCCTGATATGTCCAAGTGTGCCATCACAGCTTGATGTTGAATTTTGCCACAACTCTTATACCTCTATTCTAACCAAACAAGTAACGTACATAGGTTCTATTAAAGATTAGAGATCTTTTTACTATCTACCAAAGCTAGAGACTATTTTAATGCCACCAAGATCATAATTTCCTATAGTATAATAGGATTAGAAGTTCATTCAGATGACAACTAATATATAAAGAAAATTTTTATTATTAATATTATATCCTTCTTATATATATATATATATATAGGAAAAGGTATTATGCCCTCGAGCTGATGGGAACGTCCCATGAGGTCAAGCTGTGTGGGCCCCACCGTGATGCATTTCGAACATCTACCCCATCAGTCTAATGCACCATTCCATCGTGGGCCTAGGTCTCAAAAATCAAGTCAATCCATGACTTGTGTGGGCCACACCACATATAGAAGTTGAGAGGGACCGTGCACCATTAAAACATTCATAATCATTTTTTGGGCCCACTGAGATGTGGTTTGCAAATCCAGCCCATCCATTATGTGTGTCCCACTTGGATGAGGGCTCAGACCAAGTTTCGAGACGCACGCAGCAAATTTGTGTGGGCCCCACCAAGTGCTTTTATATGTTTTTGGCATGTCTTCACATGATTTTAGATGGTATGGCCCATTCGAGTTCGTATATGACTAATTTTTGGGATATCCCATAATTTAAAGGGGACCCATCAAATGCACGGTGTTGATGGTCGACACGCATCACGGTGGGGCCCCACACACTCGACCTCATGGGAGCTTATCGTGAGGTCGAGCGCATAGTACCTTTTTTATATATATATATATATATATATATATATATATATATATATATATATATATATATATATATATATATATATATATATATTAATGATAGTTCCCCACTATCTAAACTAAAATAATCTTTTCTACTTTTAATGTTCGGGATAACAAAAATAGAATGTTGTGGTGGATATGACCTTGATACACAGATCCTCTACCTACACAGAGCAATTGATTCGTTGGTATCAATTCCTAATCCTGAAGGTTTCTAATATTATGCTTGATCAGGGCATTGAGATAATTGATAATAGCCCATTTTTTAAAATTTGGATCAAACTTGCTTATACTTCGCTTAAACATGATTCCGTCAGCTCGTGATCCCAATCATTTTAGACGTTTAAGGGAAATATCATGTAATCTTTCATTTCCATAAAGAATATGCCCCAAATGGCTCACTACACATTCACTACACGCTCTGATTACCTAATGCACTACCTAAAAATCTCAAGACCAAAATTTCTACATGAAAATTTGAGTTTAAAATTTGCTAAATTTATCCATATTCTCAAATTTATGCTCAGTCTAGGGTTGAAATTTTACCCAAAATTCTATAACTTCACCTCTAGTTATTTCTAATTTCTAGAACTTGTGAGAAATATTGTTTCTAATTAAAGAGATAACTAACTCAACCACTGAGTTGGTGTTAGTAGAGACCTTATTTTCATGCTAATCTAGTTCCATCATGTAGCAGCTGGAGTGTGGAGTTCGAGTCACGATTGGGTTCAAAATCAGGTCGAATCGGCTCAGGTAATTGAAGTACATTGATATTCTTATGGATTATCTATAATTAACTTCTAGTGAAATAATTTATGGACTCGTGTTGAGAACCGAGTGAGTCAAGTACATTATATTTGAAGTCCCTTTCTAATTCAATTCGATTAGAATCTTAATTCAATACTTACATATTAAACTGGTATGCACCAGGTATAGATTTTCCTAAGGGCCTGTTTGGATTCGCGTATAAGAGGGCGGTGTATCGTATTAGTAGGGAATATTCCTGAATATTCCACTTAGACAGCGTTTGGTTTCGACCGTAAAATGGGCGGTATCCTATGCGCGCAATTTCATTCCGTTACCAGAAATTTCAAATGGCGGTATTGTGTTGTTAAAGACCACGCCTCCCGTCATTACAGCCGAAAGACAGCACTGCACTGTATTTCGAGCTGCTCGAGAAAGGAAGACTAATGACTGAAGAAAAACTTTCGTCGTTCTATTGCGTGGGAGAAGAGAAGTTCCTACACCAGCGGTGATAAGCGTCACCCCATAGGTTGCATGTCGCTATAGCAACGAGTTTCGTCTTCTCCGAACCGCTGATAACAACTACCCGTGGGCTGTATAACTCCAAACCTCATTGCTCTTCGAATCTGCAGACCAGGTATGAATCTCATTCCTCCGAATGAAAACATGCGATACTTCTCGTCTGTAAGAGTTACCCTACCCAGGCAGACCTCTTGTATCGCTCTCCTCGAGTGCGATATTTCTGGAGGAGGATGGAGGGTATACGGTCGGTCGTATACACCTGTATCTGTGAAACCCCTCATCCCTGTCCAAATTCGTTCGATGGAGATAATATGAGGTAGATCTTGTTCTATATAGAATCCTAGTTAGGATTTTAGAAAGGAAGGTTGCATATCTTCCAATTTGCAAGTAGGGTGTGATGTTGTCAATGCATGCAGATAATGGAATGAATTTTTTCCCTTGCTCCTATTGATATAAACCGAGCATGGTCTCATTTCTTCAAAAATTTCTGTTTTTAGAAATAATTCTGTATCTGAAATGGCTCTGCTACTGTCGTCTGATTTGTCTAAGGTATAACTCTTCAAAATCGCTTTTCTGGACATCTGCACAATTTTAAACTAGTTATTATGGATTCCTGATGGCCATTTGAAGATACATCTCTCTTAGGACAACGGTTTTTCCATTTTCACATATGTATCCATTGCTAACTGTCAGGATTATCAGTGGAAGATGTTCATTGATAACATTATAGTATGCATATTTACAACTCATTGGTCCTCTAACGATATGTTTTTTTCAGTGCTCCTATCAGTTTATGGTTTGCTAATTCAAATCACCATTTTCTACTTTTCGAAATTAAGTAATACGTGCTATGAGAGCTCAGTATTAAACTGCCATCTCCCTAACCAAATTTTTTCCATCGCATAATCGAACCCTAACCCCTACAATATATCATGCGCTGATGTAGACAGTAGAAGTCTTGCAACCCTCAGTGCAACATTTCCAACTCACTACAATCTCTTTGCCATATAACAAGTATGTCATTACTGATTTTGAAATAATGTTTATATCACCATGTATGGTGTTCATTGACAGCTAACTCAGTCACGCCTGATTATTATGTATATCATAATCATTAAGGGCCTGTTTTGGGTAACTATAAGTCTCTTACAGGTGATTGTCAATGGTAAGTCAATTACAGGTGAAGGTCACTTACATGGGCATGTATGGATGCCTATAAGTCGGTTATGAGAAGTGACTACAGCCCCCCATCCCCTTATAGGTTATTGGTAGATTTGCCTGTGAGTGACTTACAGGTTGTAAACAGATATTGATACGATATCTACACGAACTGTGAGATGTATCCATGCCTGTATATGTTCTAATCAGGGTGATACCTGTTGAACTCCCTAAATATGTTTTGCATTATGATTTGCATAAGTAACTGTATCAAAATTTCCTATACCATTAAATTACCATACATTAATATAAATGCATATAGTAAATAACTGTAAACGTTACATTTGCCTTCACTTATTTTACAGTTTACATATTTTCATGTGTAGCTGTCAAATTTGTATTGGGAAGGTAACATGATAGCTAAATTATCTGATAGCAGCCCTGTGCATGGTTTCATGTTTGCGGTCAAATCTGTATATTAAATGAAACAGAAGTGTATATTAATGTATGAAACAGTTTGCATAAAAACATATGAATGACAAATATTTAAATTTTATCTGTAATGCTTGTCACATATCCTTTCCATACTTTCAATATAAATTTTATGAATTCTTTGTAATTCCCCATCAGATAACTTTCATCTCCAATAGTCATATGGCTTCCGATAGTGCCGAAAACAGCGATGAAAGGTCATCTGCTAGTGAATGGACTGAGAGTGAAGTAGCGGCTGCATTAACAGCCATAGTAGCCTCTGTATGTGTAATGAGTGCTGCAGAATATTATCGTCGTTACTGTATTAAATCAGAGTATAAGGATTGTTATATTGAGAGGGATAGATTTGTCAATGGCATAATACGGAAAAGCGATGTTGATTGTCTCGCACAACTGAGAATGAACAGGGACACATTTTTCGAATTATGTTCATTGTTGAGAGATTAGAAACTCCTATCCGATTCCAGGAGGTGTAGTATGGAAGAGAAGGTAGTAATGTTCTTACATACAGTTAGACACAATGTACGTAATCGTGTGATTGGTCATCAATTTTCAAGATTTGGTGAGACTGTAAGTAGACACTTAACTAGGGTGTTGGACGTAATTATCAGTATATTACCAGAAAATGTGAAGTTTCCTAGTTTACACACACCAAAGGAAATATTTGACAACCCTTTATGGAGTGCATACTTTCAGGTAATATTAGAGAAGAGTTAGATGTCATTGGTAAGAATTTTAATTCTCATAATGAGTGAACTAATCATGTGACACATGTTTGATTGTAGGACTGCATCGGGGCCCTAGATGGCACCAACATACTGGCTTATGTGCCAAGAGAAATGAGCTCAACTTTCAGAAATAGGAAATGATATCTCTCTCAAAATGTTCTTGCTGCATGTATGTTTGATATGAAATTTGTATATATGCTTGCTGGTTGGGATGGATCTGCATCCGATGCACGTGTCTTGCAAAATGCATTAACCCGTCGCCCTGACTGTTTTCTAATTCCTCACGGTAATCACATGTAGGGGGTGTTTATTTACATATTAGGTGTTTATGAATGAAACATAACTGAAATATTGAAATGCAATGTGTAGGAAAATATTATGTTGTTGATGCTGGATATGCACATATGCCCGGGTTTATGGCCCCTACTGAGGTGTGCGATATCATCTGAATGAGTTATGTACTGGAAGGAAGCCCGCAAGTCAAAAAAAACTTTACAATTATCGCCACGCCCAGTTGCAAAATGTCATAGAGTGGTCTTTTGGGCTTTTAAAAGCCCGCTTCCCTATTTTACGTACTCCTCCTCAGTTCAAGCTTAAAACACAAATAAAAATTGTTATAGCTTATTGTGTCCTTCATAATTTCATCCGTGTTAGTGGTGATGATGGACTTGCTGAGGTAGTAGAGGACAGTGGAGACAGTACGGAGGATGCTACACCATCTCCTGTAGAAATATCTACTGTGAAGGAAGGAAGAGCTTTATCTCTGGTGATGGACCGTAGTCGGGAAGAGTGGGCGAGGAAGAGAGACGAAATAGCTGAGAGAATGTGGAATGATAGTCTTCCACATAACAGACAACGTATTCAGTTTTCATTGGTTTTGTACTCATCTACTATGTTTTTAGTAGGAATATTTGTATACTTATTGACTTTTACTTTAGATTTTTTTAATAGGATGGCTTATATGATCTTCTTATGATTTTTTTCATGAATTAATACTTTCGTTGATCAACTGTATGCTCATGTCATGTTACTATAAATATGTGTTACTTGTAGGTGAAATGAATTTCCTGAGGAGTTCCACAGATAATCCGAGGAATCTAAATGTGGACTCGTCACCTACAAGAAGGGGTGGTCATCTACACCTCAGTCCAAGATTAGGAGGACAACCACTTCAAACTCCGCCAAGAACCGCTACACCCTCAAGGAAAGGGCCCTCACCTAGGGGTATATCTACCCCAAGACGTAGGCAAGCCTCTTCTCGAAAAATAAGTAGAGTTCAATGGTCCGATAATATGGACAATTCATTGGTGGATGCCCTGGTGAACAGGTCAATCTTGGCCTGAAGAGTGATAATGGGTTCAAACCCGAGGCCTACAAGGCAACCATCAGAGTGATCAATGAGACATGTGGCATATTACTTGAAAACCGTCACATTTCTAATCGGTTGCGGACCTTAAAGAGGTTGTATACTTTTATTAAGGACCTGCTCAATGCATCTGGTTTTGGATGGGACTCGAACAGAAAGATGGTCATTGCTACGGATGACGTGTGGGCTAGCTATATTGCGGTAGGATATTTAAGAAGAAAAAAAAATTATTCATTCTAAAATTTTCAGCTTTTCAGTATATGATTTCTAATATTTTCTTTCTTTGTACAGTCTCACCCATATGCGGAACGTGTGCGAGGAAAGCACATCGATAAATGGGATGACTTGACCTTCATATTCGGGAACGACTGTGCCCATGAATCATTTGCGAGCACGGCTTACTCATCACCCATTTCTGGGAAGCGGCAAGCCGATCCGAAATGTATTCCGACGATGGCTCTAATGACGAGGCCTCTGATACTATACAACTCTCATTGGATGATGAGGACGGTCAGAGGTCTACTCCCTGCACACGCGCAGGTGAGGGATCCATAAATAGGGCAAAGAAGTACAACAAAAGCTCAATGGAGGAAATGTCAGGATCTCGTCATAGCCGTTTGGATGAGAGTAACATCAGTCATCGTAGGAAGGGTAAGCCGAGTGAGCAAATAGGGGACAGGATGGGGGAGATGGCAGAGGTCGTAAAGATGCTGACGATAACTATGGCGTAGGGCAAAAGTATGACACGTATGCAGAGGTTGTTGGGGATACTCGAGGATGTGGAAGGTCTGAGTAATGAGGATCAGATTCGGGCTGCGAGGGTGCTGCAATCCGATTTGGTCAGTGCAGGATATTTTATAAAAATGGGACATGAGAGAAGAAATGAATGGATAGAAAAAGTTATCCTTCCGCGGAGTGGGCAGGAGTGAACTTGGGATGAGTAAAAATATTTTTTGGACAATGGTGTTTTCTGGACAGTTTTTTTTTATTTATAGCTTTTTGGGGTGGATACTGTTTCAACCAAGTCTGTGAATGCTTGGTTTGGTGGGTTAACAAATGGCAAAGATGTGGATTATATGATTGCTGCTGGAGCAGTAATCAGATCGATAATTCTTTTGGACTGCTATATATATGAAATCTACAGTGCTACTTTCTGTTACAGGTTCTGACGTTAACTGATATGCGATACTCTGTCTGAGATTATAACTTGATATAATTTTCATTATACAGTAGTCATTTCTACAGTAGGAATATGTTGGAGGATAAATGTGAGTCTGATTTGTTGTGTTTGCAAGAGGTTGGATATACAAAACTTACAACATATACAGAATATGTTGGAGGAAATCTGCCCTTCTGTGATTCTTAACACTGTTCGTCTCATGTTGGCTGATTTATGACTATAACTGGTTGAGAATGATACTTGTGTCACAGGTGTCCCTACTCAACAGTAACTTCTGCTGGTATAAAAAACTTGGGATTTCTTAGCGTAACTGGCTGAGAATGCTACTTGTCTCACAGGGGTCCTTATTCAGCAATATCTTCTGCTGGAGTAGATGTTGGAGGATTTCTATTAGTAAGTGGTTGAGAATGCTATTTGACTTACAGGTGTCCTTACTCAGTAGTAATTTTCGCTGGAGTAAAATGTTGAAGGATTTCTAAGTGTAACTGGTTGAGAGTTGCTTATTGGAAACACTTTTATAGGTATCGTGTGAATTTATATATTTGTGATTACGGATTGTGATTCATATTTTGGTGATGGTCTATTTTTGTGTTGTCAGTTGTCAACTACCTTTCATAACTTTACATCCACACCTATTAGTTTTTTTGGTTGCACATGTAGCACATACAGTAGATTGATCTGAAATACTGTTTACTACCGTAAGATGTTGATTTTTAAGCAGGTGGATGGGTTCATGCCTGACCTGAACTGTTAGATAGTGTTCACTATAATATTGTGGGATGATTTCTGTTGCTGTTTCGATCAGCAATACTAAAGACGATATATATCTGCTCAGTTGGTAGATTGATCTGAAAACATGTTCAGTCCAGTAGGATGTGGATTTTTTATGCAATTGGATGGGTTCATGCCTGACCTGAACTGCTGGAAAGTGTTGGGTTTCAAATAATGTTGTCTTGTAGATATCCGTCTCTTAATTTGTTTAATGTTGTAGATCATCGATTATCATGCCGGTGGATGGGTGTGGATTTTAATGCTAGCTTGCATATATGTGGCATTTACGCTATGGCCTTATAACCATTACAATGACTGCATTGCAACATTGCCGATTCCAGCCTCTTATTGCAACATTTCTGCCACAGATTTGGATGTTATCCGACATGTTGTTGTTCATATTAATCTTTTTAAATCCCAGCTTTGCTGATATGCTCTTGTATGTCATTACTGATGATATGTTTTATTAACATAAGGTAAGTGAAACAGAGGTAGTTGAATCTATTTATCTAATGATAAACTTCTGACCTTCCTGATGTAACATACAGACTTTCACATAGCCAGCATTTTCATTCTCCCTAAAAATTATTATAATTTCATCACTCAATATGTGGACTGAGAATTTGTATGTCTACCAATTGCAGAGAAAATGAAGAGGAAGTTTTACGTAGTGTTTGTGGGCAGAACGCCCGGTATATATGAGACATGGGAAGAGTACAAAGCTCAAGTTCATGGATTCAGTGGATGCTTACATAAGTCATTCACCGTATATGAAGATGCCATGCTTGCATGGAATCAACACAACGTTGGATGAAACTTTGAACAAGTATTCGTATGTTAGAAGAAATCAAATTTCCTTGATTGATTTACATATGTTACAATCAGCTTGTTAACATAGATTATGCATTGTTTAAACTGGTTATTCAGGCCACCACCAATGGTAGATCAGTGCACCCATAGAGCCAATTGTAATTGGTGGCGATGGTCCGCAAGATGGCAATGAGGAACGACCCACATATCGATCGTCCGCTTGTTGGTTTGCTGCTTGGTCTCTTCGTATTGTTTGCTGCTCTTTACGTGACTGTCCGCAGAGCGGATAATCTTCTGCATCGATAACCATCAAAGAAATGTTTGGACGGTTTGAAAGTATGTGCTTATGGAAGTGTTAATTTGTAATATTTGTCTGTTAAGGTTTTTTTTTTTTTTTTTCTCATATATAAATTTTTTTTTTTGCAAACTTTCAATATCAGAGTCATTATATATATATATATATATATATATATATATATATATATATATATATATATATATATATTTGATAGTTAAAAGTATGTTGTGTAATTTTGTTTATGTGATTTTCTTTTCTTTGGCGTGGACAACATCCGACCCATTTGTAATATTCAAAATTATTTTTCATTCTTTTGTATTATTTTCTTTGTATTTTGTTGTTTTCTTTTCTGGAACCGTCAATATCAGACAACCTGATTTCTCTAATTTTTGTTTTTTAAACTTAAAATGTATATTTTCTTTCGTAATCTCTGTTTGTGAGGGGAAAGGATTGGCTACTCGCCCTGACACCAGCCCCGTGGCTGGTGGTCGCTGTTCTATGGGCCCCACCGTGATGTATGTGTTTCATCCATTCCGTTCATCCATTTTTACAGATCATTTTAGGGCTTGATACAAAAAATGATAGGGATATAAATCTTAGGTGGGCCACACCACATGAAAAAATAATGAATGGATATTCACAATTCAAAATCTCCTATGGTCCACTGTACTGTTTATTTGACATCCAATCTGTTGATTTGGTCATAAAGACCCAGATGAAGGGAAACAATAAACATCAGCTTGATCCAAAACTTTTATGCCCCCAAAACGTTTTTAATGGTCAAAATTCATTTAACACTGTTTCCTGTAATGTGGTCCACTTGAGATTGAGATATACTTCATTTTTTTCTACCATTTTATAAAATGATATATAAAAATGTATGGACGACATGGATGACACACATACATCATGGTGGACCCCACAGAGCACTGACCACCAGCCAATGGCTGGTGTCAGGGGGAGTAGCCAATACGTTCCCATTTCTGAGGCGTGGATGACATCATGAGTAGACGTGGGGTCCACAGATCACATATGGGTTGCTGGTCAAATGTGGGTTGACCATCTGTACCGGTAGATAGACGATTGTATAGTACCCAGACACAATACCTCTTATCCAAACATTGATCTGTATAAGGTACTGTATACTATGCCATCCAATACCTCCAATCCAAATAGTGATCAGTAAATGAATGATTTAGATGTATCTGTCAAACCATCCAATGTATACATGAACAGTACCTGAATACAATACAATACAATGCAATACGCGAATCCAAACAGGCCCTAAGTGGATTACATGCAAGTCGATTGGTTTGGATTCGAGTTGATTCAGATTTGAGGTAAGTCAACTGCCATTTTCCCTATTTTGGGGTACCAACTAAGACTACGATAGGTTTATTAATTGAAGTGTTTACTTATTGTAAGAGTTAAGGGTTTTTTTTTTTTCCCAAATCGTTATTCTCCTAGTTGCTTAAACAGAGCCTTGTTTAAAGGTGAGGATCACCCCTCAACCTTTTTTACATTATGATAGTTAGCTTACTTCATTTATTTTATTGATTGCTTAATATACTTTTCCGTGGAAATGATGATAAATGTTAGTTTCTATTTGAATAATTCTTCATGAGCGATTGATGATTAGATTTAAATTTAAGTATTTGAACATGCTATGAATTTCAAATATCTGATCTATTCTGGTTTACGATGAGCTCTTTATATGTCCAAGTGTTGTCGATATTGTACGTGGCTTATTTTGCCACTTGTGATTACTTGATGGTATTTTTGGATGTCCTCGAACTAGTGACAATTTTTGTGTAATGGATTAAATGAAATTGTGTTGTAGACTTATCATCTTGTGGATCTTTTGTGCCGATGTGGCTTTTGGAGATAATCTATTTTTATCACATCATTCGATTACTTATTTACCTTATATGACTTTAATGGAATATTTGCCCTATATGGCTTTGATGGACTTTTGTGCCCAATGTGGCTCTTAATAGATTATTTTGGTATAACCTTGTGATGGTAAGTCTTACTTGTTGAATTATGATTGGCCACTAGTTGAAGATGTTACTATTAAACATCCTAGTTGTTGGAGTCTCATGAGTCAGGGATGGCGGTATGGGACACTATACCTGAGTTGTTGACCTATACTAGTGATGAGCCCCCCATGGTGACCTTTGAGCTTTCTTAAAATGGTTGTTTGTAATTGGAATAATAACCATTGGGTTAATCATGCATTTCATAGCATGTGGGCGATGACAAGTGGTTAATTTTGGATGTTGTAGCACGTATCCTTTGTCGTGATATGTTTCACTAGCTCCCAGAGCACCGACAATCGATCTAATTTGTGTGAGCTAGTCACTTTAGCACGTACTTAATGTATTTTCGCTGATGACTAGCCACTTACATGTGGGTTTCACCCCACTCCTGGGTTATGCCCAGAAGCTAGCTGGATGAGCATCCTTGAGCTGATGTGCATTCACGCATTTATGCATTTAAATCAGATTGCATCATGAATTATTTTGTATAATTCTTATTTTAAAACTATCATTGACTAATGTGATGGATTACAATATCATTTGTTATGATCGCTATGAATGGTTTAATGCAGACCTATCTTTATAAATTATGTTTAACTGTTGTGATGGTTTGGTAAGTTTTGAGGGGTATACCTCATTGGGATAGCCATTGACACTATCGAACCATATTCAGTTGTGCAGGAGATGTAAATGATGTGCGGATTGGTGCTCATGTGGAGCCGTATGATCTTACGGCTTTAGATTCTAGATGTCACTTATATCGATTTTGTACTTTCGTACATTTGTAAATCTTGAGACATTGGTTTGTATAAGCTCTATGGGCAGCCAGTTGGATATCTAAAATGTGTATTAAGACTTTTTCTTTATTCCTGACTTGTCTCTCTTCCATTGTAATGCTCACTCTTGAGAAAAGAAAAGAAGAGAAAATTATAAATGAAATTTGAGCAATCTTTAAAAGCTAATGCTCATGATTTCAGAAAATAAGTACTAAACTCGGGTTACGAAATTTCTAGTGTTACATAGATAGCAAAGTTAGATATGAAGAGAAGCATCTATGATCAAACCCAAAATTCAATCAACAATCAACTAGATCAACATTGTTTATCTATCTTAGTTTAGCTTATCATTTCCACAACTCATCAACTATGAGGTGTTTAGTCTCTATGAGTAATTCAGTCCATCCTCGTGCTCACGTCGAACTAACTTTAGTTGCAGCTAATAACTGTAATTCCCTTCCATCTGCACCCACATGTCAAATTTGAATGAAGATCTTAACTATAGGAATTGTATACTTATGCTCGTTGACCATAATTGTAATTCTTAGTATTGTTTTACCTTGCTCATCAATACGTTGCACCAAGAAGCGTGTTGCTACTCTCAATCAAGTTAGTAATTGTTGGACGTAGGCCAGTGGGGCCCACTAGTGAGCAATCACTAGTGGGTGGGCCCCATATGTTTAAGCTTCTTCCGGCTTTTTCCTTTCTGTTGAAATTTCAAATTCAATTTTGAATTTAATTTTGGATAGCAGGTAGGGAGAAGACCGGATCATTTGGTCGCATCCCATCTCCTTCTTTTCCTATATAAAGGGATAGCTTTTCTCTCGTAAAGGCAATCAATCAATCATTAGAAATATTGTGGGCATACAGAGATATATAGCGTGCACTATAATTTGTCCATTTTGGCTTGTCTTTGGGATGATCTAATCCAATAGATCGTGATCCGGGGCCACTTATACCGTAGGATCAAAGGTGTGAATAGATCCATCTACTCCAGTAGTAGATAGGCGAGCCATTGGAGCATTAATCTTCTACTTTGTGAGGGTTCCAAAACTCGTGTAGACCGTCAGCTCACCTTCTGCGCTTCCCAACAATGGTATCAGAGCGTTCAACGGCAGATCTTTAATTATTTTCATATAAAAAGGTAAGTACCCCTTTTTTTTATTATTGGATTACTAATTATGGCTTTCGAATGATATGTGCATGTGTTATATTTGGACTTAGATGGGACTGCTGTGGACAGTACCCACTACCATGGCCTGTCAATACGGATGATCTGGATTCCAATTTTTTTAAAATTTAGCCTGACATGCATTTTTTGTGACCATGGCTACCAATTTGTAGCCCATCATGCGGATGGGACATGTACAAAATTGAATAGAAATTGTAGAATTATGTTTATTATTAGCCGTTCATTTTGCACATGGCCCATGATCATTTTGTCCCTTCAACATCCATGTATGTCAGGTCAGCCACCATATTTTATTCTTAGCCGATCACCACACGTCCACCGCGACGTACACTACTAGCTACTGGTGACGTATCTCATCAATATAGCTGCTGGTGACGTATCTCACCATGCGTGCCAATACATTGTTGCATTGACGTGTCATGCACCCAGGTATATACCTGTTGTACACGTGGGAAGTTGATCGGCTGGTATACATCATACCAGCTATATAACTGTTGTACACGTGGGAAGCTGATCGGCTGGTGTACATCATACCAGATATATAAGCTGTTGTACACGTGGGGAGCGGATTGGCTGATGTGCATCATGCCAGCAATAGCTGTTGTATTGAAATACACCACTAATATATAGCTGTGAATGTGAGAGGCGGATTGGCTAATGTGCATCATACCAGCAATAGATGTTGTATTGAAATACACCACTAAAACATAGCTGTTGTATTAGAGAAGCAGATTGGCCGATGTTCATCACACCAGTTATATTAACGTCAGACATTCATGTGGGCCTGATCACATGGTATAAGTTGAATCCAAACCGTCCATCCTTTTGGCGAGCTCAGTATTAGACTTAATCATTACAAACATCAATTGAGACCATTCATCATAATGGAAATAGCATAATTTGAAAATAGAGAATTAAAGCAAATGGTCCACATTTAAGGGTGGGTGCAATCAGATGGTCTCAATTGCCAGATAGGGAAAAGGTTTGGAGTATGTCCATGCATAATGTGGCCCACTACATGAACTGTTTGGATAACCAGAAGGAAGTCTACTCATGTACAATTTGCAGGTGGAAAGCTACGATCTGAATCGTCTATATAGGCGGACACAACATGGATGCTAGACACCCTGAAAATCGCAGATTTTCAACACCTAGTTTCCGTTGTTTTTCAAAAGGTTTAAATGTTAGTGTTAAGTTATAAATGGCTGAGGGATTATTATGATACTCGGCAGACAGATTGTGCATTAAGTCTGGGTTTTCCGTTTGTTACCAATGGGGCCCGTGTTTTAGTGATCCAAACCGTTGAGATGAAGGGACTAACTCATGGTGGCCCAAACACCAAATGGAAATGAGGCACCCATCATTCCACAGTTTCCTTTGGTAAAGCCCACTTAAGTTGTAGATCAATTTTTTTTAAAAAAATATTCTCCTAATATGTGTTGGGAAAACTCATGGACGGAATGGATTTCACAAATACATGACGATGGTCCCATGGAGATTTTCCATTTGACGAGTTATCTACAACACTTGGTACAAGGAATACATACACACGTTTGGCGCACAAGGAAACAATTCTAGCTGGGCTTCATAATAAAGTGCACTTCTGGTCATTATATTTGCATGTGGGCGGATATGTTTTCCCTGATGTGGTACATTGTTTCCCAATAGTTAGCACTATTTGGTTGATGAAATTACTAAAGACATAACTTGGTCATGCTTTTCTTCAGTACACACCAAGTAATTACAAAATACGGACCGTTCATCATGGGTGCCCCTATAATAAGCTAACAAAATGGATGGATGGTGTAGATAAAATCTACTTTCAGAATTAGTGATATTGAGATCATTAGTGATTGAAACGATCATAAACCATGATGATCAATGTCAATGAGGATCCATCATCAACAATGATCATTAATGGTGATGATCGGATCTATTGCTAAT
This sequence comes from Magnolia changhungtana, assembly GCA_030180095.1. Classification (NCBI taxonomy): domain Eukaryota; kingdom Viridiplantae; phylum Streptophyta; class Magnoliopsida; order Magnoliales; family Magnoliaceae; genus Magnolia; species Magnolia changhungtana. The sequence goes on from JASAUF010000633.1 coordinate 478,907, forward strand.
AGACATGATCACTAGTGAAAATATAACTCTCTTCATATCTTAGTACTTTTTTTTTCTTTCTGATGATGATGTTTATATGTGTGATATAATTTGGCTTGATGTAATTAGATATAAGCCCATTTTTCATTTGCAAATTAAAAAAAATTAGTGTTTGAATGTTCCTTATACATATAAAAGGTTGTGCATAACCTGAGTGGGAGTTAATTCTCCTCCACCAAATGATGCACGCAACCTGTAACGGAAGGTTGCTCATTATACAAATATAATTTTATAAAAGCATCAATTTCATCTTAAAAAGAGAACTTGATTGTTTTACACTGTCCATTCGAATATGTGAACTTTCAGATCTCGTTAAGATGTGTTGACTACTTTTATACTTTGAAAATTTGAATAGCATGGGGAAATGCTGGTGATTAGAGTTAATACCTTAGATCATAACTAAGTAGTGATACTTATGCAATGTAGAGATGGTCACCAAAGCGTTAATCGCTGAACAGCTGAAAGGACAACATTTCGACGATAACAACTATGAATACTGTTCCCGCGCGGTGTGATGTCTTCTGGATGAGGATAACATTTCGCACATACTCAATGAGGTTCAAGAGGAACCCATATTAGCTGAAAACGAGAATTTACAAGAACATAGGGTTGCGATGACTCGCTACAATAAGTGGCAAAAACAGAATCGTTCAGCTCGTAATGTCCTTTTTAGCACTATGCACAAAGAACTCATACCTACGTATGAAGTGCATGACACCGCTAAGGGAATCTGGGAAGCACTGACAAATGCCTATGCACAGAAGTCAGATGCGAAAGTTCGGGCTATGAAATTAGAATTTCATGAGTATAGGATGTCAGTCGGCTGCCCCATCAAAGATCATATCCGTAAGATGGAGCAAATGATGGGTGCCCTTAGGAACGTTAGGTGTAAATTGACTGAAAATCAAAAGATTATAGCCATGCACCATTCCTTACCTGAATCTTGGGCCTCAATTAAAAGAATTTTAAACCATACTGATTATATCACTACATTCAGAGACTTTTATGGCCAGTTGGTACGTGACGTTGAAATGAATGCAATTCAGCCAGGATCGGCCAAGGCCTTTGTAGCAGAGACCCATAAGTGGAAAGCTAACAAGAAACAGTTTAAAGCTTGCAAGAAGGTGAAAAAGAATAAGCAGGAACAGAAGACCACAGCACCTTCTCCAAATCTCAAGAAGGGGAATAAAAAGAAGAGGCAGAAAAAAACAAATATAGTCTGCTTTGTCTGCAGAAATTCCAGCCATTATGCTAGGCAGTGTGCCCATAAAACACAGCGTAATAAAGCACGTGACATGGAGTCGTCGAGGACTCGAGGAATTTCGGCCTATAGCCTAGGGAAGTTACAAGGTGTATATGGAAAATAATGTTGTCAAAAATGTACTAGGGATTGATGTTTCCCATCTCCGTACACTCATAGGACGAACAATAATTCTCTGTGATACTCTTTATGCACTAGGGATGCGTAGGAATTTAATTTCTGTTTCTAAGTTTTTATTTGATGGTTTCGATATTCGATTTTTCGGGACAAGAGTTTCTTTGATACTAAATAACCTCATCTTTACATGAAAAATTTTAATTTAAGATTTATTTATTCTAGACATAGATACTGATAATGGACCTCTTACTTTATCCGCTATGTCGAATGAAACTGTAGTATCTAAATCTCAAAAATGACACACGAGGTTAGGTCATATTGGAAAGGATTGTATGATGAGACTAGTACGTTCTGGTCTGTTAGACTCCTTATCCAAAGTTGATTTCCCATTTTGTGAACATTGTGTGTTCGGGAAGACTTCGAAGAAACCGTTTCCTAAAGCGGCTAGGTCCAAGGGCACACTAGAGATAATCCATTCAGATATCTGTGGACCCTTCAATGTACATGTCAGAAATGGATGTCAATACTTTGTCACTTCATTGACGATTACTCGGGCTATGGATATGTGTATCTCATCTCACACAAATCTGAGGCTTTTAATTGTTTTCTTAAATATAAAGCTGAGGTGGAAAATCAGCTTGAGAAAAAGATTAAAATCTTTCGATCTGATAGAGGTGGCGAGTATACATTTGAAACGTTTAAATCATATTGTGAAAATGTTAGAATTGTTTGGCAGTACACAATGGCTTACACTCCACAACAAAATGGTGTTACAGAGAGAAGGAATAGGACACTATTGGACATGGTTAGATCGATGATGGCACAAGCCAATCTCTCTACCACATTCTGGGGGGACGCATTGTTAACAGCCGTCTATGTCCTTAATAGACTCTCATCTAAATCCATTCTTAAGACACCATATAAGATGTGGTCTGGGAGGATTCCTTCTCTAGCCAACCTACGTCCTTGGGGATCTTTGGGATATGTTTTGCTACCTACTCTGCATAGAGGTGAGCTTGATAGTAAAATCATTGAATGCATGTTCATAAGGTACCCTATGCATTCAAAGAGATACGTTCGAGTTTATAAAGACCATGGACGATGGATTGAGATAGAATCCCGGGACGTAACCTTCGTTGAAGATAGATACCCGAGCCGAAGCAGCAAAAGGTTCCAATAGAACTTTTTAAAATACTCGATGTATCTCAAGAGAGTGGAAGTTCTGTTTCTTAAGATGATGATACTCCTATAGTTCGTCAGGATAGTGGGAGGACATCTCAGCAGGCTCCTAAGTTACGTCGAATCGAAAGAGGATTAATTTCCCGAAGATACTTCGATATTGAGGGGCAAACATTCTCTTGTGTTGCAGTTGATGATGATAAACCTGATTTGTATCAAGATGCATTATCGTCTTTTAACTCGACCGATTGGGTGAATGTTATGGACGAAGAGATCGCTTCCATGGAAAAGAATAAAGTCTGCGAACTTGTTGATTTGCCTTCCAATCGCAAAGCGATAGGTAATAAATGGGTACTAAAGATCACAAGAAAGGCATATGATACAGTGGACAAGTTTAAAGCAAGATTAGTTGCCAAAGATTTTACATAAAAAGAAGGCATTGATTACGAAGAGACCTTTTCACATATTACAAAGTTCTCCTCAATCCGCATGATCTTGTTCATTGTCGCAAGTTTAAACTTAGAGTTATATCAGATGGATGTAAAGTCCGCATTCTTAAATGGTGACTTGGACGAAGTGATATACATGCAACAGCCCATGGGTTATGTGGACAAAAAGCATCCAAAGAAAGTCTGCAAATTGTTGAAATCTATCTATAGGCTGAAGCAATCTTCAAGACGGTGGTACATGAGGTTTCACTTGGCCATCACCACTTTTAGATTCACGATGAGTGAAGAAGATCATTGTGTATACATGAAACGATCTGGAAGATCTTTTCTGGTACTATTTCTATATGTAGATGATATCCTGCTAGCTGGTAATGACATGCAATTGTTGATATTGACTAAAGATTGGCTATTCTCGAACTTTAAGATGAAAGACCTCGGTGAAGCCAACTTTATTCTTGGGGTAAAAATCATCAGGGATCGCCCTAAGAAATTTTTAGGCTTGTCTCAAGCAACCTATATACAAAAGATCTTAGAGTGATTAAGGATGAAAAATTCAAAAACTGTTGAAACCCCTATGGATAAAGCTACCAAGCTAGACAGGAAATCATGTCCCCAGACTGAAGCCGAGAAATTGGCTATGTCCTCAGTTCCTTATGCAAGTGCAGTATGGAGCTTAATGTATGCTATGCTTTGCACCAAACCGGATATTAGCTATGCAGTTGGCATAGTCAGCCATTATCAGAGTAACCCGGGACAGTGTCATTGGCAAGCCGTCAAACGTATATTCCGCTATCTCAGATGAACAAAAGACTTAATGTTGTGTTATGAAGGCACAAGCCTCGAGCTCAAAGGATATTCTAATGCTGCTTGGGGTAATGATGCCGACGAGGAAAAGTCTACTTCAGGATATGTATTCTTACTCGGAGGAGGAGTTATCTCATGGTCGAGTAAGAAACAGACATCCACAGCTCTTTCATCTATAGAGGCCAAGTACATTGCATGTTGTGCTGTAGTTCGGGAGTATGTATGAGTTCGTAGATTTTTATTGGGTCTGGGTGTTGTATCGAGTTGTCGTCAACCTATATCGCTGAAGATAGACAATACTTCTGTCATTGATTTGGCAAAGGACCCTAAACACTACAAAAAATCTTAGCACATTGAGATAAAGTATCATTACGTCCGTGATCAAGTGAGAGATAAGAAGGTCTCTCTCAGCTACATTCCTACTAAGGAGATGATGGTTGATCCCATGACGAAACCTATAGCTAAAGATATATTTCAGGTTCACGTCAGGCAGATGGGATTGAGGAAAGCTTGAGTGATGTACTTGTTTTGTAGTACCTTTGATATTTTATTAATGAATAACACATTCCATTTATTTAGTATTGAACACTAATTTAAACTAGGTAAGTAGATCATCAGCATTTATCTTGAAATCATGTAGGATTTCTATTTTTATCGGCAGGCCGATCACCCACTGCACAGGTTGACCAACCTCAAATGTACAAGAGAGGTACATTTGGGGCCATGTTCATACATTGAGGCATAAACTTCTCTTTATTTTGAATAATAAAGGATGAGGATATGAGTGAGTCGTATCCGCCTACAATCTTTTAAGATTGAAGATGAGATTGATAAAGTGAATAACATAATCTCACCATTCTTTTTTCATGCGATCAATGTTATGGCCTGAATTTAAAGCCAGGTTATGAGGTTATGAGATGAGTCGTACCTCATGTAGAATGACCTGCGTATTGTAAACCCGACATTCACCTAGTATTGTCTACTTCACGACGTGGATTGTAACCACGTGCTGAGATCTTTTACCTACAGATTGCTTTAATTTAATCCAATCATTGCAACGTGCGAATAACCAGTCTGTAAGTGACTCTTTGTGTTTTTAGCTACCCTCCTCTTGTGTATATGAGGATGAGATTGAGTGTCGCTACTTTAGTGTACTATGACGAAAGGTCCTTAATTGGCCAGACTCGGTTACGCTAGGAAAGCGGCTTGATTAATTCCAAATTACACATTTACGTGGGAAAGATCCCGTGACAGGTACACCAAGTTTCTAGAACTATAAATACGCACTTAAAGACTTATCCGCCCGCAGTATCGAATTATTTTTTTAATAGACTTTTGCAAACAATATTTTTTTTAAAAAACCATATATATAAGTATTGCTTTAAATCGATTTTAGTCAAAGTTTGTGAAAAATTAAGTTTTCAGAATAACTCGATAAGTTGGATAAGTGCATATGTTAGCCGAGTACTCCAGATCGGGAGTCAACTCCATCTGGTGTGGTCATGCGGACTAGCACAGACATTGCAAACCTTGGGTTATTGAGTACTAGTTAGGCGGTCACTTAGTACTTAAGTACCTATGAGAAGATTACGGTGATCTAGCTGGTCTCACACCTCTGATTCTTTTAATCGTGATGTTTGGTCTTTAATTGTTATTAGGCGAGTTAGATGGATAAATTTTTGTGCCTATCCCACAATGTGATTGAGTGAGAGATGTTGGACGTAGGCCAATGGGCCCACTGGTGAGCAATCACTAGTGGGTGGGCCACATATGTTTAGGCTTCTTCCGACTTTTTCCTTTGTGTTGAAATTTCAAATTCAATTTTGATTTTGATTTTAGATAGAAGATAGGGAGAAGACTGGATCATCTGGTCTCATCCCATCTCCTTCGTTTCCTATATAAAGGGATAACATTTCTCTCGTAAAGGCAATCAATCAATCATTAGAAATATCGTGGGCATACAGAGATATATAGCGTTCACTATAATTTGTCCATTTTGGCTTGTCTTTGGGACGATCTAATCCAATAGATCATGATACGGGGCCACTTATACCGTAGGATCAGAGGTGTGAATAGATCCATCTGCTCTAATAGTACATAGGTGGGCCATTGGAGCATTAATCTTCTGCTTTGTGAGGGTTCCAAAACTCGTGTAGACCGTCAGATCTTGAGGGCTCACCTTCCACGCTTCCCAACAGTAATCTTGTTGTAGTTGCAAGTATTGCTCACTTATGTGTTCGTCTTTTATTTATTTTTATTCAACCATATAATTGTTGTACCTTCTAAAGTCATTGATTCCCAAGGAAAAAAAAATCATTGGATGAAGAGATCCAGCCTTTGTAAATTGCCTTATATCTGGTAGCATTGTAGTTGGTGAATATGCAAACGGTTGAACCACCACCAAGTACTACTCTCTCTCAAAGCCAACAGTCGGTGGTTAGGGTTAAGTTTAAAGTGGACGCAATCGATTATAGCTCACTGAATTCGAGACCAACAGCGGGTGATATAGTTGTACAGGGAGTTCCTGAAACCCTAAGCTCCATGGAGCCCACCTTAATGCGCATGCGGAATGTTCTCCATCCATCAGTTTTGCCAAGGAAATTGAAGACTCCGATGAGCCACACCACAAGTAATGGTGGAGATTGAATGCCAACCGTTGAAAACTTCTTGGAACCACAAATGTTTTGGTATTTGCCAACTTTATGAAGGGCTTGGATAGCATAGAAACCTCACGATGAGCCCCTGGAAGATTTCGATGGTAGGCATTTTCCGTCTCCATTGTTTCCTGTGGTGTGGCCTACGTGTCTCCTGAGTCTTCATTATTTTCTGGATTTCACCCTAAAATGATTTTTAGAAACTGATGGACGAAGTGGATTTTCACACATATATATACTTCCGTACCTTTGCACACATTTCATGGTCATCTAATTCGAACGGTCCATGTGATGCAGAATCCCATGAAACCCCTAGGGACAAATTTTCACCGTGATATAAAATTCCGATGGGCCATAGAAAAGAGAAATGCAAATCAAGGGAGGAAATTGTTTTCATTTTCATGGCCTACCAAAGTTTTGAATCAAAGTAAAAATTGGGCCCAGGGTGTTTCATGAGGTGATGCTTCACCTGGACTGTTCAGATTTTGGAGTCACATCAAATATGATGAGTTCTCAAAACAGTTCACACGAGTTCCGTGTGAACTGGTGCGCAGCTGAGTGTGTATAATATATATATATATATAGAGAGAGAGAGAGAGAGAGTCATGCTCCCCTGCGCACTTACGCACGTGCGCACCTTTGCACACGTGCCATAGGTGTCTAATCTGAACGGTCCATGTGATGCGGAATCCCATGAAACCTCATATGACAAAATTTCACCCCAATCTAAAATTATGGTGGGCCATAGCAAAGAGAAATGCAAATCAAGGGAGGAAACTGTTTTCATTTTTCATGGCCCATCAAAGTTTTAGATCAAAGTAAAACTTGGGCCCGGGGGGTTTCACGAGGTGCTGCTTCACATGAACAGTTCAGATTTTGGATCCACATCACGTATGATGGGTTCTCAAAAAAGTTCGTACGTAGTACGTACGAACTGGTTCGCAGGTGAGCATTTTCATATATATATATATATATATATATATATATATATATATATATATATATATACACGAAAATGGTCTCTTGCGCACAAGGCCGCATGGAGATTTTATGCAGGCTTTTCATATGAGCTGTCAGATTATACTCACGGCTGGGATTCAACAGCCATGAGAACGAGAGAGCCTCCAAAATAATGACTCGCGACGATACTTTCACACTCTCATGGGGATTGCATGCCGTATGCAGCTTGAAAGCTATTGGACGGTGCTATTTGATTCGATCATGATGTACCTGTTTTATCCATGCCGTTTATTTAATTTTTCAGATCATTTTCAAGCATGAGCCCAAAAACAAAGTAGATCTAAATCTCGAATGGACCTCACCGTAGGAAAACAGTTGTGATTGAACACCATCTCCAAAAACTTCCTATGGCCCACTATAATGTTTATTTGCCATCCAACCTATTCGTTAGGTCACACAGACATGGATGACGAGAAAATAAAAATATCCAATTCATCCAAAACTTGTGGCCCTCAAGAAGTTTTTAACAATAGGCCAATGATTCTCATCCTCAAAACATTCGTAGGGCCCACCGTAACGTTTACTTTCCATCCAATTTGTTCATCAGGTCACACAGACCTGGATGAAGAAAAAAAACAAATATCATATTAATCCATGATTTCTGTGACCCCGAAAAGGGTTTCAATGGTATGCGTTCAATCCCCCATTGCTTTTTACAGTGTGGTCCAATTAGTTTTTGGATCTGTCTTATTTTTCGGCTCAAGTATTAAGAGTAGATCACCAAGTGGACGGATGGTTTGTATATGACTCATACCTCATGATGGGACCCACATAACTTGGTGATGTCAACACACCAGCCACATCGGTGGTGTGTGTGGTACACCAGCCAATCCGCTTCCTTCGCCACACGATGAAATTAGATCACCTGCTGAGTTACTCAGTACGCTTTTATCGTTCTAAGTAGACTCTGTTGGGACCAGCATAAATGTATTTGGTTTATCCACGCCATCCATCCCTTTTTTAAAATCTCATTTCAAGGGTTGAGCCCAAAATTGAAGCATATTCAAAGTTGAAGTGGACCATACCACAGGAAACAATGGAAATAATGATTTCCACCGTTGAAACTTTCTTAGGGCCTACGATAATGTTTATTTGTCATCCAACCTGTTCATAAGATCACAAGGATATGGATGAAGAGAAAAATACAAATATTAGCTTGATACATAACTTCTATGGCCCCCAAGTATTTTTCAATGGTATTCATTTAATTAGCACTGTTTCCTGTGATGTGGTCCCTTGAGGTTTGGATATACTTTATTTTTGGTCTCAAGCCCTAAAATTATCTGTTAAAATAGATGTATTGAGTGGATAGAATACATAGATCACGATGGGCTCCACTGCAGGTAACGACAATGATGGTGGAGCGATTGGTGTGATCAGACGACTTTTATTCCAACACGAAAAAACGTTGCGTGCGGTCATGCTTCATGTGGTGTGGTCCACTTGAGCATCTGATGTGCCTCATTTTTGGGCTCATGCACTAAAATAATTTGTCAAAAAATATGAACGGAGTGGATAAAACATATAGATCACAGTGGGCCCCAAAAAGGCACCACTAGAACCGTCTGTCTCTAGCTGGGTCATGGTGAAATCAAATTGCGTACTGACTTAAGAGTAGACTTTTATCATGTTGAGCAAAACTATGTTGGGCCCACCATGAATGTGTCTGGTTTATCCACACCGTCCATCCATTTTTCCAGCTTATTTTATGGGTTGAACCCAAAATTGAAGCATATCCAAAGCTCAAGTGGAGCACACCACAGGAAACAGTGTAAATTGAATGTCCGTCTTTGAAAAATTCTTCCGGCCAAAGAAGTTTTGGTTCAAGCTAATATTTGTGTTCATCCATGTCTGTGTAATCTTATTTAGTAAATTGGATGAACGGAGTGGATAAAATAGGTAAATTATAGTGGGCCCCACAGAGTTTACTCAGTACGGGAAGCGTACTTGGTTACTCACTACGTAATGAGCTTTCGTCCTGATGGGGGTGGTACCCAGGATGCGGATTGTGTCCTACCCCGTCCGGATGGTAATCCGTCTGAGCAGGGCTCTGTGGGGTCCACCGTAATGTAACTATTTTATCCACACCATTAATCGCTTTTCTCAAATCATTTTAAGGTATTATACAAAAAATGAAGCAGATACACAAATCCAGTGGACCACATCAAAGGAATCTGCAATGATAATGACACCCACCGTTGAAACATTTCTAAGGGCCACCATGATGTTTTTTTTTACCACCCAACCTATTAATAAGGTGATGCCGACTTGGATGAAGTGAAAACACAAATTTCAGCTTGATCCAACACTTCTTTAGCTCTCAGGAAGTTTTTTATGGTGGAAGTTTAATCCCCAATTTGTGGTCCGCTTAAGCCCTGAAACTACCTCAAATTTTGGCTCATATCTTAAAATAATCATATAAAAATGATTAACGGTGTGGATAAAATACTTACATTACGGTGGGCCCCACAAATCCTTGCCCGGACGGATTATCGTTCGGGTGGGGGTAGGACAGAATCCGCGTCCGTGGTACCCATGCATCCAGGGGACACGGATTGCCTTATGAGGCAGTGTCACCAGATGACTACTACAGGGTACTCTATGGGCCCCATCATGATGTACGTGTTTAATCCATGCCGTCCATTCATATCGATGCTTATTTTAGGGCATGACCTAAAAACGAGGTATATCCAAATCTCAAATGGACCGCACCGCAAGAAACAATGGTGATTCAACGCTCACGGTTAATAACTTCTTAAGAGCCACAAGTTTAGGATGAAATTGATACTTTTGTTTTCTCATCATCCACATCTTTGTGACCTAATGAACAGATTGGATGGCAAATAAACCCTACGGTGGACCCTTGGAAGTTTTTAACAATGGGTGTTTAATTAGCACCGTTTTCCTGTAATGTGGTACATTTGATACATATATATATATATATATATATATATATATATATATATATGAGTAATGGTCTCCTGCGAACGACCTGCATGATACTTTGGTGCGGTCCAAATTCCCACCGCAAGAGGGACGTGGATTTCCTTAGAAAGCCTTTCACATGAGATGGTGGGTAGGACCCACTGCTATGTTTGTGAGAAATCCACTCCGTCCAACCATTTTGTGAGCTCATTACATTATTTTTTACCGAAAATCAGGAGAATTATAAACTCAAGTGGGTCTCACCATATGGAAAGTTGGGGAAAGAAATTACTACCGTTGAAACCTTTATGGGCTCCACCTTGATGTTTATATGTAATCCAAACCGCTTATAAGGTTATTCCCACGTGGATGCAGCAAAAACACAGTAAATTTAGGCTGATAAAATACTCTTATATCCAGTAGAATGTTTCAACAGTGCTAGCTGAAAACCCATTGTTTTCTTGTTTCATGTCATTAAATGAGATCGAAAAACGGATGGATGGAGTGGATTTCTCACAAACATAGCAGTGGGTCCCACCCACCATCCTTGCACAAAAACCTGCAGGAAATCCACGTCCCCATAGGATACCTTTACGGGGGCGGATTGGCCACTAAGGCCATGTTTGTTAACACTTAATTTTTGCACTTAACACGGAATGGGGAAAATTTTCCGTGTTTAGTGGTGTTTGTTAATGTGTTGTTAACGCGGAAGACGGAAAGCGCTAAGTGGTTTTTCACTGAATTCTTTCCGTGATAGGAGTCTGGCTTAATGGTGAACGCGGAATGAGCTCCCTGATTTTTCATTAAACAAAACTTTTTTGCTTCCAAAAATACCCCTTTTCAAGTTACTACAGAAAGTTTTTATTTGCGCAATACAAGATCAACCTTTAACTTGTGAAACTTCTTTATGCCCCACCATGATTTATGTGTTTGATCCACACCGTCCATCAACTTTTTCAGATAATTTAACGTGTGATCCAATAAAAGAAGCAGGTCCAATGATTAATTGAACCATAAGGTGGAGATTGAACGTTCACCGTTAAGAACTTCTTGAGAGCTTGAGAAGTTTCAAATTAAGCTGATATTTGTGTTTTCACTTCATCCATGTCTACATGGCCTAATGAATAGGTTGGATGGTAAAAAAAACATCACAATGGCCCATGTAACTTTGATCTCTTTGAACCGTTCGGACGCAGCCCGTCCCTTGCTCGGAACGGGAGTTCTGTGGGCAGGCCCATCGTGATGTATCTGTACATCTAAACCCTTTATCCATTTTCTCATATTATTTAAAGGCATCAAAACAAAAATGAGTCAAATCCAACAATCAAATGGACCACATCACAAATGACTCTTGCATTTAATGCAACCGGTGCATTTTAATGCAGCCAAGATTATTATTTGGTGTGGTCTACTTGAGCGTTGGATCTGCCTTATTTTTGTGTTCATGCCTTAAAATAATGTGAGAAAAGGGATTGACCGTTTGGATGTACATATACATCACGGTGGGCCCGCTCACAAAACTGGCTGTTCGGAGCCAGGAACGGGCGGGGTTAGTACGCAATCCGCGTCCTCATTAAACACGGACGCGGATTTCCTGCGAAAGCCTTTGCAGGAAGCTCCTGCGCAGGGCGAGTGGGGCCCACTGAGATGTTTGTGAAAAAGTCACACCGTCCATCCGATTTTAGAGATCATTTTAAGATATGCAGCCAAAAATAAGGTATATTCAAAACTCTAATCGACCACATGAGAGGAAACAGTGGAGATTTAGTGACCACCGTTAAAACATTTATATGGCCACAAAGGTTTTGTCTCAGTCTTTTTTTTTATATTTTCACTTCATCCCAGTGAAAATGACCTTATAAATGGCTTGGATGGAACATAAACATCAAGGTGGAGCCTATGAAGGTTTCAGCGGTGGACATTCCTTTCCCACTGTTTTATCTCGTATGGCCCACTTGAGTCTTATATCCTCTTAATTTTTAGTCATATGTACTAAAATAAGCTAAAACAATGGATGGACGGGTTAGATTTCTCATAAACATCACGATGGGCCCCCACCATGCATTCCCAGCGCAGGAACTTCCGGCCAAAGACTTGTGCAGGAAATCCTCGTCTTGTTTAACAAGACAGGAACGGACTGGCTGCTCCCACTGCCACCGGCCAGTGGCTGATGGTCGGTGCTCTGTGTGCCCTACCATGATGTATGAGTTTCATCCATGCCATCCATCTGTTTGTTTAGATCATTTCATGGTATGGGACAAAAAATTAGGTTTATCAAAATCTCAAGTGGGCCACATTACAGGAAATAGTGTTGAATAGAATCGACCATTAAAAACCTTTTAGGGACCATAAAAGTTTTGGATCAAGCTGATCTTTGTTTTTCTCCCTTCATCTGGGCCTGTATGACCTAATTAAAAGATTGGATGTCAAATAAACAGTATAGTGGGCCTTAGGAGGATTTTAATGATGCATATCCAATCATTATTGTTTTCCTATGGTGTAGTCAACCTGAGATTTTTATCTCTCTAATTTTTGGGGTGAAGCACTAGAATGATCCGTAAAAATGGATGAACGGAATGGATGAAACACATACATCATGGAGGGGCTAACAAAGCATTGACCATGGTGGCTGAGGGGGTAGCCAATCCGTTTCCGTCTTGGACGGGAGGCGGATCTCCTACAAAAGCCTTTCGTAGTAAGTTCCTGCGTTAGGAACGAAGGAAGAGGAAGGGGTGAATGTGCTCAGAACGTTATGGCCATCTGTGACTTTAATATGAATTTTTACATATGTCATAGCTGGATGGGAAGGGGTGGCACATGATTCAAGGGTACTTATGAATGTTGTACTTGATCCAACAAAGAAATTTTCGTTGCCCCCTCCTGGTAATATTTAATATATTTTTTTCATATAACTTGGTAAAATTATAACTTGAAATTTTGCTAAAATGTCGTTTGCTTTTATGTAGATAAATATTATCTTGTTGACGCTGCTTACACTCACATAAGAGGATTTGTGGCACCATACTATAATGTTCGGTATTGGTTGGGTGACTTTCGTAGTGGTGGGCAGCCTACTAGTAAAGAGGAGGTTTTTAATCATATGCATGCAAAGTTACAGAATGTAATCGAAAGGTCTTTTGGCGTGTTGAAGGTGCGTTTTGTAATTTTGAAGTGGATGGCACCATATTCCTTCTCGACGCAAAGAGACAGTTATTGCATGCATGACACTACACAACTACATCAAAAAAGAATCCATCTCCGATCCACTCTTCCAACAATACAATGATGAAAATGTTCTTTCAGAGATGAATATCGAATCAGAGAATGATATGCTTGAAGTAGAAGGAGTATTTGGAAACTTTGAACAAACTATTATGTCCAATATGCGAGAAGAAATTGTCGTCACACTTATACATGCAAATCATTAATTTTTTAATCTGTTTTTATGAATAATGATATTTTAATTTTTTATTAAGTACTTTATAGTTTATTTGAATTAAATAGAATAATTTTATTTTCATTTAATAAAAAATAGTTTCTTTATAATATAAAGCATTTCAAAACAGGAGATAGATAGGGGCAAATGTGTCAAATTAACATATTTCAGATATTTCAAATGTTTGTTAACAAACAGATTGTTTCAAATTCAGTACTTAATTTTCAGACTTCAGCCATAGTTACCAAACAAGTTTTTTGACTTCAGATTTCAGATTCAGGCTTCAAATTTCAAATTTAGGCTTCAGATTTCAGATTCAGGCTTTAGACTTCAGATTTAACAAATGGGGCCCGATAGCGAGACTGTTACTGAAGTGACATCACCAAATTCTGTGGCCCCACCATAACATATGTTTTGTATCAACGCCGTCCATCCATCTGGAGAGATCATTTTAGGAATATCCAAAGAATGAGTCACATTCAAAGCTCCAGTAGAACCCACCACATAAACAGTAGGGAGAGTGCCGCCACTGTTAAGAACTTCTAAAGGCCACAAAAGTTTTTGATCAAGCTTATATTTGTATTTTCCCTTCTTTGGTGTCTTTGTTAACTTTCGAACAGGTTATATTTTGAAAAAACATAAGAGTGGGCTTAGAAAGGTTTCAATGGTGGGCATCAATCTTCCCACTGTTTTCTATGGTGGGGTCCACTAAAGCTTTGGATCTGCCTCATTCTCTTGTTCATGGCTTAAAATAATATCTGCAAATGGATGGACGCTGTGGATACAACACATACATCGTCCATAGAACTTGGTGATGTCACTTGCGTAGCCAGTTTCACTACTCAACCTTATATAATTCTGAGTCCCTTTGTGCACTCCACCTCCATGTCCTCTTAAGAACTTATATAGGGTGGGCCCTATAGTGATGCGTACGTGAAATCTACTTCGACCATTAGGTAACTGCTAGAAATTTAGCTGTATGACTAAGATAAAAGGTAGATATGAGTCATGGTATACTGCACACTAGTCTGCAAAACCTTATCTACGGTCTTAAGGTGGGGTTAGCTGAAGTGGGGCTGACCGTAATGTTTTGGTGAAATCCACCCCGATCATCATGTGAGTCACCCTGTTTTAACCGTAGGGCTCAAAAATCTGCACAATCTTTAATTCAAGTGAGCCATTCCAAGGAAAATATGTGATCCTGAAAGAGTAGCTCTAGAGGAGGCTAATGTTGTGTGTTATTAAAAGACTTAACTGAAGAAGAAGTCTATGTCATCATTGCGTTCTTGAAACACTGGGTTTAGTTGGTCTGTGATCCGGACTATCTTGATGTATGTGTTATATATCCACTCTATCCATCCATATTACCCACTCATTTTAGGGCATTGACCCAAAAATGAACCACATCCACATCTCAAGTGGACCACACCACATGAAACATTGATGGTTGAACACCCACCATTAAAAACTTCTTGGGGCCCATCGTAATGTTTATTTGTCATCCAACCAAACCATTAGATGACACAAATTTAGGTCAGCGACTTTAAAATCAGGCCCATCCATGATACATACGGCCCATAACTAGTTAAACAATTTGGAGGGTAAGTGTCACCCTTATGCTATTTCCATTCTTATGGTCCATTCGAATCATGGTTGGGTTTGGTTTTTCAACCATAGGCCTAAAACTAAGGTATTTACTTGATAGTCAGAGTAGATTTTTTAAATTAATGCATAATAGTGGGACCCACTGAAGGTGGACCACCCCTTCCGTGAATGGCTTTCACAACTGTATAGTTGTAAATGGCTTTCATGTAAAGTGAATGGCTTTCACAACCTCAAATAGTGTCCTGATTTTTTGTCGCATTCCATGAAATGAGCTCACATAATGGATGGACGGATTGGATTTCTCACAAACATGGTGGTGGGTCCCACCCACCATCCTTGCGCAGGAACGAAATTACCATCCCATTGCGGTGGGAATTGGACCGTAGCATGGAATCCTGCGAGATGGTTCACAGGAGACCATTACACTATATATATATATATATATATATATATATATATATATATATATATATATATATATATATATATATAGGAAAAGGTACTATGTGCTCGAGCCTAAAGCGGTTGTCCGTGAGATCGAGCTGTGTGGGCCCCACCGTGATTCCTTTCGAACATCAGCACCATCCACCAGATGCACCATTTCATGGTGGGCCTAGACGGCCCAAAATCAGCCGTATACGGAACTCAGGTGGGCCATACCATCTAAAACCATAAGTATACATGCCAAAAACATATAAAAGCACCGGTGGGACCCACTTGAGTTTTCGATGCACACTGAAACTTAGTCCGAACCCTCATTCAAGTGGGACACACATAATGGATAAATTTGGATTTGCAAACCACATCTCGGTGGGCCCTCAAGAATGGTTATGAATGTTTTAATGGTGCACGACCCCTATGCACTTCTGTATGTGGTGTGGCCCACTAAAGTCACGGATTGACTTGATTTTGGGCTGTCCAAGCCCACAATGGAATGGTTCATCTGATGGACGGTGCTGATGTTCGAAAGGCATCATGGTGGGGCTCACACAGCTCGACCTCACGGACGACCGCTTTACGCTCGAGCGCATAGTACCTTTTCCATATATATATATATATATATATATATATATATATATATATAGTATATATAATGATGGGAATGTCCCATGAGGTAGAGTTGTGTGGGCCCCACCGTGATGCGTTTCGAACATCTACCCCATCAATCAGATGCACCATTCCATCGTGGGCTTAGGTCTCAAAAATCAAGTTAATACGTTACTTGTGTGGGCCACACCATATACAGAAGTTGAGAGGGGCGTGCACCATTAAAACATTCATAATCATTTTTTGGGCCCACCAGATGTGGTTTGCAAATCCAGCCCATCCATTATGTGTGTCCCACTGGGATGAGGGTTCAGACCAAGTTTCAGACGCATGCAAATTTCAGGTGGGCCCCACCAAGTGCTTTTATATGTTTTTGGCATGTCTTCACATGATTTTAGATGGTATGGCTCACCTGAGTTCCGTATATGACTGATTTTTGGGATATCGCATAATTCAAAGGGGACCCATCAAATGCACAGTGTTGATGGTCGAAACGCATCATGGTGGGGCCCACACAACTCGACCTCATGGGAGCTTATCGTTAGCTCGAGCGCATTGTACCTTTTCCCATATATATATATATATATATATATATATATATATATATATATATATATATATATATATATATATATAAATAAGAGCTTACTTTGTGAAAAAGCCCCTTACCTGAATGACTTTGTTCTAGGACATCCCTGCGGGTAATTTATAAGAAATAAAAAGAAAAACGTAAATGAAGACCTCGCCGATTTTGTAGAATCCCATGAAACCTCATGTCACAAAATTTCACCCCAATTTAAAATTTTGGTGGGCCATAGCACAGAGAAATGCAAATCCAAGGAGGAAGCTGTTTTCATTTTTCATGGCCCATCAAAGTAAAACTTGGGCCCAGGGGGTTTCACAAGGTGCTGCTTCATATGAACGGTTCGGATTTTCGATCCACATCACGTATGATGGGTTCTAAAAAAAGTTCGTATGAATTGGTTCGCAGGTGAGCATTTCTCTGTGTGTGTGTGTGTGTGTGTATGTATATATATATATATATATATATATATATATATATATATATATATGAAAAAGGTACTATGCGCTCGACCTTACGAGAGGTCGAGCTGTGTGGGCCCCACCATGATGCGTTTCGACCATCAACACCGTGCATTTGATGGGTCCCCTTTAAATTATGGGATATCCTAAAAATCAGCCGTATACGGAACTCAGGTGGGCCATACCATCTAAAATTATGTGAAGACACCGTTAAAATATATAAAAGCACTTGGTGGGGCCCACCTAAGTTTTGCATGCGCTTGAAACTTGGTCTAAACCCTCGTTCAAGTGGGACACACATAATGGATGGGCTAGATTTGCAAACCACATCTCGATGGGCCCTCAAAAATGGTTATGAATGTTTTAATGGTGCACGACCCCTCTCCACTTCTGTATGTGGTTTGGCCCACCCAAGTCAAGGATTGTCTTAATTTTTGAGACCTAGGCCCACGATGGAATGGTGCTTCTGACTGATGGGGTAGATGTTCGAAACGCATCACGGTGGGGCCCACACAGCTTGACCTCATGGGACGGACTCGTGAGGTCGAGCGCATAGTACCTTTTCCCATATATATATATATATGTGGGAAAAGTTACAATGCGCTCGAGCTTATTTTAAAGCTCCATGAAGTTAAGCTGTGTGGGCCCCACCGTGATGCGTTTTGAACATCTACCCCATCAGTCAGATGCACCATTCCATCGTGGGCCTAGGTGTCAAAAATTAAGTCAATCCGTGACTTGTGTGGGCCACACCACATACAGAAGTGGGGATGGGCCGTGCACTTTTAAAACATTCATAACCATTTTTGAGGGCCCACCGAGATGTGGTTCGCAAATCCAACCCATACATTATGTGTGTCCCACTTGAATGAGGGTTCAGACCAAGTTTCAAGCGCATTCAAAACTCAGGTGGGCCCCACCAAGTGCTTTTATATGTTTTAACGACGTCTTCACAAAATTTTAGATGGTATGGCCCACCTGAGTTCCGTATACGGCTGAATTTTGGGATATCCCATAATTTAAAGGGTACCCATCAAATGCACAGTGTTGATGGTCAAAACACATCACGGTGGGTCCCACACAGCTCGACCTCATGGGAGCCTATCGTCCGCTGGAGCGCATAGTACCTTTTCTATATATATATATATATATATAGAAAAGGTACTATGCGCTCTATCATAAAGAGGTCGTTCGTGAGGTTGAGTTGTGTGGGCCCCACCGTGATGCCTTTCGAACATCAACACCGTCCACCAGATGCACCATTCCATAGTGGGCCGGGATGGCCCAAAATCAGCCGTATACGAAACTCAGGTGGCCATACCATCTAAAATTATGTGAATACATGCCAAAAACATATAAAAGCACTTGGTGGGGCCCACCTGAGTTTTCCATGCACCTGAAACTTGGTCTGAACCCTCATTCAAGTGGGACACACATAATGGATGGGCTGGATTTGCAAACCACATCTTGGTGGGCCCTCAAAAATGGTTATGAATGTTTTAATGGTGCACGACCCCTCTGCACTTCTGTATGTCGTGTGGCCCACTAAAGTCACGGATTGACTTGATTTTGGGCTGTCCAGTTTTACGCTGGAGTGCATAGTACCTTTTCCCACACACACACAGATATATATATATATAAGCTTGGCTAGCAAGCTAGAGTGAAGTTTGTAATTTCTTCTTTCTTCTTCTTTCTTTCTCTTTTGTTTCTTTCTCTTTTGTGTGACACTGCTTCAAGCCGATCTTGTGGAAAAGTGGTATCAGAGCCAATCTTGTAAGCAGTAGTTAAAAAATAAATAGTTCTTTTGTTTCTTGCTTCCGTTACTTTCTTTCCTTATTAGTTTTGCATATTTGATCGACCTTTGTGTTTTAGATCTTACTTCTGTTTTTATTTTTACAACTTAAAATTGGATAAAAGGTCCGAGGCTTCCTTGTCGTAATACCCTCTTTGCCGTTTAGCCGGTTAGGCGTTTAGGCTTTTATTAGGGATTTATATTATTGACAAGCCACTTTTTGAAAATTTTATTTTGCAAAAATGGAAAAAAAAAAAAAAAAGATCTACTAAATATTCAAAATTAGCAAGAAAACAGAAGCCAAAATTCTTCTAAAAACCTTCTAAAAGTTTGAAAACTAAAATAACAAATTGGTTTTCTACCCAAAGTAATTTTGATTCAAAGGTCAGAAAGTCATCCTCTATGAATCAACTAGCATAGCAAAAAAAAAACAATGTCAATTAAAAATCTTGAAGAAATTGTTACCGATATTGAACAATCTCTTCATAATTGGAATTTACCAAGAGTTCCACAAAGCGAAATATCTTGTGGTGTGGTCCATTATAGAAGGTTCTTTCCAAAATGATGAGTCTCTTGAATCAGATTTCATCATCAAAACAGTAGAACAAACCATCCCAATATCAAACCAAAATGAAGATTTAACTTTATTATGTAAGAGAAATTCTTCAAAATTCTTCTACATATAATTATCTCCATTTAGGGTTTGTGCAAGTTGCTATTAAACCTTTAACTCGATTAGGATTACAGACTTCTTGTCTTGTAACCTTAAGAGATCGAAGGTTTCTCCGATTTACCGATTCTTTAGTCGGTATGGTAGAAGCAACTCTCTCGATGGCCTATTTTATATGCATTCCAAATTATTATCCTCTCTCTCGATAGACATTTGTCTAGATTCCTTCGACATGGAGTTTATACCCAAGGTTTTCATATGTTACCTGCACGGAAGTGAAAATATAACGATAACTTATCGAATATATTATAAATTAATGAGAACCCTTACATTTAATTTATATGAAGATCGTATCGAGGACTAACTACTTTATTTTTGGATATTAATCATAATATTGTCATGCCAAAAAGAATAAAGTGGGATGAAGTCAATATAGAAAAATGGCATATAGATGATGCACAAGAAAAACTTCCCCAAGAATCCTCCTTGAACCCGAATTAATTCAAACAAATGATGATGGCTCTGTTGATATTCTTTTTTCTAAATATTCAAAAACAGATAGTGAAACTCAACCCCTTCATTTTTCACAACCTCAAAAAATTCCAAAGTCTATACCTACACATGTTTATAGTCCACGTTATCAACAAGAAGAAGATTATAACCCAACAGAGAATGATTTTAACCCCCATCCTATGGTTAATATGCTCTCAAACACAAATCAACACAAAGCTCCAATCTTTGTTATCGATACTGACTACCTAAAACAAGACTTTCAAAAACATCCCCTAACTAAATGGTATTTTCAAAACATTTCTGAAACTGTTCGAACAAACTTAAAAGAACAATGGTATCTTTATATGAACCATATTCAACAAACTATTCCTTTTTTTACTTGGTTTAAAACTCATACTAAAGCTCTAAGTTGCATGACAAAGAAATTTTAATGTGGAATCTCACCTAGAAAATGGGAATCTCGATGGTGGAAATCAAATAACTCAATCCTTACCTCCTTTTCAATCTCTTAAAATCACTTGAACAATAGCTTCTCCAATTAAAGTAGCTAAAACCCTTGAAATGAGATGAAAAAGAACTCCTAAAGACCTCGCTCCCATAATTGAACAAAATAATTATACAAATACTTTTCTTCATACTCTTGGAGAACATGTTCTCCTTCAAAAGGCATCTATTCCTCCAAGCACAAGTATGGCTACTTCCTTAGCTCAAAGAAAATCCTCTGCCTTCTTCCTCCCAAAAAGAGGTCCTCAAGGCGGTATTTCAAATCCAAGTCTAGTTCGGTCCGATTTTATGGTGATTAGCTAAAGAATTAGACAAAGCAAAAAACCCTTACTCACAATGTTCTTTCAAAAGAAACTAATAAAGAAAAAATTTCAAGAAACTCAAGAAAACTCTAGCGTTAGGAGATTCTGGTTTTGAAACCCTTCTAGTTCGGGTTCACGAGTTTGACTCTCATGGAGCTCAAAATCAATTTGTTCCTCAAATTCAAAGTATAGTCCGCCCTAGTAAAAATTATTATCAAAGACCAACCCCGTTGATCTTCAAATTGAAGAACAACAAGCTTTTTCTAGACTTCATTTTGATGGAAATCATCTTTATGAATGGAATCTAGATGGTATGACCGAATATCAAATTCTTCAACTTCTTAATCAAGTTTTAACTTATCAAAATGCTTGCTTAATTCATGGTCATACAACTAAAAATATTGCAAAAAGCTATTGCTCAAGGATTTTCAGGACAACTCTTTGGTTGGTGGCATGATTTCCTCACACCAATCCAACGAGAAGAAATCTACTTTGTTTTCAAGCTTGACGCTAATGGTGAACCAATTTTAGATGATAGAGGTAATCAAATTGGCGATCAAGTTCGATTCTCTTGTTAAATATTATCCATCATTTTGTTGGAACCATTGATGACATGTCTGAGAAAAATAAAGAACAACTTTTAAATCTTCGATGTAAGACCCTTCATTGATTTTAGGTGGTATAAAGCGTTTTCCTTTCCACAGATTTACAAAATTACATCTTGTAATGATGTAATTTGGAAAGAAAAATTTGTTTTAGGTTTACCCCTCTTTTGGTGAAAAAAAGTAAAGGCCAAATTAAAAGATTCAAATTATATATTCTAAATTATAATATATATACTTTTGGTGAATTAATTCAAATCGTTTGCCAAGTCGGTTTAGGCATCAGATCTTGAAATGAAACTCCAAAAACAATTAAAACGCGAACGGTCAAGTGGTCGCAAAGAATTGGGAAATTTTTGCTATCAATTTGGCTATGATCCTATTGTTTCTCCCTCCAAAAAGAAACAATATTTCCAAAGAAAACCTTCTTTTCCTTCAACTTATAAAAAACATCGATCAAACAATTTTGAGCACCCAAAAGACATATTCAAAGCCAAAGCCTAAATACCAAAAGAAGAAGACCTGGGTGGGGGCCTTCTTCTTCAAAACCCAATTATAAATGTGGCCTTCCTGCCATTATGCAAACCGTTTATGTTTGAAAAAAATACTCCAAAAAGAAGAGTTAGAGAAATTTTTGAGATCAAACAAAGAAAGTTCTTCCTCCTCTTAACGTGTCAGATGAAGATTGCAAACAACGTTGCAATTGTTCATTTTCGACAGAAGGCGAAGAAACTAATGCTAATTTTTCTTCTTCTACTCTCAAACCAACTGTATCTATGATTACAGCTAAAGAACAATTAATTCTTGACTTAATCAACCAAATTCAAGATCCCGAAGAAAAAACTAAATATCTAACTAAAGCACTTGAAAATGCTTTTCAACAAGAACCTTCCAAAGAAAGAGTCTTACTTTGCGAAACAGCCCCTTAACTGAATGACTTTGTTCTAGGACGTCCTTGCGGGTAATTCATAAGAAATGAAAAGAAAAACGTAAATGAAGACCCCGCCGATTTTGCCAAAAACCCGCTAGGGTCTCTTTATCTTCCAAAAGCTCGCCTCCAAGGTACTCTTTCTTTATTTTTATTTTTAATTTTTCCTACCATTCGATCTATTTTTGTCGTGGTTTGTTTGATTCATTTGCCCCTTCTTAGATTAATGGATGGAATCGTTTCGATTTTAGGGATGAGGGTTTTTCCCCCTGAAATTTTAGGGATGTTTAGGAATTCAAGTGGTTTTTTCTAGGGGTTTCTTTTCCAGGATTTAGATGATTTTAGAAATTTTCTGGAAATTTAAGGGTTTCCTCTTAGTTTTTGGGTTTTTAGGTTGTCCGGAAAATTCAGTGTGCTTTTCCGGAGATTTAAATATATGGGTTTTCTTGAATTTTTCTGGAAGGAAGGGGTTTTTTGGATATTTATTCTGGGATCTTGGAGCATTTCTGAAATTTTAAATTTCGAAAACTTATTAGGCTTTTCTTTCTGGTTTAGGTTAGGACCACGGTTTGGGTTTTCTGGAAACTTGAGTGTTTTGTGGTTTTATGTTTAGAGCCTGTTTGGATGCCTGTAAGTTGGGTTAGTGGGAAGTGACTTACAGGGAAGTCGCTTACATGTGGTGTTTTGGGGAGGAAATTCACCTGTAAGTCACCTAGAACCTGTAAGTCGCTTACATGCAAAACTGTCAGGAAACTTCCAGGGGTTCGGGGTGAGAAGTCACTTACATGTGGAAGTTACAAACAGGTAATCCTGTTTGGATATAAGTTGTAAGTCACTTACAGGTAAGTTGGTTTTTATGTTTGGGTAACCTATGAGTTACTTCCAAGTAAGAAGTTGTATATTCACATCAAGTTTGGCATAGGGAATCATTTCAAAATGTTATGATTGCATTAAAAAAAAAAACTTGGCACCAAATATACAATTTTGTTAAGCCCATCTATATAAATATTTAAGCCAATTCTTAAGATAAACCAATCATCAAGTTGGACATAAAAGTGGGCCCACACATTCAAAATACCTATAATATAGAGTAATAACTGAACGTGAAACAGCAAATCGATGCCTCGGGTGCCGCGGAAGGGGTTACCCCCTATGCGAGATGCTGTAGACGGAGACAACGCGGAAGGAGCGGTGATAGGTGATCCAACTGAAGAAAGATCTACGAATCGTGAAACAACGAATCATTCCAGTTACGGAGACGAAGGTGTATGGCAACAGGTTCGTTCGAAAAATAAGGGGAAAGGGCTTGCTACAAAGAACATGAGAAAGGAAATTGCTTCCTATCCAACCCTATTTGTCAAGGGATACCCTGAAGGTTGGCTTCCAATCAACCTTTCAAGAGTTTTCAGCCGCGTGGGAGCAGTCATGGACATGGTATTGTCTTGACACAGTAGCAATGGTACCTACAAAGGGTTCGCGTTAGTCAGGATGAGTAGCGAGGAAGAACTAGCAAGAGCGGTGGAGATGCTTCATGGTGAAAGTTTCGGCGGAAGGAAAATGCTGGTGCAGAGGGTAAGATTTGGCCCTGAACGAAAAAATAAAAAGCACTATCCCTCTGATTCTTCAACAACAAAAGATCCGTCTTTCTCCCACGATCGATCCCGTCAAAAGAATGGTCCTTCCTTCAAGGTGGTCCTTATCAACTCATCAACATCATCAAAGCCCCAAGAAACTCAAAGACAGGATCGTGCTCCAGATAGGGAGAACCAAGAAGATTCGAAAAATTCCAAGGCCTCAGATCATATACGGGTCAACCAAGATTGTTTCGATCGATCTATTAGGGAGCTCCAAAATACGCTTGTGATATCTACAAGAGAAGGGTCCTCTATCCCCCAAGTTCGTAGCTGGATCGAGGAGTGCTGTGGTATTCGTCCTGGAAACTATATCATCAAACCTACTGGCTATAACGAGCTCTGGATTAAGATGTGCCCTGCTATTAAGCCCGACATCCTTCTCATCGCAGGAGTTTTACATACAGACGGTCCGGTTACCAAAGTCCAGAAATGGGATGAATTTTCCATCTTCGGTATGGAAAACATTTGGGTTCTCATCTGGGGTATCCCTTTGGAGCTGTGGTACGACGAGTTCTTCATTGAAGCAACATCTAATCTGGGTTTTCTAATCGAGCTGGACTCCAAGACAAAGCTGGGAGATGAGATGGCCGTCATCAAAGCTCGTATCAGAAGAAGAAAGTCTGATCAGATGCCGTCCCAGATTCAAGTTCTAGTGGACAAAAGATCGATCGTCCTGCTAGTCCAGGTAGAAGCAAACGATGTTCCTTATCCTAAATGGGGGGACCTTTGGCGAGTAAAGGAATCCTCCTCCGTCGTTGCCCCAGCAACGCAGGTACACGAAGGTGTTCACCTTCCATCCTCCCGTGGAGTTCAGATTCCTTTTCCTTCCCCGCCAGCTAAACGCATTCATTAGGATGGCGGGGTCGTGTCTAATCGTAGGACGCGTGTCCCTCTCCCATGCGCTATGTCTTCTATTCTTGATATTGGTGAAAGTAATATCGCCGACTCGCCCAAGTGTGCGAACGAGATAGCGACACGTATTCATATAGCCTCCTCGGTAACTTTTGCGCAAGAGTCAAATGGTCACAGTCCATCGCGCGATCCATGTGCTAGATTCGGGAAGACGACTGAAGGCTCGGGTATGGCTCGGGCTAGTCTCGTCCATATCAGCATCGCCTTGGGACCCTCGGGCTTCCCTCTATCCCATCTGGACGACTTGGATGATCCGAACCCTCCTAGTAATGATATCCCTTTCCTTCCCAAGCCTCCTGACCCCCTTCCCCTCCATAGTGTCAGATATTTTCTCTGTCCCATCTTTCCCTCCCCTCTTGGCGATCTCGTCTCCAGTGATTCACGCTCTCCCAGTTGATCCTTCATCTCGTTCCTCCGTTGGCGACGAAGTATTGGAATTTGATAATCGGTCCTGAATGTTTGAGAACCCATCGACTCCCTCTACCCCCAACTCTTCTTCACCTTGGGATCGGCCAGATGACGCGCTTATCTCCCTCTTTTAGGATGCAGACGCCAAAGGTTTTATAGTAGCAGAACCACTTCAGGTGCGTATTGGAACATCTTCACATCAGAAGGAAGCTCTCGACAAGATGCTGGAAGACGCTCAGTTCAGGAGCAGACTGATAGACACAATCCAGAGAAAGAAATGGATCAGAGACGCTATCGGGCATGTTGGTAGTAGATCCATAGGACTTTCCTTTGGAGACTGCCTCGAGGACTACATCGCCCTCTTCCAATGTGTGGAATCCCACGGTAGACCCCTCCTAGCTTCGAGATCTCCCAAATATCGTCCTCCACGAAACTTCGGCAGGAGAGACATTCAGTGCAAAGATTCGAGCCCAATCACTGCTCAAGGCATCAGTATAGATTCTGCTAGTCAGGGTAGACGGGGGCAGATCGACTTCCTGATGAAGGTGGTATCTCGGAATGTTAGGGGTTTGGGTTCTAAACAGAAAAGGAGGCTCATTAGTCATTAAGCACTCCTACAAGAGAAGCAACCCAGATGTCATTTGCCTTCAGGAAACAAAGGTTCGTTAGTTCAGCTACTCCCTCATGGAATCTATTTGGAAGTCTAAAGATGTTAAATGGACAACGTTACATGCTTTTGGCAGTTTTGGAGGTATTCTGGTGGCCTGAAATTCTTCCAGATGGTCTCTCATTGATACTTGGTCCGGGACATATTCGGTTTCTGTTATCTTACACGATGCTTCGTTTGACTTCCGCTGCCTCATTTCCTCAGTGCATGGCCCCAATTCCAAAGACAACAGAAAGGACTTCTGGGCATAATTAAGTGCCTTGAGACTTCGTTTTCCCGGCCCTACCTATCTGGCGGGCGATTTCAATATGATCAGATTTGCTGAAGAAAAGTCTCATGGCAACAAGGTCTCCCCCGCTATGAGAGCCTTTTTAGCCTGGATCGATGACCAAGATCTTGTAGATCTCCCTCTCCTTGGTGCTCGGTTTACTTGGACTAATGGGAGGGCTAGCTCAATTCTATTCAGGTTGGACAGGTTCTTGCCGTCTCCCGAATGGCTGGATTCCTTACCCTTCGACTCCCAATCCGCCCTCTCGAGAACAACTTTAGATCACTGTCCGATTCTCCTCTCTGCTGAGGAGACTAACTGGGGCCCGAAACCTTTTCGGTTCGACTCCTCCTAGGTAAAAATAGATAGTTTTCGTCAGATGGTAGCTGATTGGTGGGGTGGCTTCAAAGTGGAAGGCTTTGCGGGTTACAAATTGTGTTTTAAATTCAAACTCTTGAAGGAAAAAATAAAATAGTGGAAGCTTCAGCATCTCCTCAAAAGGCAACTGGATCTCGACGTCATCACGTCCCAGCTGCAAAAAATCGACGCGGGTATCGAAGTTTGCGAAACGTCATTGGACATCCTATCCACCAGAATTCAGCTCATTTAGTCCCTGTCTTCTAGAATCCTAGAAGATGAAATTTCCTGGAAACTTAAATCTCGGGTGAAATGGCTATAGGAGGGAGACAAAAATACCAAATTCTTTCACAGTATTGCCAGCATGCACGCCAGATATAATAAAATCAGTAGCATCGTCGTTAATGAAGCGTGTATAGAGGATAAAAATGCTATAGTGGAAGCAACTTCAGATCATTTCAGTTCTCTTCTCAAGGGCGACAACAGAGACAGGCCAGGCCTGGATAACCTCCACCTGGAAGCTATTTCTGTTAAAGAGGCCTCTCTCCTCGACTTGCCTTTTTCTGAAGAAGTGAAGCTGGTGATTGCTTCTCTGGGGGGGAGACAAAGCTTTAGGCCCGGACAAATTCCCCTTCTCTTTCTTCCAACTGTTCTAGGACGTGATCTAAAATGACGTTATGGATTTCTTTAGAGAAATCCATGATAGAGGAAGACTCTCCAAAGGCCTTGGGGCCTCCTTTGTAGCCCTAATCCCTAAGTTCGCGGGTGCGGCAGCGTTCAAAGATTTCAGGCCTATCAGTTTACTAGGGGGCCCCTACAAGATCCTGGCAAAAGCGCTGACTACCCGCTTGACGAAGGTTATAGGTAGTATCATATCAAGCAATCAGTGCGCTTTCATCCCGGGGAGACAGATTACAGACTGTGCTCTAATAGCTAACGAATGTCCGAATTCCAGCTAGAGGTCCGGGTCGAAATTCATCTGTTGCAAGTTAGACATTGAGAAAGCTTACGATCACGTGGACTGGGGTTTTCTGCAATACATGTTAAAGAGAATAGGTTTCGGCGAAAAATGGAGAAGATGGATGGGTGAATGTATCAACCCGGCACACTTCTCTATTCTCCTCAATGGCTCCCCGTTCCATTTTTTCAAAAGCACAAGAGGCCTGCGTTAAGGGGATCCTTTATCCCCATTCATTTTCCTTATTATTGGGGAAGCCCTTTCTAGGATGTCGCAGCAAGGTCAGGAATCTGGGATCCTAAGTGGTATCAAGATCAATGGTACGCCTTCTCCCGTTTCGCACATTCAATTCGCTGATGATACTCTAATTTTTAGCGAAGCAAATTAGGAAAAGATTAACAACCTCCGCACAACAATCAGATGCTTTGAGGCTGTTTCAGGGTTGTCCGTTAACATGTCCAAGTCCAAGCTTTTCGGGGTGAATATGGATGAAGAGGAGGTCATCTCCTGGGCAGGCTTCTTTGATTGTTCAGCAACGTCTCTCCCCTCTACCTTCGTTGGTCTCCCATTAGGCATCAACGCTCCTCCAAAGGCTGCTTGGGATAAAGTTATTAACATATTTGACAGATATCTGGCCAAATGGAAATGCCAGTTCTTATCGCTCAGTGATCGTATCACTCTCATGAAGGCAGCCCTCTCCAACCTCCCTATCTATCTCATGTCCCTCTATAAATGTCCTCCCTCAGTCCTGGCTCATCTAGATTAAAAAAAAGGAGGGATTTCCTATGACACAACAAGTACGAAAACAAATTTCATCTCGTCAATTGGAAAACAATTTGCAAGAAAGTTGTCCACGGTGGTGTGGGGATAAAAAATCTCAAACTCATGAACCGGGCTCTTCTCGGCAAGTGGATCTGGAGACTAGGCACAGAAGACAGTAGTTTATGGAACAAGATCATCAAAAGTAAATATGGAATATTTGAGGGAGGCTAGTGGACCAAAGACAGCTCTCGCTACAGGGCCTTGGCCCTTTGGAGAGGCATTCTCTCAATGAAAAAAGAAGTGCTTAAAGGGATCGATTTTGCGCTTGGAAAGGGTAACAATATCCAGTTTTGGAAAGACAGATGGGTTGGGGATATGCCGCTAAAAGATAAATTCCCGGCCATCTATTCTCTAGCCCCTAATTGAGCCATCCACGTTGCTGAATGTTTCGTTGCCTCCAATGGAACAGTTGATTGGACGGTGAAGTGTAGGGGGAACCTCTAATATTGGGAGGTCCAGGAGTTTGTGGATCTGGTTGACTGTATATATAAAGTTGCGCCAAATCCGCTTTGTGAAGATAAACTGATATGGAGATTGGCTAATTCCAGTAAGTTCTCGGTTAAATCTCTTTACAATCAGTTGGACTCCCCTCTTTTAAATGAAGACCTCCTCTGTAAGCAAATCTGGAAGTATTCGGCTCCGCCCAAGATCATCGCTTTTGGCTGGCTGGTGAGCATGAGAAGGATCTTGATAGTGGACAATCTGAGGAAGAAGGGGATGTGTTTGGTTAACATTTGCCTCTGCTGTATGAAGACGAAAGAATCGGTAGACCACCTGTTAGTGCATCGTCCCTTCATCTCCTCCATTTGGGCTGATTTTTGCGACTGCTTCGACATCTGCTGGTGTTCTCCAGATTCATTGGTCTCTCTCCTCAAGGCTTGGCATGGGGTCAGTTTAGGCAAGCATTGATCCCGTCTTTGGAGAATGGCTATCCTTGCCGTTTGGTGGTCAGTTTGGGAAGAGCGCAACGGTAGGTGCTTCAGGGATACTGCTAATTCGGCCTTCGTTGTCTCCTCCAAAGCCAAGCGGCTTATTCTAGAATGGGCTGTTCATGTAGATTGCTTGAAGGATTTTAACCTTCTTTTTCTTGGAGCTTAGCTTTGTCTGCCCTCTTTACAAGCCTGCTAAGCTCCCTCTCGTGTTTTCGTTCTCTTTTTTAATATAATCTTGCGTGATCTTTTAAAAAAATAAATAAAAATTGGTAGGAAACTATGGGAAAATTTTAGTTGGGCTCATTGAGAAATCTTTTTGTTGTAGCTAGATTATTGGGTTCTTTGTTGGATTTACAACAAGAAGAACGACTATGAGAAATTAGTTGAATATACTAAAGAAACATCCCACAAAGACTATGGATTCTTTCGAGGCCATTGAAGACATTATATCAACCAGAACTCCAAAAGCAGATGTTGATAACAACTCATTTATAGAGTTGGATCGTATATGATTAAAATTGTTGGAAGCAACTCCACTTTCTCACTCAATGCCAATCTTGAAAGCCTTAATAGAGCCTTATCATTGTATAACTTTTGGGACCACACATAAGATGGTTTAATAAAATAAAAATGGTCCACCTTAATGGGCAAATATAAAGAGCAATGGTCCACTATGATAGACTGGACCATGGGGTCCACCTTGATGTATGTTTCATCGGTTCATTATGAGGCATGGTCTGATAAAAAAAAGATCCTAATCTCAGACGGGCCACACCACAAGAAACAATCATAATTGAATGCCCAATAATAAAAAATTTTGTGGGCCACAAAAGAGTTGGATCAAGCTTATATTTATGTTTTCCCTTATCTACATATGTGTGACCTTATCATCAGGTTGGATGGCAAATAAACATAATGATGGGCCCTATGTAGTCTTTAATGGTGGACATTCAACTACTACTGTTTCTTGTGATGTTTTTTTTTTTTTTTTTTTTTTTTTTTTTTTTATAAATTTTATAAAAGCAACACAGGAATTCAATGAAAAGGAAAAGCAAATACAAAGATAGAAGGAGGATTGCTGAGATAGCAGACACCCCTAACAAGCAAAAAAGGAAAGATCATCCCTATTCAACTCCTTCACATTGACTGCCCAATCTATGACCAATGATTTAACCCTAGCTTCCACCCTCTTTGCTGACGAAGATCGTTCATTAAAACATCTGTCGTTTCGTTCCTCCCAGACACCCCACCAAATGGCAAGGATAGACATTTGCCAGATGATCGATTTGGATTTACCAAGCTTGGAGCCATTCCATGTAATCAACAGATTAGCAGCCGACTCCGGCATGCACCAGGACACAGAGAAAAGATGAGAGAACTCCATCCGGATGGTCCAAGTAAAGGAGCAGTGGACCAACAAATGGTTCACAGATTCCGCTTGATGCATACAGCACAGGCACCTGTTGCAATCTACATTCCAGGCTTGGCTAGATTGTCTATAATTAGGATTCTGTTATGGGCCGCAAGCCAACCAAAACATTTAATCTTAGGCGGAACTTGATATTTCCAGATAAAAGGGGCCACATCAAATTGGGGTTGAGCCGCAGGATAGATAGCTGCATATAGGGATCGAACTGAGAAGGCTGCACTCTTTTCAAGCTACCAATCGATGCTGTCCTGAAGCGAAGGGCTAGGCTTGGAAGTAGAGATGAAGTCGAGGAGGACCGTGTATTCATCAGACTCATTATCATCTAGATTTCTGAAACAGTTGATATCCCACATAAACTGATTGGAGGAGAAATAACCGCAGTTGTTGATGAAAATTCCTCTTTCAGGGGAAAGGCGGTAGATTTGCAGGAAAAGGAGGTTGAGAGGCTTATCTCCAATCCAAAAATCTTCCCAAAACCGGATCGCTGAACCATTGCCCAACACATACCTGCTGTTAGTTATAACGGGAGATTTGGCTTTGAGAATACCTTTCCAGATGTGAGAGACTTTATAGAGAGACTTATCTGAAGGCCACCGGTTGCCATGAGAAGTACCATACTTCCCTCTAGCAATCAAAGACTAGAGGGAAAGTTGATCGGAAGCAAATCGCCAAACCCATTTCCCTAGCAGCGCCGAGTTCATAATCTTGAGAATTTAAATATTCGCTCCACCCTCGCTGAAAACCTTGCACACCTGATTCCATTCGAGAAGGTGAATCTTGCTCTGATTCTCCTTACCAAACCACAGGAAATCTCTTCGGATTTTATCCATAGCTCTAAGAGCCGATCCCGGGCATCGATATAAGCACATGAAGTAAAGAGGAAGACTAGAAAGAGCAGAATTGATAAGGGTCAGACGACCACCCAAAGATAGATAGCGACATTTCCATGAAGCAAGATATTTCTGAAATCTGTTGATATCCTTGTCCCACGTGCTTTGGCGGAGAACCCATCGAGAGGGGAAGCCCAACGAAGTAAGTAGGGAAAGAATCAATACGACAACCGAGCGTGGAAGCAAATTTATGGAGAGAGTTCTGAGCGACATTGACACCAAGAATCTTTGATTTATTCAGACTGATCCTTAGGCCCAAAACTGCTTCGAAACAGCAAAGGGCAGTGAGGAGATGCTGAATTTTCACCTTCGAAGCTTCCGAAAATATAAGGGTATCATTTGCAAACTGAATGTGGGTTAGGGGGACAGACAGACCCGACATGACTATACCCTTAAGCAGACCATGCTCCTGACCTCTGGATAGCATTTGAGAGAGAGTCTCGCCTACAATTAGGAAGAGGAGTGGGGAGAGAGGATCCCCCTGCCTAAGACCTCTCGAACTCCTGAAGAAGCCCTTAGGCAAACCATTTAAAATCATAGAGAAGTGGGCTGAGCCAATACAAGCGGCGATCCAATGATTCCACTTGGAACCAAAACCCATCCGCGACAGCATATATAATTGGAAATTCTAATCCACGTGGTCATAAGCCTTGGCAAGATCCAATTTGCAGAAGACGGCTTCGTGTTTGGTCTTGTGACAGGTATGTAACACTTCATTGGCAATAAGAGCACTGTCTATGATTTGTCTGCCTCTTATGAAGGCATTCTGGTTGCTTGAGATTAGACTCCCGATAACTTTCGACAGCCAAGTGGATAAGACTTTCGCCAATATTTTGTAGGGACTCCCAATAAGGCTAATCGGCCTAAATTCAGCAAAAGAGGAGGCACCCACCACCTTGGGGATCAACAAGATAAAGGTTGCACCCAGACCTTTTGACAATCTTCCACGTTTGTGGAATTCGTAAAAAAACTGAAGGACGTCCTGATGTAGCATGTCCCAAAAAGTTTTGTAGAAAGCGATTGGATAACCATCTGGGCCCGGAGATTTGTCCCCACCCAGATCATCCACAGCAGCCCTAACCTCTCCTTCTGTAAACTGAGATTCCAAAAAAACCGTGTCCTCTGGCTTGAGCTTGTTGAAGGGGATCGAATTGAGCATCGGTCTGGGCCAGTTCTTAGAGGAGAGGAGTTCCTGAAAATGGGAAATGGCGAGCTCTTCAATCTCCTTACTATCCTCAGTTCTGCTGCCTTTGTCGTTTATGCTAAGAATGGACTTTGTCCGAGAGTGCATATTGGCCATTTGATGGAAGAACTTGGTGTTTTCGTCCCCTTTTGCAATCCATTTAGCTCTGGATATCTTCCGGGACGCTTAATCTTCTAATGCTTTATTCGAGAGGTCTTGGATGATGGATATACGCCTGAGAAGAACATCTTTGGGAAGCGGAGCTTGTTCAGGGTCCCGGTCAGTACTTTGTAACTCGGATAGAAGAGCTTCGGTCTCAGCTTCATGTTTCTGAATTTCCTCCCTATGCCATTCCTTAAGATTAATCTTGAGAAGATTGAGTTTACGGAGCAACTTCTGACCAGCAAATCCTTTCACAGAGAAAGACTTCCACCATTCGATGATTTTCTGGTGCAGACCCTCCGAAAGAAGCCAAGAGGAATTAAACCTGAAAGGTTTTGGGCCCCAATTGACATCATCCACAGTTAGAAGGATCGGACAATGATCGGAAGTGGTGCGCGACATGGCTATTTGCTTACTGGACGAGAAGACCTTAAGCCATTCTAGGGAGACGAGGAATTTATCCAGGCGAGATTGGATAGGGGAAGCCCTGCAGTTGGTCCAAGTGTAAGTAGCCCCCAAGAGAGGCAAGTCAATGAGCTCCTCTTGCTAGATCCACTCAGAGAAGCGATTCATGGTGGAGGAGGGTCTTCTGCGTTTGGAGTGATCCTCCGGATAGCGCGTGACATTAAAGTCGCCAATGACACACCACGGACCAGGATGATTCCTTCTAACCTGCGACAGTTCGTCCCAAAAAATAGTCCTGAGGGACTGACTGGTAGGCCCATAAACGACTGAAATAAGGTAATGAATGGAAGAAGACTTATCTTTGAGAGACACGGTTACAGAGAAAGAGCCTGAAGAGTAGGAAAGAAGGTCTCATTTAGAGGATCTCCAAGCAACGAGGATCCCACCCGAGCTGCCAACTGCATTGACAACTAACCATTTAGCATCGGAAGCTTTCCACAAAGAAGCCAAAAGGTAGTCTTTGAACTAGGAGACCTTAGTCTCCTGAAGACAAAGAACGTCGGGATTCTTAGAACTAATGGTCGCCTTAATGAGACTCCTTTTATGTTTGGAGCCCACCCCCCTGACATTCCATGAGATCACCTTCATGGGGTCACAACACTTCCCGTTTGCCTTGGCGTCTTGAGTTAGAAGCAGAAGAAGAAATGAACCCTGGGTTGGCTTCAAGGCGTAATAGCTCGCGGGAGGAGGTCTTGAGTGAGAGTTTTGCAGGAGTCGATTTCTTTACAAGGGGTTTGCCTCTGTTTTCAATACATTGAAACAGGGCAATGTAGTCTTCCACCCTGTCCCAAAATGATAAGCTGAGGGATCTTCCAACTTTACACATAACATCTCGAATCCATCGCTTCTGTTGGATCTTGGTCAACAAGTTAGCTCTATCCATGTCCGATATCGAATTATCGACGTGATGATCAAGAATCATTTGCAGAGGCTCTGCCATCAAACACTCCGAGGAGTCTTGAAACAGAGTGAGAGGCCCCAAATCCAGAGCGTCAATAGACAGGAAGGAGGAAGCCGATGGTGAGCAGGGCGAGGATGGCCGGGATATGGTCAGAGAAAAGGTACGGTCAGACATGAATCGCGGATCATCCAAGGCAAGGCTAAGGTTGAGGGGAGGAAAATCAGTGAAACCCGCAGAGGAAGCAAGGGCTAGAGAGAGGTGGATGTAAGACCAAAGCTCGGGAGGAGTCGGGTATTAGGTCCAGGTCCGCAGGGGGACCGCCCGAGGGGTGTTCTGAAAGAGGAGGGATGGCGTGTGTGAGTGCCGCGTGTCAGGGACTGTCTTCGCCTTCTTCCACGTGTCCCATACGTAGGTCCTCACGTTGAGAAAGCGTACATGTAGCAGTCGCCTCGAACTGAACACCTCTGTCGAAAGAAGTAACACATTGCGCCACTTGTCGTAGGTGATGTGTTGCGATAGGAGTTGCCATCAAAGCCCCTGATAGCGGCTGGAGATTTATCGGGATAGGGCCCAAGGTATTCAGATTTTTCTCTGAAAAGTCCGTTGGATAATCAGGAGAAAGGTGGATATTGGGAGTATTCGTCTCACGGACAGCAACACGTGTCTCTATCTCGGAGTCTATCGATCAATCACGTGCCAGGCGTTGGGGGGTAGGAGTTGGCGAGGGCGGCTGATGGGAGTGGCAGACGCCACTTGTGACTGAAGAGGGTACGAAGTAGACATTCCGACTGCAGGCAGCAGGAGAAATGGCATGCGCCAGAACCGGTGGTCTGCTAGAGCAGGGAGAATGAACTCCATTCCGCCAAGGATGAGGGGGGAGGGATTGTGATGAGGACATCGTGCACACGCATGGCCGCATACCACCACCCTACGCACGTATGTACGCAGAAGGAGGATCCCATCATCGATCTGGCTCGATGACGACGTCCAGGGAGGGCCTCCTAGCTAGAAGACAAGTTTTGGTTTAGAAAAGTGGGCCCGATAGTCAAGAAAAGCCCATCATGGAATCTCATGATCGTGGCCCACTCGTCGGATTGATTTCATTTTTTAGGTTTTGCTTATTGTTATTATTTAGAATATTGTGAATGCTTTAGATTTCTGTGTTTGGTTTTTATTTTAGTTTACTTCATCGCCAAGTAATAGGTGTCGCACATGGTGCGAGTTTTTGGGTATAGGGCTCTCCCTATAAATAGGCACCCCTTGTAGTTCTTTTGATTCATTCAAGTTTAATAAAAATTCTTGCTTTATTTTTCTGTTCTCTTCGTGAGTTGTGGAAGAATTCAAAAGTGGGTGCGAAACCCTCCCTTTTCGAAGGGCTAACTACCGTGGTGCGAAGCCATATCGACCCCGATTCATCCCCATCCCCCATAATTTTTTTTCCATCATCTCCCACCATCCATACTTCGAATTCGTCCTTCTTTTGCATCAGAGTTCTTCATTACAGCAGGTTTCCAGATTTCGTCCCGTAGGCGAGCTGACACTTCGGCGGAGCACCACGCACAAGCCGTAGCTCGGATCGACCTGAAACTTCGGAGTTTTGGAGCCTCCCCCTGGCCGACCAGGGCCAAGGAGAGCTTTTTTGCAAACGACGCCCGCGCCTTAGGCTCGCTGTCCATACGCGGGATCGTCTTTTGGCTCAGGTTTTTTATCCTCTTTTATCCTCTCATAGCCTTTTTTCATGAAACATAGCCCTAGATTACGTTTTCCCTAACTTATATGCCCCTTTTCTTTCCCTAGGGTTCCTTGATTTGAAATTGGTGAATCCCTTGGATTAGGGACTGATTACTATGTATGTGTGAAGGATTATTTCTTATCTTTGAGTATCGTTTGCTTCATAATTTTTATTGATCCAGCCCTATCATGTGTAGGCCTGGACCCGCATAAATTCCCCTTTGATTGAACGTTTGGATTTTCATGTGGGATGTGGAATTTGTGTAATTGTTTCTGAATTGGTATAATCTAAGCCTGAAATCTTGCATATCATATTTACATTTCATGTCCTGCATCAGATTGCTCCGGCGAGGGACCTTCCCTGATTCTCCATAGATCACCCCAACGAGGTAGAGGATCATCGAGTGCTTCTCTAATGACTGGGAGGTCGAGGCAGCGGTCTTCCACGATCACCTTCACTGACGACGGTGGATCCAGACCCTTTTTTCTTCGAACTCTAAGTCGGATGACACCGATCTCTTCCCCTAGTTTCGTCTTCTCATCCACCTCCAGATACGATCCCAAAAAATCAGCCACCGCAATAAAGAATTCATCGAACCATAATTCTAGAGAGACTCCCCAAACTTGGAACCATACGTTTTCCATCCCAAAGCTGGAGTATTCTTCCCACCTCTTCACCGCTGCAACCGGTCCACCGGCATGAAGATGACCTGCCATGATCAGCATCTCTGGATTGATCCCGGGACATACCATCAGCCAAAGTTCATTATAACCTAGCGGTTTAATCTTATAGTTTCAGGGGCTGAAACCCGTTGTCTCTGCTATTTAGTCTTTCACCTGCGAAAGCGAGGCACCTTCCTTACATATGATCACCACCGACTCCTTGAGATCTTCCTTTGCTTTAAGAAAGAGGTCCGCCTTGACCGAAATTGGGACACCCATTTTTGAAGGAGGGGGAGAGGCTACGGGAGAGGGGACGACGGGGTTCGGCATGACAGAGGGAGAGGATGAAGGGGGTGAAGGATGGACGGGTAGGATATGGTTGAGGGTGCTGCTGGAGGAGAACCTCCTTAAAGGAAGGGGCCGCTGACTCTGTGGGGGAGGTGGATAGGACACGACTTAGGTCGATATATTTTTGGAGGGGGGGGGGGGGGGGATTGAAGACGATCCGAAGGTGATCCAAACCACGCATGTTGCACCAGCATCGGACAACTAGCAAACTTCACCCCGTGAAGCATGATGACGGCTCTTGCTAGTTCAGCCTCAGAGGACATACGAATGAGAGCGAATCCTCTGTATTCTCCACTGTTTCGATCTCTGGGCATAACTACATCCATGACCGCACCGTGATGTGACCCACCTGAGATTTGGATTTGCCTCATTTTTTGGCCCAAGCCCTAAAACGAGATTGTAGAACTGATGGACAGTGTGGATATATCAATACACAGGTGGGTCCCACTGTCACGGCCTCACTGAATCAGGCCCGATTTAAAAGCAAGAAAAAAAGAAGCTTGTAACCTAACAACCAGAGAGAGGCGCACGACAATTGTAGAGTGTGTGAGAGAGCGGATCACAGAGAGAGAGAGAGAGAGAGAGAGAGAGAGAGAGAGAGAGAGAGAGAGAGAGAGAGAGAGATTGGAGCTGATTGCAGGTGAGTTGTTGGTGCATTTCTCCCCCCTTCCCTCTTTTCAAAAATCCGAACTTTGGGCCTGTAAGTCACTTACAGGGAAGTGACTTCTCACCCCCAGCCCCCTGCAGTTTCCTGGAAGATTTTCCTGTGACTTGTAGGCTGTAAGTCACTTATAGGTGAATTTCCTCCCCCAAACACCACCTGTAAGTGACTTCCCTGTAAGTCACTTACATTTTTCCCAACTTACAGGCATCCAAACAGGCCCTAAGTGACTTACAGGCCAACGATTTGATTTTTAAAAAGAGGGGAAGAGGGGGGAAACACACCTCCATTACAGCAAGGCTCCAGTAAGCTCTCTCTCTCTCTCTCTCTCTCTCTCTCTCTCTCTCTCTGCAATCGGGTGCCTCTCCCTCTCCTTCTCCTTCTCTCCCTCTCTGCAATTATGGTCACCATGCGCCTCTCTCTTCCCCTCTCCCTCTCTGCAGTTAGGTTTACAAGTTTTTTGTTAAAAACTTTTATTTGAAGTGGCCTGATTTGGTGAGGCATGACAGTGGGGCCCACCTTAATGTATTTTGGTATATCCACGTTGTCTATCAGTTTTGCCAGCTTGTTTTAGGGCTTGGGCCCAAACATGAAGCATATTCAAATCTCAGGTGGGCCAGAACGTTGACCATTAAAGACTTCCTAGGGCCCACTATAATGTTTATTTGTTGTCCAACCTGTTGATAAGGTCACACATACGTTAACACAAATATCAGCTTGATCCAAAACTTTTATAGCCCACAATAAGTTTTATTGGTGGGCATTCAATCACCGCTATTTCTTGTGGTGTGGCCCACTTGAGATTTGGATTTGCTTTTGGCAAAACTGATGGGCAGCGTGGATCTGGAACATGGCCTACTTTCTTGTAGCCATTAGTTTTCCAATCTATGGATGATATATTTAGGAGCATATAATCAAAGGGATTGTATACAACCATAAGCAATCAACTATGGTCCCTTGAAATGGATGTTTGGAATTCTTGATTGGACCTATTATTTTCATAAACGATCTTTACTGTCAATTTTCTGGCAATTTTTTGGCTATTGACTGGATGGTTACAATTATTTGACTGGTGTGATTTTTGCTTGGTGGTTCATTAATTGTGGGCTGAACTTGATGGAAAGGTTTGGATCAATTGATTGGACTGTCCATATGTCCCTATGCAACCTTTTGTTCTTGAAGCATTGATCTTGTCTTCTTTTATGTTCCTTTTACATGGCCCTATTCGAGTGGGGCCCACCAAGTCAATAGTCTGGATCAGGGAGCCCTGAATTCTAGTTGTAGCATCTAATTATATAATCCAACGCTATTGTACAATGTGTCTCCTCTTCTTGTGAGTTGCAGATGAGTTGTGTCAGGCCATTCACGTGTAATTTTTTGTTTTGGCACATCTTAGCATTACCAAGATTTCTATATTGTAGGCATTTTGAATCCGTAAGCCCATTTTTATGACCCACTTGATGATTGGTTTAGCCTAATTATCAGCTTAAATATTCATATAGATGGGCTTAAAAAATGTCATAATTGGTGTCAAGATTTCTTCTATGATTATAACATTTTGAAATAATTTTCTACTCCAAGCATTGCTTGGTGTGAATATACAACTTCTTACTTGTAACTGACTACCAGGTTACCCAAACACAAAAACGATAACCTATAAGTGACTTACCTGTAAGTCACAACTTAAAGGGGTCCTTACTCTTACTCCGGTGGTAGACTCGTAGGAGTTTCAACACCTGGTTGTGGGTTCGAGTACCCATAGGTGGTGAAATCCCACCATGGCGCGAGTGGGTGTTGGTGTGTGTGTGTGCATGTGTAAAAAAAAGAAAAGAAAAGAAAAGTCACAACTTAAAGAACTTGCATACATCCAAACAGGAAGGAGTCTTTTGGAACTTCTTTCCCTCATCTAAGGTTTACTTTTCAGGAGATTCTAGAAGACTAGGGTTTTCTTTTGTTCATGTGAGATATGGAAGTAGTTTTTCCAAT
Source organism: Magnolia changhungtana (assembly GCA_030180095.1). Lineage (NCBI taxonomy): Eukaryota > Viridiplantae > Streptophyta > Magnoliopsida > Magnoliales > Magnoliaceae > Magnolia > Magnolia changhungtana. Next base: position 519,175 of record JASAUF010000633.1, read on the forward strand.
GTGTTTGGAGTCTCATCACGTGCATCTTGGAGGCTGGGCTAGATCTTAGGATTTTGAGATGTTGGACTTAAGATCTAAGATCATGCATGGTGATATGGTCCTTGTTCTAGGAGTAGGGACATCTTCTTCAAGCGCACAAGACACTCAATGGTTTATGGGAATCAATCTCTATTTTATTATTTGATCGCAAGATATATTGAAAAATTTAGGACCGATCCAAGATTTAGATATCCCAAAGATAGCAACAAATACAATATATCACGAAATCTAGTATAAACCTTTTTCCACTGATCACTATCCAGTTGGGATTTTACTATATATTTTTATTTATTTTTGTCTATTTTATTTTATTTTCAGATCCTACCACATGGACAACTATTTCTATGGGTTTAGTAGATAGAGTCATAGACATATATGGGCATAGAAGAATTAATCAAGGTAGTTGTATGGATGCAAATTTTGGTTGTCTTTTTATCCATAAATTCGCATTTGAGAATTGCACAAATAAACCCAGTCTAATTTACCTTTCAAAAAAAAAAAAAAAGCCAGTCTAATTTAGGGATCATTTGGCTTCATGGAATTTAAAATGGCCTAAAGAATTTGTTTCTAGGAAACAAAAATCCCTCAAAAGAGATTTTGTTTGTCATTTTGGACACTCCGAATGTTATAGTGTGGAATCTAGAACACTGGAGAAGTCATGTGTCAAGTCCAACCTGTCATGTGCGTGTTTGGACACTCCAAATGTAACTGTGGAATCCAGAAAGTGTTTGGATATACGAGAGGGGGAATTCGGAATTTCCCAATGCTTCCTAATGTTTCCCAAAAACAGCGATGCGTTAAATGATACGTCCAATATTTTTCATACGATGCCCGATATATATCCATAACCCAAAGGTGTGGTACATTTGCCATTCCGATGTTAAAAACATTTGCTTGCCACCCCTTTCGTTTTTGGTATTATGGAGGCACCCTAGAGTCGCATCCTTTGTGTGGCTCGTGGAAAGGAAAAGAGTGCTAATGATTGGACAATCTTCAAAAGAGATCTATAATCCTTCCTAACATATGTATTCTGTGTATGGGTGATGCGGAATCGATTGACCATCTCTTTACCCACTGCCTCTTTGCTCGGAAGGTTTGGAACTGCTTTCAATGTATCTTTCAATATAGCTTTGGTGATGCCGAAGTTGGTGGAAGATATTTTATGGGCTTAGCATGGGGGAGGGCCCAGAAAAGATGGTAAGGTGATAGGGTGGCTAATCATAATGGCAATGTTGTGGGTGACTCGGGGGGAGAAGAATAGCCGTTGCTTCTAAAATGCAGTTCACGACCAGGGGATTGAAAGAAAACCGCTGGGAGGGAAGATGTTTTAGCAGTTTTTCAATGAGGAAGAGGTCTTTTTTTTTTTTTGAAAGGTAGCAATGAGGAAGAACTCGTTAGGAAGGCTAATTTTAATTTAGAGGATTGGACCTCCAATGTAGAGGTAGTGAATTCCGCCAATCTTTTCTCCTTTTTGGGCTTCTATCTTTGGGTTGTATTCTTTCCCTACCTTGTGTTTTCTTTGGTGGGTTTCATAATAAATTTCTCTGTTCCCCCTTCCGCTGCTCTTTTCAATTCTTGCTTATGGGGTTGATTGCTCAATTATGGTTCATGACTTGAAATTTTGCTTTCCTAGATGTTTGAGGCATCTTTCAACAGGTTGAAATTTGTAGTCAGAACTCTTATGGACTTGCATTATGGAAAATCCATCCTTCCTATCTTAAAATTCTTCTTTTCATGGACTCTTTGGACAATAACAAGAAATTTATGAAAAGGATCCAATGCTATCAGTTTTATTATAGTTATCAACCATTCAATATCTATACATGGTATACTTGTACAAAATCCAGACTTCCCATCTATTGGACCCTACCATGGATGGGTGTATTGTGAAAGTAACACTAACATTAGCCACTGATCAGAGGTCTCTTGATGATTAAAACTGATGCAGGACAGATAACCTAAATCATAATGATGCGAATGAATTTATAAACATATTATTAGAGTAAATCAAAATATTACCAATCTGTCACAAATCTTAAGAAATCAAGTCGTCAAATATGCTCAAATTCAGGTCATATCACAATCTCGCAGATGGATCTTACAATTATCGATCGGAAACGGCCCAATGGAAGGTAGAACTTCCATCTAGCATAGGATTCGATCTAAATCTAAGGATTTGCGTGCACTTTGTTAGGGTTTGGAGATTTAATGTTTGCAGAATTTGGTATATTATGGTTTGGAATTGTAGGTTCTAGGGTCAGGGTTTTAGGTTTATAGGGTTTTATAGGGAATTGATCAAGGACCAAAAAGAGGGGAAAGAAGGGGGGAATGCCAGAATGGGGTTGGCTGTACAAAGAGCCGTACAATTGCGATAGTACGGTCGTATGGACAACCATATGGTTATGTCTGTGCAGTTGTACGGACAAGAGGGTGGTTTGTATGGTTGTATGATTGGGTAGGGTTTAAGTCTAGAGGATTTTGGGGATGCTGGGGATGAGATTTGGGAGGAAACAAAAGAAAAACAAAGAAAATAGAGAGAGGGAAGAAGAGAAAAGTGAAAAGATTACCTTTAAGGTAAGAAAAAAGATAAAGAAGATAATTGGAATCACTCCATGGCTTCACACTAACTACAATCATAGGAGGCTTTTTTCTTTGCTCAAAACAACAAAGAAGAAAATTTTATTTTCAATAATAATGTCCCCTAGGGCTTCACATGCCCCAACCTTTTAATAGTCTTTTTGGGGTGTTTTTACAAAAATACTCTTATTGCATATAAAATGTCTAAAACACTCTTATTTCAATTAAATTATAAAATAAACCAAAATACCTAAAATAAATAGCCAAAATAATTAAACTACGCCATCCCAATGGCTCCATCATGTCCAATGGGTCCACAATCAAGATGATCCACTGTCACGATTCAATGGTCCACGTGCGAAATCCAATGGTCTAACACTCCCAGTTAAGTAACCCACATGCATCTTCCTGGTGTAGGGTCTTCAAAGATGCATGATCATGCATGTGGGATCTTCAATGAGGCTAGGAACTTAAATTGGGCCCACTGGGCCCCATGTAATGATCATCTAGCCATGACAAAACTAGGGTAGCTCTCCTCCGTCTCTGATAAATTCTGAAAGGAGCTCGGATGTCCTCATAAAAAAATATAGGATGCTAGGAACAAGGCCGAACGAAAGTTGGTGTTCAATGGGTGAAATTCATTCATTTGATGGCTACAATGATCTAATTAGCATGCTGTTTGGCATATGGCCTATATAACGTACAGTAAATAAACACTCTACATCTTGCATGTGGCTGCCATAGAGATCGAGTGCTTGGAACTAAGACATTAGTGTTAGCATTGGATACTCTCATTAATCAATTACCTGAAATCCAAATTTATGAAGGAAAACCAACATTGATCACAATCGTTACTTTTCCCTAACAATCTTGAAGAACCATCTTTTTCGCAGCTAACAGAAGCATGTTGAGCCCAGTGTTCGAAATATCGGTATCGCACAATGTATCGCACCCTTGGGATACAGATACGTATCGGTTATCGCACAGGATATATCGTTTGTATCGCATAGTTTATCGCACTTTTTGGGAAACATGGGGAAACATTGGGAAAATGGTTGAATTTTTTAATGAAACTTTGAGGATTGTTAAAAAGGCCCTTGATACACACTTTTAAATCATAACATCTCAAAAAAAAGATGCACATAATAAATTTCCTTTGTATAGGGTCCTAAGTTATGCGATGTTTAACTGAACTAATGCAACTATATTTAAATTGAATGCATGATATTTATAAATATATCATAGTCATGTATGATAACACAACCAATTCATTGAAAAGCAAAATAAGAACTGAAGAAGTAAAATTTGATAAATATACATATCAATGATGGGGACTAGTTGTGGTCTAGACCCACATAGAGTTGCGTGGGACTAGTTGTGAGCCAAAAATTGAATCATATCCAAAGATCAAGTGGACCATACCACAAGAAACAGCAGGGATAATGATATCCACCGTTGAAACCTTGCTAAGCCCAACAATGATGTTTATTTGCCATCCAACCTATTTCATAAGATCGTACAAACATGGATGAAGGGAAAAAATAAATATAAACTTGATCTAAAATTTATGTGGCCCCCAAGAAATTTTCAACGGTAGACGTTCAATTCAACTGTTTCCTATGGTGTGGTCCATTTGAACATTGTATATGTTTCATTTTTGGGTTGAAGCCCTAGAATTATCTATTAAAATAGATGGACGGAGCAGATAAAATACAAAAATCATGGTGGACCATACAGAGTTTACTCAGCACACTAAGCGGAGTGAGTTACTCCGCGTACTGAGTTACTCAGTAAGCTTTTATCGTACTGAGTAAACTCAGTTGGGCCCACTGTGAATTTATGTGGTTTATCCACACCGTCCATCCATTTTTACAAATAATTTTAGGGGTTGATCACAAAATTGAAGTAAATACAAAGCTCAAGTGGACCATTACATAGGAAACAGTGTGGAATAATGATTTCCACCGTTGAAACCTTCCTAGTGTCTAAAGTCATTTTTATTTGTCATCCAACCTGTTCGTAAGATCACAAAGACATGGATGAAGAGATACTACAAACTTCAGCTTGATCCAAAACTTCTTTGGCCTCCAAAAAATTTTTAATGGTAGAGGTTCAATCAAACTGTTTCCTGTGGTGTGGTCCACTTGAGATTTTAATTTGCTTCGTTTTTGGGATCAAGCCCTAAAATTATCTTTTAACATGGATTAACTGAGTGGATAGAAAAAACCTCTAACAGTGGACCCCACACAGTTTACTCAGTACCGTAAGGGTAGTGAGTTACTCAGTACGCAATCCGCTTCCCTGTACGCAGTCCGCTTCCAGCGCGTCATGTCACCAAGTTACGTGGGTCCCACCATGATGTATTTTATCTATCCACAACGTCCATCCATTTGAATAGATCATTTTAGGGCGTGAACCAAAAAGTGAGTTAGATCCAGAGCTCGAGTGGACCCCACCACAGAAAACAGTGGAGAGAGTGAGTTCACCGTTAAAAATTTCTTGAGGGCCACAAGAGATGGATGGTCAAGATGATATTTGTATTTTCCATTATTCCATATCTTTCTGGACTTATGAATAGATTAGATCACAAATAAACATTATGATGGGCCCTCAAGAATGCTATGAGTTTCAATGGTGGACGTCACTCTCTCCGCTTTTTTCTGTGGCGGGGTCCACTAAAGATTTATATCTACATCATTGTTTGTGTAATGCCCTAAAAAATTATTTCCAAATTAATGAACGGTGTGGATACGACACACACATTACCGTGGGACTCACAGAACACGTAGACCACTTTTTATGATTTTACAGTGAGTAACTCAGCACGCTTAACGTACTGTGTAAACTCATGTGAGGTCCACCACGATTTATGTATTTTATCCGCTCTGTCTATACCTTTTAACAGATAATTTCAGGGCTTTAACCCAAAAATAAACCATATACAATGTTTAAATGGGCCACACCTTACAAAACAGTTGAATTGAACATCCACCATTGAAATACCATTTTTGGCCACACCTTACAAAAATTTTTTGGGATCGACCCCTTAGTTTAGATGGGAAAACAGATGGACGGCGTGGATAGACCACATACATTAAAGGTGGGCCCCAACTGAGTTTACTGAGTACGATTGGCGCGTGCTCAGCAAATCACACCCGCACCATTTCACCCGAAATCGGATTGCGTACGCTAAGCGTACTGACCAAACTCTGTGGGGTTCACCATGCTCTATGTATTTTATCCACTCCGTCCATCTATTTTATTAGATAATTTTATGGCATGGGTCCAAAATTGAAGGATATTCAAAGCTCAAATGCACCACACCACATGAAACAGTGTGAATTGAACTTATACCGGTGCAAAATTCTTGAGTGTCACAGAATTTTTGTATTAAGCTTATATTTGTTTTTTTCCTTCATCCATGTCTTTGTGATATTATTAACAGTTTGGATGATAAATAGAAATCATTGTAAGGCCTAGGAAGGTTTCAACGGTGGAAATCATTATTCCCACTGTTTCCTGTCGTATGATCCACTTGAGAGTTGGATATGCTTCAACTTTGGGCTCAACCCCTTAAATGAGCTGAAAAAACTTATGAACGGTGTGGATAAACCACTTATTTTCACGGTGGGCCCAACTTGAGTTACGCAGTACGCAATCCGATTCCATTTCACCCCTCCCGCCCCCATCTTCTTCATTTTCCCTCTCTGCGACGAGCGATCTCCCTCTCCTTCACGCAGCGAGGCTTCCGGATGAGGTAATCTCGTTCCGTTTCCTCAAATCCGGCCTGATTTCTCGCCGAATCTCCAAGAAATCCGCACCGGCACGCTCCAATCAGCGAAGAAAGAGAAAAAATGAAGAAAATAGCGAGAAAAATTTGAAGAAAGAGGGATTCAGGTACTTACCTGTCGAATGGCCCACCTCCGATCACCGCTACAGGTTCTCTCTCTCTCTCTCTCTCTCTCTCTCTCTCTCTTTCTAATTCAAAAATTTTTTATTTTCCGCACGATATCGACGATGTATCGCACGATATCGACGATATATCGTACGATATCGACGATATATCGCACGATATCTGGAGTTTTGGTTTTTTGGTATCTTCCGGTTGTTATCGGCGGAGTTTCGTCTCGCAAGGGTGCGATACCGATAATATCGGCCAATATATCGGCCGATAGTATCGATATTTCGAACATTGGTTGAGCCTCCAATTTTCATACAAGGTACTGCTTGTGCTCTTGTGATTATTTCACCATCAAAATTGCCATGAATATAGGGTGTTCTTGGGAATTTTCTTGTTACCATGAATTTGGGGTGAAAATTTTCATGAATATCATGTTATGGTATTCACCACGGTGTTTTCTTTATGATATTTTTCCTCCTGCAATACTCTTCATAATTTTCGCTTTAGGAGGTGATGTGGTCGACTGCTTTGTTATGGTTCATGACTCGAAATTCTCCTTTGCTAGATGTTTGAGGTTTCTTTCAACAAGTTGAAATTTACAGTCGGGACACGTATGGACTCACATTTTGTTATGGAAAATTCATCCTTCATATCTTTACATTCTTCTTTTATCCTTTTGGGTGATAACAAGAAATTTATGAAGAGTGGTTCAAATGCTATCAATTTACGAAAGTTATGGACCATAATGGGGACGTTTGGATCGTAAGTTACTTAATATAAGCTACTTATGCCTTAAAGTAGCTTATCTTGGTTTCTACTTGTTAAGCTAAATTGATCGAGTAACTTTAAGTAAAAAGAGTTACTTGTAATTGATCTTTAACCAAACATACTTATCTCAAATAAGTTACTTATCCTTTGCTGTAAGTAGAAAAAGTAACTTATTTGGTGGTATCCAAATGGGCCCTAAATTTCCATACATGTGCTACACTTATACAAGATCCTGATCCTTGATCTATTGGACCCTACCATGGGTAGGTCTTTCACAGAAGTGACACTATCCCTAGCCACTGATTGGAAGACGTGGGCTGCTAGGAACAAGTCCAATCAATCATTGGCATTCAATGGTTTAAATTTTTTCAATTGCTAGGATGATCTGAATGGTGTGATTTTTGGCATTTGGCTTTTCTATTATAGAGTGCAAGAAATGAAGAGTCTAGATCTTAAATGTGTGTGCCACTTGTATGATGATTGAGTTGTTGAAAGTAAGATATTAACACTAGCTTGGATAATCTCAGTTATTATTTATTAAAAAAAATCTAAGTTATTATTTAATAAAAAACTGAATTTCTGAAGGAAAACTGACAGTGGTTGCAATTGTTACTTTCTTGTAACAATCTTGAAGATCCATCTTTTCAGCAGCTAGCACAACAATGTTGAGCCTTCAACTTTGATCCAAAGCCCTGCCTATGCTCTTATGATCATTGCACCATCAAAATTGCACATTTCATTCTTTTTTATTTGGCATGCAATACAACAAGTCTGCTTGAAATTGCACATTTTGTATTATAGAGTGCAAGTCTTTCATGCTTGAAAACACAACAAAATGTTGGTACCTCTCATGAAGATTCCCCACCAAGGTAGCAACAACCATGAAATTCTAGTTCCTGATGTATCGAGAGGGATTAGCATATAGTATCCTTGCTCCTTGAATATACAAGTGTGTCCTTGATTATTTACCAACTTATTTCATCGATTCCATTGCCCCAAAAGTTCCTAGGGTAGGACAATCCAAGCGATCCAATCATTGGTCTTTTTTTATCATTGATCTTGAACCATTAATATACTTTTTCTTAATCATCTGTATTTTGAATCATAGTCTAAATCACCAACACATTGGCCCCACCTTTACAATTTATATGGTTCGTCATGAATTGACTGGTGATATAATTCATAGTGGTTGGCAGTGACTACTCAGAAGAACCGATTTTCCCATTGGTTTATGATAATAAGACTATATGTTGATGACATGCCAAAACATTGGGGATGCTTTCCATTTTGTTAACAATGATAACACTAGAATCAGTCTTTATCGTAAAGCTAAATCAATTGAGGCCTCCATCCAGGATGGGTTGTATGAACATGTAGATCAAAGGCAAAAACAATAATCTTGTTTTCAATTATGGAGACGATAAAAAGGTGTTCAGCCTCTTAATTTCCAAGGTGTCATCAATAGCTAAGAGCTACTTCACTTCTCTAGGTTAGATGGGTGGTCTTCTCGGCATTTCTTGTGTCCACCTATCCATTCAGTTGTCCACTACCTCCCATTAAGTGGGCCCAAGCCTCACATGTGGGCCCTACTTGACAGAAGTTAAAAGATACATCATCAAGCAATCAACCATCACTAAAACATCTTTTAGGAAAACAAAATGATTTGGGCCCAGTGAAAACTTGTTTTAGAGAACATCTTTTAATCAAAAGTTGGAATTACTGGCCAATTGACTCACATGTAGGTTGATTTGGTCCCATCGAAAACATGTTTTAGAAAATATCTTTTGATCAAAGTATGGAAGTCTAGTATGACTTAAAACTGACCAATTAACTGTGATTATCGTCATGTAGTCAGTCTTCTAAGAGACTATTGTGTGGATCCCTTTTGCATACACGTGGGCATGTTCGGCTTCTATTTTGGTACACCCAAAACACCGATTTTTCCCCGTTGTGAAGCTTGTCTTGGATGAGTCAAAGTTACCTAAGAGATGCCTTACCTTAGGTCAAGGGACTGGTAGGTTAGGTAAAGGAAGCATATACTCTCCCAATGAGGCCCTAGGAGCAGTTCTTTTTACCGTATACTCTCCCAATGAGGCCCTAGGAGCAGTTCTTCAATGTGATCCTATTCGATGTGCCATATGACGTAATGTTTAGATTCAGGTACTGATGTTGTGAACCCACCCAAACCAGTCGAGACTTAACCTTATTGCTTTAACAGTCATCCAGTATCATGGCAACCTTCCTGATGAGTTCTCTAGGCCCACCACTGGTTGCAAACCAATTTCACATAAGAAACTACTCGGACAAATATCTTTGTCATTGTCAATTTGTCGACTTAATGGAAAAGAAACTCCGTTGTATCAGAAACACTACCCATATGATGCAATATATTCAAATTAAAGTATTTGCAATTTTTCTATTTAAGCAAAGAGTACGTATCTAATAGGTTTAATACATGTTTGATTGGCTTTCTAACTTCTAAGGCCAACATATTACAGCCCTTGTGACGGCCAATATGGTCCTAAAAAACCAACTACCCCATTTCACTTTTGTATCGTAACGGTCACAGCTGTTACCGATACGTATCGGCCTTTACGGCTGTATCGTAATGGGTACGGTACATCTTGAAGGCCAGACAAACTAGAAGCCAATCAAACTAACAATCATAGTTTTGAGGACCCTTACTTAGGGACCGGCTTCAATGAGACATATCCCCATCTCATAACGACAGTTGGCGAGTATGTAGCAAACATTTCGAATGCTAATATTCCTAACCTCTTTTGAAATGTGGGTTAAGATTCCCACCCATTATCAGGGGTGGAAAAGGGCCGGGTTTGGGCTGTGTCAGGATCTGCCAGATTCTGGCCTAGTTATTCATCAGGCCAAAATCTCAGCTGTGGTGGGCCCACCATTTATTGACTAGAACTTTGATTTCAGTTCCAAGACTGCACATTAACATCATAAATAGGCATGTTCTTGGGCCTGGGCTTTAATGACACTTTTGTAAAACCTAGGCCCATTTATTAATCGAACTTCACAATCAGATTCATACCCAATGCATAGACCTCTATTACGTGCCTCATTCCAGCATGTGTCAGGAAAGGTCCTGAAACCCAATGGGCTAGCCCCAACCTATCACCACTCCGACGTAACATTAGTGGATGGTGGGAGATATGTGCCCCAACTTCCAGTGCACTGTGGTCACAAACATCTTCCTTTTATTTCTAGCATATTTGGCACCATTTTTGCCAAAAAAATAGCTAGTGCATGTAGTAGCGGTGGTTTTTCCCTTGTTTGAAAAGGTTGACAGGGGGCTAACTTTGTCTGAAGTTTGGACTGAAGTTGGGGTGGAAAAGAGTAGTAATTTTGCTGCTAGCCTATTAAGATGGATGCTTGAATTCATAGAAACTAGTGTATTTATACATATGTTTAGTTATGCACATACGTATGTTTTCTATGAGAACATTTGATGTCATTACATTGCTTTTTTATGTTGAACTTCCACATTATATTAAGAATTATACGATCCTTGATCCCAGAGTATGTACAACATATCAGGTTTCTGTTTTGACAATTGAGGCCCATGCTTCAGTGATCTAGACCTGTGTTTTTTTTTTTTTTGGGTGAAGATTTATTAGGAAAACAAGAAGAGAAACAACCAACAAGAAGTAAAGATCCTCAATACAAAGGCTCAACTCAGTGACTCCATCTCTTGGTAGACTGCCAAGCCATTGGCTTCTCTGCCTATATGATTAAATGATGCTTTGTCTAGAGACATTATGAATATCATTGAAGATAAAAGCGAGTATCCTATGAATGGCCCACCAGATGACGTTCTCCAAATCAGCCTATGCAATGAGTTTCGAGAGAAAGATAAAAACAACCTGGACACACTCTTTTAATATTAAAGCTTACACCTATGTTGAGTCCCCAAAGCCTGCTTGGGAGTTGGGACTGCTAAAGGTTTTATTCAGGCCTAACTATCTATGGACTGTGCCCCAAAAATAATCAGATTGGAAGGCCTTTCTTCAGTTGAATGTGAGCATTGGTTTTTGATTCTTCTTTTCTGTCTATCTGCAGTCCACAAATCGAAAGATCAGGATTGTTCTCTTGAGGAGATTGTATGCAATGGCCCATTCACAGTTGGTCCTAACAAGTGTTCGAAGCATCGGTATTGCTACAAGTTTCACTGGCCGAGGGTACGGAAACAATATTGATATTGCCAATAATAACGTTGATAACAGGGAAACATTGGGAAAATGGTGGAAATTTTCAGTGAAACACCAGGAGAAGCCAAAATACACATATTTGCATATTTAAGAATCAAAATATTGCAAAAAGAATAGATACATAATATGTTTCCATTAATGGGGGCTTAAAAGCATGTGTTGTCGTAAGGAATCAGTCTAACCATCCCATCTATCCTTCCAACCATCCAACCTTCTATCAAAACATCCAGCAATATTTCAGAATATGGACAACACACAATGTTTTGTCAAGAAATCGTCGACAACTGGAAAGGAAATGAAAGATTGTGGTCTCGATATCACCCATGTTGTGATAGCGATAAGATCATGTTGTTATCAATATTATTGTTGACAAATTGAACACTGCACACAACCGTTCTCCCATTAAAAAAAAAAAAATGAAATGAAAATATTTTTAGTAAGCAGATTTTTGGCGATATCAATAAATCGGCGATGTTATCGAAATATCACCGATACACCGGCAATACATGCAACAACTGGAATTTACAGTCGAAAATATTGGCGATATAGATACATTGGTGATTCTTAGCAATACATCACCAATACCTGGAATTTTCTGATACTACCAGTGTTATCGGTTTTGCTACTAGTGTTATCAGTATCGCTGAGCTGGAAATATGGATAATATCGAGGATACATCGAACAATGGTCCCAACTAATGATTGGTCCAGATCACTAAATCATAGGCCTGACTTGTCCAAACTGAAAATCCAAGTATTTTGTCTTCTGAGGTCAAGGTCATCCTTCCATGTATTTAAATGCATGTTCAAGTAGACTAGATAGTCTAGATTAGAAAAGAAATGATCATATTGTTCTTTGGGTTTCATATCTCCTTATTTGTAATTGACATTAAATTCCTCTTAGATTGCTTGTTCATAGGTAATTGCAGTCAGCAAATGGGGAAAACTATTGCTGTTTGCCAGGTTGGTGGCGAGTTTGTAACAAACAACGATGGATCTATGTCATATACTGGTGGAGAAGCATATGCAATACCGGTTGTTCCCAACATGAAATTTGATGAATTCAAGTCAGAAATAGCTGAAATGTGCAATCGTGATGCAAGTACCTTATTCATAAAGTACTTCCTCCCAAGCAACAGACGGACTCTGATCACAATATCCAATGATAAGCACATGCAGTGCATGATTGATTTTCATGAGGATTTGGCGACAATAGATGTTTTTGTTTTGGTTGGAGAGACCATTGCTCAGAACACTGATAAAACAGATAACAACCGGTAACTTTTCCTTGGTCAACTCCTGTCTGCGATCAATTACAGGGTCCTGCTCATGTGGGGCCCCATGGTTCTGTGATCAATACCACTGATTTCACAGGCTCCGCCGTGGATGGGGCGTGCCCTGAAAATCCTCAAATCTGAAGATCCTGTTTGTGAGGAATTACAAGGTCCTGCTACTGCTAATGTGATGCCCCTGGTTCTGAGATCCAGAAGATTGGTTTATAGGTCTCACTGTGGGTGATGAAAATCTCCACATCGGGATTGCTGACATGCTGACCCCTATATGAATTATTCTTTTTTCATGAAATTAAATGGAGTATATTCTCTTGCAGGGCAAACAGAGGCACAAGTAGAACATGTCGACCTGCAAGTAGGACCACAAAAAGGGCTGCAGCCACTGACTCAATCACACAAACTCCTACAACCGTCAGCAATGATAGGAAAGGAAGGAGAACTACGGTCACTGATCCAGTGGCTTCAAATGCTGTCATGGCTGCCCCTGCCAGTGGTGATAGCATTGCAGGTAGAACATGTCGACCTGCAAGTAGGACCACAAAAAGGGCTGCAGCCACTGACTCAATCACGCAAACTCCTACAACCATCAACAATGATAGGAAAGGAAGGAGAACTACGGTCACTGATCCAGTGGCTTCAAATGCTGTCATGGCTGCCCCTGCCAGTGGTGATAGCATTGCAGGTAGAACACGTCGACCTGCAAGTAGGACCACAAAAAGGGCTGCAGCCACTGACTCAATCACGCAAACTCCTACAACCGTCAACAATGATAGGAAAGGAAGGAGAACTATGGTCACTGATCCAGAGGCTTCAAATGCTGTCATGGCTGCCCCTGCCAGTGGTGATAGCATTGCAGGTAGAACATGTCGACCTGCAAATAGGACCACAAAAAGGGCTGCGGCCACTGACTCAATCACGCAAACTCCTACAAACGTCAACAATGATAGGAAAGGAAGGAGAACTACGGTCACTGATCCAGTGGCTTCAAATGCTGTCATGGCTGCCCCTGCCAGTGGTGATAGCATCGCAGGTAGGACCAGGAGCAGGATTACATCAATTGCCACTACAGTCACTGACCCAACCACCCCAATTGCCACCACCGCTGCCGTTGGCAATGATAAACAGCCAGCACAATACAGTTTACTAGAAAACACAATATTTGCCGTGGGACAAGAATTTAATAGTGTTGGTGACTTCCGCGAGGCATTGCGTATGTATGCCATTGTAAAAGGGTTTGCATATGTGAAAAGTAGGAGTTCACAAGACCGTGTGACTGCCAAATGTAGAGCCAAGGGCTGCCCATGGCGGGTGCATGCTACTATACTTCGCAACATGCAGAGGTTCAAGATTAAAAGGATGAACAGTGTGCACACATGCGGAGGTGGGGTTGGAAAAGATGGCCATCCTCATGCAACAAGTCTCTGGGTTGCGAGCATTATAAAAGACAAGCTACGAGATAAGCCACAGTATACGACAAAGGAAATCAGGAATGACATATATCGGGAGTACGGAGTCAATCTGAAATATCAACAGGCATATGTTGGGAAGGAGGTGGCCCAGGAGAAACTTGAAGATTTCCAGTCATATAGTCAGTTGCCTTGGTTCTGCAATAGGATAAAGGAGACGAATCCAGGTAGTCTTGTAACTCTGACAACAACAAACAAGTCGAGGTTTCACCGCCTTTTCGTTTCGTTCCATGCTTCACGGCATGGGTTTGAGAATGGTTGCCGCCCCCTCATTCTTCTTGACGGAACATCTCTAAGAGAGAAATGCCAAGGGACGTTGTTAGCTGCGGTATCAGTTGATGGGGATGATGCCATCTTTCCCATTGCCTTCGCTATAGTGGATTTTGAATCCTATGATAATTGGATTTGGTTTTTGACAGAATTGAAATCAGCCGTGTCAACAAATCGGACCATAACATTTGTATCTGATAGATGCAATGGTTTAGAGGAGGCTGTGCCACAGGTTTTCGAGGACAGCTATCATGCCTATTCTCTGCATCACCTTACCGAGGACTTCAAGCGGGTGTTGAAGGGCCCATCACAGCTGATGAAGGATAGACTGGCCAATGAGATTAAACGTGCTGCTTATTCATGCAGCATTACCGATTTCAATGCTTGCATTGGCAACATCCGGAATTTCTCACATGAAGTCGCATCGTGGACCTTGGAAAGCAAGCCTGAACATTGGTCGAATGCATTCTTTAAGGGCTTGCGATATGACCACCTATCATCAAACATTGCAGAGTTGTTCTACGGTTGGATATCAGAGGAGCGCGGGCTATCAATAATGCAGATGATCGACATGATACGGTGTAAGATGATGGAGATGATTTATACCCGCCGAGAGGCTTCTAGCACATGGTCGACGATTCTCACACCTTCAATGGAGCAAAGACTACAGTTAGAGATACACAACTCGCACTCGCTCAGCGTGTTGTCTTCTACAGGGAGCGTGTTTGAAGTCCGTGATGATTCGGTCAACATTGTGGACATCGAGACATGGGATTGTACATGCCAAAGATGGAAGATTACCGGGTTGCCATGCATTCATGCAGCTGCAGTTTTCGATCACACAGGTAGAAATACTTATGATTACTGCTTAAGATACTTCACGGTTGATTGTTACCGTTCGACATACTCGGAATCTATCCACCCAATACCAGATATTGGAAATCCCGTAAGTGAAGATTCCAACACTGAAATGATTGTTCGTCCACCCCGTCCACCTGCAAGGCCAAAATCGAAGCAGACAAAATTGTTTGATCCGAGTAGGAGGCTATGGCTTCATCTAAATTGCGGTAGGTGTGGTAGGTCCGGGCACAATAAGATGAAGTGTCCTACACTGCTGGAAGAATTGCTTGATCCTGGTAAGAGGCGAAGAGGCTTTCTTCAACATTGCAGTAGATGTCGTAGGTCCGGGCACAAAAAGAATGGGTGCAAAGAAGTGGAATAGGGAAATCTCACTGGTTTTAATTTCAGTTGTATTTAGGAATTATTTAGTTGGATGTAAATGCTAATGCGCCTTGGGTGATTGTATTGGTGTTTGAGTATTTAGATGTTTAAAACCAAAATGAAGATCGACCCTTGGATCTTTTGACCAAAATGAACTCAGCATTCATAAGTGTGAAATATGAGACTTTTAACTTTTTTAAGATTGAGATGCATCTTTTTTTAAGATTGAGATGCATCTGGTAAGTAATGTTGCTTCAGATACTTGTGCCTCAGAGAAGCTGATCTCAATTTATATTTATTCAGTGCACAATTATATTTGCTAGACAACATAATCCTAAAAAGAGTCCCATTAATTACTTTTGCAACGTCACTTGATGTATATCATCCATCATCTGGCCCACCTTTGTTGTAGGGCCATTCATCATGTGTGGTTCACCTGTAATATCAACCATCCATCATGTGGGGTTAGCCTTTGAGATGTGTCATTCATTATGATGGGCCCACATTGGGCCTATCTTCAATGTGAATAGTACATTATCTGGGGTCTACCTTCAATGTGGACCATCCACTTTATTAGTCTCACCTTTGATGTGGGTTATCCATCACGCATGTCCCACCTTGGATGTGGGTTGTCCATCATGTTGGAAATTTGATGTGGATCATCCATCATGCAGAACCCACCTTTGATATGGATTGTCCATCATGTGGGGCATAATTTTGAAGTCAATAGTCTATCATGCAGGGCCCGCCTTGAATGTGGACCAGCCATCTTTAGGGGCTGACCTTACCTTTTTTTTTGGGGGCTAACCCTACCTTTGATGTTGATCATCCATTGTTAGTTGTCCATCATGTGAGGCTCACCTTCATTGTTCACTGCGCATCATGTGGAGCCTACCTGTCATGTGTGATGTCAATCATGTGGGCCCACCTTCGATGTAGGTGAATCATGCAGGGACACCTTGTCGTCTATCATATAGGCCCCACTTTTGATGTGGGCAGTTGATCATGCAGGGCTACCTTGCCGTCCATCGCGTAGGGAACACTCCCCCCCTGCCCGAGGAAGGCTCTTTTGTTTAGCTCTATGTCATTTTAAGATATTCAATCACTTTTAAATGACATTTTACCAGAATTGCTTTACAAAAAGTTACTACCGGCAGCCAAATAAGTAGCTTATCAGAACGCACCCTTAATACTTTGAGAATGAGAATCCATGTGCATCAAAATCAAATTGATGAAATTGCATTTGGTTCCTTAATACTTTGAGAATGAGAATCCATGTGCATCAAAATCAAATTGATGAAATTGCATTTGGTTCCTTAATACTTTGAGAATGGGAATCCATGTGCATTGAAATCAAATTGATGAAATTGCATTTGGTTCCGTGTAAATTCTATCAGACAGTTGGAGACCATTGGAAGGAATGAGATTAGGTGGAATGGAACTACATTTGGTCCCATGTCAGATTTCTAAATCCTGTACATCCGTAGGCCCTACATTGATGCATGTGGTGTATCCATGCAGTTAATCCATATGCATCCTTTACACATGACATTCACTTTGTATATGTACGGAACTGACTAACATTAGTTGTGAATCTAGTCTGTTGATAACAATTTTATGGTCCACCACGCAAGGATTTAGCTTCATCTGGTGTTTTTGCCTGAGGAAGAGTATGCTCCCAAACATGGTGATAGGATGGTCAAAATACCGTGATATTTCTAGGCTAGCAATCATTGTGCAATAATAGTGTGAATCCCATCTAATGCAATTTCATACCATTTAATCCTGCGGGCCAAACTGGCCATTAGTAGTTCATGATTGTCAACATCTATAAATAAGGGTGACATCTATGTAACTTGGATAATATGTCAATAGAAAGGTGTAGACTCGAGTTGGTGACATTGAGGAGTGTAAATCCACTTTTCCCTATATTGTCACTTTTAAGTGGAGGTGCAATTTTTTGAAAGTTCAAAAAATAGATAATTATATCTCATTCATTCATGACATCTAACGCTATAGCTCCATAAGAAATTGAGTGAATAAAAATTTTATTGAGTAATTTTCCTTTTGGGGAGAAATCTATTCCTTCAATTGTTATACATAGTGATCATAAAGCACCGGGTGCGACTAAAGCACAACTATACAAGAGATGTTAGATTATGAAGTGATAACTGTCGACTTTGTCAAGTCATGTGAGAATTTGGCTCTTCCTCTAACAAAAACCTTGCAAGGGAAAAGATAAAATATACATTGAAGGAAACGAGGCTACAACCTTTAAAATAAATTACAAGAAAATTTATAAAAAGAACTGCCTATTTAATATGGAATTTATATTCAATACCATTTTAAAAAAGGTTTTTTAAAAATTACCTTATTAATCAATATAATTATCATTCCAATACCTTCTACCACTGCTTTTTCAAAAAGTTACCTCGTTAATTTATATAATTATAATTTTAGTACATTTCGTCACTGCTGCCATGTGTGCAAAAGGGTCATTGGCTTGGGTGGGCCTTATCATGACATTTATGTAAAATCCACCCAAACCATTAGGCATGTTAGCCCATGTTAGGCCAAAGGCCCAAAAAACGGCTCCATTTATAATTCAGGTGGACATCATGATTGGAAATAATGTATAGGGCAACGCTGGCCGTCCAAATTATTTCCCTCGGTATGAACCACCTAAATCATAAATGGGCCTGATTTTTAGGGCACAAGCATAAATTTTGGTGTGGCATTTAATGATTGGAGTAGATTTCATATAATTATCGCAATGGGCCATGTGAAAATTAAGGACGCATGTCTCTCTCATAAATATTTCTTTTGGTGTGGCCTA
Source organism: Magnolia changhungtana (assembly GCA_030180095.1). Classification (NCBI taxonomy): domain Eukaryota; kingdom Viridiplantae; phylum Streptophyta; class Magnoliopsida; order Magnoliales; family Magnoliaceae; genus Magnolia; species Magnolia changhungtana. The sequence goes on from JASAUF010000633.1 coordinate 537,773, forward strand.
CCAAAATCAAAAGTCATCCTAATTTTTGTATGGGCTTAATATGGGACTAAATATCTAACGGATGAAGTGGATCTTACATAGACATTATGGTGGGGTCCATTAAAATCAAGAGCAATGTCCCATACAATTCCCTTTATATATATATATATATATATATATATATATATATATATATATATATATATATATATATATATATGGGAAAATGTATAATGCCCTCGAGCTGATGATAAGCTTATCGTGAGGTCGAGCTGTGTGGGCCCCACCATGATGCATGTCGACCATCAACACCGTGCATTTGATGGGTACCCTTTAAATTATGGGATATCCCAAAAATCAGCCATATACGGAACTCAGGTGGGCCATACCATCTAAAATTATGTGAAGACACCGTTAAAACATATAAAAGCAGTTGGTGGGGCCCACCTGAGTTTTGCTTGCGCCTGAAACTTGGTCTGAACCCTCATTCAAGTGGGACACACATAATGGATGGGCTGGATTTGTAAACCACATCTCGGTGGGCCCTCAAAAATGGTTATGAATGTTTTAATGGTGTACGGCCCCCTCTCCACTTCTGTATGTGGTGTGGCCCACACAAGTCACGGATTGACTTGATTTTTGGGACCCAGGCCCACGATGGAATGGTGCATCTGACTGATGGGGTAGATGTTCGAAACGCATCACGGTGGGGCCCACATAGCTCGACCCCATGTGACGAAGTCGTGAGCTGGAGCGCATTATACCTTTTCCATATATATATATATATATATATATATATATATATATATATATATATATATATATATATATATATATATATATATATATATATATATATATATATATATATTAGAAGCATAATATATATATACAAGTTTCATTGGATAGGGATACGGAAACAATATCGCTATTATTGATAATACCGCTGATAATCGAAAATGTGAGGAAACATGGGAAAAATGATGGCATTTTCAGCCAAACTTCAGGAAATGTTAAAATAAATGTATTTGCATATTTAGAAATAAAAACATTATAAAAAGAATGCATACATAACGAGTTTCCATTTAATGAGACCTTAAAAGCATGGGTTGTTATAAGAAATCAGTCCAATTATTCCATCCGGCCTATTTAACCATCCAACATTTTATCCAAACATCCATCGTATTGCAAAAAGCAGCAACATATGCTATTTCACCAAGAAATCATCAACAATTAGAAAGGAAACGAAATATTGTGGTCTCAATATCACGCGTGTTAAGATATTGATAATATCAAGATATTATTAATATTATCAATAACAAATTGAACTCTACATACAACCATGTGCCTATAAAAAAAATTGAAATAAAAACTTACTATTGAAATATCGTCGATACACTTTTGATATAAGCATTACTTAAAATTTTCATAGTCGAAAATATTAGCAATACATTGGCGATATCGGTGCATTGACAACACAAGAGGCACCTAAATTTACATAGTTGGAAATATTAGTGATTACATCAGCGATATATACTCAACAGTGCATTACTAATACTTGAAATTTCTGAAATTACCAGTGTTATCGGTATCGCTACTAGCGCTATCAGTATTGTTGAGCTAGAGATAAAGATAATATCGAAGATATTTCGATGATATTGGAGATAATTAGAACATTGTGTGCGACAAAAAATGAGGTGGATAAAAAACTGAAGTGGGTCACACAAGAGGGGAAATTGGGGAAAGGATTACCTAATACTAACCAAACCCTTTACAAGGTCATTCCCAATGGGACGAAGTTAAAACACCAAAAGGATTACCTAATACAAAACTTTTATGGCCATGAGAGTACCTCAACTGTGCTCACTGAATGCCTACTGTTTCCTCTCGTGTGGCTTACTTGCGTGTTGGATTCACCTCATTTTCTATAGCACATACTAAAATGATCTCACAAAATGGACGGACATAGTCAATTTCTCGAAAACATCTTGATGAGCCCACCCAACATCCTTGTGCAGGAACTCATCTACGGGAGCATGCCCCACTCATGTGGGCCACGTAAGTAAGCGCGTTGAACTTCACCCATTGGTGATTTTCTCTGTAACGGTTCATCATCTTGAAATGAATGTGACCCACCTCAACTTAATTTACGAGCCTCTGCATGTTAAAGGTCACCTCACCAATGGTTCGGATCTCATGCACATCCCTCGCTAACAGGTGTTACAGGCATTTCCTGAAACCCAAAGCTCTAGGGAGCCCACCGCGATGCTGGTATGGAATCTACTCCGTCCATCAGTTTTGCCAAGGAGATCGAAGATTCCAGTGAGCCACACCACAAGTAACGGTGGAGATTGAACACCACCGTTGAAAACTTCTTGGAGCCACAGAGGCTTTACATGAAGCTGATATTTGTGTTTTCCCATCGTCCATTTTAGAGTCACCTTATGAACGGCTTGGATAGCATAGAAACATCACGGTGAGCTCCTGGATGATTTGGATGGTAGGCCTTTCCGTCCCCATTGTTTCCTGTCGTGTGGCCCACTTGTGTCTTGAATCTTCATTATTTTTGGGATCTCTTCCTCAAATGATCTGTAAAAACTGATGGACAGAGTGGATTTTCACACACATATATATATATCTCGGTGGGCCTCACAGAGCTTTCGATTACGTGAACTAACGTCCCGGCCTGCAACTCTTCAACGGTCTGGAGCTCACTTTACGAAAAACACCCCTAAATTCAATGACTTTGCTCTAAGACGTCCTTGAATGCAACGACCTTTTAGTCCTTGTTTAGAAGAAATGAAAAGAAAAACCTAAATGAAGACCCCTCCGATTTTGCCAAAAACCCCCCAGAGTTTCTCTCTCTCTTCGAAAGGCTCGCCTCCAAGGTACTCTTTCTTTGTTTTTATTTTTTAATTTTTACTACCTTTCGATCTATTTTTTCCTTGTGCAATTGGGGGGATTTGTTTGATTTTTTTTTTTGCCCTTTCTTATATTAATGGATGGAATGGTTTCGATATTAGGGCTGAGGGTTTCTTTTTTCTGAAATTTTAGGGATGTTTACGAATGTAAGTGTTTTTTTTTTTTTTTTTTTTTTTCTGGGTTATGTTTCGATTTTTATTTGATAGGGGTTTCTTTTTTATACGTGCAGATTTTCTTCTTCTGCCTATGATGATAGATAAAGAAAATTAAAAGAAAGAGATGGGTTCTCTTCGTGGGGAACCAGGCTCTCCAAACTTCATTCGAAGTTGCTGGAAATTTTCTAGATGCCTTCATTGATGCATGAATGCAGAAATTTATAGATTACAGAACTAGACGTTAGAAAAATAAAAAATAAAAAACTACCCAACTCCCACTTCTCCTAAGGTTTCTCTAAAACCCATTAGATTCCCTACTATTTCTCAACCCCAATACAAAAGAGGATCCAAATCCTCTGTTATTGACTCATTCAACTACCCAATATAGAAAAAAGGAATCCTAAGTAAATCTATACAGATCAATCCTCCCCCCTTGGATTGATCTTGTCCTCAAGGTCAAAAGTCGGATATTTTTCCAAAGTGCTATAGGTCATCCACGTTGCATCTTTAGGTTGATATCCCTTCCAACTGACCAAAATTTTAGTGACGGCTTGATTGTAGCGCTTGATTATTCGACGTCCGATGATCTTTTTGGGCTCTTCACTTGCTAAATCATCTCCTATGATGTCGGGCAGCTGGACTTGTATTAAAACATCAGCTTCCACCTTCTTCTTAAGCAATGAAACATGAAAAACAAGGTGTACCTTTAACTCGGGAGGAAGTTGGAGCTTATAGGCGATAGGTCCCACTTTTTGAATAATTTGGTACGGCATGTAGTATCTAGGGGCTAATTTTGGTGACCTACAGTAAGGGCCTGTTTGGATGCCTGGAAGTCACTTACAGGTGAAAGTCACTTACAGGTAACCTGTTTGGATATAAGTTGTAAGTCACTTACAGGTAAGTTAGTTTTTCTGTTTGGATAACCTGTAAGTTACTTACAAGTGAAAAGCTGTATATTCGCATCGAGCAGAGCTTGGATTAGGGAATTGTTCCAAAATGTTATGATCATATAAGAATGAATAGGATCAAATATGTCATTTTATTAAGCCCATCAAGATGAATATTTGAGCTAATTATTAGGCCAAACTAATCATCAAGTGGGCCCATGAATTCAAAATATATATAATATGATGCGATAGCTCAATTTAAACATTGAGAATAAACTTAAAAACATTAATAACAAATATAATAATTAAAGTACATTAACAATGTCTTCTTTAACAATAAAAAGTGCATTTAAAATTTGTCACCTGGGAATCATCCTCTCTAACCATTCATTCCTTTGGCTGACCATATGAATATTTCTTATATCCAGGCTGATCATCTGTTTTTCCACCTCATTTTAGATGAAATCCCAAAACTTGAGCAGAGCCAAATCTCAGGTGGACCACACCATTAGAAACAAGCAACAAAGCCAATGGCTCCATTAATTACTCACAACTGTTTGCTTTGATGGGGTCCACATGAGATTTGGATCTGCTTAATTTTTGGGACCACACCCTAAAATGAGTTGGAGAAACGGATGTACGGACTGGATATATAACACATCATCAAGGTGGTCCCCACGGTATACTTTTATTGTACCGAGTAAGCTCAGTAAACTCATTTAGGTCCACTATAAATGTGTGCGGCTTATCCAATCCGTCCACGTGATGTAAAACCCCCAGGGCCCAACTTTTAATTTGATCCAAAACTTTGGTGGGCCATGAAAAAACTTACAGTTTCCTCCCTTGATTTGCATATCTCTTTTCTATAGCCTACCAGAGTGTTAGGTTAGGTTGAAAATCAGTCCCAGGAGGTTTCATGGTATGCTGCATCACATGGACCATTTGGATTAGAGTCCCATGACACGTGTGTAAAGTTGCACACGTGCGCAAGTGCGCAGCGAGCATGCCTCCATGTTAATAACACCTAAACCACTCCCGTTTTTAAAGCAGAAAAAAAGGAGGTTGCGATGAAAACCCTACCGTTTTGGGGAGGAGGAGAGGGAGAGCGGTAGTTGCAGAAGAGAGAGAGAGAGAGAGAGAGAGAGAGAGAGAGAGAGAGAGAGAGAGAGAGAGAGAGAGAGAGAGAGAGAGAGATTGCAGAGAGGGAGAGACAGATTGGGACGGAGAGACGAAAGCTTCAATCCCCTCTTGGTGTTGGTGGGTTCCTTCAATGGCTGGTGCTTCTTCTTCATTGGCTGGAGCTTAATGGTGGTTGGTGGGTTGGTGCGTTTCTCCCTCTTCCCCTCGTTTTAAAAATCCAACCGGAGACAGATTGGGATGGAGAGACGAAAGCTTCAATCCCCTCTTGGTGTTGGTGGGTTCCTTCAATGGCTGGTGCTTCTTCTTCATTGGCTGGAGCTTAATGGTGGTTGGTAGGTTGGTGCGTTTCTCCCTCTTCCCCTCGTTTTTAAAATCCGACCGTTGTGCCTGTAAGTGACTTACGGGAAGTGACTTCTCACCCCCATCCCCCTGCAGTTTTTTGGTAGATTTGCTTGTAAGTTACTTACAGGTGAATTTTCTCTCCCAAACACCACCTGTAAGTGACTTCCCTATAAGTCACTTCCCACTTACCCAACTTACAGGCATCCAAATAGGCCTTAAGCCACCGAGGTTACAGTCGTAATTACATCCACTCGCCCACCATTATCCTTGGTCCATCTGATGGGAATCTGCCAGTTTTTTCATATAATCTTGAACCCTTTTTGAGTTGATCTTTAGGTTCTGTAGAATCATATCATGAGTTGATCTTTAGGTTCTGTAGAATCATATCACAATCAAGAAGTTCTCGATCTACCGCTTGAATCTTGGTGGTACCTGGAACATAGCTCATCAATGTAGGTGGGGGTATACCATAAACAACCTCAAATAGAGTGATCTTGGTAGCAGAATGATAGTTGGTGTTACCACCATTCGACCCACAGTAGCTATCGAGCCCACTCTTTTGGACCGCCACTGATGAAACATTGAAGATAGGTCTCCAAACATCGGTTGAGGACTTTGCTTTGACCATCCATTTGAGGATGGTAGGCTGAGCTCATCTTAAACCGAGTGCCTTGAAGCTTGAATAATTCTTGCCAAAATAAACTGGTTAATGTACGGTCCATGTCCCATACAATTGATGAGGGCATGCCATGCAGCTTGAATGTATGTTTAATGAATGTCTGGGCCACTGAGGTGGTTGTATGTGGATGAGATAGGCCCACAAAATGCGCATATTTGGAAAGCCCGTCTACCACAACTAGAATAACCGAATACCCTCGCGAAGATGGAAGTCCATCTATAAAATCTATGGCAATATCAGCCCAAATACGTGTAGGTATGGGTAAGGGTTGCAAGAGTCTGGCTGGAGAAGTGTTTAGTGACTTGTTTCTTTGACAGGTGTCACATTCTCTTATAAAATTCCTAACCGAGCTTCTTAAACCAGGCCAATAAAACAAGGATTTAATTTTGTGGAGAGTTTTGTGGTAACGGGAGTGATCAGAAGAAGGTGATGTGTGTAACTGTAACGCCCCGGTTTTCGAAACCCGAGTATACTACTCGTTTCAAAAAACGAGCATTAGCCTTTAAATTTTAATCTAAATTTAAGCCATCTTATCATTAGTTAGAGTTAGCAGCAAATGTTGGTGGAGTAAACCATGCATTGTATAAAAACATTCCAATCACCATAAAAATTCGAATGTAGCACCCATACATGACTTATACAAATCAAATAGCAAAAGTTCATTAAACTAAAACAGAAATCTATCGTCTAATGATGGAACTCGATATGGGCCACAGCCCACAGGACCCCGTCTAACTCCTCAACTACCCGATCTGCTCCAACAATCAAGTGAATAGCATCGGCCAGCTCTACACCTGCATCAACCTATATGTTTTGATAGTGTTAATGGCTATCACAGTGAGGAATACTCTCTAAGACTACACATTCATCATTCATAATCCAGTATAGATCAAGACATGAGAAAAGATATATTAAACAACGTAATTCAAAATCATGATCATATTCTCAGAAATAAAGCCAATCAATATAATTTCAATATTAGGAAAATGTAATAGCAATCGCAATGCAAGTGGATGTGTCCAGATAGTTAAATAATCAACATACGACCTTCTATTGCACCTGGAAATCATATCGTACATGAACTCCGCAAGATGGCTACAAAATCGATAAGCGAACTTCAACTCCACCTGAAAATCACAATACGACTGAACTCCGCAAGATGAATAAAAAATTAACATTCAAACCTCTACTTCACCCGGAAATCATATCATATGTGAACTCCAGAAGATGGCTAAAAAAATCGATAGCGAACTTCAACTCCACCCGGAAATCACAATACGACTGAACTTCGCAAGATGAAGAGAGAATCAACATAAGAACTCCGACATCATTCTGAAATCGTATGAACTCCGCAAGATGGCTAGAAATTGATAAACGAACTTAGCTCCAGCCGAAAATTATATCGAACTCCGCATAATGACCTGTAAATCAACAAGTTTATATAAATGTAACCGTGAATAAAAAAAATCAACATTTAAACCTCTGTTTCACCCGGAAATTATATCGTACGTGAACTCCGCAAGATGACTAGAAAATCGATAAGCGAACTTCAGCTCCACCCAGAAATCACAATACAACTGAACTCTGCAAGATGAAGAGAATCAATATAGGAACTCCGACGTCATTCAGAAATCGTATGAACATCGCAAGATGGCTAGAAAATCGATAAGCGAACTTCAACTCCACCCTGAAATCACATCGAACTCCGTATAATGGCTCGAAAATCAACAAGTTTATACAAATATAATTGTGAATAGAAAATCGACATTTAAACCTCTGCTTTACCCGGAAATCATATCGTATGTGAACTTCGCAAGATGGCTAGAAAATCGATGAGTGAACTTCCGCTCCACCCAAAAATCACAATACGATTGAACTCTACAAAATGAAGAGATAATAACATAGAAACTCCGGCGTCATTCGGAAATCATATGAACTCGGCAAGATGGTTAGAAAATCGTTAAACAAACTTCAGTTCCACTCGGAAATCATATCGAACTCTGCATAATGACCCGAAAATCAATAAGTTTATACAAATATAAGCATCAAAGCCACAAGGGGCAATTATGCGATCAAAGCCACGTAGGGCAAATATGTGATCCAAGTCATGTAATGATCTAGGTCGCAAAGGGCAAATATGCGATCCAAGCCACATAGGGCCAATATGCGATCAAAGCCACAAGGCACAAATGGACTGCAAGATGGTAGGTCCACAACAAACTCCATTCAATCCATCAAATAAACGCAAATAACATGTAATTAATTAACAAATTCTACAACTTGAGATGACATGTGACAATCAAATCATTTATGCTTGCTAACTTTAAAGGGACAAATCAAGTATACAACACGAGTCGATTGCGCAACAGATAGACATATACGCATGATGAGATAAGTAAATAAATCAAGTGACTTAGGAGATACTGAATGTGAGAGATTAAGGCATCGTCTATATCAAGATTGACAAATTTAAGTGGGAAGCTTAAAGGGTGAGTCCTCACCTTAGTGTGCTTTTCTGGATATTTAAAGATACGTATTTTCTTGATTTTTTTTTTCCTAGAAGGAATGGGTTATCGGGATATTAATTATGGGGATTTTAGAGAATTTATGAAATTTAAAAATTTGAAAACTTATTAGGGTTTTCTTTCTGGTTTAGGTTAGGACCATGGTTTGAGTTTTTGGAAACGCAAGTTTTTTTTTTTTTTTTTTTTGGGGGGGGGGTATGTTTAAGGAGTCTTTTGGACCCTTCCCTCATCTGAGGTTTACTTTTTAGGAGATTTTGGAATACTAGGGTTTTCTTTTATTCAGGTACCTGATCTTCTTTGATTTATTTATTTTGTTGTTTTGTAGTTGTGGAAAGGGATATGGAAGTAGTTTTTTCCAATGTGTTTGGAGTCTCATCACCCGCATCTTGGAGGTTGGGCTAGATCTTAGGATTTTGAGATGTTGGACTTAAAAGATCTAAGATCATGCATGGCGATAGTCCTTGTTCCGAGAATAGGGACGAGTGCTTGATCCTCTTCAAGTGTACAAGACATTCAATGTGGTATGGGAATCAATCTCTATCTCGTTATTTGATAACAAGATATACAAATTTTTTTTAGGACCTATCCAAGATTTAGATATTCCAAAGACAACAACAAATACAATATATCACGAAATCTAGTCTAATCCTTGTTCCATTGATCATTGTCCAGCTAAGATTTTACTTTATATTTTTATTTATATTTATGTCTATTTTATTTTATTTTCAGATCCTACCACATGGACTACCTATTTCGAGCATTGTGGTATCCCTAAGGAAGGATTGTCTCTGGACGAGGTGGGAGAGAGGTTCTAGGAGTGTTGTGGCATTAAGAATTTTGAGAGAAACTTCAGAACCCTTGGGGTCCAATACAACCTTGGTCAGTCTCCTCTTTGATGAAAACGTTGATCGATGCATATTGACGAGTTTCATTCACAGGGATGGCCCTGTCCTTTCTAAAATTGCATGGATTATCTAACACGATACCACAATGCGGAAGCTTACGGAGCTTAAAATTATGGCTAAGTCCTACAGGGGGTGTGTGTGAATAGGACCACTTAAAATTATTTACCAATTTTAATCAATTGAGCAAGTCCAAGATCATAGACTACAAAGATACAACTAATTGTGTAACTAGTCTATGATGAGAGATAACAATACAATTGTGAGTGTGTTAAATTAAAATGGTAGCATACAATCTAATCATGCATTCATATGTAATAGACAAATTGAATCACAAGCATATATAGTGGTTCGGCTGATCACCTACTCCACTCCTAGTGGACACTCAAACTCGAGTGTAACGGATTTCACTATCTCAATGGTTTTTAATAGGTTCACTACACACCTTTACAACCCTACACAAGGACTTACACGTACATACCCATGTTGGTGGACACGCACACACCCGTGTCAGTGGTGGTCCTACACAAAGGCCTACACGTACGCACCCGTGTTGGTGGACATGTATACACCCGTGTCAGTGATGGTCCTACACAAGGACCTACACATACACACCCATGTTGGTGGACACGTATACACCCGTGTCGGTGGCTCCCTCGGAGAGTATAAAGGTTTTCTATAGGCTAACCCACAACCTACATGTACGCACTCGTGTCGGTGGCTCCCTCGAAGACTTTTAAGTCTTTCTATAGGCTAACCAAGAACCTTAGCGATCTTACACAATGATCTACGTACGTTCCCGCCGGAGACGGGTCCTACACAAGAACCTATTTGAGTTTAGGTTGCAAACTCTATACTCAATCTTACACAAGGAGTATATGTTGGACTCGAATATAAACTCTTACTAGTTGGATTGAGCCCCGCTGATGCGCCTTCTTGAGATGCTTGATTAATGCTTCCTTGCACTTGAAACAACATCTCTTTTGCTCTCCCGAACTTGGATGTCGATCTTCTTCGGTTTTAAACAATCGGCTACCTTGAAGATGTACCTATGAAGTGCCAAGGTAATGGGAGAGATGGGTTGGTTGAATCTCCTACAACTAATGGCTTGGTTGGTTCCAATTTGGGGATTCACCAAGATGGGCATTCTAGAGAATGATAGACAAGGGTTTACCTATAAGGTTAATGTCTAATATCTAAAGAATGTAAGACACCATGTTCATCTTCAAATTGAGCTTGGAATGCTCATAAGAGTGATTAATCACAAGGAAGAAGACATGGATCTCTTTGGGATAGAGCCTAGGAGTAATGTGAAGGAGTGGAATACACTAGAGCTTCTAAATCACCACAAAAAATCTGGATGTCAAATATATAGAAAAAGCTCCAACAGATCTACAATAACTAGTATCAATCTATCAAGCGAACCTTTGATCGATCGAGTAAATTCAATTTTTAGGAAGAAAGCTTGTTGGACGTTTTTGAGTACTTTCGATCGAATCGAGCAAACCTTCGATCAATCAAGCAAAATCTTATTTTAGACAATAAGCTTGTTGGATGATTTTGGACACCTTCGATCGAATTGAACAAGGTCCTTTGATTGATCGAGATTGATCGAAGGATGCTCGATTGGATCGAAGACCTATTGAATTTTTGCATCTTTGTTTTCTTTCTTTCCTAGCACTTTGCACATTATCTAGCCAACACTAACCTGATCAAATGGACTCATAGGCAGGGTATGATGACTAAAGGTTTTCCTACTTAGATCAAGTCATCTAATGGTAGGTTGTTTTGGTACTAAGGGGTCTAGGGCTAGTTTCACCAAGGCACATCAAGTTTACCTGTGTCTTCAAGCCTTGATGCTGCAAGTCTTCGAGTCTTCGGTCTTCTAATGGGGGCTCAACTGGCTTAAGATCAGGGTATCCCGTATCCGTTACGATACGACCGTATCAGCCGATACATAACGACAATGGCCAACACCGTTACGCGATACTGGGTCGAAACGGGCACCCCCCCCGATCTCTGGACATGACCAGTAGGCATTACGAGGGCAAAGAAAATAAGAAAAAAAAAAAAAATAGGAAAAAAAAAAAAGCATACCTTTTTTTTTTAATTTCTTTTTTCTTCTTCTCCTTCTTCTCCTCCTCCTTCTTCCTCTTCTTCTTCTTCTCGCCCTACTGCCGCTGCAGCTGCGGGCCTCTTCTTCTTCTTCTTCTTCTTCTTCTTCTTCTCTCTCTCTCTCTCTCTCTCTCTCTCTCTTTCTTCTTTCCCTCTTTTTATTTTCGGTTTCCCTCTCCCGTCTTTTTCGTCTGAAATCAGAAGCCAATTGACTGGTGTACCACACACCAGCTATAGGTATATAGCTATACGTACGTGTCATGCTAAAACGAGCACTGACACTCCTCGAGCTCTGAGTTGTACGAACGGTTCAAAGGAGATCAAAGTTACATGGGCTCCACAGTGATGTATTTGTTATATCTACACCGTTCATCTATTTTTAGATATTATTTTAGAGCATTACCAAAAAAATGAATCATATCCAAAGATCTTCTGGACCACACCAAAAATAGCAGCGGAGATAATGATTTTCACCGTTAAACAATTCGTAGGCCCACCATAACATTTATTTTCCATCCCTGAATGAAGAGGAAAAACAAAATTCATATTGATCCAAAATTTCTGTGATCCCAAAAAGGGTTTCAATGGTAGACGTTCAATCCCCCACTGCTTTTTGCAGTGTGGTCCACTTGATAATTAGATCTGTATTATTTTTCGTGTCAAGCCTTAAGACGAGCTCGTCAAATGAATGGACGGTTTAGATATAACACATACCTCATGATCAGACCCACAGGACTTGCTTACGTCAAATGAATGGACTACGTACGAGTTACGCAGCACGTCGCACAAGTTAATAAAACGTACACGTGCCACGTGGGCCCCACCATGATGTGTGTATTTTATCCATGCCGTCTATCCTTTTTGCCACATCATTTTAGGTTATGATTCAAAAAATTAGTAAGATCCAAATCTTAGGTGGACCACAGCATAGGAAACAGTGGTTATAGAATGCTAACCATTAAAAATTTCTTAGGGTCCACCGTAATGTTTATTTTCCATCTAAATTGTTAATAGGGTCACACTGACGTGGATGAAGGGAAAACACACATGTCAGCTTGATCTAAAACTTTTGTAGCCCCAATAAAATTTTAATGGTAGTTGTTTAATTATTGTTGTTTCTTATGGTGCGGTCCACCTGAGCTTTAGATCTGCCTCATTTTTGGGCTCATGCCCTAAAATTATTTGGCAAAATGGATAGACGGTGTGGATATAACACATTCATCCCGAGTGGGGTCCAAAAAACTTTGACACTCGTGTGCTACACTTCACAATCGGAGTCCTACCTAATTCAGGCCCTTAAAAAATTGTACACGAGACATGTATTAACTTAAAATTTACCAATTAAATTATGGACTGTAATTGCTAACTCAAAATGCGAAAATCAAATTGTTTGAATAGTTTTAATTGTTAATTTGTGGACGCTTATTTTTTAAAATAGGGCCTTTTGATTTTTTTCATGATTCACTATCCAATAAATGTCGCATGAATTTGAGGCTTCTTGATGACAAGATCCGGACCACCCTCCACTCGGCACGGTGAACTTCCGATGAACCCTAGTCCTGCACAAAGAGTGAGCAAAGGAGACCCTGGCTAAGCCGGGGGACCCTCCGATGCCTAAGTCAGGTTAAGGGAATTTGGGTCTAAGTCGATTGCGGAGAGAGGGTGTGAGATGTTGTGTACCTGTTTTAATGGGGTCCCCTGGTATTTGTACTTGTGGGTTGGATGATCTGCGTCCATTAATCTCGGCACGATTCGCTCAATCAGCGGGATATGCGATCATGGAGATTTCAACCGCAATCCAGAGATTATGTTGCGTATCATGTCTTAGAGGAGCGTATCCCGCGGGCGAGATATCCGGTCATGACTGCGTAAGGCAGTTTCTTAATTGGGCGCTCGGGACATACTTGTACAGCCTCGGCCTCGGATCTAAATGAGGACCCAAGATGTTCCTGACCCCAAGCCTCGGACCTAGACTAGTGAATGGGTATGACCCCCTTCGTTGAATTACTAAAGACGGCTAGAGGCCGAGGTAGGCTTCGGCTTGGACCGAGGAAAGACTCGACCTTCATCAAACATACACCTCTGAGGTCTCTTCTCCAGACTCCGAGGTAGGTAGCGGACTTGATTCGTTGAGTCGGATCTCCCAATAACAGAAGCCCCCTACTCTTTTAGTCCGAGCTCAAACTTAGAGAGTAAATATCTGGGAAGACGAGACGACACTCTATCTTTACTTTCGATTGAGACAATCAGTGCGTAATTAATGTGAATCGCCCCTCCGATCTCATGTGCGATGCGACGGCTACGTCCCTTCAGTTCTCGCCCCCTCAGTAGGAGACGTGGCGGCGGTTATGCTTTGCAGACGGTGAAGTGCAGGGAACGACGCCACGTGTACTGAGAAACCGGAAGGACGCCTGTGGCATTGAATGGTATTAAATGCCAGGAAGATTCTGACCTTGAAGCGTGGGCTCCGACGTATCGCTTTCTTCCACGTGTCTTACGGCGCTGATGCTGAGCCGTATCGGCCCTCGGTATGGCAGCTAACAATGATGGCTTCGAACGAGGAGGTGGTTATATAAACCCCTCTTCCCCTCGTTCCCATACTTCTCGCCTTTCATCCTTCTGCCTTTCTCATTTTTGAATTCTCGCCGGAAATCGCCCTCGTCGGAAATCGCCTTCGCCGGGAATCGCCTTCGCCAGAAATCGCCTTCGTCGGAAATCGCCTTTTTGCCGGAAAGAGGATTCCTGACGGTTGGGAGAAGGATTCAGTCCAGCAGAAGGTCTCGGAGCCAACACAACCTCCACCGGGAGGCATCGGCTGCATCGCTGTGAGTCCTCCAACACTTAGCGCACTTTTCTTTTATGTCGAGCGGCTTTGACGAGATGAGTTCGGTCTGGGGAGCTGGTTCGGAGGATGAACGAGAGACCTCCTCTTCTGGTTCCGGAGCGTCCGAAGGCCCCTTCGAGGCAATACCCCTTCATAACCCAGCTCCAGCCCGAGGATCCACAGGTCAAAGGGTTAAGGGTCGTGGTAAGGGAGCAAAGAGGGCTCTCCGCGACCCTGCAGGGCGATCAAAAGCCGGCCCCAAGGGAGGCAGAGACAAACCACTAGTCCCTGGGGGATCGGTTATGACTGAGTCTCAAATGGCTCAGTTCCGCAAAGACTACCAGATCCCCAATATGGTTCACATCCGAGCCCCAGCCCCCACGGACCAAGCGGGGTCTCCTGCTGAGGGAGAGATCGCCGTCTTCGTCTGTGCCCTCCAGTGCGGGCTTCAATTTCCCCTCCATCCTTTCCTGCGTGAGTTGACAGCGCAGCTGGGAATTGCGCCGGGGCAGCTAGTCCCGAACTCTTGGAGGACTCTAGCTTCTACGTTTATCCTCTGACATCAGGCAGGGAACCAGAGACTGACGCCAGGAGAGTTTTTGTTCTTGTACATGGCCAAATATGATAACACGGACAAAGCCTGGTTGTACTTTTCTGCTAGACCCCCATGTATCCTAGGCCTGATAATGCAACTTCCTTCTTCCAATAAAGACTGGAAGGGGAAGTGGTTCTGGGCCTCAAGTGAATGGGAAGCCCCAGCCTCCGAACTGGGCCGACTACAGACGCGAGTCCCCACTAAGTTCGCCAATCCAGGTTGTCGGACTTTCTTTTAATTGCATTGCGTATTCAGTTCTTTCTTGTGCCCAATCTTATTACTTGTTTCTTCTTGCAGTTCAACCGAAGGGGGCTCCCAATCTCTCTGCCTTCCATAAGCGTCAGGTCGACCGGGCCCGAGTGATCCCTGTGGATCAACGTACCTGGTTCGGGCTCATTAATCCTGAGAGTCTGGTGTCGTCTAGCTTCTGTGGAGTTTAACCCACCCTCTTTGCCCTAGGTAAGCGGGGTTAGAGATATCGAAAATTGGTTGACTGGCCACACCGTGCTGATTTTTGTTCTCTTCTTTTTTGCAGGGATGGAGGTCAGCGGTTCAAAGAGAAGGCCTCCGCGTCCTCCAATGGATGTAGTTCTTTCCTCCGAACCGAGGGCACAGGCGTTGTCGAAGAAGAGGAAGGCTCCCAAAGCCGAAGCTGAGGCAGCTCCAGTTGCAAGGCCTGCTGGGATTACGCCCGTTATAGCTCCCCCAGGGACTGCTCTTGCACTCGCTCCGACCCATGTTTTTGGGGCCCTGGAGGTTGGAGCTCCTGCCCGAGTCGGGGTCTTGAAGGTTGGAGCTCCTGCCCGAGCCGGGGCCGTGGAGGTTGAGGCTCCTGCCTGAGTTGGAGCCTCGAAGGTTGGGACTCCTGCCTGAGCCGAGGCCATTACCATTTTGTCGCCTTCTGCGGAGGAGCCAGCCCCCGTTGCGGGTCCTTCTGAGCCCCGGAGGGAGGTGGTTGGGGAGACCCTTGGCGAAGTAGCCTCTTCGTAACCTACGGCCCCTTTGGCTGAGGCTAAGCTCATGCTGGGTCGCGCCAAAGTTCTGGTTGGACATGTGACTGCGCCTGAGGAGGCTGCTCAGGCTTCTGCGGCTAGCGGGGTTAGGGGAACTTCCACGCCCTCTCCAATAGGGGCAACTTCCGCACCCTCTTCAGGGGTCCTGCCTCCCGGTTTTCACATGACTCAACTGATTCCTTGGGCAGCTAAGCATGCACCTGAGGCGCTAATTGTTGACACCCTCTCCCGTCGTCATGTCAGCTTTGTGAACGACTATGCGGCTGTGATGTACTAGTCGTTGCTGATGATGATAGAAGTAAAGGAGAGGCTGAAAGTGATGGAGCGGCTCGAAGCGGAGCGAGCCGAATTTGTGGTTGAGAAGGAGGAACAAGAAGCAGAGCAAGCTGGATTCGAGAAGGAGAGAGCGGAGCGAGACGCACAATGGGTCGAGCTCGAGAAGAAGCTCGAGGCTTCAGTCGCGGAGCAGGATGAACTGAGGAGGGCTGTTGCAGAAGGCCGGACGAGAGAACTTCGCCTCCAAGGTGAAGTTAACCAACTTCAGGCTCGTTTGGACGTGGCGGAGCCTGAAGTCAAGAATTTGCGCCGGTTGAATGAGGACCTGGAGTTCAGAGTCTCAGAGGTCGAGTCGGGGATCGAGGCAGCGAAGGAAGCCCTCGATTCAGAGCGACAGACGGCAGCAAGCTGCCTTGTCCAGCAACGGAAGGTCCTCGAGTCTGCTGCGAAGGCTTCCTTGCGGGCCGAGTTGGAGGCTTAAGCGGTCTTACAAGCGGTTGCGGCAGTGGCGGAGTATAAAGACTCTGCTGAAAGGGCTCAGGAGCTGGACAAGTTATATTATTTTGGCTATGACACGGATTTTGACGCTTGTCTGGCTGAGGTTAAAAAACTTTATCCAGCTCTAAGCCTTGACGCCCTTCAGGCGGACATTGCCGGTCATGCCGAGCCGGCCGCTGCTGGCGTGCCCGAGGGCACTCCTCCCGCGGAGTTTGTTCGGGACACTCCCGTTACTGAGGCCATTGCCGACACTCAACCCCTCAGCTCTGTAGCTGGTCCCTCTGCTCGGAAGGACTAGCGATTTTATGTTCCTCTTCTTTCTTATTTATTTATTTATTTATTTTTACGGATGATATTTTTTGACCCTTTGGAAAGGGCGCTCGGATGATGATTTTTTCTTATATGTTAATCCTTAGTCGGTTCTTGGATGTTGATTGTTGGGTTGATTTGTTGACAGGTCGTTCTACTTTGGGGCATTGCCGAGCCGATACCTTAACGGGTTAGCTCGCCTCAATGCCGTTTTGTCGAACTTTGAACTTTTTGGTATTGCCATTGCTAAGTCCGAATCCCTAGGGGATCGGCACGTCCCACGATTGGCGAGTAACTCTTAATCCGACTGTTAGTCGAGTGATGATCCGGCTCCTCTGTTGGGGAGTCAGGTCATTCATTGGCTTTTTCCCTGACTAAGAGGGGATGCCTTGTCGAATTCCTGTGGGATAACGTTCTAACCCCTTCTCTAAGGGATCAGTTCGTTTAGTTCGCCCCTGCTTATGAGGGGCAACTTTTCCTTAGTAGATAATTGTTCGTGTAGGAAGGAAGAGGTGTGAATTTTATTGAGAGCCTTAAAGGCTGGCGGCGTGGAGGCGTACACTTATTGGGGGCCTTAAAAGGCCATTACATCAAGGGTAGTAGACTTTTAGGTGCTCGACGTTCCAGGGGTGGGGGAGTTGGCGGCCCTCGAGATCTTCTAAGTGGTAGGAGCTCGGTTTAGTCGATCGGACCACACAGTAAGGCCCTTCCCAGTTAGGCCTGAGTGTCCTAACCCCTGGCTCAGCGATGCTCTGGAAAACTCGACGAAGGACCAAGTCTCCTGGACGAAACCGCCTGATCTTGACCTTAGAATTGTAAAATCGTGCCACCTGTTGATGTCGAGCAGCGACTCGGAGTCTGGAAACATCTCTGGCTTCTTCAAGTAGATCTAGGTTAGCGGCGATCTGCTTGGCGTTATGATTTTCTTGATAATTTTTTACTCGAGCTGTAGGGAGGCCGATTTCGACCAGCACCATTGCCTTCGAGCCGTAGGATAGCGAAAATGGAGTCTTCCCAGTAGACGACTGAGTTGTGGTTCTGTAGGCCCATAGGACGAATGGGAGCTCTTCGGCCCAATTGCCTTTTGTTTTCTTTAACTGTCTTGAAATGATGTTTAATGACTTTATTAATTACTTCCACCTGTCCATTGGATTGCGGGTGCTGAGGTGAAGAATACTCGTTTGCGATATCGAGCCCCTGGCACATGCCTCGGAACTTGTCGTTGTTAAATTGCCTGCCATTATCGAACACAATGGTGCGCGGAATCCCGAGCCGATAGATGATGTTTTTCCAGGCGAAATCAATCGCCTTCTATTCTGTGATTTTTGCGACGGGCTCGGCTCACTTGGTGAAGTAATCGACTGCGACGATGGCGAACTTGACTTGCCCCTTTCCTGTAGGCAGGGGGCCGATGATGTCAATCCCCCACTGAGCGAACGACTATGGACCGCTCATGGGAGTCATTTCCTCTGCAGGTTGCCTCGGCACAGCCGCATAGCGCTGGCATTTGTCGCACCTTTGAACGTAGTTTTTCGAGTCTTCCCTAAGGGTCAGCCAAAAATATCCTTGTCGGAGTATCTTCAGGGCCAGGGCTCGGCTGCTAGAGCGGTTTCCACAGATTCCTTCGTGAATCTCCCGAATCACATAATCTGCCTCATCGGGTTGGAGGCACCTGAGGTAGGGCTGAGAATGCCCTTTCTTATATAGTGTACCGTCCAGGACAATGTACCGCACCGCTCTGACCCTCAGGCGCCTAGCTTTCAACTTATCCGAGGGGACTTCACCAGATGTGAGGTACCTGTAAATCGGGTCCATCCAACTCGGAGTACCCTCTACTGAATTGACCATTTTCTTCTCTGTCTGGTCGATGCTCGGATGTTCTATGAATTCCATGGGAATGACTCGCGGGATTTCTCCTTCCGTGGTGAAGGCTACCTTCGCTAGGGCATCGGCCCAAGAATTTTCTGCTCTAGGAATCTGATGTATAGTGTAGCTTCAAAATCTTTCAATCAACTTTCTTGCCTCGTCTAAATAAGCAATCATCCTCGTCTCCTTGGCTTCTTACTTAGTGGAGATGTGGTTCACTACCAACTGAGAATCGCATCGGACTTGGAGGGACTGAACTCCCAGACTTGCCGCCAGTCTGAGTCCTGCTAGCAGGGCCCCGTACTCCGCTTCATTGTTCGAGGCTTTGAAACCGAGTCTGATTACATACTGGATGGGGGTGGAATCAGGTGCGATCAGGACGATTCCTACTCCAGCACGCTTGGCGTTGGACGACCCATCTATGCAGAGGACCCATCCTGGTTCTGATACTGTCTCGGGATTATGTGGGGGATCAAGCGAAGGAGTCTCCTCGACCTCTGTACTAATCTGTTCCTCATGGGTGGTGAATTCTGCAATGAAATCGGCTACGGCTTGGCCCTTGGTTACTGTCCTCGGTCGGAACTGGATGTCGAACTCCTTGAGTTCGATGGCCCACCTGATCAACTGACCCGACACTTCGGGCCTCTGGAGGACTTGCTTAAGGGGAGAATCAGTCAACACCACGATGTAATGAGCTTAGAAGTATGGACGTAACCTCCGAGTTGAGACGACGAGACTGAGCGCTAGCTTCTCTAGAGCCGGATATCTCGTTTCGGCGAGCACCATGGCCTTGCTCACGTAATGCACAGGATGCTACTTACCCCTACCTCTCTGATCAGGGCCGAGCTAACAGCTGAGGCCGAGACTGCAAGGTATAGGAACAGGGGTTCACCTTCTTCGGGCTTTAGACAGTAGGGGTGGTGAGCCCAAATACTGCTTGAGCTGCTGAAAGGCTTGTTCGCATTCCGACGTCCATTCTGCCTTCTTATGACCCTTCAACTGCTGAAAGAAGGGAAGTCACTTGTCTGTAGCTCTGGATATAAATCGTCCGAGTGCTGCTACTCGTCCGGTGAGGCATTGTATCTCTTTGACAATCCGAGGCGAACTCATGTCGAGGAGTGCTTTGATCTTGTCAGGGTTCGCTTCAATACCCCTCTGGCTAACCTGAAACCCGAGGAATTTACCTGAACCGACTCCGAAGGCGCACTTCGCGGGGTTCAGCTTCATATGGTATTCTCAGAGGATGATGAAAGTTTCTCCGAGATCTGTCAGGTGATCGGCCTCCTTGACGCTCTTTACTAGCATGTTGTCGACGTACACTTCCATGGTATGTCCGATCTGCTTGGCAAACATCTGATTCACTAGCCTTTGATATGTGGTCCCAGCGTTTTTCAGGCCAAACGGCATGACCCGGTAACAGTAGTCCCTTATTCGAGACGAAGGTAGTCTTCTGCCTATCTGGGGGGTGCATCGCGATCTGATTATACCTGGAGTAAGCGGCCAGGAAGGAAAGTAGTTCGTGCCCTGCCGTGCTGTCTACTAACTGATCAATCCGAGGCAACGGGAAACTATCTTTCGGACATGCCTTATTTAGATCCGAGTAATCTACGCAGACATGCCATTTCCCATTGGCTTTCTTGACGAGGACCACATTTGCGATTCAATCGAGATAATGTATCTCCTCTATGAAGCCGGCGTCGAGCAGAATGGAGACTTTGTCGGCTATAGCTTCATATCGCTCGGCATTGAACGGCCTTCTCTTCTGCTTGACGGGTTTATGATCTGGATCCACATTCAGCCTGTGGACCATGACATCCGGAGAGATTCCGGGCATATCTTCATGGGACCATGCGATGACATCTTTGTGTTGTCGTAGGAAGGCTAGCATTCTGAACCGTTGCTCAGGATTCAGCGACGTTCTGAGTTGAACAGTTCTACTCGGGTTTGCCTCGTCGAGCGGTACTTTCTCTAGGTCTTCCACGGATGAGCCTTCCGCAGGTCCTCTGGGATCTAGTACGTTGATGGTGAGTGCTTGCTTAACCGACCCTCTCTTCACTGCTATCGTGTAACATCTCCAAGCTTCGCGTTGGTCGCCTCGGAGATAGCCTATCCCGCCCTCGTCGGGGAATTTCATCATCAGGTGATAGGTGGAGACGACTGCTCTCATTACATTGAGAGGTCTGCCTAGGATAACGTTGTGTACGGATGACACATTGACAACTAGGAAGTCCACCATGAGGGTGACTTGGTGTTGTCCTTCTCCTGTAGTCACAGGGAGGGAGATGACTCCCTCGGAGATCACCCTTTCTCCGGCAAAACAGTGTAGGGGGGTCTTCACAGGTCTAAGGTGTGACCTCGGAACCCCCATTCTTTCGAAAGCCTTTGAGTAGATTACATCTGCTGAACTTCCGGTGTCGATCAGGATGCGGTACACCTTGTGGTTGGCTATAGTCATAGTAACCACTAGGGCATCGTGGTGCGGATGTTGGATCCCGCGCGCATCATCTTCTGAGAAGGTAATGTTGCACGAACTGACCCGGAGTTCCTTGCTCGGCCGCTCGGTCAAGTGGATGTAGTGTTCCGGATCAGACTTCCGAGAGTGGGCTTTCCGAGCCCTGTTCGAATCTCCTCCACCGGATGAGCCCCCCGAAAATGGTGCGAATTTCGGCTAGCTCTTCCGTGGTGTTGTTCGGCTGTTCTCGCTCTCGCTCTTTTTTCTGAGCGGTTCTTTCTTCCTTGGTATATCGGCGCAGATGCCCCTTCCGAATAAGGGCCTCGATCTCATCTTTGAGATCCACACAATCAGCTATGTTGTGGCCGTGATCTCGATGATTTGGGTCGGCCCTCATACAGACAGGCAAATTCAGAAGCTTGTGCCCTCTGATGTTTAGTAGAATTTACTCAGTAGATGTGTTGAGGGGGGTGTATGAACGGAATTTACCCTCTGGTTTTCTGCTCAGACGATGATCGTGAGAAGCACGTGTCATCTAGTCCTTTGCTGGACGGCGGAGGTTCTTCGTTCCTTTGTCTCTTCCCCTTACCAGTCGGCTCAGTTACTTGAACAGTTTTGCGGGCGTTGGAGAATTCATCGGCATTAGTATACTTCTGAGCTCTGGCGATGAGGTCAGCTAACGTCTTTGGCGGATTCTTCCCAATAGAGAAGGTGAACTTTCCCTCTTTCAGACCACTGAACACGGTAGAAAGTGCCATCTTATCGTTGTAGTCTTCCACTTATAGTGCTTCCTCGTTGAAGCGAGCGATGCAGTCCTTCAATGACTCCTTGGGCTCTTGCTTGATGACGAACAGATGAGTATTCGGCTTCCGACTCTTCTTACCGCTTATGAACTGGGTAAGGAATAATCGCCTAAGTTCTGCGAAGGAACCAATGGAGTTAGATTTGAGTTGACGGTACCAACTCCGAGCGGATCCTGTGAGTGTGATCGAGAACCCCTTGCACATCATCGTGTCTGTTGCTGTCTGGATTTGCATCCACGAACGATAAGCTTCTACGTGCTCGGATGGGTCACCGGTCCCAGAGTATTGGATGATGGGAGGTATCCGGAACCTCTGCGGCATCACCTCATTCATGATCGCCGAGGTGAAGGGAGGCTCGGTCTCTTCCATCATCGCCTGAACGGCGACGGGAACTGATGACGGCTGCTGCTTCTTTTCTAGTGTTAGAATTTTGTTGTTGAGCTCCACGAACCGTATTTCCCAAGGATCTTTATTCTCAGCTATTATCTCCTGGGTGTTTTCTATTTCGGGAGTTCTCCTTCCCCTCCTCCTTTCCAACTCGTGACGGAGATCCGTTGGTACCAGGGCCGAGGTGACCGAGGCATTTGTCGAAGCTCGAGTCATATTCCGAGCCGAAACTCAGACTTGGGTCAGGGGATGATTCTGAGCTGAAGCTGGCGCCCGAGCAGGTTGCCTCTGAGACCCCTCAGGCCTCATACTTCTCGGCGCAGAGTGAGCTTCCACAACTGGACCAATCGGCTCAGGAGCGGGATTTTCTTGAGCAGGGTGTGGTTGTGGTTCCTGTCGTTGCTTCATCTGATTGACTTCATCGCGCATGGCCTGTATCTCGCTTTGCATAGCCCGATACTTGCTTGCCCGATTTCGAGAACGCTGGGAAGGCCCCGGAGCCGATTCGGCGTGAAGTAGTGAAGAGGAACGGGTCTGCTCTAGTTCCATAGCTACCGCTTTCTTCTTTTCTCTTGCCATAATGCTGAAGGATAGGAACCTGACCTTTAGTATCAGATTCCCACAGAAGGCGCCAAAAATGTTGATGACAAGATCCGGACCACCTTTCACTCAGCACGGTTAACTTCCGATGAATCCTAGTCCTGCACAAAGAGTGAGCAAAGGAGACCCTGGCTAAGCCGGGGGACCCTCCGATGCCTAAGTCAGGTCAAGGGATTCTGGGTCTAAGTCGATTGCGGAGAGAGGGTGTGAGATGTTGCGTACCTGTATTAATGGGGTCTCTTGGTATTTATACCTATGGGTTGGATGATTTGCGTCCGTTAATCTCGGCACGATTCGCTCAATCAGCGGGATATGTAATCATGGAGATTTCAACCGCAATCCAGAGATTATGTTGCGTATCGTGTCTTAGAGGAGCGTATCCGCCGGCAAGATATCCGGTCATGTCTGCCTAAGGCAGTTTCTTAATTGGGCGCCCAGGACATACTCGTACAGCCTCGGCCTTAGATCTAAATGAGGACCCAAGATGTTCGCGACCCCAGGCCTCGGACCTAGACTAGTGAATGGGTATGACCCCCTTCGTTGATTTACTAAACGAGACGGCTAGAGGCTGAGGTAGGCTTCGGCTTGGACCGAGGAAAGACTCGGCCCTCATCAAACATACACCTCCGAGGTCTCTTCTCCAGACTCCGAGGTATGTAGCGGACTTGATTCGTTGAGTCGGATCTCCCCATAACAAGGCTGATTTGGGGCATGGATTGGTCCTCCAAGTTAGCCCCAAATTGGCAACGCGATCTACCTGAATTTAATTTCATTTTTTAAAAGAACTATTGGGAGAAATGATATCAAATTGTTAAGTATATAAATTAGATATTTAGAAAATTAAATATATGAATTTTGTAGTCAAATTCAGGTTATCTGGTCCATAAATTCATCAGATAGTCCGATACAACTTCTTACCAAAGAGTGGACCGTTACACCACCATAAACATGTTCCAATTTATAAACGAATGCATATTTGGAATGCTTAGAATATTTCAGATTTAATTCATATTTTTTTGGCAAAAAAAAATAAAATGCACCGTTATGGGCCGTTACACCCTCGTATCCGTATCAGTATCGGAGGGCACCGTTACGCCAACCGATACCGATACGGGATACCTTGCTTAAGATACATAGACTCACGTCATTGACAAATTGAGGCACTAACACTTTCCATCTCTAGGTGGGAGGAGTGGTCGTCATTCGAGTCTGTTGAGACAGATCCAAATTTGGGACTTACCTTTGAGCTCTGGTTCATCGAGGTCTTCTCCGTTATTGTTTCTTGTTTCGGTGAGGCGGTCCTAATTGATGAAGATATCGAAAATTGGAGAAATCCCAACCAAGATAGGGTAAGAGTTCGGGTGAGGAATTAAACCATTCTTCCCAGCTCTGCTCCTATCTAGGTGGGAGATGAGAGGACCATGGTTCGCATTGTCAAGGAGACAGTCTCTTGCTTTGGAAGCTCAGTCTCAGGTCGATCTCAGCAGCCCCAGTTTGAGCCTTTCTTCGACGATGGAGGAGGAAGACCTACAATTTTGGTGCTCCCGAGGGATTCCAAATGCCACCCTGCCTACATGTGTGGAGGATTTAGAAGCTGCGTCACCTACTTCCTTTGAGAAAGAGACAACTAAGCCGAGTACTAATCCAGGTTTGAAATCCTTTCAACAAGTGGCCACTCCCGATGAGGCTCAGGGATAGATGGCAATCATCCACCCGCATTCTTCTCTCACTAGCAGAGACGTGATTGCCGTCTCGTCCTCTCCCTCTCTGTTTTCGGACGTGTGTCCATCTTCCGATCCCCCAAGATTGGACGTGTGTCCTCCACTGCTACCGATAGCCAGTTTTTGGCCCCCGATTCCTCTGATAGCATACCCTTGGCCAATAGTTCTACCTTTAGTCGATGGCTCGCCCCTCCCCTCATCGAAAGCTTATGTGTGTCCGGTAGTGGCTATCCCAGAAGCTGACGCATGTCCATCTACAGAATTCGTGCCAGATATACCCTCATGAACAATAACAAGCAGAGAGAAGATCGGCAGTATTCCTGATCCTGCTAATTCCTCTAATACTAGTGCTAATTTTCTTCCCAGCTCGTGCGTCCTTTCAGAAACTGTGGGGTCATTCTCAGTGACGGAACTCTCCATGAATCGTCTGATTTCTTCAATGGTTGTATCTAACATCCTAGATCTTCAGCTCCCCTCTGAGGACGATAGTCCATGGCTTGACGTGAGTCTAGTAGTGGCTATCCCAGAAGCTGACGTGTGTCCATCTACATAATTCATGCCAGATATACCCTCAGGAACAGTAACAGTCGAAGAGAAGATCGGCAGTATTCCTGATCCTGCTAATTCCTCTAATACTAGCTCTGATTTTCTTCCCAGCCCATGCGCCCTTTCAAAAACCGTGGGGTCATTCTTAGTGACAGGACTCTCCATGATCCGTCTGATTTCTTCAATGGTTGTATCCAACATCCCAGATCTTCAGCTCCCCTCTAAGGACGATAGCCCATGGCTTTCTGAGGGGGTTGAGGAACTTGTAATCAGACAGGAAGCCCCCTCTATCTAGGTTGGGGAAGAGGCTATCCCCCCAGCTAGATGAGTTCATATACTCCCTCCTCACTCTTCGTTGGACGATGGCAGCATGGTGGCCTTGATTCGTAGTAAGCGATGGGTCATAGAGGCTCTGGTGCATGTCGACAAGTTGTTAGGATTCGTCTTTGGGGACTATGACAATGACATTGTGTTGATGTTACAAGTTGTCAATGCTCGAGGGTTGGTTAAGATCTCCTTCAATTCTTTTTTGCCTTCTATGAATATAAAATATAAATCGCCTCCCCCTTCAATCCCAAGGGAATTGCATAATCTTAGAGTTTCCATGGATAATTCAGAGGAGGTGCTGCCAAGGGGGACAAGAAAGGGAAGAGGGGCAAGAATTGTTTCCTCATGAAGATTGTCTCTTAGAATGTCAGGTGGTTGGGAAGTCTTCAAAAGAGGCTTCTTGTGAGCAAAATCCTGTGGAAGTCGAAAGTAGAAGTCCTTATTATTCAATAATCCAAGCTTTGGGATTGTGATCAGGGCACAGTGGATTCTTTTCTTGGGCACAAAGGATTCAAATGGGAGATCTTGCCAGCCATTGGAGCTTCTGGAGGAATTATCATCCTTTAGAATCCATCCATGTGGATCAAAGAAGATTGTTGGTCAGGCTCTTACTCTCTATCGGTTGTTTTCAGAGGAGCTAAGTCTCTGGTGCACTGAGTGATTACAGGGGTGTATGAACCAAATAAACCTTCCCTTAGGTTATCTTTCTAGGAGGAATTGTCCTCAGTTGGGGATAAATGGCAGTTGCCTTGGTGCGTGGGGGGCAATTTCAATGTAGTGAGGTTCATTCATGAGAAGTACAAGGCAAGAAAGATTTCTGTTAGCATGAGGGGTTTTTCTGTGTGGATCTAGAGCCAAAACCTTGTTGATTAGACAGATTCCTATTATCCTAATCTTGGCTGGATTCCTTTCCTTTGGTGCGATACGTGGCTCTTCCGAAGTCTACCTTTGATCACTGGACTCCTTAGGGGTGGAGGCTGATTCTTGGGGCCCAAAACAGTTCTGGTTTGAAATTGCATGGATAGAACTGGAACGCTTTTCAAGTTTGATCCCAGAGTGGTGGAAGTCTATCGACATCCATGGCTCAATAGGATTCAGGCTATGTCAGAAACTCAAAGGTATTAAAGGTAAACTCAAATCCTGGAGGAAGGAGATTTATGATCAGAGAGTAGAAGAAACAGAGAGGCTGCTCCAAGTTATTCAGTCTTTAGACGCTAAGGAACGGTTGGGGCCTCTAACTGAAGCAGAAATTGCAGAAAGAAACACTCTCAGCCTGAAGCTTAACAAAAGGCTGCTAGAAGAGGAAATCAAATGGAGGCAGATGTCGCGATCTGTTTGGCTCAAAGCGGAGGACAAAAACACTAGGTATTTTCACAGCATTGCCAATGTGCAGGTCAGATGTAACAGAATCTCCTCTATGGGTCAATGGTAAGCTTACCGACAAGAAGGATCAAATCACATCAGCCGTTGTGGACTTTTTTGTGCTCTTCTCTCCAAAGAAGATATTCTTAGGCCATAACTTCAGTTTCTGAATTTCAAGCAGATTTCTGAGGAAGATGCCCACACCCTTGAATCGCCTTTTACAGAGTTAGAAGTCAGGACTGCGGTGATGGGCCTTGAGCGTGATAAAGCCCCGGGCCCCAATGGATTTCCATTGGCCTTTTTCCAAGTCTTTCTGGAAATTCTCTAAGCTGATATCATGGATTTTATGACGGAATTTCATGAATTCAATATGCTGCTGAAGGAAATGGGAAGCTCTTTCATTGTTCTTATCCTTAAGGTGGAGGGAGCTACTTCTCTTAACGACTTCAGGCCGATAAGTCTGATCAATGGTCCATATAAGATCCTTGCTAAGTTCTTATCCAATCATATTTGATCAGTTCTTTCTAAGGTCATCTCCCCCTACCAAATGGCCATCATTGCTGACAGGGAGATAGTTGATTGCTCTCTCCTGGCTAACGAGAGTATAGATTCTTGTCATAGAGATGGGACAAAGGGAGGCACGTGGATTGGAAGTTCTTAGACTTCATGCCGGGTAAAATGGGCTTCGGCGAAAAATCCTAGGGATGTATGCCTGCCTGTGAGTTTTCTGCGCATTTATCTGTTCTCATGAATGGGACTCCTTTCAAATACTTTCGGACCTCTAGGGGGCTCCGCCAAGGTGATCCCCTTTTTCCTTTCCTTTTTATAGTTGTTTCAGAGGCTCTTAGTATGATGCTGGAAAAAGGGAAACGAGTGGCTCTATTTTAGGGATTTAACGTGTCAAATTCCTTGTCTTCCTTATCCCACATTCAGTTTGCAGACGATACTTTAATTATCTGCGAAGTGGGGGTTTCTAAGGTCTTTAATCTTAGTCTCATCCTGCATTGTTTTCAACTTGTCTCTGGTCTCAAGGTCAATTTCTCTAAATCTGAGCTGCTCTGGCTGAGGTGTTGAGATGCCATGCTGCTTCGTTCTCCAATTCATACTTGGGTCTCCCGCTGTGCCTTGGTAAACCTCCTCTCACCTCATAGGATAGGGTGTTAGAGAGAATGGATAGAAAATGGATCTGTGGAAAGGCAAATTGTTATTTTTAGGGGGTAGGATCACCTTGATTAAATCCTCCCTCTCTAATCTTCCCACTTATTTTTCCTCCCTATTCCGTAGCCCCAAATCTGTTCTGGCTAAGATGGATAAGCTGCGGAGGACTTTTCTTTGGCAAGGGGGGAATCTGTCTTTCAAGTTCCACTCTCTCTTGGGAAGAGGTCTACAAACCACTAGAATAGTGGAGGGGGGTTTGGTAACAAAGATTTAGAGCAAGTTAACAGTGCGCTATTAGGTAAATGGGTGTGGAAATTTGTGGAGGAAGAAAACAGTTTATGGCTAGAGGTTATAGCCAGCAAATATATTGTTCCAGCTCAGGGAAGATGGACCAAAAGCTCATCTAGGGCTTCTCATTGTTGGAAATCAATCTCTAGATTGGCTGACAAAATCTTTCCTCAGATTGGCTTCTCTTTAGGTAGAGGGGACATAATTTGCTTTTGGGATGACATTTGGCTAGGGGACTCTAGCTTCAGATCCCAATTTCCACGGTTGCTGCTTTGAGTCCGTGGGAGGACTTGCCCGTTCAGATTGCTTTTCAGCCGCATGTATGGGGGCTTCGTGGGCCCGTCTCTGTAGGTGCAATCTGAATGATGTAGAAGCAGATGAGATGATTAGATTGCTTGCTCTTCTGGAGGGCGTGCATCCTTCACCTGACGCGAGAGATGCCCCTTACTGGCGTGCAGACAAATCAGGATGCTTCTCAGTTTGATCGTTCTTGAAGGTGATTCATCCAGTTGGTTTGGGGTTCGATTACAGATTCTTAGCCTCTATATGGCGTGTTCAAGCCCCCCTCAAGGTTTTAGCTTTCGGTTGGCTTGTTGGAGGGGGTAAAATTCTCACTCTGGATAACCTTTGCAAAAAAGGTATGATTTTACCCAATGTTTGCTCTCTTTGCATGCAAGCCATAAAATACACACATTTGCATATTAAGGAATTAAAATATTGTAAAAAGAATACATACATAATAAGTTTCTATTTAATGGGGGCCTAAAAGCATGTGTTGTTGTAAGAAATCAGTCTAACCATCCCATCTATCCTTCCAACAATCCAACCTTTTATCCAAACATCCATCGATATTTCAAAATATGGACAACACATGATGTTTTGTCGAGAAACCATTGACAACTGAAAAGGAAACGTAAGATTGTGGTCTTGATATCGCACATGTTGTGATAACGATAATATCACGGTGTTATGGATATTATCGTCGACAAATTGAACATTGTGTACTACCATGCATCCATAAAAAAATTTTCGAAATGAATTTTTTTTTAGTAAACAGATTTTTGGAGATATTTTCAAAATATCATCAATACACTAGCAATGCATGCAACACCTGGAATTTACATAGTCGAAAATATTGGCGATACATTGGCAATACAAGCGGCGCCTGGAATTTACATAGTCGAAAATATTAGTGATATCGATACATTGGAGATACTTAGCGATACATCGCCAATACCTGGAATTTTATTATACAACCAGTGTTATCGGTATCACTAAGAGTGTTATCGGCATCGCCGAGCTGGAGATATAGATAATATCGGGAATACTTCGAACATTGGTACCAACTAATGATTGGTCTGGATCACTAAATCATAGGCCCGCCCGACTTGTCCAAACTGAAAATCCAAGTATATTGTCTTCTGAGGTCAAGGTCATCCTTCCATGTATTTAAATGCATGTTCAAGTAGACTAGATAGTCTAGATTAGAAAAGAAATGATCATATTGTTCTTTGGGTTTCATATCTCCTTATTTGTAGTTTGACATTAAATTCCTCTTAGATTGCTTGTTCATAGGTAGTTGCAGTTGGCAAATGGGGAAAACTATTGCTGTTTGCCATGTTGGTGGCGAGTTTGTAACAAACAACGATGGATCTATGTCATATACTGGTGGAGAAGCATATGCAGTACCGGTTGTTCCCAACATGAAATTTGATGAATTCAAGTCAGAGATAGCTGAAATGTGCAATCGTGATGCAAGTACCTTATTCATAAAGTACTTTCTCCCAAGCAACAGACGGACTCCGATCACAGTATCCAATGATAAGCACACGCAGTGCATGATTGATTTTCACAAGGATTCAGCAACGATTGATGTTTTCGTTTTGGATAGAGAGACCATTGCTCAGAACACTGATAAAACAGATAACAACCGGTAACTTTTCCTTGGTCAACTCCTGTTTGCGACTAATTACAGGGTCCTGCTCATGTGGGGCCCATGGTTCTGTGATCAATACCACTGATTTCACAGGCTCTGCTGTGGATAGGGCATGCCCTGAAAATTCCCACATCTGAGGATCCTGTTTGTGAGGAATTACAGGGTCCTGCTAATGTGATGATTGCCCTGGTTCTGAGATCCAGAACATTGATTTAACAGGTCTCACTGTGGGTGATGAAAATCTCCACATCGGGAGATCCTAACCCTTCGATTGAGTGGGGACTGTTCCTACATTCTTCTGCTTAGTTGTCTAGGTGTAGGCCATTGACTGAGAGGTTGGGATCTTCCAATCTGGAAGTTTTTTCAAGGCATTCCACATCCTTGGTGGTGTCATCTGATCAACTGTTTTGATTACAGAACCATGGCCTCTTGCATCAACATTACATGATTGCTGACATGCTGACTATATATATATATATATATATATATATATATATATATATATATATATATATATATATATATATATATATATATATATATATATATATATATATATATATATATATATATATATATATATATATATATTCATGAAATTATATGGAGTGCATTCTCTTGCAGGGCAAACAGAGACACAAGTAGAACAAGTAGACCCACAAGTAGGACCACAAAAAGGGCTGCAGCCACTGACTCAATCACGCAAACTCCTACAACCGTCAACAATGATGGGATAGGAAGGAGAATTACAGTCACTGATCCAGTGGCTTCAAATGCTGTCATGGATGACCCTGCCAGTGGTGATAGCATCGCAGGTAGGACCAGGAGTAGGTTTACATCAATTGCCACTACAATCACTGACCCAACCACCCCAATTGCCACCATCGCTGCCGTTGGCAATGGTAAGCAGCCAGCACAATACAGTTCACTAGGTGACACTATCTTTGATGTGGGACAAGAATTTAATAGTGTCAATGACTTCCGTGTTGCGTTGCGTATGTATGCCATTATGAAAGGGTTTGCAAGCAAGACAATTAGGAATGGAAAAGCCCGTGTGACTGCC
Organism: Magnolia changhungtana; assembly: GCA_030180095.1. Taxonomy (NCBI): domain Eukaryota; kingdom Viridiplantae; phylum Streptophyta; class Magnoliopsida; order Magnoliales; family Magnoliaceae; genus Magnolia; species Magnolia changhungtana. The sequence goes on from JASAUF010000633.1 coordinate 569,443, forward strand.
CAATGTGGAGCCGAGGGCTGCCCATGGCGGGTGCATGCTTCCAGACTTCCAACCATGCAGAGATTCAAGATTAGAAAGATAAATAATGTGCACACATGCGGAGGCGGGGTTGGAAAAGACGGCCATCCTAACGCAACAAGTCCCTGGGTTGCGAGCATTATAAAAGACAAGCTACAAGATAAGCCAGAGTATACGACGAAGGAAATCGTGAATGACATATATCGGGAGTATGGAGTCAATGTAACATTTAAAATGGCACGGGCTGGGAAGGAGGTGGCTGAGGAGCAGCTTCAAGACTCCCAGTCATATGGTCAGCTGCCTTGGTTCTGCAATAGGTTAAAGGAGACAAATCCAGGTAGTCTTATAACTCTGAGAACAACAGACAAGTCGAGGTTTCACCGCCTTTTTGTCTCGTTCCATGCTTCACGGCATGGGTTTGAGAACGGTTGTCGCCCCCTCATTCTTCTTGACAGAACATCTCTAAGAGAGAAATGCCGAGGGATGTTGTTAGCTGCGGTATCAGTAGATGGTGATGATGCTATCTTTCCCGTTGCCTTCGCAATTGTGGATTTTGAATCCTATGATAATTGGATTTGGTTTTTGACAGAATTGAAATCGGCTGTGTCAACAAATGGGACCATAACATTTGTATCTGATTGGCTCAACGGTTTAGAGGAGGCAGTGCCGCAGGTTTTTGAGGGCAGCTATCATGCCTACTCTCTCCATCACCTTATCAAGGGCTTCAAGCTGATGTTGAAGGGCCCATCAGAACCAGTGAAGGATGCACTGGCTGATGAGATTAAACATGCTGCTTACTCATGCAGCATTACCGATTTCAATGCTTGCATTGGCAAAACCCGGAATTTCTCACACAATGTCGCATTGTGGATCTTGGAAAGCAAGCCTGAACATTGGTCGAATGCATTCTTTGAGGGCTTGCGATATGACCACCTATCATCGAACGTTGCAGAGTTGTTCTACGGTTGGATATCAGAGGAGCACGAGCTATCAATAATACAGATAATTGACATGATACGGTGTAAGATGATGGAGATGATTTATGCCCGTCGAGAGGCTTCAAGGACATGGTCGACGATTCTCACACCTTCAATGGAGCAAAGACTAGAGAGAGAGAAATGCAACTCGCAGTCACTCAGTGTGTTGTCTTCTACAGGGAGCGTGTTTGAAGTCCGTGATGATTCGGTCTACATTGTGGACATTGAGACATGGGATTGTACATGCCAGAGATGGAAGATTACTGGGTTGCCTTGCGTTCATGCAGCCGCAGTTTTCGATCGCACCGGTAGAAATAGTTATGATTACTGCTCAAGATACTTCACGGTCGATTGTTACCGTTCAGCATACTCTGAATCTATCCACCCAATACCGGATATAGGAAATCCTGTAAGTGAAGATTCTAACACTGAGCTGATTGTTCGTCCACCCCGCAGCCATCCTCCATACCGTTCACCCGGCAGGCCAAAATCGAAGCAGACAGAATCGCTTGATCCGAGTAACAGGCTAAAGCTTCTTCAACATCGTCAACGTTGCAGTCAGTGTGGTGGGTGTGGGCACAACAAGAGGAGGTGCAGAGGTGTGTTATAGTGAAATCACTAGTGTTAATTTTAGTTGTATTTAGGAGCTATTTAGTTGGATGTAAATACTAATGCCTTGGGGTGATTGTATTGGTTTTTGAGTATTTAGATGGTTAAAACCAGATTGAAGATCGACCCTTGGATGTTTTGACCAAAATAAACTCAGCATTTCTAGTTAAGTCATTTTGCTTCAGCTACTCATGCATCGAAAAGCTGATCTCAATTTCTACTTATTCAATGCATTAGTATATTTGGTAAACAACATACTTCATCCTAAAAAGAATACATTAATTACTTTTTCAACATCACTTGATGTATATCATCCATCATCTGGCCCACTGGCCCACCTTTGTTGTGGGGCCATTCATCATGTGAGGTTCACCTTTAATATCAACCATCCATCATGTGAGGTTAGCCTCTGATGCGCGTCATTCATTATGATAGGCCCACCTTGGACCTATCTTCAATGTGAACCGCCCATTATTGGGGTGTACCTTCAATATGGACCATTCACTTTGTGAGGCTCACATTCGATGTGGGTTTTACATCATGCATGTCCCAACTTGGATGTGGTTGTCTATCATGTTGGAAATTTGACGTGGATCATCCATCATGCGGGGACCACCTTTGATGTGGACCGTCCATCATGCAGCGCGTAACTTTGAAGTCAGTCCTCCATCATGCAGGGACTGCCTTGAACGTGGACCAGCCATCATTAGGCGCTGACCTTACCCTTGATGTTGGTAATCCATTAATGTGGAGCCGCCTTGATGTGAGTCATGTATTCTGTGGGGCCTACCATTGATTTTAGTTGTCCATCGTGTGAGGCTCACCTTCATTGTTCACCACCCACATGCGGACCGTCCATTGTGTGGGCTCCACCTTCGATGTAGGTAGTCCATGCAGGGATCATGTGGCCCCACCTTTGATGTGGGCAGTCAATCATGCGGGGCCACCTCGCCGTCCTTCACATGGGGTCCACCTTGATATTGGGTGTCTATCACGTGAAGCCCAACTTCGATCCCCCCTCCTCTCTCTTCCCTCCCCTGTTTCCTCTCGGGAAAAATAGAAAGGTTCTTTTGCTTAGTTGTTTGTCATTTTAAGATATTCAACTACATTTAAATGACATTTTATCAGGTTAATTTTACAAAAAGTTACTAATGTTGGCCAAATAATTAACATATCAGCACATTCTCAAACTATACAAACAGCATTGGTCTCACGTGTGGTTGGCCTTCATGAACTTTTGGCCGCTTAGGGCTTTTAGTCACTAGCTCTCTTTGCTGCCCGCATGGGTCTAAGCATGTGATTGCCTTCATGGGCTTTTTAGGGTCATTGGCTTTTCAATGCTACCTGCATGATATTTGGTGAATTGACGTCATAGCATAGGTCTTACACATGGTTGGCCTGCTTGGGCGTTCACTGCTACTATAAATGATAAATCGTCATCGCTGATAATATAGGGCTTACACGTGGTTGGCCTACTTGGGTACTCATCGTTGCCGTAATTGATAAATCGTCATCGCTGATAGTATAGGGCTCACGCGTGATTGGCCTATTTGGGCACTCACCGTTACCATAAATGATAAATCGACATCGCTGATAATATAGATCTTACGCGTGGTTGGCCTGCTTAGGTGCTCACCACTGCCGTAAATAATAAATCACCATCACCGATAGTATAGGGCTCACGTGTGGTTGGCCTACTTAGGTGCTCACCGCTGCCGTAAATGATAAATCGTCATCACTGATAGTATAGGGCTCACACGTGGTTGGCCTACTTGGGCATTCACCGCTGCCGTAAACGATAAATTTGTAATATAATCAATTTGATGTAGTTAACCATGATCGATAGTTAGCGATATAATCAATGCAGCAATAATATCAATATGGCAATAAGAGGCGATAATGTTGTTTTGGTGATGGCCGATGATAATAGTAGTTTGGCGATGATGTCTTCTCACCGAAGCAACAATATTAGCTTGGTTGATAATAACATCGGCGATAATATTGTTTAGCTTGATCAACAACAATAATATCATTTTGGAGGTAGCCGATGATAATAATAGTTCAATGATAATTTATAACATTATTTCGTAATAGACGACGTCTTAATGACCATCGATGCTTCATAATGATATTTCCATGATCAATGATGATTGATGATAACGCTGATCAGTGATAATTAATGATAACGACGATAATCGACGATATTTCGATGATTGACGGCATTTTGTAATATATATAAGGCGATAATTCTTTGGCAGTTTACAAGTCGCCTGCTAACCGTTAATATTTATATCGTCGTCAGTATCGGAGATCCTTCGATCATCGCTTTGTCATCAATTGTTGACTGAAAAGACCTTTATGGAGCTTCTGAAGTAATAACATATCTGTGAATATGTTTTTTATTCATAGTAATATCCAGAGAGTACATGTGTTTTATATAGGGCTCCTTGCAGTCATGAAGCTATACTCGTCCTGCCCCCTTTTGATTGGGACATATTTCCCTTGTAATCTTTTTTAATCAAAATTATTGTTTGTCTCTTGACAATGATATCTTCTGATGGTTCAAGCATTGCCGGATATTCCGACAGGTAGCTTATTTTGATTTATAATATGATAGGCTCCTTTAGGATGGATCTTCGTCGTGTTGTGTATTCAGTCAAGGGACATGGTCACTCGTTTTATTTTCTTTTATCATAGGAGGATGCCCCCAGTCCGCGAAACTTTTCCTGTATCCCCTCGTTTGCACCAATCGGGATTTGAATACTTTTGCCATTCCCTAGTCCTATAGGCTCATCACAGTCAAACCCCATATTTTGCATAACTTTTCTTCTAATAACGTTGTACCTTTCCAAGTCTTCCAGGGAGAGTCCATCATAGACCATCACCTTATTCGTTTCTTCTTATGTTTCCTTTTCTGATGGGGCATCGAATTCAATCAGTTCAGGATTACTAGGGCTTGGTTGCACATAGAACCTTTTTGGCATAATGGGGAATGGCCTACTCCTTTCAGCCCGTGGTGCTGGCATCGTGAAATTAGATTGTAGCATTTTTAATTGCTCTGGTGATAGCAGCGTTAGAGGAGGTTAACCAGGTTGCCTTAGATGTTTAGGCATAAAATAGAATTTCTTCTTTTTATCTGTCTTTTCATTCAATTTTATTTTCAAAACTTCCTTTTCTATTGCCGATGGTTTGTCGTCTTTCAACATTATATCGCTTTTGTCTCCTTCTTGACTTTCTTCTGTTGCGAATTCATCGTAATAACCTGCGTTTGCAAAGAAAGATTCTACTTCTGCATATGGTTTTGTGTCAGCTTCTACCTTATATTGAAGCCCATTATTGCAGTATTTGAAACACTGATGGAGAGTAGATAGCACGATACCATGTTGATGTATCCACAGTCTTCCCAAAAGGAGACTATATGTTGTCACCGCGTCAATTATGTGACACACGACGTTCATGGTTAGATTTTCCATCTCCATTGTTAGTGTAGTTTTTTCCAAGGTGCGTTAGCTGTCTTGATTGAAGCCTTGAATCATCATTCCACTGGGGCACAAGCGCGAACGATAGTATCCCAACTTATTGAGCATATTTAGCGATAACAGATTCACTGTGGAGCCATTGTCTAACATTATCCGCTTTACTTGTTTTTCACGGATATGACCAATGACTATTAATGGTTAATTATGTTCTCTATCACTCATCATGTCATTTTCAGAGAAGGTGATGATAGACGCACGGTTATATACCTCTGTTGTATCGAGTCTATCAATTTGTGGAGGACAACTTAATTTATCTACTTCTGTATTTTCCATTTCAACAAGCAACGCCTTTTTGATGCTATCATCAGGGCTTGAATCAACATTTGACGGAAATCATCTAATAGTCGCAATGCATCATATATACTCGATCGCATAGGGATACTTTTCAAATGACTTACGATGTCATAGGTTATCCTTTTTGTTAATGATGCTTCCTTATTCAGTGATCCGTTTGTCTCTCCCTTTTCATGATTTCGTAATGTCCCCAGTACCTTATTTTGTATTGTTATGAATTCATGTCTTTGAGGCGAGCTTGCTACCTTCTTTCCGGAACACAATGTGATTATTGCCACTTTGCACGTAATTATCAGCGATGACTGAGTCTTTCGTCAAAGGACTTGATGAGAATCACTTTACAATTTTCGCTTTTCTGTTCACCACGTCGCTAGTGTTCCTGCTTAATTCCTTCGCATTCTTTTTTCTTCATATGAGACTTTATGAATTGATGTCATGTTCATGGTTGTTTTTCTATTTCTTTTCTTTCCTTTTTCCATTATGATTTCAATCTTGTTTATCATTCTTTGCAGTATACTTTTCAATGTAAAATAATTTACCGTGGGATGACCCAAAAGGCAGTGATAGTAACAGTAATTCTCTTCCTTTGTCATCTTGGCTTCTTCTAGGCATTTACACAAGGGTAACTCAATTGTCCCGGCAGTCAATAATTGTTTCATCATTGGTAAAACGTCTTCCTTTTTGAAGGCATATCCTTCGTGAAAGTTATATGGTCTGGGTTGCTTATAGTTTGTCTGACCCTTATAACGAATTGTATCTCCTCTTCTTTCCATCCCACGTCAGTTACAGGGGTCTTCTCTTCTCTTCTCCCGTCAGTAACATTTGCCAATAAACGAACTGATCATCATCGAACAGTTTCATTTCGAAAGGCTGGTATTTTTTTAGTCATGGTTTCAAGCGTATTAGTTTTTGTAGCAAGATCGCAAAAGGTCCGTATATCGCCACTTTCTAAACCGAACACAATCCTTGCTTCCAATGAGTTCAGACACATCTTGACTTGTTCCTTTTCTTCAGGTAACTATCTGCATGATGCCCCCAAAGTCTTCCGTCTGTCAATAAACTTTTCCACTGGTTCATTTTCTTTTTGCCGCATATAAGTTAACTTTGTAATACTGACATCCCGGTTAGATGAGAAAAAGATTATTATAAAAGTATCAAGCATTTGGTCCTAAGTACATATAAATTTGGATGTTATGCTAGAGTACCACTGGAATGCTTTTCCTGTTAAAGACGATCCAAACAATCACAAACAGTATTGTGAAACCGTTGAAAAGCTACCCATCTCCGTTGAATTTTTGAAAGTCTGGATATTTGAAGTTTGCAGGGAACGGTACATCCTCGACTTCTCTAGGGTGCAATATTCTAAACCGGAATCGTCTAGGGTGTTCTCGATCTCTCTCAATCCTGAAGACTTCTATCATCATTTGCCGCATTTCTTCTTGTGTTATAGTCTGTGTCGACCCATGTGACCCCGCCCGAGGTGGTTATGAACCCTCTGATTGTTACTCATGACCGTTAATTGTGGCCATCACAGGAGGGGTTACGACTTGGGCCACATTGTGAGCCAAGGTAGCTAGTGCTTCCCTGAGACGTCTGCACTCTTCCATGAGAATTGTCTGTGCACGAGCCATTTTGACTAAACGTTCATCTACGGATGGCACCAGATTTTGACTTGTACCTTCCATATAGACGACAACTTTCCTGCTTAGTGATTGTCTCATCGTTGGGGTGGACGAAGGGTATGTTGTTCTCGGAGAATTTAGAGAAAATGAGTCCAGATTAGATCCCTTAATGCCTTCACGAGATTCGAGTGACTTTTTTTAGCATACCCTTCGCTACCAACCTTGCCTTGTTTCTGTCATGTTTCTTCTTGTAAATCCACTAAGACCCAATCGCTTTATGCCTAATCGAAAGCTCCGCTAACTCCCATGTCTCATTCTTGTACAAAGATTTCATCTCGTCTTGCATCACCGCCACCCACTTCTCAGTATCTGAATCATCTGGTACTTCCTGGAAGGTGGATGGATCCCTCTCATCTATAACAAGGGTGAATGTAATGTTCGAGTTATCCCTGTATCTCACTAGTAATCTGTGATTTCTAGGTGAATTTCTTCTCATAGGTGGCTACTCCACTTACTCCTATACCTCTTGCTATTGGTCATCTTCAACCTGCATTTCAACCTTGTCAATTTCAACGTCCATCATTGTTAATTTTTTTTATTCATTGTGATCTTCTTTACAAAACAAAGAACTCCCATCAAACCTAACGTCATGGCTAATTATGATCTTCCATGTGACCCAGTTATATAGCCCGTATCCCTTCACACCATCACCATAGCCAACAAAGATACACTTATTAACCATGTGGTCTAACTTATCTCTCTCAACTAACGGTACATGAGAGTAAGCATTGTGACCAAAAACTTGCAGCCCCGAGTAATTAACATCATGACAACTCCACACTTCTTATAGAATTTTACATCTGATTGGCGTAAACGCAAACGGATTCACTAAGTAACATGTTATGTTAATAGCCTCAGTCCATAACTCCTTGCCTAACCCAGTGTTGCCCAACATGCTTTGTGTTCTCTGCAGCAGAGTTCGATTCATGCGTTTTACTACACCATTCTGCTCTAGTGTAAGCCTAACTGTGTTATGCTGCATGATCCCTTTATCTTTAGAAAATTGATTAAATTCATTAGAAATGAATTTACCTCCATTATCTGTCCTCAAGATTTTTAACTTCTACCCTAACTATTTTTCCACCATCGCCTTCCACACTTTGAAGGTAGCAAAAACGTTTGACTTGTACTTCATAAAGTACACTTATACCTTTATAGAATAGTCATTTATGAATGATAGAAAGAATAATGAGTCTCCTCCATAAACAACGAGCAAAGCTCCCCATACATCAGAATGCACATAATCTAAACAACCCTTACTAACGTATATTCTCAACTTAAAAGATAACCTTGATTGTTTATCAAATATATAATGCTCACATATATTCAAATCAATGCTTTTAAATACAAGAATTAAAGAATTATTAGAAAGTACATTTATCCACGCTCACTCATGTGGCCTAGACATGCATGCCACAAACGTGCCTACGTGGACTCCACTATAAATGTTGTAGCTCCATCCAATATGGTATTCCTAATCAACCTATAAAGGTTACCATTTTGTTGTGCCTTCCTCACTACGAGTGCCCCTTTTAAAACCTTCAGGACATGATTGAAACTGGTGAATTTACATACAATTACCTCGTGAGCACCAAGAGACATCGGATTCTTCCGCAGTTCAGGAATGCGCCTTACATCCGTCATGATACGTTCCATCCCATCGGACATCTTGATGCACACCGATCCAATTCCAACGACCTTATAGGCAACGTCATTGCCCATAAATGCCTGGCCACCTTCACGCTCATGGTACATGGTGAACCAATCCCGATACAAGGTCATGTGGTTTGATGTCCCCGTATCCAAAATCCATTCATCGCTAAGGTAGTTGGATTTAGATGCGATCAAAACATCATTGGTGTCTACATCCTCAATCGACTCCGCTGCATTGGCCTCTTTCGACGCTTCATCTGCCTTATCTCCCTTTTGGGCTTTAGGATTCCGGCAATTCTTCTTCATGCATGTGTCCCTGTCTTCCATAATTCTGACATTTCATCTTCCCCTTGTCCTCAGACTTGGACTATTAACGTGATGAATTAGCCTTCTCCCACTCTGAATTCCTTCCCCTAGTTACCAATGCATCCATAGAGAAACCCATACTACTGTCCTTCTTTCTCAACACCCTTTACTGAAGGGCTGAGATGACAGTCTCAACATCAATGGTGTCACACCCCGGCTCTAAAAACCCGAGTTCTCTTAACTCAATCGTCGAGTCAACGGTGTGACTCGATGGGGATGGGATAATATTAAACACATAACCATAATAATAATCACAAATAGTAAATTAATCATCATGCATCTAGTCAAAAGTATCAAGAATCTACTGGCTGATATTCAGCCCAAGTTCGTACATCATTATTTAAAACAATAAATATAAAATGGAAAATCATTTATTTTCACAGCAAATCTCCAAGAGAACGCCTTTCAAAGTCATCACTCCACATATGAAGACTCTAATTCAATTTCCTGTCCTATATGGTTTTCCAATCAACAGAATGAGCTAACAGCCCAGCAAGTAGTTATATGCATGAATTCACAATATAAGCATTATATAGATGCATATACATATATATATATATACACACACACACACACACATACATACATACATACATACATACATATATATAAGTGTTGTGCACACTTTTGTTTGATTGTAAGTATTTTGTGCATGCTTTTATTTTGTCAAATTTCGGTGAGACAAAACACCTTCAAGTGACGGAAAGTTCAACTTCAAGTGATGGAAAGTTCACCTTCAAGAACAAACCTTGAAGATTGTATAGTGCAAGAACAAGTTCAAGACATGGATAATACAAACTCAAGTTCTACTACTAGTAGAAGATAAGCTCCACCTTCAAGTAGAAGATTCGTCCTATATACTTCAATATCCAGCTTTCTTAGGTATAAATGACCCTAGAAAGACCTTAGACTTAGGTTCTTTCAAATGCTAAACTTATACAGGGTTTTATACTTTTATTAGGCTATAGTTTGACTAATCCAAGCCTTGGTTCAAACAGTCCAAGAATAACTTCGACTAGTCCAAGATTCAAACTCAAAAATGGATATTTCTGGTGGTTTCTCGACCAGTCGAGCAGGGTGCTCGACCAATCGAAGGGTGCTCGACTCGAATTCTAGCAAGCTATATTTGGCACCCTTGACCAGTCGAAGGCAGTGCTCGACCAGCCGAATAGGGCCCTCGACCAATCGAGCAAGGCCTTCGACCAGTCGAAGAACGGTTTTATCCGATCGCGCTCAGAATTTGAAATTTGGTTGGATCTTAAACGAGTCAAAGTAACAACATTTTAGCCTATAAATAGAGGCATTCTCTCATTCTGAAATTACCAATTCAAGCTAAAAAAAGCCTCTATTGAAAAAGAGAGAAGTTCCCACTATCATTAAGCTATTGCATGGTATTTTAAATTTACGTTTGTAGCTTTCGTTTTGATTATTTGATCTCTAGTTTATGAATCTTACTTTTTAAAAGAGAGTAATCACTCTTCTTTTTGAAATCTAAAGGATTTAAACAAGTAACCTGAGGTTTGAACTAATTTAAAATCAATTAGAATCTAGAACCTTTCATTATATTACTGGACATTGAACGTTCTACATCAAACGAAGCGGTTCTATGGGCTACATCAAGAATGTCTTCAAAAAAGAAGATAAGTATCATTCTGTACTTTTATTTTTTGGTTTCTTTGAGATATTCAAAAAATCCCATGTATTGGTTTTGACTGAAATAGCCAGAAAATCTCAGCGTGGGGTTTTGTTTGTGATAGCCCATATAAAAATACAATTGTATAGGTTTTAAGGTGAACCTGTGAAAACCTTGATTATTAGTGAACACCAATATCACGTGGGCTGTGATTATTGGGAGTGGAGTAGGTGTGACTGTTTGAGAATAGTTGGTGTACACACCGAACCACTATAACTTCTGGTGTTTGTGGTGAATGGTTTAAATTTCTGTATATGTGGTGAATGATTGTAATTTGGTTGTGTGGCAAATGTTTGTAATAGATAGCTCTCTCTTGTCTCTTGCTTAGTTTGCGATCTTGATCCTCGCTACATTCATGAAATCAAGTTGTCCTACCTAAAACTTTTATTTTTAGTGTAAGGTTGTCCTATGAACAAAGTTTGAATCAATTTCTCAATACTACTGCTACTGAGATTAGTGATTTATTCATTATTTCAGTACTTTGAATTTTTATTTGGCATAGTCCTATTCACCCCCCAGGATTGTTAGCTCACCTCTTTCAAGTGGTATCAAAGCTAAGTTGCTCATTTATTTGGATTAAGTTCTTTGAGTTCAAAGATCTAGTAGAGCTTTCATTATGTCAAATTTTAATAGCTTATCTATTACCAAGCCACCACCCTTTGATGGATCTAATTATGCTTATTGGAAAGTCAGAATGAGGATTTTCTTAAAATCCTTAGATGAAAGCATGTGGTAAACCACAGTAACTAAATGGAAACCACCTATGTCTGAAGTTATAGGCAGTGATGGAACCAAGTCTATGAAAGAAACCCCTTTTTATTTATGGACTACATCTCAGAAAAATGAAAACAGTGCAAATGTTAAGGCTTTAAACGCAATTACTTGTGGTCTATCACCTGATGAATTCAAGATAATCATTTCATGTGATACAGCAAAACAAGCCTGGGATATTCTAGAAATGACACATGAAGGAACTACTATAGTCAAGAAATCTAAAGTTCAAATCCTCACTATGAAATTTGAGGAAATTCGTATGGAAGAAAATGAAACCTTCATGGACTTATATATGAAACTAAATGATATAGTAAATTCCATGTGGGAGTCTAGGAGATGAAATCCCAGAAAGCAAAGTCTGTGCTAAAATACTGTGTTCTCTTCCTGAGAGTTTTAATTCCAAAGTTACTGCCATTCAGGAACTAAGAGACACTGATCAAATGAAGGTTGAAGAGTTAGTTGGTTCTCTTCAAACATTTGAGTTAAATTTTAATGCTCCTAAAGGTAAGTCCATTGCTCTTAAGTCGTCCAAATCTATTTCAAAAGATAATAGTGTTAATTCTGATATTGAAGATACAGAGGATGATATGGCTTTACTTGCTAAGAAGTTTTACAGGATTTTCAAAAATAAGAAAAGATCTGATTTTCAAAAACCTTCTAATAAAAGAAAGGGAAAATCTAACTCTTGGAAATCTGTGAAAGACAGTCAATGTTTCAACTGCCATGAATACGGGCATTTGGTGAATAAATGTCCTAAAAGGGATAAATAAAAAAGAAATGGCATAATTGCTACTTGGGATGAATCATCTGGCTCTGACAGTTCCTCTGAGTCAGATGATTCAGAACAAGAAATCTCAAATGAAGTAAAAGCCCTGATGACTATAGTCAGAGTCACCTCCTCAGATAGCTGTAATTTATCTTATTATGAGAATCTCAGGAGTGACCCTGAAAATGAGAATGAAGATGAGCTCCAAGACGCCTACAATGCCCTATACAGGGAAAGTTGCAAAATAGCTGTAAAACTAAAAATCCAGAAGGAAAAATATCCTAAACTAAAAGAAGAACTTGAAAATAATGTTTTAGAAAAATCTCATCTTTCTGATTGTTTTGAAAAAGAAAAACTTAATTTAAATTTCAAAACCTCTGAATTAAAAAAACTTAGAATTGAAAATGAGAATTTAAAACTCGAAGTTTCTTCTCTTTTGAGTTCTAAGGATACTTGGAAATATGCCCATGGAGATCCTAAGCTAAAAAAATTATTAACCGCATCCAAAAAATGTGGCGATAAATTAGGTCTGGGGTATATCAAAGATAGTTCAATGAAAAACAAAAATGCATCTTCTATATTTGTAAAAGGAAAATCCTCAAACTCAAAAGGTAAGAATTTGAGAAATTATAACCAAAACGATTTCAAAAATTCAAAACCTTTTCAAGCTTCTAAGGTTAATTCAAATAACATCAGCTATAGAAATCAAAGATATAATCCTTTAGCTGAAAAAATAGTGGACTTACTCAAAGAGCTTCTTAAATCTAACTCTAATGATGTCAGAGTTAATAGACAGAGAAATTCTAACTCTCTTAAACAGAGAAAAACTAATGGAACTCCTAAACCCAGAACTGTAATGAAATAGGTTCCAAAAGTTACTTGTCTTGTAGCCCACACTGCCTTCAAAGCTTCTAGCCATTCAAAATGGTACCTGGATAGTGGATATTTAAGACATATGACAGGTGACAAAAAGACATTCACCAACCTCTAAGAGATGAATGATGGTTCGGTTACTTTCGGTGATGAAAACAACTACAGAATTATAGGGCAAGGTACTGTACAACTTTCTAACCTTCCTCCTTTTGAAAATGTTTTATATGTTGAAGGACTTAAACACAATCTTTTAAGTATATCTCAAATCTGCGATAACAAACACAGCGTGAAATTTACTAATCACGGATGCGAGATAACAAATGAGAAATGTTGTATGATATTAAATTGTCATAGGACTTCTGAAAATTTCTATATTATCAATGAATCATGCTCTTCTAATTTTTCATATTACATGGTCCAAACAGACGAAACAGACTATGGCATAAACGTCCTGGACATGTTAACTATCGAAATCTTTATCGATTGAGCAAAATAGATCTTATTTGAGGTCTACCAAAATTAAAAAAGGTTGATAAAATATGTGGCGCATGCCAAATTGGCAAACAAACAAGGAGTAGTCACAAGAAAGTAAACTCCTTAGTCACAACCAAACCTCTTGAACTTCTCCATATGGATTTAGTTGAACTAATAAGAACGGAGAGTAGCGGTGGAAAGAAGTACTTTTTGGTTATCGTTGATGATTTTACTAGATTTACTTGGGTAGCCTTTATGAGAGAAAAATCTAAGACTCTCGATGAAGTCAAAAGAATACTAAAACTAATTCAGACTGAAAAAGAAGTAAACATAATCAAAATCAGACGTGATCAAGGTACTGAATTCGAAAATAGCAATTTTGAGAAATTCTGTATAGATCATGGTATACCACATGAGTTCTCTGCTCATAAAACACCTCAACAGAATGGGGTTGTTGAAAGGAAGAATAGAGTACTACAAGAGATGGCCAATGTTATGTTAAATAGCATGAAGTTACCAAAGAACTTGTGGGCTGAAGCTGTGAATATTGCATGCTATATAATAAATTATGTGTATGTAAGAAAATCAAAAGATGAAACAACCTATGAGTTATGGTTCAATAAGAAACCAACTGTCAAATACTTTTAAATTTTTGAAAGTAAGTGCTTTATATTACGTAACCGAGAAATTTTAGAAAAATTTGAAGCCAAGAGTGATGAAGGGATATTCTTGGGTTATGCTCTGAATAGTCGAGCATATCGTGTTCTTAATAAAAGAACATGAGTGATCCAAGAATATATTAATGTTGTAATTGACGAGCACCTGATCACACCTACATCAAGTCTAGATGATGATGAAGTCAATCTGCTTGAAAAACCTGACTCTTCATCTAATCCAGTTAATAATGAACTAAGATCAGTCAAAGATCATCCTACTGATTTAATATTAGGTAATCCTCTTACTGGTATGCGAACGAGAAAACATTTAGAGAATATCTGTAATTACATTTTCTTCACCTCTCAAAAGTGAACTGGCAAATGTAAAAGAAGCACTTAGCGATGAAAATTGGATAGTAGCTATGTAAGAAGAGTTAAATCAATTTGTGAGAAATGATGTTTGGTATTTGGTTCCAAGACCATCTGATAAATGTATAATTGGAACCAAATCGATTTTCAAAAACAAATCTGATAAAATGGAAAATATAATTAGAAATAAGGCTAGATTGGTTGTACAAGGATATACTCAGATAGAATGAATCGATTATGATGAAACCTTTGCACCAGTAGCTCGTCTTGAATCCATCAGATTATTTATATCGATTGCATGCTTTAAAAAATTCAAGATATATCAAATAGATGTTAAAAGTGCATTTTTAAATGGTGATTTACATGAAGAGGTTTAAGTTGAACAACCTAAGGGTTTTGAGGACCCTAAACTCTCAGATCATGTATATCGTATGAGAAATTGACTAAGTTCTTACTTAGTCACAACTTTATCGGTAGTGTTGATAAAACTTTATTTGATAAAAAATATAATGAACACATACTGATAGTACAAATCTATGTTAATGATATTATCTATGGTTCTACAACTACTGACTTGTCTATTGAGTTTGCAGAGCTTATGAAATCCAAGTTCGAAATGAGTATGGTTGGAGAATTGAACTATTTTCTAGGTTTACAAGTAAAACAACAAGAAGATGATATTTTTATTTCTTAAACCAAATATGCCTTGAATTTGGTAAAGAAATTTGGATTCGAGAACGGTAAAAAGTTTGACACTCCTATAAGTACAACTCTCAAACTTTCAAAGGATGAAACAGGTAAAAGTATAGACTCTCACTTATATCAAAGCATGATTGGTAGTCTCTTATACTTGACTGCTAGTAGACCAGATATTGCTTTCAGTGTAGAAATCTATGCTAGATATCAAACTGATCCAAAAGATTCTTATCTTATTGTTGTTAAATGTATAGTCAGATATGTAGCTAGTATAACTAATTTCGGTTTGTGGTATCCACATGATACAAATATACATCTTGTCGGATATACCGATGCCGACTGGGCAGGAAACATTAATGATAGAAAATCTACCAGTGGTGGATGTTTTTATGCTGGAAATTGTTTAGTCTCCTAGCACAGCAAGAAACAGAATTCTGTATTTTTATCTACAGCTGAAGCGGAATTCATCGCAGCTGGTAATGCCTGTACCCAGCTGGTTTGGATGAAAAGAATGTTGGCTGATTACGGAATTGCGCAAGATACAATAATCTTGTATTGTGATAACTCTAGCGCAATTAATATTTCAAAGAATCCTATTCAACATTCTCGTACGAAACATATAGATATTAGATATCATTATATTCGAGAATTAGTTGAGGATAAAAGCATTTCATTGGAATATATCCAGACTGAAAATCAGCTTGCTGACATTATGAATAAACTGCTTGACAGGAATAGATATTTCAAATTACATGATATTGGTATGTGTATTACTAATTAATTAAATTATGTTGTGCATTTATTATTTTGTTTGCATATAAATAAAATTTGCAAAACATTTTAAAAAAAGTTATTAAAAATGAAAAAAAAAAATCATTTGTTCGACGGGTCGATTACGTCCTCAACCAGTCGACCACTCGACGAGTCGAGGACAGCGCTCGACCGGTCGTGGACCGCGGGCTGACTAGTTAAAAGAGGGGAAAACCTATTTTTTTTTCACTCCATTGCTCTCTTCTTCCTCAAGGAGTTGTGGCTCCTTTCCAAAACCCATCTTCATAAAGTCATTGTAAGTGCTTTATTCTTGATTTCCTTCTAAATTTGGGTTATTGTATGCTAGCTAATCTTCATTTTGTAGATTTGCATCCTTTTATAGAGGATTTTTGGACAAAAATCTGATTTTAGCCAAACTTATCTTTTATATTTTCTTGTGCAAACTCTATATGGAGCATCGGTCTAAGAGGAAGGCTTCTCGCAAGTGCCCTAGTGGCTCCTCCTCCCGGATGACTTCAGTTAGGGTGAGAACCCTGAGAGCTCCCGAAGAAGATTCGGAGCATATAAGAGATCTCCGTACTAGGGATATAATCATAGAACGGACTGTAAATCTTGATCATATTGCTCTTTTCAAACTCTTGCCCATCCTATTTACCACCGGTTGGGAAAACATTCTGGGTTGGGGCGGAATGGCATACCGCTCCATAGCTCAAGGAATCTATGCCTCCATAGGAGAATTATCTCTCGAAAATCTTACATTCTCTATTAACTTTAGAGAAGGATCATTTCCAGTTGACAGGCACCTGATCTCAGGATTGCTAGATGTAAATGTAAATGATGAAGGTATACCTATTCCTCCACTTGCAGATAGAATGTATGAGTCTGAGTGCTGGGAGATTACCCGGAAACTATGTCGGTTTAATGCCAACTGGAGTTCTGGTAATGCTCCACGTGCCACCCAGATGATTCCTAGGTTCAGAGTACTTCATCGCATTTTTACTTCAAATATGTATCCTCGGTTTGAGAACAAGTCCGAGCTTACTCCCTTCATGGCACGTGTTCTTCATGCCATTGCATCTGGCATACCTATTTATCTACCTTCTTTGATATATTATTCAATCATTCAATTTCATATACATCCAGGTCATGGTTCCATTCCATTTGCCTATCTTATGACAACTCTTGTTATCCACTGCAATGTTGTCATTCCTTTGACTGAGGCTCCTGAGGCAGTTCTACCTTTTGATAACACAAATATTAATAAGATGAACTTGGAGTACCTCCCTGGTTAGCGAGATGAGGATGATGTAGAAGAAGAGGAAGCGCCTTTGCTTGCAGATACAATTATGTATGACATATTTACTGAGATTGAATCAGACGATGAAGCTGACCCTGATTTTCAGCCTTTTCAGGTTGATGATCGGCTTCGATCCTTAGAGGAGAAGGTTGTTGAATTGAAGGTATCCCAGGACAATCTGGCGGAAAGTCATAGATCCTCAATGAAATATATGCGTAAATACTTCCATCACATTATTAAAGGACTACACCAGATTGACCCATCTATACCTCCTCCATCCTCCTCTGGTCCTGATTAGTCTGATTTGATATCGTTTCATTTTGGGGATGTATAACTTTTATTATCCTATGGCACTGGTGATGTATAGACTACCCCAGTCATAATTAGTGGTTTGTTGTTTATAATCGAAACTGACTGAGCCTCCTGATTCGAAGACTTAGATGATGTCTGTTTATTGTGCATATAGTCGATGACAAACCCAATTGGGATGAAGTAGAGAACTGTTTCATTGGAGAGAAAGGCCATTACGATCAGAGAAAAGTTGAAGTTCCTGAAGTGAATAATGACATGTTAGTAATGCAGGCTAAGCGAAGATACACTTTATTTCGAAGATGAAGGGGAGGATGTTCCCGTTGAGAGTCGTCATTTTGGCATCGCTACAACGCCAAGTGATGATAAAAGTGCTCTAAATAATTTCTAAATTAATATTGAATGAAAGATAGATCCCCAGCAAAGTCGTCATTTTATTTCGACGAGAAATAAAGTTATTGCCATTGGGGATATCTCATTCAATAATAATAAATAAATAATGGGAGAACGATCATCATTAAATGTTTTATTGATTCAAAGGTTCATTTACATCTTCATGTTTCCCTTGATTCCAATACAAAGTGTATTTGACAAATTAAACGATGTTATATCTAAAATTATCCAGATAATGATTTCAGTAACATTTCGTCTTGTGGCATGCTCTTCTTAAAGGAGGAAGCATTGTGTTGATTTAGGAATCCTTCAGAAATCCTTTATCTCTCCTCTGGTTTATGTGAAATAATAATCTTGCAGGGCATATCATATTTCCATGACAGATTGCTGCGGATAATATAGGAATAGCGAGATATACAATCCCAACGAATTGAGTGTGTTTGCAACAGAGTCATTGCGCGGCGCGCATTGGCTCTTTGTTGCGTGCACCTGGTGCAACAGGGATTCCCCTGCACTTCTTCTTCACTTCTTCTTCTCCTGTTGAATACCTGAAGTGCTTCAGGTGAAATCCCAAAGGTCTTCGAAAGTCTTCTACATCTCAAAACTTATGAATGATGCAAATGAAGGAGGTGAAGGGGTATTTATAGGCATATCACACGCGTGACCTCAAACCATGTGCCATCTACCTCCATCGCGCGACCCTAAACAAGGGCTCATTGCATCGCGCAATGGCCCTTGCAACACATCCATTGCGCACGCGCAATGTGTCTCTCCTTCTCCTTGAAAATTTATCTTCTCTCTTCTTTTCTGCTTTAATTTCTTTACTCTTCCTACTTCTCTTCTCTTTGATTTTATGCCTCAACAAGGTACTCTGCTTGAGATAAATGTAATATGCTCCTCAATCTGTCTTTATGTATGTCTATGCCAAGAATCTTCTTTGTAGTCCCTAGATCTTTCATTTCAAATGTCCCTAACAACTGAGTCTTCAATATATTAATCTTAGATATGCTTTGACTGGCGATGAGCATGTCATTAACATATAATACAAATTGAATGAATCCTTCATCACTTAGTGTCTTAAAGTAAACACGATGATCATATTCACTCCTGATAAGCCGCTGACTCACCATGAAAGTATTAAACTTCTTGTACCACTGCCTAGGCGACTCTTTAAAGTCGTAGAACGACCTTCTCAACCTGCAAACTTTATTCTCTGATTCATTTTCTTTGAATATCTCTAATTGCTTCATGTATATCTGATCTTTTAATTTCCCATGTAGGAAAGCAGTCTTTACATCCATCCATTCTAGCTCAAGTTTGTAATGGGCAACTAGCTCTATCACAAACCTAATAGATACCTACTTGACAACTGACATGAATATCTCACTGAAGTCAATACCATCTTTTTTTAGCATACCCTTCGCTACCAACCTTGCCTTGTATCTGTCATGTTTCTTCTTGTAAATCCACTAAGACCCAATCGCTTTATGCCCAATCGAAAGCTCCGCTAACTCCCATGTCTCATTCTTGTATAAAGATTCCATCTTGTCTTACATCGCCGCCACCCACTTCTCAGTATCTGAATCATTTGGTGCTTCCTGGAAGGTGGATGAATCCCTCTCATCTATAACAAGGGCGAATGTAATGTTCGAGTCATCCCTGTATCTCACTAGTAATTTATGATTTCTAGGTGAATTTCTCCTCATAGGTGGCTACTCCACTTGCTCCTATACCTCTTGTTGTTGGTCATCTTCAACCTGCATTTCAACCTTGTCAATTTCAATGTCCATCACTGTTGATTTTTTTATTCATTGTGATCTTCCTTATAGAACAAAGAACAAAGAACTCTCATCAAACCTAGCGTCATGGCTAATTGTGATCTTCCATGTGACCTGGTTATATAACCCCTGTCACGCCTCAAACTCGAAAACTGGGCTCACAAAATTTTTGATCGCCGAATCCGGCGCTAACAGCCTCCATAGTACCCCATTCTTAGCTCTTGGCACCCATATACTAGGTTCCGATCCTAGGATCCTACAATGAGGATTTTCAGCATGAATTTGTTCCATAATAAGCATAATCACAAGCATAACCCACAAACAATAACAAGAACACCACCACATATCCACTATGATAAAAAAAAAAAAAAAAAACTTTAGAGTACAATACATAAAGGGAAATACAAGATATATATCCAAAACTCCAGAAGCTCAGCTGCACTCTCCTGCCTCAGTTCGGTTGCGTCCTATTGTCACCTGCACTCATCTATCATGCATAAGCTTACAAGAAGCTTAGAGGGTGGTGTAAGTGTGTACAATGCATGTGCCAAGCATAATAAATATCAGAGTAAACGGAAGTACTGGTAAGACCACATAATTATCATCAGCCTTATCGAGGCTATGCGGTGCAAAGACATAACAAGGCTATGTCATATACTGAGGAAACAATGTAGATCGGCTATGCAATGTGGAGTCATAGTAAGCCAAATGTTATATATTGTGGATGCAATGCAATATGCCATGCAAAAAAGAAATGACAATGTTGGAGTGTGTAGTCGGGATAATAGTACGTAGTATCGTAAGCTGTGGGGTTCGTCACAAGGAACTTCTATCCAAACCAGTCCCATACCTAAATTTGGATAGCTAGACTCAATGTGGAAAACTCCTGATCTCGGGTTGATCTTGCTCCCTAACCGAAATCCTGGCCATTGCGAAGGTGCACATAATGATTTGGTTGCGCACCACCAGTCCGAGTGGATAGTGAATGAATGAATGAATGAGTCAGATGTTGAACGTGTAACCTCCACTCAGTAGATCCACATATCAGTACAATTCCTCTTTGGAATATCACCGGGGTCTAATACACTCTACACCAGATCGTCGCCCCAACTTGACGCGCAACCATGCAAGTGGAAGAGACCTCACTATCTGCCTGACTAGTAGTCTGTCAATATCTACCCGGCACATCGGTAACGGACTCATTTACGAGCTGGTCAGACTCAGCATGTATTGCCCCTACCCTCGGGTGGGTAAGGCTACACCCCCTTCCAACCGACCACGGCACAGTGAGAGATATGGCCTCCTGGTATTCGGCCCTTATACGCTCATACATCCACTCGGTCTAGACATTGGAGCATCCTTCATGGTACAATAAGGGTTTGGGTACTTTCACCCTGGGACATCTATGGCGCCCCCGTGCTTTAATAAGTATTTTCAATGTCCAATCCTGCCATCCACGCTATACCTGTGGAGGCTACAACCCTGATGTCGCTAGGGCGGATAGTAATCATAACACACAATGCAAGGTACATGAGTCATACAATCCAGTCATGCATCAATCTTGCGCATACCGTGGCTCATGTGGGGTAATTCCACTCTCAGGGAGTCCCGTAAACAATCAGCCCAATGACACATGTTATGCTCAATTACTCCTCATAACAAGCATGTGGATGATGCGTATGGGCATGTATCATGAAGTATACTAAGTATGATTATATTCGCATACATCATGGTGGGCCAGTATACGACGGCCCATAACCCGTATAAGTGAATGGGTGGTGTGCACATAGTCACCCATACATAGTGGGCCTCACACATCACAATTGGGCTTCACACATACAATGGGCCTCGCGCATATAATGGGCCTTACACATCACAATTAGGTCTCATACAATCATAATGGGCCCAATACAATCGTAATGGGCCTTACACATCACAATTAGGTCTCATACAATCATAATGGGCCCAATACAATCGTAATGGGCCTCATACAATCACAATGGGCCTCATGCAATCACAATGGGTCTCATACAATCATAATGAGCCTCATTCAATCACATGGGCCTAATACAATCACAATGGGCCCCATACCATCTCAATGGGTCTCATACAATTATAATGAGCCTCATTCAATCACAATGGGCCTGATACAATCACAATGGGCCTCATACCATCTCAATGGGTCTCATACAATCACAATAAGCCTTATTCAATCACAATGGGCCTAATACAATCACAATGGGCCTCATACAATCATAATGGGCCTCATACCATCTCAATGGATCTCATACAATCATAATGAGCCTTATTCAATCACAATGGGCCTAATACAATCACAATGAGCCTTATACATCTCAATGGGTCTCATACAATCATGATGAGGCTCATTCAATCACAATGGGCTTGATACAATCACAATGGGCCTCATACCATCTCAATGAGTCTCATACAATCATAATGAGCCTCATTCAATCACAATAGGCCTAATACAATCACAATGGGCCTGATACAATCACAATGGGCCTCATACCATCTCAATGGGTCTCATACAATCACAATGGGCCTCATACAATCACAATGGACCTCATACCATCTCAATGGGTCTCATACAATCATGATGAGACTCATTCAATTACAATGGGCCTAATACAATCAAATGGGCCTCATACCATCTCAATGGGTCTCATACAATCATGATGAGCCTCATTCAATCACAATAGGCCTAATACAATCACAATGGACCTCATACAATCACAATATACATATATCTTGATGTTATACTAGCACATACTTAGTGAGTCTTACTAGATAAAGTATATTGACATGGTTACGAATAATCGGCCTATATACATGGCGGGGACCACAGAAGGATAGCGGTTCTAATCTATAACATCAACAGTGGATATGCGTAATCTGATACCACATATTCTTCCATCTATGGCAAGGGGTGATGATGTACTCTCCTCATATCAAGGATGGGCCTAGATGGCCTACTCATATCAAGAGTGGACCTAAGAATAAGGAATGGGTTTCCTCACCCGCTCCATCATGTAGTAAACTAGGCTTCCTAAGGGGCCCAATAAGCACAAGATGGGCTCCAAGGTGTGGGTAATCCTACACGGCTTGGTGTAAGGCACCATCATCAATGAGGGCCCAACGGTTTGGGTTAACCTAATCATGGCAAGGTATATATGCCACTCAAGTGGGGTCTGAGTGAAGAAAGGAAGAACGGGGAATGGGTTTAACAATGGGCCCTGGGGAGACTTAATAGTGCGGTCCACTTGGGATTGCATCTGACTCATGATGGGGCCCCTGGCCCTCAGGCTAGCTGGGAAGGCGGATGGTTAGCCTGTGTAGAACACACATGTGTCAAGGTGGGCAGCCCAAAGCCTAGAAAATGGATAATTAGTGCGCATATACACAACATGGTGGCCCACATAGGGCAGCCCTATGGTCTAAAATGGAGGGACTATGTGCATATGATACACCCGTCAAGGTGGGCTTCAAGGTTTGGGTCAATCCTTCTAATATCAATGGGGGCCCAAAGAATTGGGATAGCCCAATAAGGTGAGATGGATCATACTAATAATAGTGGGGGCCCATCAATTTGGGTTAGCCCACTAAGGGGAATAGAATGGGCCTAACAATGGGCCTTAGGGAGATCACAATGTGGACATTTAACCATCATTGTCCATATAATGTGGAC
Organism: Magnolia changhungtana; assembly: GCA_030180095.1. NCBI lineage: Eukaryota > Viridiplantae > Streptophyta > Magnoliopsida > Magnoliales > Magnoliaceae > Magnolia > Magnolia changhungtana. The sequence goes on from JASAUF010000633.1 coordinate 593,136, forward strand.
ATTCAACCAACATTGCTCCAAAGGAGTGGCCCATATAGAGCCAAACATATAGTGGGGCCCATGTCCATATAGATGTACATCACATTGGGCCTCACCACATGGGCCACATGTACATCACATTGGGCCTCACTACATGGGCCACCTATAAATCACATTGGGCCTCACCACATGGGCTACATAAACATCACATTGGGCCTCATGGGGCGGCCCATAATCCAGCAAAATATATTGGCCACATGTACATCATATACCGCAAGGTGAGCCTTATACATTACAAAATGGGCTCATCACATGGGGCGGGTAGTGTGTGTAACACATACATCGTAGTGGGCCTCTTGGGATAGCCCATACGGCCCAGCAAAACAGATGATCAGCATGAATATCATCACATACATCATGTCAGGTGGGCTTGCAAGATGGGCCTTAGTTGGACGGCCTAGATACAATGTACGCATCATGGTGGGCCTGCATAGTGCAGATGGGGCCCTGCACGTCCAGCAAATGGACAGACGGCATGGCTATGAAATACATACATGAGATGGGTCCCACCGTCAAAAGGGCTGGACAGTGTGGATATGAAACACATTCATCATGGTGGCCTCATGTCCAGGCCTTGAATGGACGGCCTAATTAAAACACATACATCATATGGGTGCCACCGTCCATATCTGGACGGTGGACAGCATGGATGAACACATGCTTCATGACAAGGCCCACCGTCTAGCAAGCTGGACATTGCGGATATAATACATAAATCATGGTGGGTCCATGTCCCAGTTGGACGGTGGAGACCTCACACACCCACATCCAACAATGGACGGTGTGGATGTATCATATACCTCATGATCGGACCCACAGAACTTGCTGACGTCATTACAACAGCTATATAGCTGGTGTGAGGTACTCCAGCCAATCTACTACCCACCGTCCAGACAATGGACGGTGAGGATAAAACACATATCATCAAGGTGGGTCCCACCGTCCAGCCTATCTGGACGGTGCGGATGGAACATACATTAAGGTGGGTCCACACGTGTAGGACCCACTAGCTTTGAATAAAGCTGATATTTATGTTTTCTCTCCACCTGGGCCTGTCCAAATGGGCAAGCAATGGGCCTGCCGCTGGACCGGCAGCAAGGTGGGCCCCATCATGTGGACGACATGGATATAAAATACACACATCGCGTGGGGTCCATATGCATCATCCTAACACATAAATTCCATGTAAAATCAAAGCAAAACCCCTCTATAAACATCAAAGGGGCCTGGAGAAAAATTTGGACAGCAACATGTTGTTGTCCAATCCCTAGCCAAAACCTTGCTGGAAAAAAAAATAACACAATATACATCAAGATTGGACCACCTAGATGGGCCCCACATACTTAGACCAAGGTCCACATGTATCAGACCTTGCATACAAAACAGGGCTGCAAGGTGGGCTGGCCTTTGTCCAGAAAATCGGATAGTAGGGGCGTCCCACCCTGTTGGATGGTCTGGATGTGCTGAGCAGATCAGATGGGTCATGATCATCAAGAAAAATAGGAGATGTAGGAAGAGAGTAAGATCTAACCCTAGAGAGCATCCACCTTCAAAGCTCAAGCTCCTTCCACCAATGGGATCTTAGTGAGCTAAGGAAGATGTTTCAATGGTTGAGATTGACTTTTAATGGTTGAATTAGGAGGAAAGGAGGGTGAAGATGGCTGGATTTCGGGGGTTTGCTTGGATGTCCCAAGCTCTCTCTAGTAATGGAGAATGGGAGAGAGAGAGAGAGAGAGAGAGAGAGAGAGAGAGAGATAGAGAGATATATATATATATTATTAGAGAGAGAGAGAGAGAGGTAATGATGATAGTATGACAATCATAGCTTGTAAGAGCATGGGGAAGAGCTTGCCATTATGGCTTGTAAGAGATAGGCTAACAATCATAACTTACTAGGGTAGGGTGGCTATAGCTAGGGTGACACCATCACCCTCATGATTACCTAGGGAATGGTGCCATATGGGATAGGTGAGTCCTACAACATGTGGTCCACGACCATTATAATATACAGTCCACATCTCATGATCTAAGCGTCACATTGACGCACGAGACACGGCGTTGGAATCGCGTGATGATGCGGTCGCAATGGTATAAGTCTTGGGTTGAGTTGACTCGAATTTACAGGATACGACTCAAGGTCACTCGTAAATGCCATCTACAGGTCACGGGTCGCCGGAATTCGACCGGGAGGACTGCGGGATCCTACGAAATAGCGAGATACTAGGACATAGGCCTGACAACCCGTATCCCTTCACACTATCACCATAGCCAACAAAGATACACTTATTAGCCATGTGGTCTAGCTTATCTCTCTCAACTAACGATACATGAGAGAAAGCATTGCCACAAAAAACTCGCAGCCCCGAGTAATCAACATCACGATCAATTCACACTTCTTATAAAATTTTACATCCGATCGGCGTAGACGCAAACCAATTTACTAAGTAACATGTTGTGTTAATAGCCTCAGTCCATAACTCCTTACCTAACCCAGTGTTGACCAACATGCTTTGGGTTCTGTAAGACCCGTATCTTAGCCCGTACTGTTCCGTAGGCTTCCGTGGTCTTCCTGGTCGAATTTCGGCAACCTTCGACCATTAACCGGCGTTGCGCGCGACCCTGATTCACATGCCGTCAACCCGAGTCGACTCAACCTAAGACTGGTACCTTAGCGACCGCGCCGTCGCCGCGGTTCCGATGTTGCAACTCGCGCGCCGAGGCGATACCCGGGCCAGGAGATGTGGGCCCGTGTCCAGTTCAAGGATAAATGCCGCACATTGCAATCTCTAAAAAAATATCACATCAATCCTATCAATCACATCAATCAAGTACCCATCACTCACACACATCCCCAAGTACAACCACCTTTCCCTTAAAGTCAACATTTTCTTACAACAAGTACATGCTTACATCACTCACCATTACTTCTCTCCCATCCATCACTCCATCCCATCTCTCCTCTCTCTTACTTCTCCCTTCTCTTCCAAGCAACCAAAGGAGAACCCACGTCCAAGCTCTCTATGAGAAGAGCTTGGTGTGGCCCATCTTCCTACCTCCACATCTTTCATCTTAACCCTCCAAACTTCATCATCCTCCGTCAAAGTAGAAGCCAAGGAGCTAGGGATTCCATCGGGCCAAGGAGATCGAAAGGTGGGTGATCTTATATTTACCTTTTTGTGATTTAAAGGCCCACATTGGTGGGACCCATCATGTTATATGCATTGTATGGAGGGGCCTATAGTGGCGGGCCCCTCTGCTACTCCGATCTCTCTCTCTCTCTCTCTCTCTCTCTCTCTCTCTTTTGATGTGTGGCCCACCAACGATGCACACGTTTCATCCATACTGTGGGGCCAACCGTGATGTTTATGCCTCGCATCCACCCTCCAGATATGCTGGAGGTGGAGTGCACCATGATGTATGCGTTTCATCCAGGCTGCCCACTGTCCGGACCTTGGACGGTGGGGCCAGCCCCAATGTGCGTGTTTTATCCATTGTCTGCCTGGATGTGTGGACCCCACCGTTATGAACGAGATGTGGGACCCACCTATAATGAGAATCCAGATCGTCCAGGCAGCGGTGGGTCCCAGCAGCCTTACCTGCGTTGACGTCAACAAGTTCTGCAACCTCACTGTGACGTATGGTTCTTATCCATACCATCCAACAAATGCGGACCCACTGCCACGTGGGCCCCTCTGTGATGTATGTGCAGATCCTCACCGTCCAGCAGATCTGGACGGTGGGCCACACCTGGAAGTACATGTTTCATCCATGCCGTCCGTCTATCCAGACGGTGCTACACGCAGCTCTGAGCTGCCATTGACGTCACCAAATTCAGGGGTCTAATCACGAGGTATGTGTAATACCGTCCATCCATTGGCGCGTGTGGAGCCCACCCCACACGTGCTGCACGTGTGGGATGGGACCCACCTTGATGAGTAGCCTTACATCCCAGCCGTCCGTCATGCGTTTCTGGACGCTGGACGCTGGCAGCCTTCACTCTCTCTCACACTCACACGTGCATACATATAAAATATATGATATTATATCATTTAGTATATTGTTTAATTATTTATTTATTTATACCTATTACGGTGGGCCACCCTCTCACGTGGGACCCACCTTTATCATAAGCATCTGCACCGTCCAGGGCAAACACTTCATCTCTATATATCTATATATATATATATATATATATATATATATATATATATATATATATAGTATAATATACATTGCTGTGGGCCCCCACGTGGCAATCATCCACGTTGAGGTGGATTGTTGGCCATCCATACACCAGCTATGTAGCTGATGTATTGACGTCAGCAAGTAGGTGGGGCCCACCCACACCATGATGTTTGCATTCCTCACCGTCCACACCACAGGACGGTGGGACCCACACGTATGCTGCTGCACGTGCAGCAGCAGCTGCATGCCCCACGGTGATGTATTCATTGTATCCACGCCGTCTATCTATTTCTCCTACGTGGGGCCCACCTTGTGGCTGCCACGTGTGGCCTGCCATGATGTATATCCAGCCGTCCATCTGCTTTACCATGTGGGACGCACCTACGATGTATGTGTTTCAGCACCGTTGCTGGACGGTAGGGCCCGCATTGATAGATGTGCTTTATCCTGGCCGTCCACCTCCAGCTACGTGGGACCCACCATGAAGATGGGCTGCCTCCAGCCCGTGCAGCTGCTGTTGTGTTGGCTGGTGTACAGCAGCTATATAGCTACTGTATTATGTAGCTAAGCTCCGTGGGACCCACCATGGATGTATTTATTCTATATCCACACCGTCAATCGTTGGACGGTGTGTTGCATGGGGTCCTGACGTATGTGTTATATAGATACTGTTCATTCGTTTTAGGGCCTTGGGTTGTCCATGAGGCCCAACATGATACGTATGTTTTAGCCTTGCCGATTGTTAGTTTTCAGGCCTACTATGATGTATATCTTATATTCAGGCCATCCATCTTAGCCCATTGTGCAGGGCCACCTTGATATACATATATGCTACGTACTTTCGGCTTTGGTTGGACCATGGGCTGACATATGTTGAAGCCTATGTGAGGAGGCCCACTGTGATGTGTATGAGGCCCATTAGTGCGACCCATTGATGTAGCTCACTTGATGTTTATGAGGCCTTTGAATGAGTCCCAATCTGATGTGTGGCCCATATGTGATATAGCCCGTTGATGCGGCCCACTCATTATATAGGAGGCCCAGCGTCGGGGCCCATGGGCGACGCCCAGTGTGATATATTCGAGACCCATGGGTAAGGCCCATTGTGATGTATTCAAGGCCCATGGCAAAGCCCATTATGATGTATTCAAAGCCCATGGGTATGGCCTGTTGTGATGTATTTATAGCCCAATGGCGAGGCCCGATATGTTATATATGAGGCCCAGGGATGCAACCCACTTGATGTATTTGATGGTCGATGTGATGTACATGAGGCCCATCGCGATGTATATTAGGCCTTTGTGTGAGGCCATGGGCCCAAATTATGTTTGGCTCTATGTGGGCCACTGCTTGGGAGCAATGTTGGTTGAATGTCCACATTGATGGGTAATGATGGTTGGATGTCCACATTGTGACCTTCCCTTAGGCCTTGTTAGGCCTATTCTCATCGAGCTAGATTGTCGAGGCCGATTCTGATTATCTTGACCGATTGACGTAATTGATTTGCCGATTCTGATTATCGATCGATCCCGATTGTCACGACCAATTTTCGATTTCGATTAACGTGACCGATTTACCGATTCTGACTATCGATCAGTGCGATTGTCGTGACCGATTTGCTGATTCTAATTACCTTGACCAATTGCCGATTCCGATTGACGTGATTGATTTGTCGATTCCGACTATCGATCAGTGCGATTGTCGTGACCGATTTACTGATTCTGATTACCTTGACCGCTTGCCGATTTCGATTGACGTGACCGATTTGCCAATTCTGATTGTCGATCGGTGCGATTGTCGTTACCGATTGTTGATTCCGATTGACGTGACCGAATTGCCGATTCTGATTATCGATCGATTTCGAGTATCAAGGCCAATTCCGATGATTTCGATTTGTCGAGGCCGATTGTATATGCCGATTCTGATTGTTGAGGCTAAGTATCGAGACCGATTATCGATGTCGATGCCGATTGTTGATTCTGACTTCGATTGTCAAGGCCGATTGAGGCTGATTCCGATTCTGATTATCGATGCTGATTCTGATTTGTCGAGGTCAATTGTATAGGCCGATTTTGATTGTCGAAGCCAAGTATCGAGGTTGATTCCGATTGTCGAGGCCGCGTATGGAGGCTAATTCCGAGTGTCAATTCGATTGTTGAGGCTAAGGCCGATTGTCGAGACCTATATGATGTATATGTGACCCGTAGTTGGGGCCCACTGTGATGTATTCGTGGCTTATGGGTAAGGCCCATTGTGATATGTATTAGGCCCATGATGCATGACCCATTTGATGTATTCGAGACCCATGTGTAGGGTCTACATGTCATGTATTTAAAGTCCATGAGCAGGGCCCACCCGTTGTGTATATATGGCCCTTAAGTAAGGCCCATTGTGTTGTATATTAGGCCTTTGTGTGAGGCCGTGGGCCCATTATATGTTTGGCTCTATGTGGCCATTCCTTAGGGGCAGTGTTGGTTAAATGTCCACATTGTCGAGGCCGATGGTTGACGCCGGTTATTGATACCGATTATGAGTATGTGACAGTATAGCATCATAATACATACCCATACGCATCATCTGCATGTTTGTTATGAGATGTGATTGACCATTGCATATGTCATAGGGCGGCAGGTTGTTCATAGGGCTCCCTGATAGGCGGAGTTGCCCCATATGAGAGCATGGCATGCACAGGATTGATGCATGACTGGTTGTATGACTCATGCATCTTGCATTATGATTACTGTACGCCCTAGCGACATCAGGGCTGTAGCCTCCACAGGCATATCGTGGATGGCCGGACGGGACACCGAAAATATGTTCTAGAATCGGGCTGCCATAGATGGCCCTGGGTGAAAATCCCTAAAACCCTCTTGGTACCAGAGGACGCCCCAACGTCGGGACCGAGTGGATACACATGAGCACCAAAGTGTCGAATACCAGGAGGTCACGTCTCCCACTGTGCGATGGTTGGTTGGGAGGGGGTGTGGCCTTACCCGCCCAAGCGTAGGGGGCATTACTAGGCTAAGTCTGACCAGCTCGAGGAATGGGTCCGCTATCGACGTGCCGAATAGGTATTGGCAGACTATTGGCCAGGTGGATAGTGAGGTTTCTTACGCTCACTTGAACTGTGCGGCTGGGAGAGCTGCAGTGCCATTTGTAGTATACTAAACCCCGGTGATAATCCCAGAGAGGAACCATACTGATATGTGGACTTATTGAGTAGGAGTTGCATACTCATGCATTCATTTCATTCACCATCCACGTGGGCTGGTGGTGCGCAACTAATTATTGTGTACCCTTGTTATGGCAAGGATTTCGGTTGGGCGCGCGACTAACCTGAGATCAGGAGTTTACCACGTTGAGCCCGACTATCCAAATTTAGGTATGGGACTGGTTTGGATAGAAGTCCCTTGTGGTGGACCCCGTAGCCTGCGATAATACGTACTATCATCCCGACTTCACACTCCAGCATGGTCATTTCATTCGCATCGCATATTGCATTACATCCACAGGCATATGACATTTTGGGTTACTATGTTTCTGTACTTATATGGCCTAGACAGACTTACCAGGATTTGTATATTGCATTGTATCTTCGACATCTGATATTTGACTCTTTATGATTCCTTATTGCATAGCTATTCCACATTATGTATTCTGATATTGATGGACTTCATGGACTTGTCCGTATTTCCGCTTACTCTGTTATCGTATAATTTATGATCTTGCCAGTATTTATGTTTACTCTGATAATTACTGCTCTTGTCAGTATTTCTGCTTACTTTGGTAACTCATGATCTTGTTAGTGATTCTGTTTATTTTGATATTGTACCATTTATGGATTACCAGTATTTTCGGTCCTGTATGATGATGGCATTGTGTTGAATACTCGGCACTTACCTTGTGCACACACTTACACCACCCTCTAAGCTTTCTATAAGCTTATGCATGATAGATGCGTGCAGGCGATATTAGGTGGCAGCAGTGTTGAGCTTGGAGCGTGCGGCGGTCTTCTGGAGCTTGATTTTCAATATCATGTATTTTCCTTTCAGCATTGTATTCAAATGATTATATTAGTGGATATGTGATGATGATGTTGCCTTTGTGAATTGGGTAATCTCGTGGTTATGCTTATTATGAGTTAAATGTACATTGAAAAATCCTCCTTATAGGATCTCAGGATCGGAATCTGGCGTATGAATGCTAGGAGCCGAGAATGGGGTACTATGGAGGCTGTCGGCACTGGATTCGGCGATCGGGATTCCTGTGAATCCGATCTTCGGGTTTGGGGCGTGACAGGTTCTCTACAATAGAGTTCGATTCATCCGTTTTACTACACCATTTTGCTCTGGTGTAAACCTAACTGTGTTATGCTGCATGATCCCTTTATCTTTATAAAATTGATTAAATTCATTAGAAGTGAATTCACCTCCACTATCTGTCATCGAGATTTTCAACTTCCGCCCCTAACTATTTTTCCACCATCACCTTCCACACATTGAAGGTAGCAAAAACGTTTAACTTGTACTTCATAAAGTACACTTACACCTTTTTAGAATAGCCATTTATAAATGATATAAAGAATAATGAGTCTCCTTTATAAACAACGAGTGAAGACTCCCATACATCAGAATGCACATAATCTAAACAACCCTTACTAACATATTTTCTAACTTAAAAGATAACCTTGATTGTTTTCCAAATATACAATGCTCACATATATTCAAATCAATGCTTTTAAATATATGAATTAAAGAATGATTAGAAAGTACATTTATCCATGCTTGCTCATGTGGCCTAGACATGCATGCCACAAACGTGCCGATGTGGACTCCACTACAGATGCCGCAGCTCCATCCAATACGGTATTCCTGATCAACCTATAAAGGTTACCATTTTGTTGCGCCTTCATCACTACGAGCGCCCCTTTTAAAACCTTCAGGACATTATCAAAATTGGTGAATTTACACCCAATTACCTCTTGAGCACCCAGAGAGATCAGATTCTTCCGCAGTTCAGGAACGCGCCTTACATCTGTCAGGATGTGTTCCATCCCATTAGACATCTTAATGCACACGATCCAATTCCGACGACCTTATAGGCAACGTCATTGCCCATAAATGCTTGGCCACCTTCATGCTCGTTGTACATGGTTAACCAATCCCGATACAAGGTCATGTGATTTGACGTCCCCGTATCCAAAATCCACTCATCGCTAAGGTAGTTGGATTTGGATGCGATCAAAACATCACTGGTGTCCACATCCTCACTCGACTCCGCTGCATTGGCCTCTTTTGACACTTCATCCGCCTTTGAAAGTGCCCTAGTTTGTCAAGTTACATGAGTGTTGAGTCAGACTGTTTACAGAGCCTGATAGGAAGATCAATTCAAGCGTCTGCCTCAACCGGATGTGTGTAAGCTCGCCACAGGTAAATCTAAAGCCTCACATCCCATGTCCAAAAACACCAAGTGAATAAAACCCTTAAAAATAAGTTAGAAAATCATACGGTTTTAAGGTGAGAAAATTTTTTTTCAAAACAAGAAAATCTCTAAGTTTTTCTTGCCTTGTCGATTTTATCGAAACACCTTCGATATGATCGACCTGCGCTGTCGAGTCCTCGATGCTTCATCGATACCATCGAAAAGAGGACCAAATATGTCCAGCAACCTTACAACATATCTGGACGAATTATCGATGTATCGATACACCTATCGATATCATCGATACTCAAATCTCGAGCCCATCAAAAGTGGCTCGATAAGATCGACACGCAGATTTCTGGCGCCCCTGTTTTTAAAAGAAAATCTCAAATTCCTTCGATATATTGATGCTCTTCCCGATATGATCTTAAATCAAATATCGATAATATCGGAAGACCATCGATGATATCGATCGTGGACGCGCATTTCTTCCAACAGATATTTAAGGTTGTTTTTAACTTTGATCGGGGGTCATTCGAGGAAATTGATATGCATATGTTGATGATATCGAGGTCGAGTCGATTGCATCGAGACTGGACACAAACTGTCTAGCGAGCTTACTGGTAAATCTATGGGGTTTATCGATGCATCGACACTGCCTTCGATATCATCGATATGCAAATTCCAATTACATCGGTTGACCCCCGATCATATCTTAAAAACCTGAAATATTTCAAAGTCAGTCTCTCTCATGCTTCAAATGTCGATAGATCGATCCCGGTTTCGATTGGATTGGAGTTCGAAATCCAATGTCATCGACACCTGTTTCAATCCCATCGACCAGCTGGCAAAAGGTTTTAAAAGTATATGACATTTGAGTTTGTGTTATCAAGCGGACCGTTGTTATCAAGAGTATACGCTCGATGATATCGACACTACTCGATGATATCAAACTCTATCATAAATATGACCGTTTTATATCCATTGGAACCTTTTGCCTATTTAAAGAGAGACTCGCCTTTATTGCTAGTAGAGAAAGAAGAGAGTGCTTTTGTGTGTTTCAACTTATATCTTATATCCAAAGCCTTTTCTCTCAAGGGAGTTCATCCTCCAATCCACCCTCATCATTGATATTCAATAGAGTGGATTGGGGAATGAACTTCCGCATTCAAGGATCCTCCAGCTACTACCTTAATGGCAAATCATTAAGTTGGAATGCCTTGAATGCATAAGATTGGAATCACTCTATCTTCTTGATATGAAAATATTTTGAGAGTAGGATTCCATCTTGACCTTGACCCAACCCAAAGCCGAGTATTGGTATATTATTTTTTGTTGCGGATCAAGGGAGCAGAAGACTCTTCGTCAACAAGGAGGAGGAGATCTTCGGCATTGTACTTATCAGGATTCATCAACTTATTTGTAAGTATCTAAAGTCTAAGAGGACACTTGTGATCATTCCTTTATAGGATTGGGTCTTAAGTGGTTCTCACCCATTGAAGTCCTCAAGGAGGCCTCTGGCGGGAGTGTACGTGGTGGGTGCGTTGTGTGGACCCTTGCTCTGTGGAGAGCATAAACATCTGGTTGAAGGTGAACCAGTCAAAACCTTAGGTTTGAGGTCAACCGCTGTGAAACCACAGGTTTGAGGTGAACCGTGTAGAAACCTCCAGTAGGGTCTTATGGAAGATCATTGGCCAGTGTGCCTAAAAGTGGGTGCGTTGTGCTGACTCTTGCTCGTGAGAGCATAAATAATCAGTCTCAGTATAGGTTGTAAAGGTTTAAGGTGAACCTGATTTAAAACCTTAGGTTTGAGGTGAACCGCTGTAAAACCTCCTTAGTAAAATTCGGCACACTCAAGGGTTGAGTGCGTCTGCCAGGAGTGGAGTAGACTGATCGTCGAACCACTATAAAAATGACTGTGTTTGAGATTGTTATTCTTCTTATTGTGTGATTTACTTTAATATTTGCATATCTAAATATCTGAGATCACACCTCACACACTTGCACAACCATATCCATCATAAACTAGTTCATATTGTTTACTTCTCAAATAGTTTGTGATTGGATCCTCTACCGGGCTTGGAAGCCAGTAGAGTTAAGTTTGAGTAATCCTAATATGTGCCTGTCATTAGGATTAGTGTAATAGGATTTTAAATAAATCATAAAAACTTTTAAAAGTCCTATTCACCCCCCTCTAGGACATATTGGCATATCCCGACTTCAACTAAAGCGGTCTTCACCGCCATTTCAGCCTTATCTCCCTTTTGGGCTTTCGGATTCCAGCAATCCTTCTTCATGTGTCCTTGTCTTCCATATTTTCGACATTTCATCTTCCCCTTGTCCTCGGACTTGGACCGTTGACGTGATGAATTAGCCTTCTCCCACTCTAAATTCCTTCCCCTAGTTACCAACGCATCCATAGAGAAACCCACACTACTGTCCTTCTTTCTCAACACCCACTACTGAAGGGCTAAGATGACAGTCTCAACATCAATGGTGTCACACCCCGGCTTTAAAAACCCGAGTTCTCTTGACTCAGTCGCCAAGTCAATGGTGTGACTCGATGGGGATGAGATAATATCAAACACATAACCATAATAATTATCACAAATAGTAAATTAATCACCATGCATCTAGTCAAAAGTATCAAGAATCTACTGGCTGATATTCAACCCAAGTTCGTACATCATTATTTAAAATAATAAACATAAAATGGAAAATCATTTATTCTCACAGCAAATCTCCAAGAGCGCGCCTTTCAAAGTCATCACTCCACATGCGAAGACTTTAGTTCAATTCCCTGTCCTGAATGGTTTTCCAATCAACAAAGTGAACTAACAGCCCAACAAGTAATTATATGCATGAATTCACAATATAAGCATGACATGTATATATATATATATATATATATATATATATATATATATATATATATATATAAAGTGTTGTGCACACTTTTGTTTGATTGTAAGTGTTGTGTGCATACTTTTATTTTGTTGAATTTCAGTGAGACAAAACACCTTCAAGTGACGGAAAGTTCACCTTCAAGTGACGGAAAGTTCAACTTCAAGTGATGGAAAGTTCACCTTCAGAACAAACCTTGAAGATTGTATAGTGCAAGAACAAGTTCAAGACATGGATAATACAAACTCAAGTTCTTCTAGTAGTAGAAGATCAAGCTCCACCTTCAAGTAGAAGATTCGTCCTATATACTTCAATGTCCAGCTTTCTCAGGTATAAATGACCCTAGAAAGACCTTAGACATAGGTTCTTTCAAATGCTAAACTTATATAGGGTTTTATACTTTTATTAGGCTCTAGTTCAACTAGTCCAAGCCTTGGTTCGACCAGTCCAAGAATAACTTCGACTAGTCTAAGATTCAAACTCAAAAACAGATATTTTTGGTGGTTTCTTTACCAGTTGAAAGGTGCTCGACTCGAAGTCCAGAAATCTATATTTGGCACCCTCGACTAGTCGAAGGCAGTGCCCGACCAGTCGAACAGGGCCCTCGACTAGTCGAGTAGGGCCTTCGACCAGTCGAAAAACGGCTTTATCCGATCGAGCCCAAAATTTAAAATTTGGTTGGATCTTAGACGAGTCAAAGCAACAACATTTTAGCGTATAAATAGAGACCCTCCCTCATTCCGAAATTACTAATTCAAGCTAAAAAAAGCCTTCATTGAAAAAGAGAGAAGTCCCTACTAGCATCAAGTTATTGTACCGCATTTTAAATTTATGTTTATAGCTTTTGTTTTGATTATTTGATCTCTAGTTTATGAATCTTACTTTTTAAAAGAGAGTAATCACTCTTCTTTTTGAGATCTAAAGGATTCAAACAAGTAGCTTGAGGTTTGAACTAATTTAAAATCAATTAGAACCTAGAACCCTTCATTGTATTACTGGACATTGAACGTTCTACATTAAATGAAGCAATTTTACGGGCTACATCAAGAACGTTTTCAAAAAGGAAGATAAGTATCATTTTGTACTTTTATTTTTTGGTTTCTTTGAGATATTTAAAAAAATCTCATGTATTGGTTTTGACTGAGATAGCCAGAAGATCTCAACGTGGGGTTTTGTTTATGATAGCCCATATAAAAACACAACTATATAGGTTTTAAGGTGAACCTGTGAAAACCTTGATTATTAGTGACCACCAATATCACGTGGGTTGTGATTATTGGGAGTGAAGTAGGTGTGACTGTTTGAGAACAGTTGGTGTACACACCGAACCACTATAACTTCTAGTGTTTGTGGTGAATGGTTTAAATTTCTGTATATTTAGTAAATGATTGTAATTTGGTTGTGTGGTGAATGCTTGTAATAGATAGCTCCATCTTATCTCTTGCTTGATTTTCGATCTTGATCCTCACTATGTTCATGAAATCAGGTTGTCCTACCTAAAACTTTTGCTTTTGGTGTAAGGTTGTCCTATCAACAAAGTTTAAATCAATTTCTCAATACTGCTGCTATTAAGGTTAGTGATTTATTCTGATTTATTCATTATTTTAGTACTTTGAATTTTTATTTGGCATAGTCCTACGCCCCCCCCCCCCCCTTTAGATTGTTAGCTATATATATATATATATATATATATATATATATATATATATATATATATATATATATATATATATGAATCTTAGTGTAACAGCCCACACCCACATTGTATGATATTGTCCGCTCTAGGCACAGCCCGCACGGTTTTGTTCTCGGGGTTTTTCCCAAAAGGCCTCATACAGTATAGGGTGACAACTCCACATATAACCACCACAACTTTAGACGACACTTCCGATGTGGGACAAAGTTTCACCTTCACTGTGTGCACAGTAGCTTGCCAGCCACATAGTAGCCTGCCAGCCATCTTGGGGCCCGCCCACATGTGCGCCCACCCACGTGTGCCCGCCCACATGTGACCACAGTGATGGGGGGTCACAATATCGCCCATCGAGGGCAGAGTCGTCCTCGGTTCTGATATCATTTGTAACAGCTCACGCCCACATTGTATGATATTGTCCGCTCTGGGCACAGCCCGCTCGGTTTTGTTCTCGGGGTCGCCCCCAAAAGGCCTCATACAGTATAGGGTGACAACTCCACATATAACAACCACAACTTCAGACGACACTTCCGATGTGGGATAAAGCTTCACCTTCACTGTGTGCACAGTAGCCTGCCAGCACAGTAGCCTGCTAGCCACACAGTAGCCTATCAGCCATCTTGGGGCCCGCCCACATGTGTGCTCGCCCACGTGTGTCCGCCCACATGTGACCACAGTGACGGATTTGTAACAGCCCACGCCCACACTGTATGATATTGTCCCTTTGGGTACAGCTTACACGATTTTGTTCTCGGGGTCGCCCCCAAAAGGCCTCATACAGTATAGGGTGACAACTCCACATATAACCACTACAACTTCAGACGACACTTCCGATGTGGGATAAAGCTTCACCTTCACTATGTGCACAGTAGCCTGTCAGCCACACAGTAGCCTGCTAGCCATCTTGGGGCCCACCCACATGTGTGCCCGCCCACGTGTGTCCTCTCACATGTGACCACAGTGACGGGGCGTCACAATATCCCCCACCGAGGGCAGAGCCGTCCTCGGCTCTGATACCATTTGTAATAGGTCACGCCCACACTATGATATTGTCTGCTCTGGGTACGGTCCGCACGGTTTTGTGTTCAGGATTTTCCCCAAAAGGCCTCATACAGTATATGGTGGCAACTCCACATATAACCACCACAACTTCAGACGACACTTTCGATGTGGGACAAAGTTTCACCTTCACTGTGTGCACAGTAGTCTGTCAGCCATCTTGGGGCCCGCCCACATGTGACCACAGTGACGGGGCGTCACACTTAGTATGCCACATTACCACACAAACAGTTTCTTTAGTGAACCACCAGGGCTATAGCTACGCACAACATCCAGCATGCTAACACCCATCCGACCAAGATCCATATGAGCCTGATGTGTGTAAAAGTTAACTCACATCCTGCATGAACACTGGAGGTATCTCACGTACCATGTGTAACTGTATAGTCTAGCAATGAGTGGCCCACTCTAGAGATCGCCAATCTCCTTCCCCAACCTCAACCGTAGTCCAATGAGGAGGCCCTATTGATATGAACTCGAGTTCCATTGGAAAGTTTGCCCAATAATTTAAGGGATAATTCAATCCTCGAGTTGTCTAGTGTTCTCAGAATGACATATCAAATACAAGTCAATTGCATACTTAAACAGATATTAACAGATTATAAAAGTTAAGCAAAAGTAAGCATGTAATGTTATGTAATGCATGCGGAAAAATTCATTCGTGATAGTGACTACTTACGCATAACGTCCATTCCTTATTCGACCATTTGACCTTTTGATAATTTCTTCATGTATCTAATGACTGCACTTGGATCTACGATCCATAGAAAGTTCCCCGTTTTTTAGTTATAGCTAGAATACAAGCATTAAGTTAATTTCTTCATTAGTGTCTATTTTATCTTAAAACACTTGAAAAAATGAGTAAGATTCTAAGATTGTTACATTAATCCACTAAATCAGTCATTCAAGTCCTTAATTTCTTAGATCTGAGCTGTTGATAGTCAATTTATCATATTTCTAACCGTATATCAAAAGTATTAATCTTCGATAAACTTGACTTGGGATCAAGATTTACCTTAAAGACAATTGGATGTTTAGATCCATCCGATTCGATCATTTATTTCCTTATTTTTCACAATTTTGGTCCAATGGTCCTGACTGATCTTCAATCAGATGGTCCGATCTAACATTAGATCAGTGGATTTTTAATTTTCTTAAATCTGATCCCTTAATTGGTTTATTAAACCTTTGATCAATAGTTAGATTGGACTCGATCATCGATTTAACGATCAGATCATTATTATGATCTTTTCGCTAATTTCAACAATTTGAATATAGATTTATAAGGTCTTCAATCTATATTTACACTTAATGAATAAGATTTCTAAATATATGGTTAATTTTATATGAGGCCCACCTTCATACTAAATGTATATGATGGATTTTTCACTTACAGGATTATAACATAATACAATATATGGGAAACATAAATGATTTAATATGATAGACATGAGGCCCACTTATATTTGATCTAAAATATCTAAGAAATATAGTATTAGAACACTTACTTGATAAATGGTTTAGATCAATAGGTAAGTTCTCAAAACTTCTCTTTTAATCTCTCTCTCTCCCCCCCCCCCCTCTCTCTCTCTCGAGTACTTACAAGAAGTGGTTTTGCATGCCTTATATAGAAGAGTCAAAGCCTTCTTACATTAATGCACATGCACATGTAACATGTGATAAACACATGTTAAGTGCATGTAACTCTTATATTAATGGTGAGAAGTTTTAAGGTGGATGAGGGTGCAAACAACACGTGCATACGTGCCATGGAGATGTGTGTCCCACAAGTATAGTCTTCTTGATCTAAGTGTATGGTTAGATTGTTTATACATTATACTCTCCTGTAAAAATGATTTCTTTATTAAAATGACCATGGTTAATCGTAAGAAAATCGCAAGTGTTCATAGAGGTGTCGGTGCACCAAAGATTATACACATGCATTCATATGAAGAAGGGTGAATTAATCGACTGTGTACATGCCACGATCGTGTGGGCATACCAAAAGTTTCTATATCCAATCATTATATCAAAATGATGTTTTGCTTACAAAAATCATGGAAAAAATAATTTCAAGGTAAAAAAATAAGTGTATAATACTATAGGACATGCTCAAATGTATGGTTATAATACATGTGGATAATTTTTATGATTTTACATATGCTAAAAATAATTTAAAATCATGATCTTAAAGATCTGCTAAAGTCATGAAATAAGAAGCTAGTATACTCTACTAGTGTTACCAAAAATGTTAAATTTGACGATTCAAGAATTTTTGGCCTTAGATCTCAGCGTTTTATCCTTGTTCGAGTCAAGATTTTTATATGGTGTTATTGATATTGTGTCAAGGAATAAATTAAATGGTTGTCTATAAAAAGATCAAGTGGTCCAATGGAAAATTCTCAAGATTTTGATGATACATCTATCAAATGATAATTTTAACGGTAGATTTGAAAATTAATTAGTTAATATTCAATTTAGATGGTTTGGATTAATGATTCATGGTTTGGATTGGTGATCCAATGGACAGATTGTCACATATCTTGGTTTAAATGGTTAAAATGACCCATTAGATGATCGATTATGATTAAATAATCAGAATGGAAAAAAAATTACCCCTTGAAATTGCTAATATATTACAAATGGTCTCTCTACCGTGGCATATAACGTTTACGAAATTATCATAAGACTCTAGAAGAGAGTTCAACAAAATTAGGGCTTGATCTTCCTTGCCCATCTTCACTTCCACACTCGTCAATTTGTAAAGGATCTGAGTGAATGTGTTGATGTGTTCATTAATATATGAGCTCTCTGTCATCTTTAAATTATATAATTGTTTCTTTAGATGTAGATGATTCGACAACGATTTTGTCATGTACAAGCTATCTAACTTCTTCCAAAGTCTTATGGTGGTCTTTTGATCCAGGATATTATAAAGGACATCGTCCGCCAAACATAGTTGGACTGAGGTTTTTGTTCTTTCATCCAACTCTCCCCATTCTTCATCGCTCATAGACATTGGACGCTTCTCAACACCAAGGAGTGCATGTTGCAATCTTTACTAAACTAGAAAGGTTCTCATCTTCACCTTCCACAGTTTGAAATTATTTTTTCTAGTGAACTTCTCTGTTTTATACTTCACATTTGATCCCTTAATCATCATGATGTCAATCCAAACTCGAATTCCAATGTATGCTCTGATACCACTTGTTGGGAATCTACAAAAGCAAAACCCGAATTTGGATCACACGAGATTAAGTAAACGAAATCAAGCAATCACAAAGCACACACAATTTTCTGTGGAAAAACCCTTATGGGAAAAACTACGGCACAAAGCAACAACGAATCACTATGAAAGTAAAAGTACAAGAGATGGAATTACTTACAATAATTCATAAACTCTTGTTTTCATATTTCCTAAACCCCCCAAATTTTTTAGCCCTCCTTAGAATAGCTTAGGATTACCCTGATCCCGTAATTACACCCATATATAGTGTCGTACTAGGAGTAGGAATCAATTCCCGCAATTCCTCAAAACCATGCGTTTTTATCAATGGGATCAACAACCATCGAAAGCTCTTTGATGGGATTAAAGCCACCTTTGATCAAATCGATTTAGACCCAAAAACAGTCCAGCGAGCAACTGGAATAAATCGGGATTTTCTCAATGGGATCGAATGGGTTGTCGATGGGATCAACAGTTGTTCGATGAGATCAAGTGGTCTATCGATGACATCGATAGACCTAGTTAAAGATAAATTTAAGACATCTGATAACAGAGGTGCAATCTCTTGGAAGTTTTAAACGAACAAAAAAAAAACAAAAAACAAATAGTTATATCTCATTCAACCACAACATCTCAGGCCATAGCTCTAGAAGAAGTTGAGTGAATTAAAATTCATTAAGTAATTTGCCCTTAGGGTGAAATCTATTCCTCCCATTGTTATACATAGTGATTATAAAGCAGTTGTCAATAAGTTCAAAATAAAATATACAATGAGAAATTTGTACGTTTTACTAAAGCATAACTATACAAGAATGTTAGATTATAAAGTGATAACTATCGACTTTGTCAAGTCATGTGAGAATTTGGCTTATATCCTCTAACGAAAACCTTGCAATGATAAAGATAAAAGATACATTGATGGAAATGAGATTACAACCTTTAAAAGAAATTTTATAAAAAGAACTACCTAATTAATATGGAATTTACATTTGGTACCTTTTTCAAAAAGGTTATAAAAAATTTACCTCATTAATTGATATAATTATCATTCCAACACATTCTACCACTCATTTTTAAAAAAGCTACCTCGTTAATCGATATAATTATCATTCTAGTACCTTTCGTAACTGCCGCCATGTGGGCAAATGGGTCGTTGCCTCAAGTGGGCCCTATCGTGATGTATATGTGAAATCCACCCAAACCCTCAAGTGTGTCACCCCATGTTAGGCCAAGGGCCGAAAAATCGGCTCCATTTATGATTTAGGTGGAGCACATGATTGGAAACAATGTATAGGGCAACGCTCACCCTCTAAATTATTTTCCTTGGTATGAATCACTTAAATCACGAATGGGCCTAATTTTTGGGCCCCAAGCCTAAATTTTGGTGTGGCATTTAATAGTTGGAATAGATTTCATATAATTATCACCGTGGGCCTGGTGAAAATTAAGGATGGATGTCTCTCTCCCAATTGTGTTCCTTTGGTGTGGCCCACCAAAATCACAAGTCATCCTAATTTTTTATGGGCCTAATATGAGACTAAATATATAATAGATGAAGTGGATCTTGCTAAACATCATAGTGGACCCCATTAAAATCAAGAGTAATGTCGTATACGTTCCCTTTTAATATCTATGCTTTTAAATAATATCCCTTTTCAGTTCTTATGGGATGTCAGGGCTTGATTTTTAGCAAGGCCACCATGATGTGTATGCGAAATCCACTTTGACCATTAAAAGCATAGTCCTTGTTTCGGCCCAAAGCTAAAAAATCAAGATGACTTGTGATTCATGTGGGCCACACCAAAGAAAATAGTTGGGAGAGAGATGTCCACCTTGATTTTTATAAGGCCCACTTAATGATTATATGAAATCCACTCCAAACATTAGATGTCACACAAAACTCGGAAGACGAATCGTAGCGCATACTCAATCTTGATCTGGTCAAGGGAGGTCAAAATTAACCCCACATTGCTCCCCTGTGCACTTGAGGACCCATCTATATAAAGGGTCCACATCGGAGTTGTCGGACTCTACTCTTTCTCCTCATCTATGGGGGGAATACTTGGAGAGTGGGTGAACTCTCTACTGAAGATAAGAGTCACCTCCTTCCATCTGCACGAACCATGATTTGGTTTGGTTATCTGGACGAGGAAACTGTCTAGTCGGTCGAATTGGCCTTGCACACTATTCGCACAAATGTGGTTTGCTGCAATTGGTGGGTGAAGTTGCTTTCGGCCAGGTTTTATGCTCATAGCCGTTCGCGAAGGCATCTTAAATACTTTGCTAGGTTGTCGCATCTTAACCTGGTCATCACAAATCCCAATGTCAACTTTTTGTCGTGATCGAACCAACTTCTGAGGATTGACTATTGCTATGTTAATCTTCTTGTCAGGTGGAAATGGATCAGTGTCGATTTGCATTGCTTCTTTTTCCTTCTCAGAAAATTTAAGCAATCCTCGATCAATGTTGTCTTGGATGACATTCTTGAAAATGACACATCTATGAGTGGAATGGGAACGAGTTCCATGCCATTTGCAATATTCGATCTTTTTCAACTCTTCGACCATGGGTATTTTATGATTAATAAGAATTTTAATAAATTTCATGGCCAACATTATATCGAAAATCTCATCGACCCGGGTAATATCAAATGTATATATCCTTTGAGTTTTCTGTGTGGGTGATGTTGTTGCTTTTACTTTAACCAACACCGAATAAATGAATGGATATTTGGTCACTACTTCTGCCGATGTCACCTCGTAGTTAGGATCATAGTAGTATGTCTCAGCTAACGAGTTATTTTACCTTGTTCCCTTTTGAATGAGAACTTCATAGTGGGATACCTTTCAAGTCAAATCATATAAATATGCAAACTCCGTTCTAATAAAAATTTTACGGAGTTTTATTCCAAGCCATCTTCTGCAAGTTGTACAAATTCAGCCTTAATTGTTACTACTTTGCATTGGCTTTTCTCTCTTTTAAACTGAACAATATAGTCTTCACACAATTCATCGGGCAATTGCCAGAAATGTGCAAGATCAACCATAAAAAAAAATTCGGTTATTGTAAAAGAATTAATTAAGCATTGAATTTCTCTTCCATTTCTTGTCATGTTTTGTAATGCCCCAAGTTTTCGGAGCCCGAGTACACACTCATGCCCGAGATTTCTGGGTGTTAATAAAGTAATAATTGGATGTTTCAAAATCACACCTTTTTTTTTTTTTTTTTTTTTAAGATCGCATCCAGTTACATTCACAAAGGTAACCATTCACGATAATTAAATCAACTATACTTCTTATTCCTTTAAAGTATAAATTAATTAATTGTTTAACGCCCTCTCAAGTGTGAGCTTATTACGTTATTCAAAGTTTTGCAACAAAAAATAATTAAAGTTAAATGTAATGTTATCATTCTTCTTTATTTGGAATAATCTTTCATAGAGCAATCATCATCTGTATCTTCAATCTGCACTTCACCTGCAACGTCTGTATGGTTGGAGAGGGTGAATGTCCTACTTATAGTGATGGTTATCTTTTAAGATTAATAATAATTCAAGAGATCCATAAGAATAATATGAGGGTTCTGATAGATCTTGTACTCCACTACTACAAGTAGAATCGGTGTGCGCAACTAATCTACATGAATGCATGCCTAGTATAGTGTGTGTGGTCCATCATGCATAGTAATTATCACTGTGGAATATAATTAATAGAAAACTTGGCTCGCCTCGCATCTCATATTATGGAGATTCGTCGGCGTGTCCAACACTACCGTAGATTTACGTGAATACCTTGAGACGACACAACACACGAATCAGATGAATTACATGACACAATTTATTCATGGAGCAACTATTTGCGACATCTAATCCCGAAAGTGATGTAACATGCATGACAGAATACTTACATTGATTTGTGCACCACTACCCAAAAATCCATGGAATTACGTGTCGACCAAGAGGGTAACTACCTAGTGCACATTACGTCCACGATAAAATATATGAATCACTAGATGTAAAACCTCAAACACATCACTTGCATTAATAGGAAAAATAAATCGAACTATAGGAGTTTTGGAATTTCAAGACACATGCCCAAGTCGTAAAAGTAGGTAGCACAAGACTAACCTAATAAAGTAGAGAATATCAATAAGTTATCTCAACAAAATAGAAGAGTATCAAATAGGCTAACTCAACAAAAATATGGTAGAGGAGCAAGAGCCAACTCAATATAGAGTGGAAACACCCATCAGTCTCAAAATCGACGTAGGGCAAGACTTATATCCATCACCTTACAAGAATTCATACAAATGAATCATAATTAAAATCATACATTAACCATAATTTTCACAGGGATAAATATTCATAACGATCCATCAAACAATGGCATGAAGATCACAGTAAAAGGAAAATATGTAAAAATAAGACAAATCATGTATAAATTAATTCAAATTAGTGTAAGCTTAAAGGAATCCATCACCTTGGCCTTAGATGTAAATCATAGGTAGATCTCAATGTAGGAAGGTTTTTACATGAACCATGATGTCACTTAAGGAAGAGGGAGACACCACACATGTGTAGAAGAAAGAGAAGGGATAGGCGTCCCTCTCCCTTTCTTTCTCTCTCTCTCTCTCTATTTCATTTCTCTCTCTCTCTCTCTCTCTCGCTCTCTCTCTCTTCCAATCTCTCTTTCTCTTTCTCTCTTCCTTGGACGTGAGAGGGTGGTGGGCATGAGATTTTGAGTGGCGAAGGGATGCACGCCCCCTTTTAAAGGATTTCTCAAATTGGTTTATATTCCATTTGAATTGGGTTTCTCCAATTTGTCTCTTATGGTGATCTTTCTTTAAATCTAATTCATTCACGGTGACGGGGTTGTCGAATAGGGCTAGGGTATATAATTTTCTTGGTGATTGGAAATTTAATTTGGCTTATCTTGAAAATTCTCGTAGCTGGTGACAAAATGAACCTGATCTCAATTAACGACCCACGCTTAATGATCAGGGCCCGATTTTGGAGGAATGTATAGTCATGAGAGGTAAATGATTGGACAAAAGTTGATGGTTGATCGATGGTGGAACAAACCTAAATATGAAATTTCACATTTTATGCCAAAAGGAAGGAATTGGCTTCAGCGTTCAACGATGTAGGATCGTAAATCAAGGTTTAGATTTTGTATAATCTCGTAGTCATATGAGGCTAAAGTGTGGTCCAAAATTTAGTTGTGATTGACTGTGGAAAGTAGGTAAATCAGAAGGTCCAAAATTAAAAATAGTTGATAAGGTAACTTCTCGCATAAGGAAAAGCCTATCAAGGTCGATTTCTCACATTTCACACTCGGTCTATATGATGGGCAATCTAAGTCATTCATATGAAGGGAGATATCCTACTATGACTACCCACGAGCTTTCCTCACTCGATGAACATCAAAATCAACGGTTAATCGGCTAATTTGTCAATTGGGCCACTTTTACAATGATCAAAGGGTTACAATTTGACGTGTATGGTTAATTTATGATAAATAGGCATCGTATAAAATTTTACATCGAACGGAATATAAGATCCATGTAATCTAGAATTCAAGGGTCTATGTTAATGACATTTTCGTAATTATTGTTGATTTGATAGTTTCGGGAAATCTAATGATTCTACATGATAATAGGCACGTTTTTAAGCAATTCTTATAAAAGAAATCATATATAAATCATTATGAATAAAGAATTATTCACCAAATTAATTAATGAAAGGTACATATATCAAACAATATAATAAATGGTTAGATGACATGTTAAAAATAGTAAAACTTAATGGTTAGTATTTTGATCATGTATGTAGGTAGGTGTATGGTCAGTTTCGTAAAAAAAAAAACTGAACATGAGTAGGTTTTTGTAGTGATCAAGTGGAAAATGTATATCTTTAGATTCAAGTGACTTGTTCACATATTTAAGTTCCTCAGATTATAGTTTTGATGTTGGGTTAAGCATATACATAGGTGGTGAACAAGATGAATGGATCAACATATCGATTCAATACATGTACGAGTGGATATAGAGATCAAGTAGTTAGTTTACTATGATTGAGTGGTCCAAACTCAAAGTGGACAGTCAGATATCTTTATCTAGCAGTGAATAGTTGACTGAACGGTTGGTTATGATAGAAAAGTGAGAATACTTGGATATATGATGATCTTGTTTGAAAAATCAACGGTCGGATGACTTGATCTATGGATGAAGATTATTCTCAATGGTCAAGTTTAGGTTGGAGAATAAATGTAATGTTAGGATATATTAAATTAGTATCAAACACATATACATACTAAGTAAATTTCATGGTAACACTTGAGAACTTTCAATACTCGAGTATTGAAAAGTTCGGAGTGTTATATGTTTGGATGGAATTTGGCAGTAGATTAGAGTACCAAGTGAAAGTTACTGCAATTGAAGAATGACCAAATAGTTGTAATTTGTAATAATCGTTATTATCCAGTTTGCCACACTGCATGGTAAATCGGCCTATATGCTCTATGGTCAATTGACCAATGTCACCTGTGAATAGTGTAAAATCAAGTTGGTAATTTCTCAGCAATGGATGTTGTCGATCGATACATTTAAGATAAGATTCGTGATAAACATGAGTGGTAATACGACCAAGAACTTGGCCTGCCACTTCTTGGACCAGTTGTAAAACTTGGTTGCACTCTAAATGGCAAGGTTCGGCGATCGAAGGTAGCTCAGGACCTACCGGGTATTGGTCCTGATTGTGAGGAATATTCCTAGGGAAAGGTTGCCCCCAAGGCATTCTTTGATTCTTGGGCTCAAGAATAAAATTCATGTTCTCCCGTTCAAATTGTCTGAACTCAGCAGGTGGAGGAACGTTCCACGCTTCCTGTATTGGGGCAAGATGGGTGTTCCTTTATGAAAGAGGCGATGGCGGTACTGGTGCCAAATTTCTGATAGAACTAGTCTCAATAGTTTGCTAAGGCACAACAAGTTTTCTTTCTACGAAAATAACCATAATCATATATATTCAAGCTTTCAGTCTGACTGACCATCAACCTATTGAAAGTTTCAGCATAAATTCGTAACTGCTTGGCCTAAACTCGTGCCTGTTTTACAATATGTTGAATCCCCATTTACATATCGCATAGCCTAGCCGTTATTATCTCAAGCGGATCAGTCCAAGATATAGATGCTTTGTCCTAGTTTGAAGGATTAGGCACTGGGTTTAATGGTGGATTTAATAGCTCAGGCACTAGCTGCGACTACATTTCCTCCTCTGGTGCAAGAGGTTCATTAGCTCCGGAAGCATTATAAGTAACTCTTCGGCTCATATTTTCACACGACTATTGCACTGATATGTCTACCCAAAATTTCGAGTCGATTCCCACCGGACATGCCAAAAATTGTCAACTCTCGGTTTGTTTTGGTCACGTGTGGTGCGCGGGGGTGCGCTAGAACCAGTTGTGTGGTTCAATTCAAACCGAACAACTTAACCCCAAACGCTAAGATAGGAAGATACGCCGAATGCGAGCGTATATGACCGAGACCAGAGAAGATTGATCACCTATTCGACCACTCACAAGATAGTTATAAGATGATCATGCGATTATTGGAGGGTGGGGTTGTTCCTTCGAAAATGGGTTGCACCTTGCTTTTCATACGAAAGGACCTTTGTATGTAGAAAAAATTAAACAAAAAGGAAATACTTATAGTAAATCACAGAGAACAACTTCAAGAAGCCTTCTTGAAAGATGATGGCTTGTATTGGAATCAGGAATAGTCAATAGTAAAAGTATAGACTTAAATTACAGCTAAAGATTATTGATACTGGATTACAACTAAGGATTATTGTTGTTAGATTCTCGCTACTCTTTGGATAGATAATTTGATGGATTCGATTGGATTGGTGTGAGACAATTTAATTTGTTAGATTATTTGTAGATTTGTTTTGCACATATCTTTCAGATATTTCTCTCTTTATTCAACAAATATGGCAACTAATTCATCACCATGTTAGTCTTATCTTTCTCTTCCTCTTGACATGCGTTCCTCTGACAATTCTTTTTTACTCTGCTACTTTTTGTCTCTTGAGCTTTTCAGTAGTGCCCCATCATCAAATGAAGTGTATCATTGACAGCTCAATGATTCCATGAAAATCATTCTTAATATCTTTAAAGATTTTTTGTATGTTATACATTTTCGTGCAATAACACGTGTCCTTTTCTAATTGGTACTCTAAAAAAAGGTTAGAAATTGGGTACAACAACTGCAACTTACTTTACGAGCCTGTGCAAGGTTGGCTGACCTCACTAATGGTTCGGATCTCATACACAT
Source organism: Magnolia changhungtana (assembly GCA_030180095.1). Taxonomy (NCBI): domain Eukaryota; kingdom Viridiplantae; phylum Streptophyta; class Magnoliopsida; order Magnoliales; family Magnoliaceae; genus Magnolia; species Magnolia changhungtana. The sequence continues at coordinate 619,991 of JASAUF010000633.1, forward strand.
GCCTCGCGAATAGGTGTTACAGTGAGTTCCTGAAACCCAAAGCTTTGTGGAGCCCACTGTGATGCCCGCGTGGAATCTACTCCATCCATCAGTTTTGTCAAGGAGATCAAAGACTACAGTGAGCCACACCACAAGTAACGGTGGAGATTAAACCCCCATTGTCCAAAACTTCCTGCAGCCGCAAAGGCTTTACATGAAGTCAATATTTGTCCCCTTGCCAACTTTGGAGTCACCTTATGAACGACTTGGATGGCATAGAAACATCACGGTGAGCCCTTGGAATATTTCGATGGTAGGCATTTCTGTCCCCCATTGTTTCCTATGGTGTGACCCACTTGTGACTTAAAACTTCATTACTTTTGGGCTCTCATTCTAAAATGATCTGTAAAAACTGATGGACAGAGTAGATTTTCATTTTCATATATATATATATATATATATATATATATATAGAGAGAGAGAGAGAGAGAGAGAGAGAGAGAGAGAGAGAGAGAGAGAGAGAGAGAGAGAGAGCCGAATGCTCACTTGGGCAACAGTTCATGCGGAACTCATGAGAGCTTTTTTGAGAACTCATCACACGTGATCTGACTCCAAAATTTGAATAGTCCACGTGATGCAGCACGATAAAACCCTCGGTCTAATTTTTACTTTGATCTAAAACTTTGGTGGGCCATGAAAAATGAAAATAGTTTCCTCCCTTGATTTGCATTTATCTTTGCTATAGCCTATTAAATTTTAGATCAGGGTGAAATTTTGTCTCTCGAGGTTTCATAAGATTCCGCATCACATGGGCAGTTCAGATTTCATGCCCATGACACTCGTGCAAAGGTACGCACTCTCGTAGGTGAGCATGACACACTCTCTCTCTCTCTCTCTATATATATATATATATATATATATATAGGGTTTAGGTACTATGAGCTCGAGCGCACACCAAGGGTTTGTGAGGTCGAGCTGTGTGGGCCCCACCGTGATGCGTGTCGACCATCAACACCGTGCATTTCATGGGTTCCCTTTAAATTATGGGATATCCCAAAAATCAGCCGTATACGGAACTCAGGTGGGCCATACCATCTAAATTATGTGAAGACACCGTTAAAAAATATTAAAAGCACTTGGTGGGCCCAACTTGAGTGCTTCATGCACCTGAAACTTGGTCTGAACCCTCATTCAAGTGGGACACACATAATGGATGGGCTGGATTTGCAAACCACATCTCGGTGGGCCCTCAAAAATGATTATGAATGTTTTAATGGTACATGGCCCCTCTCCACTTCTGTATGTGGTGTGGCCCACACAAGTCATGGATTGACTTGATTTTTGAGACCTAGGCTCACGATGGAATGGTGCATCTGACTGATGGGGTAGATGTTCGAAACGCATCATGGTGGGGCCCACACAACTCGACCTCATGGGGCGTTAAAATCAGCTCAAGCGCATAGTACCTTTTCCCATATATATATATATATATATATATATATATATATATATGGGAAAAGGTACTATGCGCTTGAGCGTAAAGCGGTAGTCCGTGAGGTCGAGCTGGGGTGGGCCCTACCGTGATTCCGTTCGAAGATCCACACCGTCCACCAGATGCACCGTCCCATTTTGGGCTTGGACGGCTCAAAATCGTCCGTCCACCGTGATCAGGTGGGCCATACCATCTGAAAATATAAGTATACAAGCAAAAACATGTAAAAGCACTTGGTGGGCCCCACCTGAGATGTGGATACCACCTAAAAAGTGGTTTAAAATTACTTTCAGGTGGGACACACATGATGGACGGTTTTGATCACAAAGAAACCTCTCGAAAGGCCCCCAAAAGGTTTTGAATGTTTCAATGGTGCACGGCCCCCTCTCCACTTCTGTACGTGGTGTGGCCCACAAAAGTCACCGATTGAGGTGATTTCAGCCGTGTGGGCCCCACCTTGGATGGTGCATCTGACTGAGGGGGCAGATGTTCGAACGGCATCACAGTGGGCCCCACACCAACTCGACCTCATGGACGACCGTATGCACGGCATCACAGTGGGCCCCACACCAACTCGACCTCATGGACGACCGTATGCGCTCAGCGCATAGTATATATATATATATATATATATATATATAGAGGTGGGCCTCAGAGATCTTTGGGTTACGTTACATGAACTTAGTCGCGTCCTGCACATCTTCAACCGTCACTTCACGAAAAAGCCCCCAACTCAATAGTGACTTTGTTCTTGGACGTCCTTGCCTTGAGCAACCTTTTAGTCCTTGTTTATAATAAATGAAAAGAAAAACGTAAATGAATACCCCTCCGATTTTGCCAAAACAGCTCCCCTGGGTTTCTCTCCCTCTTCGAAAAGCTCGCCTCCAAAGTACTCTTTCTTTATATTTATTTTTAAAATTTTACTACTTTCGATCTATTTTTTCCTTGTGCAATTCGGAGGACTTGTTTGATTCATTTGCCCGTTCTTAGATTAAAGGATGGAATGGTTTCGATTTTAGGGCTGAGGGTTTTCTTTTTTTTTTTGGGAATGTTTAGGAATTTAAGTGGTTTATTTTTCGATTTTTATTTTTTAGGGGTTTCTTTTCCAGGATTTAGGTGTTTTTAGAAATTTCCTCGAAATTTAAGGGTTTCCTCGAAGTTTTTGGGGTTTTGGGTTGTCCGGAAAATTCTGTGCTTTTCTGGAGATTTAAAGATATGGATTTTCTTGAATATTTTCTGAAAGGAAGGGGTTATCTGGATATTTATTGTGGGTATCTTGAAGCATTTCTGAAATTTTAAATTTCGAAAACTTATTGGGTTTTCTTTCTGGTATAGGTTAGGACCATGGTTTGGGTTTTCTGGAAACTCAGGTTTTTTTTTTTTTGGCTTATCTAAGGGTTTTGTTGTTTTATGTTTAAGGAATCTTCTGGAACTTCTTTACCTCATCTGAGGTTTACTTTTTAGGAGATTCTGGAAGAGTAGGGTATTCTTTTGTTCGGGTCTATGATCTTCTCTGTTTATCTATTTATTTAGTCGTCTAGTAGTTGTGGAAAGAGATATGGAAGTAGTTTTTCCAATGTGTTTGGAGTCTTATAACGTGGATCTTAGGGCCTGTTTGGATGCCTGTAGGTTGGGTAAGTGGGAAGTGACTTACAGGGAAGTCACTTACAGGTGGTGTTTGGGAGAGAAAATTCACTTGTAAGTAACTTACAGCCTGTAAGTGACTTACAGGAAAATCTATCAAAAAACTGCAGGGGGATGGGGGTGAGTAGTCACTTCCCTGTAAGTCACTTACAGGCACAACGGTCGGATTTTTAAAACGAGGGGAAGAGGGAGAAACGCACCCATGGTCGGATTTTTTAAGCTCTGCAATCTGTCTCTCTTTCTCCCTCTCTGCAATCTCTCTCTCCCGATCTGCGATCTCTCTCTGCGCGATCTCATTCTCTCTGCAACTACCGCTCTCCCTCTCTCCTCCCCAAAACGGTAGGGTTTTCATCGCAACCCCTCTTTTTTTTTTTCTTTTTTTTTTTTTTGTGCTTCAAAAACGGGAGTGGTTTAGGTGTTACTAATGTGGAGGCATGCTCACTGCGCACCTGTGCATGTGCATGTGTGCAACTTTATACACATGTCATGGGACTCTAATCTGAACGGTCCATGTGATGCAGCATACCATGAAACCCCCTGGGACCGATTTTCAACCTAACCTAAAACTCTGGTGGGCCATAGAAAAGAGATATGCAAATCAAGGGAGGAAACTATAAGTTTTTTCATGGCCCACCAAAGTTTTGGATCAAATTAAAAGTTGGGCCCTGGGCCCTGGTTGTTTCATAGGGTTTTACATCACATGGATGGATTGGATAAGCTGCACACATTTATAGTGGGCCTAAATGAGTTTAGTACAATAAAAGTATACCATGGGGCCCACCTTGATGATGTGTTATATATCCACTCTGTACATCCGTTTCTCCAACTCATTTTAGGACGCAGTCCCAAAAATTAAGTAGATCCAAATCTCATGTGGACCCCACCACAACAAACGGTTGTGAGTAATTAATGGAGCCATTGGCTGTGTTACCTGTTTCTAATGGTGTGGTCCACCTGAAATTTGGCTCTGCTCAAGTTTTGGGATTTTATCCTAAAATTAGGTGGAAAAAAAGATGGTCAGCCTCGATATAAAAAATATTCATATGGTCAGCCTGGATATAATGGTCATCCTGGATATAAAAACAGATGGTCAGCCTGGATATAGAAACAGATGGTCAGCCTGTTTCTAATGGCGTGGTCCAACTAAGATTTGGCTCTGCCCAAGTTTTCGGATTTCATCCTACAATGCTCAAGTTTATTCCCAATGTTTAAATTGGGTTATTGCTTCATATTATATATATTTTGAATTCATGGGCCTACTTTTATGGATCACTTGATGATTAGTTTGGGCTAATAATTAGCTCAAATATTCATCTTGATGGGCTTAATAAAATAACATATTTGATCCTATTCATTCTTATATGATCATAACATTTTGGAACAATTCCCTAATCGAAGCTCTGCTCGGTGCGAATATACAAATTTTCACCTGTAAGTAACTTACGGGTTACCCAAACAGAAAAACTAACTTACCTATAATTGACTTACAACTTATATCCAAACAGGTTACCTTTAAGTGACTTTCACATGTAAGTGACTTACAGGCATCCAAACAGGCCATAGAGGATGGGTTAGATCCTAGGATTTTGAGATGTTTGGACTTAAGATCTAAGATCATGCATGGTGATGTGGTCCTTGTTCCATGAGTAGGGACAAGTGCTTGATCCTCTTCAAGTGCACAAGACACTCAAATGGTTGATGGGAATCAATCTCTTTTTTATTATTTGATAGCAAGATATACAAAAAAAAATTAGGACCTATCTAAGATTTAGATATCCCAAAGATAGTAACAAATACCATATATCACTAAATCTAGTCTAATCCTTATTCCGCTGATCACTATCCAGCTGGGATTTTACTTTATATTTTTATTTATTTTTATGTCTATTTTATTTTAATTTCACATCCTACCACATGGATGGCTCATTTCTATGGGTTTAGTAGATAGACATATATGGGCATGGAAGAATTCATCAAAGTAGTTGTATGGATGTAGATCTTGTTGTGTCTTTTTATCCATAAGTTTGCATTTGAGAATTGCACATTTAAACCCAGTCTAATTTACCTTTCAAAAAAAAAGAAAAAAAGCCAATATAATTTGGGGATCATTTGGCTTCATGGAATTTAAAATGGCCTAAAGAATTTGTTTAGAAATCACACTATCGCCCCGAACATATCAATAGAGAACGAGGCCTTGGAGTAATGGTCAGACAGAGGTTCGAGAAACAGAGGTGGAGGGCAAACAAGAAAACCATCCCCCTGCCCTCAAGTCTTTGTCCTATTTGGGAGCTAGAACGTCCAGGATGCGTTACTTTCTATTAGCCAGGTAGACTTTCAGAAGTCCCCGACTCAAAAGATTACTTCGCCCCACCTTCTTCCCAAGGATTTGTTGGTTTGGAAAGAGGAGACAACAGGATGTGTCATCAATGTCCAACCGCAGGCCATTGCCAAGGCTTGGGAAAATCTCAAATGGAGTGTTCTGATATTGGCTAAGGATGGATCGTCTCTGGACGAGGTGGGAGAGTGGCTCCAAGAGTGTTGTGGCATTAAGGATTCTAAGAGAAACTTCAGAACCCTTGGGTCTAATACAACCTTAGTCTCCTCTCTGATGAAAACATTGATTGATGCGTACTGGTGAGTTTCATTCACAGGGATGGCCTTGTCCTTTCCATCTCTAGGTGGGAGGAGTGGTCGCCGTTCGGATCTTTTGAGACATGGGTCCAGATATGGGATTTTACCCTTGAGCTCTGGTTTGTCGTGGTCTTTACCATTGTTGTTTCTTGTTTTGGTGAGGTGGTCCTTATTGATGAAGATACAGAAAAATGGAGAAATCTCAGCCGAGCTAGGGTAAGAGTTCGGGTGAGGAAGAAAACCATCCTTCTTGGCTCTGTTCCTATCCAGGTGGGAGATGAGAGGATCATGGTTCGCATAGTCAGGGAGACATTCTCTTGCTTTGGAAACTCAGTCTAAGGTTGATGATCTCAACAGCCCCAGTTCAAGCCCTTCTTTGACGGTGGAGGAGGAAGACCTAAGATTTCGGTGCTCCCGAGAGATTCCGAACGCCACCCTGCCTACGCGTGTGGAGGATTCAGAAGCCACATCACCTACTTCCTTTGAGAAAGAGACAACTAAGCCGAGTAATGATGTGGGTCTCAAATCTTTTCAACAGTTGGTAGCTCCCAATGAGGCTCAGCGACAGGACAGATGGCGGTCATCCACTCGATTTCTTCTCTCACTAGTAGAGTCGTGACTGTTGTCTCGTCATCTCCCTTTGTTTTCAGACGCGTGTCCGTCCTTCGATCCCCTGAGAATAGATGCATGTCCTCCGTTGGTACCGATACTTGGTTTTTTCCCTTAATTCCTTTGATAGTAGATGCGTGGCCAATAGTTCTACCTTTACTTGATTGCTCGCCCCTCACCTCATCAATAGCCGACACGTGTTCGGTAGTGACTATCCTAGAAGTTGATGTGTGTTTATCTATTAAATTCCTGCCAAATATACCCTCGGGAACAATAACGGTCAGAGAGAAGATCGACAATATTCCTGATCCTGCTAATTCCTTTGATACTGGCTCTGGTTTTCTTCCCAGCCCGTGCGTCCTTTCGGATACGGTGGGGTCATTCTTAGTGATAGAACTCTTCATGATCCCTCCAATTTCTTCAATGGTTGCATCCAATGTCTTAGATCTTCGGCTCCCCTTTAAGGACGATAGGCTATGGTGAGAGGTGGGCAAAACAGATCCGATCCGGTGGATCTGACCCGATCCGACCCGATCAGAACCGAACCGACGGTCTGGATCGGTGCGGATCGGGTAGCCCTATCCAGATCCAAAATCGTTTCGGGTCGAGTTCGGATTAGTTCTGATCCGACCCGACCCGATCCGGAATCCGATCCGAATGGATCCGATTCGAACCGATCCGATCCGGACCGTGCCCAATGACCATGTGTTTGGTGTCGTTCAAGTGCATGGAACTAAAAATCCATAGCAAAAGTTTCCAGAAAACATAAAAGGAACTTCAATTCCTCCTGAATAGGCGGTCCCTCCAATATGCCCCTTTAGTCCATGACCCTCTTCCATTCTCCTTCAAGTGCCATCGAGAGGATGCCAAAAAAAAAAAACAACAGGGGCACAACCACACAACAGACAAGCCAGTAAATGGGAATCATATTAGCATATCAAAGGAGAGAGGAGGCCTCGACATAAGGTCGTCAGGATATGGGCTTCAGTTCTCTGGCAAAGATGAAAGGAATTCATGCAAATATGACAAAGATGAAAGGACACCAACTCACCACTTTGACATCAAGATATGGGCTTTAGTTCTCTGGCGGGTGGTACTGAAAAGTACCCAACTCTTTCAAAAGAGAGTATTCTTTTATCCCTTGTCAAGAAGACAAAAGACCCGAAATGATGCCAACCGTCCATTTTTTGTTGAGCGATGGATTCGTAAAAATACAGAAGTCAGCAATTTTCACGTTTTGCGTGAGAAGCTCCACTAATTGTAGAGATAAGTTTTGATTTTGCACAGATGCTCCTTCAGGGTCACATCATCATTGATTTTGACTTGAAGTCTTTTTGTTAGATGTACAAGATCACCCTATTAGTAATATATTTAATTATGACCATCCATCTAGATTATTACTAGATGAATGGTGCCGATCACGATCATCTGGCCCATTTATAGTTGTGGGGCCCGAGGACCATATTCGAACATCGATGCGCGGGCTACTAAACCGTCCTCTCCTTCCTCTTTAGTTTCTCGTGCAGGTATTGGTTCTTGTGCACTATCCGACCCTCCACCGCCATAAGACCCAAGCATAGCTTTTCTAAACTCACTCTCGCGTATACAGCCGCTCATGCATATGTCAGCACAAGAACGGGATGGAATATAGATCCAATCCACACATCATGATGGCCCAAATATATTTTTATAATAAAAAAGAATAAAGTTCGGTCCACTGATCGGATGATCAAATTTTTTAGAAAGAAATCTACGTATTAAAATACGTGGGGGAAGTTTTTAAGCTGTCCACATTTCTTAAACAGTCGGGGCCCACCTGAAGTTTGAAAAACTATTTGGAGATTAAATCTATGGATTCAGTTGATTGACGGCTTGGATATTTCATATCCATACCACTCTGGCGTAGAGATGGTGTAGAACGGTGGGCTTTGTACACGCGTGTGGCAATCGTAGCTCCACGAACAACAATCAATTTTAAATTATTCAAAAAGAAATATTTGATACTCTCTTGGAGTGTGATAGATGATACCCAGGCAATTAGAAATTACTCAAAATTGCTTAATTAGGATACAAATAATTCAACTTAAACTGTCCAAATTACTGGAATTAATTGACATGTACCATAAGGTCAGGATTTCTTTCAATGTTTTCATCTGTATAATAGAATTCTCTATATTTATTGGACAGTTAGAAAATAAAAATATTCAATGCTCTTATTGCCAAAAAAATGTATCCACGAATCTGAAGTTACAATTATTAAAACAAAAAAAAATAAAATTTAATTTAACTTAAATACAGTAAGTATTACAATTTTAACGGTTTAATTTGTGTTAAATTACGCCACGTATGCCATTTCTAACTGCCTACGTATCAAGTGTCATACTCAGCTAGAGTATGAAATAACCCTCCTTATTTTAACCGCAGTTGATCATATATCTTTAACTCAATCACAGTTACTTTAACTAACCATAGTTAACCTGAGCAATTTTTATTCACGCCATCTCCCTCCAGCTTTCTTCTTGACAAGGAGATAAATGAATTTGCGAGTTTGATAGAAATATTTGCATAATCATGGAAGCACTATGGCAAAAGAGGATAGAAAAGTCTGGAACCTAACAATTCTGGGACTTCTGCAGTTAAGTCCTTCTACATGGTCGGAGAGCTTTTTTACCAGATGTAGCATTTCAGCTAATCAGGAAGGAAGAAAAGGACTATGGCATCTTGTTCTCATGGCTATTTTAATCTGGACCGATCCGAACCATGCCTAATCCGATTCGACTCGGTTTTCTTTCAATGCTACATCTGGTAAAGTATATTTCGCAAAAAACCGAGTCGAACTCGGATCGGATCAGGTAAAGCATATTTCGGATTGGTCCGAGTCAGATGACCCAGATTTGGTTCCGGATCGGATCGAGTTCGGGTCTGGCGATTGAGATTTTGGATCGGTCCGAGTTGGGCCCAATCTGATCCGATTCGGACCGATGCCCAGCTCTGGCTATGGCTTTTTGAGGGGGTTGGGGAACTTGTAATCAGAGAGGATGCCACTCTTTCTAGGTTGGGGAAGAGGTGCTAGAAGTCATTCCCCTCCAGACGGAACATTTCCTTGTTTCAGCAGAGTTCATATACTAATGTAGAGCGGGTCGCGGACACTTTCATGTCCAAGATGGACCATAGAAGGCCCGATCGAAGGCGGAAGTGATCAGGACCGTCAGAACTCTAAAACAGGCATATCTCGCAAACCGGAATGAGTTATTCGACATACCATATATGATTTTGGGGTAGGAGAAGCTACTTTAGCCACCTAACCCGGCTATGCCGGGTTGCCCGTGCCGAATTTGCGAGATTCAATCAGATCGACGATCGAAAATCCATTTTATTTTCGTTTTTACTATTATAGTTAGTTTTAGTTTAATTATAACTCTTTATCCTTTGAGCTTTAGGAGTTGTGTCCAACATGAAAAGTGCTTAGAAAAAAAATAGGAGAATAACATGGTTAAGCCAAATAGGACACTATTTTTGGCCGAAAACCATGAGGTCTAGTAGGAATCATGACTGTCTATAAATAGTAAATTTACTATTTATAGTAAGTTATGAATTTTAGGGAGTTTGAGTTGGAGTTTGATTTTGAAACTTCTTCCAATGTTTGGTATTACTATTGAAAGGGTTGTAAATTCATTTTTATTATTTATCAATCAAATTTCGAATTTCTAGAATTTATTTCTATTTTCTTATTTTCCCTCGTTGAGTCGAGGTATCTCCGTGAGGAGTCCAAAGGAGCTCCGTGGATTCGGAGTAGTTATCCCCTTGAGGAAGACGGTGATTGACCTCATCACGTTCATCCCTGCGTCAATTGGTATCAGAGCGAGGACTCCCCTTGGACTGATGGCAAATAACGATGCTATGGAGCAAAATCTCGTGGACAGTGATCTAGGGATTCATTATCTTTTGGAAAGAATTGAAGCTTTTCACCGAGAGAGTCAATTGACCATGCAAGGGCTGCAGGCAACCCTTAACCGTCTTACGGATACTCTAATTCCACCTCGAGCCCAAGGCGATGCTCAACCACCTGTGGTTGCTGTACGACACAACCCAGACATTCGTAGGGCACTACTAGTGCTGAATTATAGGGCTACACCAGATGAGTCTAGCTCTAGTGACGAGGACATCGATGATAGCTTTGCCCGACGACCTGTCTATGGAGGCAATCGACTATATCATGTTGAAAGAGACTATCGAGGTAAGGCTGAACTTCCTAGTTTTAATGGCTTATTACGTATAGAAGATTTCCTCAACTGGCTAACCGAGGTAAAACGATATTTTAATTACATGGACATGCCAGAACATAAAAAGGGGAAATTAGTAGTGTTCAAATTAAAATCTGGTGCCTTTGTATGGTGGGAGCAATCACAACTCTCACGTGCCCAACAGAACAAGGTGCCCATCTCATCATGGCCACGGATGACACACCTTCCTCAATCACGATTCCTCCCTGGTGATTACGAGCATGTATTGTTCCAGCAGTACCAAAATTGTCGACCGGGGAATCAAACTGTCATAGATTACACTGAAGAATTCTGGCGGTTAGCAACACGGAATGGCCTGTTAGAAATCGAATCGCAGAAGGTTACACGATTCATTGGTGGCTTACGATCGACGATTCCGGACCAAGTTTAGATGCACCCGGTTGGGACCATGGATGAGGCAGTTCAGTTGGCAAGTAGGGCAGAAACACAGCTTACAAGAGTCCCTACTCGACCTTATCCCTCAACTTGGCCCCCCATGACGGGTCCCACGCAGGATTTAATGCTGGCATGAGGAAAAGAACCAATAGGAGGACGTCCTCAGCCTCCTGCAGCCACAAACCATGACACGATGTGCGACCCATCTAGGCCTCAATGTATAGCACCCACAATAGCGAGCCCAAGTAAGATTCCAAATCCTTATGGTCGGCCAAGGCCAAACACTTGTAACCGTTGTAGCCAATCGGGCCACTTATTAAACTGTAACATCCCGAAAATCGGGGGTCGAACATAAACTCAACTCCCGAGTTCCAGAACATCACTCATGCAACAAAATGAATGATGATTGAATGTTGACTGTATTCGTACATTGAACATGAGTGAGATTAAGCCCAAACAACATATCATACTCCAGAGACAGTTAAATTGCAAGCGGAAGACTGTGATAGATATATATAATATAAAAACAGTGGTGAGTCTCCAGAGTGATAAAATTACCAGGTTAATTAATTACAAGTACAGTTCTAAAATATACCAAATGTGAGGAAGTGTAATGTCTTCTATCCCAAGTACCATAGCCCCGTCAATACAATACCAGGTCTTCATAGACCTGTCAGAGAGTTACATGTAGGAGAACTCCTCAACATCATAGTAGTGGTCCGACTCTGCTTCATAAGCATCGCCATCACCTGAAACTCAACAAATCTGGTTGGTGTGTACAACACCGTCCCGTAACGTGGGAGTGAGTGATCAACTCAGTGGAACAGTAAAGCATAGGTTAACATGTTATCAATTCAGTCAAGCAGTAATGATAAAGCGGTACAATCAAACAATTCTAAATACTCTTATTAATGCAAGTATGAATGCAGTCATGATGTATGCTCTTGCCAAACCACCCTCAGTGACACCATTTTACGTTCGCGCATGCATTCATCCCTTAGTGCCCCACATCTACCAGGCACATGCAATGTTATGATGAGCATGATTACCGAGTTGTTATTAGTCCATTTCAAACAGCAGTATTGGGAAACTAAGGTACCTCCCTTGTATCATTCCCAAACATGATCCATTCCATGGTCGTCACTCCTAGATAATCTTATACGATATTATGGTTTGAGAGGCATCGCGAAGGCATCACAAAGGACTCGTCGCCCGTCAGCACGGATACAGATCTCACCGTATGCGGCTCAATTGCTGGCCGTCAGGTCGAATACAGGTCTTATCGTACTCGGCTCAATCGCTGGCCGTAAGCTCGAATACAGGTCTCACTGTACTCGGCCCAACTCATGCTCTAGTTGCTGTGAAGGGCTTGTCGCCAATCACAGACTTAAGAGTATACTCGAAGACACTACGAAGGACTCATCGCCCGTCAGCACGAATACAGGTCTCACTGTATTCGGCTCTCGCCGTAGGTGTCGACAGCTCGAATATAGTGTCCCATACCACCATAATCGGCTCACGAGTCTGGTTGCTCACTGGTCACTACGGGGAGGCACGTGGCCCCAGCGTAGGCCGACAGCTCGACCACGGTGTCCCATACCACCATGCCCAACTCATGAGTCTTAGCGGATCGAGGTACCATGGTTAACGGGATTTCACTGGTAAGTTTGGTACCCTAGGTTCAAGCAGTAGCGTCCAAACATGGTGAACACACATTAGACAGATCGGGTTACTTGACGAGCTGGGTTAGCTCAAGCGCACAACAAGTTGAACGACATGAAGCGCATAAACACTTCGTGTGGCCAACCACTATCGCCAACCGAAGTACGACTCGAGTTCGTCGAGCACATCTCACGTGGCAAATGAATCACAGTCACGAATTCCATCCCGTTACCGATTGCCTGGACTATAATCATAGCCCCAATCACATTCAATTACCGATAGTTAAAGCAGTAATGGATCAAGATTCAAATCATACAATCAAAGTCTGGTACTATTCGTTTAGGGCTGCCAGGGCTGTTGCACGCACTCGTTGCTCCACTCCCCCATCACCCATGACAGATCATACAACGTAATTATGAATGTAAACATACGCATTACATAATTAAAATCATACAATCAGTTGAGCATGTTATCAAGCATATCATAAAGCATATTATAAAGCATGTTATGAAGCACTATATAAACGGGAATACAAACACATATATTTTATAAGTGGTTAAAGTGAACAACCTCATGGAGGAAATCATACATGTCTCTAAGGTAGTTAAGAATCCCATCTCAACACCCTCTTAAGGCATCAACATCCAAACACTTACTCACACAAGCATTTTCACAAACACTTAACATACACTATTTCAACATACATAGTGTATGTTAACAAACATGTATTAGGGCGAGTCCTTTCGCCAAGCAAATATTTTACGCATATATAATATATTTATACAACAAATAATCATGGCAAACACATCTCTAAAATATATATGTATACGGTACTTTCTACAATACAGTATTTCTACATACATAGTATATATTAGTAAAACATGTATTTGGGTGAATCCTTTCGCCAAATAAGTATTTTATCCATATATCGTATATTCATACAACAAATAATCATGTCAAATATATTTCCAAAATTTATACGTATACGGTATTTTCTACGAATACCTAGAATATGTAAAATTCCAAAATCTACATCTTTAATCGAAACAGAAAACAGAAAGCACTTTGTACATGTGCAATTGCATGCAGATCATGAATCTATCATTATCTGACATTGAAAGCGTTGAAAACCATAACCTATACACCTAAAGTTCGCACCTTGTGTCGTAGAATCGTAACGGAGTCGATAGGTTTGCTAAGCTTCCGTATTCGGCAGTTTTGACAACCTATAGAATGAAATAGGTTAGCTATTTCATAACTTACAACATATACAACCCCAAAACAGGTTAGGGTTAGGGTTTCTTACCTAGAAACGGAGCTGGAATTGTCGGGAAAGTGATTAGGAAAGCGTGGTGTAGCTTGTGCAGCGGCAGGGTAAAGTGGCAGGGAGATGCTCCCACTTCTCTCTCACTTTCTTTCTTTTCTCTAGGGTTTTCTCAAATTCGGATGGCTGAAATAAGAGAGGGTTTAAGGTCCTTATATAGGCTAAAAACTCACCGAAATAGACTTGTGGACAAGGTATACCTAGGTTATAACCAAAGTGAGCTGGTTTCAGCTCAACGGAGGACTTCTTGCGGGCCTCCTTGAGCCAAAAGTCGGACTTAAGCTCACCAACACCGGATCTACGTTCCATTAAGTTTTCGTTCTAGTAGGGTTCTTAGATCACGCGTGGCAGACCAGTTTCAGTTCAACGGTCAGTGGATCTCGATCGAAGATTCCGAGTACATGTAAATGTTTATGAAAATTTTCCTGATCGAGGATGTAATTTGGTCAGATTCTGACGGTATGGTTGCTTAATACTGATCCGCAAGCGACGAGTCTCAGATTACTATTCAAGATATTTATTTTGTAAAGAAACAAGTGTTTTCACACTCTCTCGCTCTGGACTCAAGCGAACAGCCGTGAGACACTGTCTGGATTTGATTTCCGAGATGGTTGTCAAGCCCAGCGAGGCGGTCCCAAGTCCTTAACATCGAATTATTCGAACTCCCGATGTGCGGTCCAGACCTGATACGGAGTTTCAATGTGCTCCCGAGAGCAGACGGGTAATGAGTTTGATCCTAGATTTTAGGGTAACCTAGCGTCAATGATTCTACAAGTTTTGGGTCTTGCAGATCGTATATAAAGCGATTCAAACAGATTTCGTAGCTAATCTAGTTTAGCACTCAGTTACTTTGTCTCATTTCTAAAGGATTTAGTCCTAAGTGATTTCTGGTCGAGGTAGTACTCAGGCCTTTGTAGTTTGTATATAAGGTGATCCAAGTTATTACACTTAACTAGTTTAAGATAGTGTCTAGGGTGAAAGTACTTAGAAGGATTTAAAGAATGAGGTGGTGAAGGGTGGGATTTGTGAAGGAAGTGGGTTTAACAGCAGTTTTAGACTTTGGGATTGAGTCCTGACAGGTTAATAGGGTGTTAGGAGCGACCCATTGCTTAAGGACGTCTAATTCCAGGTTGGCAAAAATCCGGGCTGTTACATAAACACCTGCCCTCAACGCCCCACAACCCACTTGACCATTAACGAATGGGGCACTGAATATGATGCATCGGAAGAAAGCCTCAGATTTGATGAAGATGAACAAGTCAATGAGGAATGAGCTGGTGGCTAGGAATGGATGGCAGAGGATCACTGCGAATCCTTGGTTGTGAGGCGATTATTGTACACCCCACAGAAGGAGTTACACCCACAACGGCACAATATATTCTGTATGCGGTGTACCGTCAACAGCAAGGTCTGTGATGTAATCATAGACAGTGGCATCAGCGAGAACATCGTCTCGAAAGTGATGGTGGACAAGTTGCGGCTACCTACGACAAAGCATCCTTCCCCCTACTCAATTTGCTGGATAAAAAAGATGAACAAGACCAAGGTAACCGAACAATGCATTGTATCATTTTCAATTAGTAAAAATTATAGGGACGGTTAAAATGGAAGCATGCCATATGTTACTTAGTCGACCATGACAGTTGGATCGTGATGCAACTCATCGAGGACCAGATAATGTTTACGTCTTCATCAAGGATGGTTGAAAGATGGTACTTGCCCCTATGGCACCAGAGAACCACCTTGAAGTTTCTAAAGTGGAGGGGAGTTCCCTCCTGACCATTTGGGATTTCATGGATGAATCCATGGAAACCGGCAAGGTATACGCCGTAGTGGTAAAGGGCGAGGAATCGGAACCCTTAAACATTCCCCTAAGGTTAAGGCTATTAGCCTATTGCTGAACGAATTCAAAGAAATCTGACCCAAAGAGTTATCAGATGAATTGCCTCCCATGCGAGATATTCAATACCATATCGACCTTGTCCACGGGTCTAATTTACCCAATCATCCTCACTACCAGATGAGTCCAAAGAGTGCGATATTCTGCAAGGGCAAGTGGAGGGATTGATCCGTAAGGGTCTAATATGAGAAAGCAGGAGCCCATGCGCCGTATCGGCCCTATTAACTCCTAAGTAACTCCTAAGAAGGATGGGAGTCGGCGCATGTGTGTCGACAGCTAGACAATCAACAATTACAGATTTCCTATACCACGGCTGGAAGATATGTTGGACATGCTTGAGGGTGTAAAATTATTTTCTAAATTGAATTTAAGAAGTGGCTACCATCATATTCGAATACGGCCAGGTGATGAGTGGAAAACAACTTTTAAGACCAAGGGAGGGTTGTATGAATGGTCGGTCATGCCCTTCGATCTTTCAAGTGTGCCTAGTACATTCATGAGGTTGATGAACTAAGTTCTAAAGCCATTCATTAGGCGTTTTGTAATAGTCTATTTCGATGACATTTTGATATACAGTCAGGACGAAGCAAGCCATATGGAACACCTCAAACAAGTCCTTCAAGTGCTCACCAAAAACAAGTATCTCAATCTAAAAAAAATGTAGCTTTTTAACCGATAGCCTGTTGTTTTTAGGCTTTGTCGTGACATCCACATGCATTCGTGTGGATGATGAAAAAATGCGAGCCATCAGGGAATGCGAACATTCATGAAGTGAGGAGTTTCCATGGGTTGACGACCTTCTATTGTCGATTCGTGCGGAATTTCAGCACGACAGTCGCACCTATTACAGATTACATGAAGAAGGGGCCGTTTCAGTGGACTGATGAGGCTGACAAGAGCTTTGCTGAAATCAAGCATCGGTTGTCCACAACACCGGTCTTGTTTCTACCCAGTTTTGACAAGCTGTTTGAGGTTAAATGTGATGCTTCATATGTCAGAATTGGGGGAGTTTTATCTCAAGAAGGTAGGCCGGTAGCCTTCTACAGTGAAAAGCTTAGTGATGCACGCAAAAAGTGGTCGACCTACGAGCTTGAATTGTAAGCAGTGGTCTTGACACTGGGACATTGGCGACATTTCTTAATTCAGAGGGAGTTCATTCTTTACACAGACCATCAAGCTCTCAAATTCATTAATAGTCAGGCTAACGTGAATCGTGTGCATGCCAGATGGGTTGCATTTTTGCAGGAATTCACGTTTGTTCTGAAGCACAAGTTAGGGCAGCAGAACAAGGTGGCTTATGCCCTTAGTCGTCGTGCTTCACTACTTGTTACAATGAGCAATGAGGTAGTCGGCCTCGACTGTCTCAAGGAGCTGTGTATTGAGGACGATGACTTCAAAGATGCATCGATGAGGTGCCAAGAGGGTTATCCCAGTGACCTACATATGCAAGACGGTTTCCTCTTCAAAGGGAATCGACTATGCATCCCCCAAAGCTCTCTGAGGGAGCAAATTATTTAAGAGTTACATGGAGATGACCTTGGTGGATACCTTGGACGAGACGAGACAAGACACGGGCTCTTGTGGAGGAGCAATATCACTGGCCGCAATTTGTACTTGATGTGGGAAAAGCAGTGCAGCGCAGTTATGTTTGTTAAACCTCCAACGGACAGTTTTAGAATACGAGCCTCTACACCCCGTTACCTGTGCCTGACGACCCTTGGGTGGATTTATCTATGGACATCGCGCTTGGTCTCCTACGAACAGAACGCAACATGAATTTGGTGTTTATGATGGTAGATCGTTTATCAAAGATGACACACTTTATCCCATGCAAGAAGACCCTCAATGTAACACACGCGGCAAATTTATTCTTCAGAGGTCGTGCGACTACACGGGGTTCCCAAGACCATTACTTGTGATCGTGATATGAAGTTCATTACCCACTTCTGGCGAACTTTGTTGAGTCGATTCGGTACACAACTTCAGTTCAGTAGCGCCTATCACCCATAGACCGATGGGTAGACTGAAGTTGTGAATCGCACGTTGGGAAACCTTCTTCGATGTATTTCAGGTGAAAAACCGAAGCAGTGTGATGCGGACACCAGGCCATTCCAAGTATATCAACGCAGGAGGCGTGCGTTACCCATGTCAATGTGGTTAGATGACGGATGGTTGGGTCTCTAGAGGTCGAAGACCTTATATATGTGTTCGTGACATGTGCAAGTTGCTTAGAAGAGACATTGGGACCGTTGGATCGCGATGATGGTGTGATTGGACCGTTGGATCGTCACGACCCACCTTCATTACGCCACCTTCATAGTGCTATCATCGGGGCCCATCGGGCATCTTAAATTTGCATTTAGGCTTTGAACATTTGATTTATTTAAGTTTTGAGACAGTTTGCACAATTTTGTGCGAATTTCTTTTTTTAGTAGGGGTATTTTGGTAATTTCTTGTAGTTACGAATTTATAAGGGTTGCCCTAAACCTATAGCATGTTATGTTATGTTTATGAAAAAAAACAAGTGAGCTTTTTTGCTTCTGACAATTTCGTCTTCGACTTCCAGTGATTCGAAGAGGGCGTGAGGCCCTGGTAAACGATTTCTCATCCTCTACTTCTTTCTCCTTCTCTCTTTTCTCAAGGTACTCTTTTCTTTAACTCCATTCTCTTCCTTTTCTCCTAGAATCTTTAGATCTAGAAGCCAAATATTGTTTCTTTTTATATAAATCATTAGATCTCAAAAGATTTTCATCCCCACATAAAACCCATCACCCAAATCTAAATTTGAAGAACCACCAATTCTTTTCTAAATTTTCCAGATTTCCCAATCCAGGAAATTCCATTTTTTCTGGATTAGAAAATCTACTTGGATCGTTAGACGGACCTATTGCAAGATGAAAGTTCTATCTTTCGCCGGATCCAACTAAACTCAGATTTTAAGATTCAATACTTCATGTTTGTGATGGATGGCCATAATCAATACAATATTAACCTTATTTTTTTCTTGTTTTATGATGTATAAGGCTGATATTTTATTTGTTTTTTTAAGATTGCATAAATCTGCCCCTTTCATATACCATGCTCATTTAAGGTTGGATTAGGTCGTCCTACATCAATTTTTAGTATCAAAGCTTAGGTCCTTGCATTGGGTCGTCTTAGATCGAGTTACCGAGAGTCTAGCTTTTTATTTTATTTTTTCTAGGGTTTTATGCATTGCATATAGAGTCTAGATATGAAGTTTTCAGATTTGCATTTTAAAAAAAAGAGAGTCTAGATCTAAATTTTTCCACATTTACATCATTCTAAAGGTTAAGATCATCGGTGTCCATAGTCTTGTGTCAAAACAATCTCTTAGAGTCGTGTTTTAGGAAACCTAAGTTGAGTTTTATTGTGTATACCCACTTGGACTAGTAAAGGATTTGGTCTACACCCTATTTTCAACATGGAACAATTGACTGAGATGATGAACACGATCAACCAACGTTTGGCCGCCATTGAGGCACAATCTAGGAACATGAATACCCGTATGGATCAGATAGAAGCGTCCCTAATAGAAATCTCCGACATTGGAGGGGATGAACAGTCTCACGTAGGGGGAGTAGTTGAGGAACGGGTAGGAAATCGTGGTAGAGGTCATGGAGCACGTGGCCGAGGGGTAGGACGTGGAGGGTTACGAAATCCGCAGTCCGTTGTCGAATATCAAAACCGTTATGATGCCGATGAGAGGGTCTTAAAGAGTGTTAAAGTAGATGCTCATAGTTTTGATGGGCGTCTTGACCCAAAATCATTCCTTGATTGGTTAGCGGACATGGACCATTGTTTTGAATGGTATGAGATGTCTGAGAACCGACAGGTGCGGTTTGCGAAAATGAAACTTGTGGGTCAAGCTAAATTATTTTGGACAAATATGGAGCGGAGGATCGAGAGATCAGGAGATGTCCCGGTCGCGCATTGGGTAGAGATGGAGTTATTAAAGGAAAAATATCTTCCTCTCTCTTACCATCAAAAGCTCCTGGATCAATGGCAAGCATTACGCCAAGGATCTATGTCGGTTGCAGATTACATCGCAAAATTTGAGTATATGATGCAGTGTGATATTCAGGAGGATCCTTTAGTGACGCTGACGCGTTTTAAGGTGGGTCTTCTCATGGATCTACAGCGTGAGCTTTTGACCCATGCAATGAGTGACTTGGATCAGACTTACCAAGTTGTACAGGAGTTAGAGCTTTACCTAAAGTCTCCTGTTACAAGGCACTTTGAGTCCCGAGACTCTACTGTTAGATCTGGTTTTCAGGGAGCCAAACCTAACATTGGAAGTCAGCCTAGGGCTCAGGCTAGTGCACCGCCTAAGCCTAAGGATGATAAGGGCAAAGGTATCCTTGGTGCCAATCCTGGCAGTGGTAGTCACTTGAGATGTTATGAGTGCGGAGGTACAGGTCATTGCGTATACCAGTCCACGACAAAGACTCGCGGGAAAGCCTTAGTCATAGACGAGTCAAATGAAAATGCGGATGACACGGGTGATTATGAAGTTGAGGAATATCACCCAGAGATAGGCGCTGGTGATTATGAAGAAGAAGAACCAGAGACTACACCACTAGCTGTAGTTAGATGTGCTTTAGCGCAAGCCAAAGAGAGTGATGATTGGCGTAGAAGCATAATTTTCTACACGTTTATCAAGAGCGGTGGCAAAAATTGCAAAGTCATCGTGGATAGTGGTAGTTGCACCAACGTGGTCTCGGCTAGCGTAGTTACTCGTTTGGGTTTGAAGCCCATCCCTCACCCTCAACCCTACAAGGTTTCTTGGGTTGACACGTCTTCTATGCCTATGTCCCAGCAGTGTTTAGTCCCCATCCAAATCAGTTCATATAAAAACTTGTGGTGTGTGTTTTACCTATGGATGTAGGTCACATCATTCTAGGGAGGACGTGGTTATACGATAGAGATGTCACGATTTTTGGTCGCTCGAATGTGTGTACATTCACGCATGAGGGCAAGAAAATCAAGATTAATCTATTGCCACCCAAGAGCCACACGGACAAGGCTAGGGATGTGAAAGCGAGTGAGTCAAGGAAGGATGTGAGGAAATCTATTCCGAAGTCTCTACATATCATAAATGCAAAAGATTTTGAGAAAGAGACAGGATGATTCGACGTTGTACGCCCCAATGGCTAGGGAAGTTACACCCGAGGTTCATGTAGAGTTACCTCCTAAGGTGACTTCGGTTCTTGAGGAGTACAACGATGTATTCCCTGAGGATTTACCGGATGAGCTTCCACCTATGCGGGACATCTAGCATGCTATTGATCTCGTCCCGGGGTCTTCTTTACCAAACCTTCCTCATTATAGGATGAATCCTGCATAGCATGCATTGTTGCATAAACAGGTAAATGAGCTCCTACAAAAAGGTTTCATCCGTGAGATCATGAGTCCGTGTGCCATACCAGCGCTATTAATACTTAAGAAAGATGGTACGTGGCGGATGTGTGTGGACAGTAGGGCCATTAATAAGATCACTATCAAGTATCGGTTTCCGATACGGAGGGTTGATAATATGTTAGACATGATGGTCAGATCCACAATTTTTTCCAAGATAGACCTCAAGAGCGGGTATCACCAGATACACATACACCCCTGGAGATGAGTGGAAGACAGCCTTCAAGACGAAGGATGGGTTGTACGAGTGGTTGGTCATGCCCTTTGGCTTGACTAATGCACCTAGTACTTTTATGCGTGTGATGACCCAAGTTTTGAGATCCTTTATGGGGAAGTTCTTAGTGGTTTATTTTGATGACATACTCATATATAGTACCACTAAAGAGCTGCATCTCGACCACTCGAGGCAGGTATGTAGTGTCCTGAGGGCGGAGAGGTTATGTGCGAACTTTAAGAAATGTTTGTTCTTGTCTAATAGGGTTATCTTCTTAGGGTTCATGGTGTCGTCTGTAGGGATGTGAGCAGATCCAGAAAAAGTCAAGGCCATAGTTGACTGGCTTGAACTGCGGAACATACATGAAGTGAGAAGATTTCATGGCTTAGCCACATTTTATCGTCGGTTCATTCGAGGGTTTAACACTATTATGGCTCCCATTACTGATTGTATTAAAAACGGAGAGTTTATATGGTCTAAGGTTGCAGCTAAGGCATTCAAAGATATTAAGGGCAAGATGATAGAGGCTCCCGTCACGTGTCTTCCAGATTTTTTTAAAGTTTTTGAAGTAGCGTGTGATGCTTCAAGCATAGGTATAGGAGGAGTACTAAGCCAAGAGGGTCATCCAGTTGCCTATTTCAGTGAGAAACTGAATGAGGCAAAACAAAAGTATTCCACCTATGACAAAGAATTTTATACGGTAGTGCAATCGCTACATCATTGGCGTCATTATCTTTTACTGCAAGAATTTTTCTTGTTTTCTGATCACGAGGCTTTGAGGTATTTGAATTCCCAAAAGAAGTTTAACCCAGGGCATGCCAAGTGGGCAGCATTTCTTCAAGAATATTCATTTGTCCTGAAACATAAAGCTGGGATTGAGAATAAACCAGCCGATGCCCTTAGCAGGAGAGTGACATTGCTTAACTCCTTGAGTGTAGAAGTTGTTGAGTTTGAGCAGTTGACAAACGAGTATCCCATGTATCCAGATTTTGGGGGAACATACGTGTCACTCTTAGGTGCCCGGCATAGTTCGGGTGAGTTCGTGCTGAAAGATGGTTTTCTTTTCAAAGGAGACCGACTTTTTTTTTCCCGCACTTCCCTCCGGGATTTCCTTGTTTGGGAGCTTCATGCTGGAGGTATTGCTGGCCATTTTGGTCGAGGTAAGACTATCACCCTAATGGAGGATCGATTTTATTGGCCAAGTCTCAAGCGAGACAGCCAAAATTTTAGGGCAATGTCGAACATGTCAACTGGCAAAATAGAAGAAGTAAAATACTGGATTGTACACGCCATTGTCAATGCCACGCACCGTGGCAAGACATCAGTATGGATTTCGTGCTTGGACTTCCCAAGACAATTAAGAAGCACGATTTCATTTTTGTGGTTGTGGACCATTTCTCAAAAATGGCCTACTTTCTCCTTCTAAAACCTCGGATGCGTCCAACATAGCTAAGATTTTCTTTGAGGGGGTAGTTCAATTACATGATTTGCCTAAGAGCATAGTGTCTGACAGGGATGTCCGGTTTACTAGTTATTTTTGAAAGACATTATGGCATATGATGGGTACGAGACTTCAGTTCTCGTCTGCCTACCATCCTCAAACTGATGGTTAAACTGAGGTTGTGAATCGAAGTCTCGGAAATCTACTACGATGCTTGGTGGGTGAACACATTAAAACTTGGGACTTGGTCCTGCTAGTCGCCGAGTTTGCATATAACAGTTCAGTTAATAGGTCTACGGGTATGAGTCCATTCGAGATTGTTAGTGGTTACAAACCTAGACTACCCATAGATTTGTTACCTATGTCAGTCACCCAGAGGACCTCAGAGTCAGTTGATGCATTTTCTCATCACATTCATGAGTTACATGCAGAGATTAGGAGGTAGATAAATGCTAGTAATGAACAATACAAAATTTCAGCCGACTTACATCGTAGAATTCAAGAATTTAATGAGGGTGATTATGTAATGGTTAGGATGAGGCCAGAACGGTTCCCACAAGGTACTGTTAAGAAGTTACAAGCACGCACTGCTGGACCATTTAAGATTCTGAAAAAGATTGGGTCTAATGCGTATGTGATAGATCTTCTACCTCTCATAGGGATTAGTTTAACACTCAATGTGGAGGATCTAATGCCTTGTTCAAGCCATCCCATAGACCCTAATTTTGTTACAAACCATTGGCCAATTTCTGAATTTTCTTCCCAACCTACACCACCTATGCCTATTATACTTAAGAAAAGAGAAGAAATTGAAGGAATTGTGGATAAGCAAATTGTTTCCACTCGGGACGGTGGATTTCAGAGGTACTTAGTGAAGTGGAAGAACAGACCTTCATCCGACTGTACATGGTTGACGGAAGCAGAGTTGCAGTGACTAGATCCAGATTTGTTAGAAAAGCACAGGGGTTTTATCTCGCCGGAGTCGAGATCTTCTCAGCCAAGGGGAGTTGATGGGGACACCGGGCCATTTCAAGCATATCAACGTAGGAAGCATGCGTTACCTATGTCAATGTGGTTAGATGACGGATGGTCGGGTCTCTAGAGGTTGAAGACCTTACACATATGTTCGTGACATGTGTAAGTTGCTTAGAAGAGACATTTGGACCGTTGGATCGCAATGATGGTGTGATCGGACCGTTGGATCGTCACGGCCCACCTTCATCACGCCACCTTCACAGCGTTATCATCGGGGCCCATCGAGCATCTTAAATTTGCATTTAGTCTATGAACATTTGATTTATTTAAGTTTTGAGACAGTTTGTGCACAATTTTGTGCGAATTATTTTTTTTTTTTTTTTTTTGAAACTTTTTTTTAGTAGGGGTATTTTGGTGATTTCATGTAATTACTAATTTATAAGGGTTGTCCTAAACCTATAGCATGTTATGTTATGTTTACGAAAAAGAAAAAGAGAGCTTTTTGCTTCTGACAATTTCGTCTTCGACTTCCAGTGATTGGAAGAGGGCGTGAGGCCCAGGTAAACGATTTCTCATCCTCTACTTCTTTCTCCTTCTCTCTTTTCTTTAACCCCATTCTCCTCCTTTTCTCCTAGAATCTTTAGATCTAGAAGCCAAATCTTGTTTCTTTTTATCTAAATCATTATATCTCAAAAGATTTTCATCCCCACATAAAACCCATCACCCAAATCTAAATTTAAAGAACTACCAATTCTTTTCTGAATTTTTCAGATTTCCCAATCCAGGAAATTCCATTTTTTCTGGATTAGAAAATCCACTTGGATCGTTAGACAGACCTATTGCAAGACGAAAGCTCCATCTTTCGCCGGATCCAACTAAACTCAGATTTTAAGATTCAATACTTCATGTTTGTGATGGATGGCCATAATCAATACTATATTAACCTTATTTCTTTCTTGTTTTATGATGTTTTTTTAAGATTGCATAAATCTGCCCCTTTCATATACCATGCTCATTTAAGGTTAGATTAGGTTGTCCTACATCACAGTGGGATTTGGCCTTGTCTCAAACGGAGTTCACATTTAACAACATGGTGAACCGCTCGATAGGGATGTTCCCATTCCAGATTGTTTATGGTCGAGTACCTTGCCACACACTTGACTAGAGTCCCTTTGCCCAAGCCTTCGGGCATGAGCATTGCAGCGGAAAACATAATGGACCGAATCATACAGAGGTACAAGCCAAGTTGCATGCCTCGAACGATAAGTACAAGGAATAAACTAACAAGCATCGACGACAAAAGGTGTTCGAGACAGGTGACCAAGTTATGATCCATCTACGCGAGGAGAGGTTTTCGACCGAAACTTATAACAAGTTGAAGAACAAGAAGATTGGACCGGTACCGATCCTCCGAAAGATCAATGACAATGCTTACATTGTTGATCTTCTGGGTGACATGGAGATCTCACATACTTTCAATGTCGCAGACTTGACCGACTATCATGAACCGAAGCGGGACGGGAACTCGAGGACGAGTTCTTTTGAAGTGGAGGGGACTGATTTACAACGGGTCACAGACACTTTCATGTCCAAGATGGACCAGAGAAAGCCCGATCGAAGGCGGAAGTCATCAGGATCGCCAGAACCCTAAAATAGGCATATCTCGCAAACCGGAATGAATTATTGGACATACCATATATGATTTTGTGGTAGGAGAAGCTACTTTAGCCACCTAACCTAGCTACTGGGTTGCCCATGCTGAATTTGCGAGATTCAATCAGATCGACTGTCGAAAATCCATTTTATTTCGTTTTTACTATTTATAGTAAGTTTTAGTTTGATTATAACTCTTCATCCTTTGAGCTTTAGGAGTTGTGTCCAACATGAAAAGTGCTTAGAAAAATTAGGAGAATAACATGGTTAAGCCAAATAGGACACTATTTTTAGCCAAAAACCATGAAGTCTAGTAGGAATCATGACCATCTATAAATAGTAAGTTTACTATTTATAGGAAGTCTTTAATTTTAGCGAGTTTGAGTTGGAGTTTGATTCTGAAACTTCTTCCAATGTTTGGTATCACTATTTAAAGGGTTGTAAATTCGTTTTTATCATCTATCAATCAAATTTCGAATTTCTAGAATTTAATTCTATCTTCTTATTTTCCCTCGTGGATTCGAGGTATCTTTATGAGGAGTCCAGAGATGCTCTGTGGATTCGGACTAGTTATCCCCTTGAGGAAGATAGTGATTGACATCATCATATTCATCCCTGCGTCATATACTACCTCCTCACTCTTCGTTGGACGATGGCAACATGGTGGCTTTGATTCGTAGTAAGTGGTGGGTCAGAGAAGCTTTGGTGCATGTCAGCAAGTTTTTAAGAGTCGTCTTCGAGGATTGTGACGTTGACTATGTGTCGCTGTTGCATGTTGTCAAGGCTCGAGGGTTGGTTAAGATCTCCTTCAATTCTTTTTCGCCTTCTACGAATATAAAATATAAAGCGCCTCCCCCTTCAATCCAATGGAATCGCATAATCGAGTTTCCAAGGCTAATTCAAAGGCGGCGCTGCCAAGGGGGACAAGAAAGGGAAGAGGGGCAAGAATTGTTTCCTCGTGAAGATCGTCTCTTGGAATGTCCGGGGGTTGGGAAGTCTTCAAAAGAGGCTTCTAGTAAGCAAAATCCTGCAGAAGTCGAAAGTAGAAGTCAAATGGGAGATGGTGCCAGTGGATTCTTTTCTTAGGCACAAAGGATACAAATGGGAGATCTTGCCAACCAATGGAGCTTCTGGAGTAATTATCATCCCCTAGCTGTGTGGATCAAAGAAGATGGTCAGGCTCTTACTCTCTATTGGTTGTTTTCAGAGGTGCTGAGTTTGCGGTGAGTTGGGTGATTACAGGGGTGTATGGACAATATCAGCCTTCCCTTAGGTCATCTTTTTGGGAGGAATTATCCTCAGTTGGGATAAATGGCATCTGCCTTGGTGCGTGGGGGGCGATTTCAATGTAGTGAGGTTCATTCATGAGAAGTACAAGGGAAGAAAGACTTCTAGTAGCATGAGGGGTTTTTCTAAGTGGATCCAGAGCCAAAACCTTGTTGATCTGGGTTTAAAGTTCACTTGGTCTAATGGCCAATCTAATCTCACCATGTCCAGCTTAAACAGATTCCTAGTGTCCCAATCTTGGTTGGATTCATTTCCCTTGGGGCGACAGGTGGTGCTTCTGAAGTCTACCTTTGATCACTGTCCTATCTCCTTGGGGGTGGATGCTGATTCTTGGGGCCCAAATCCGTTCCGGTTTGAATTGGCCTGGATGGAAGTCGAAGGCTTTTCAAGTTTGATCACATAGTGGTGGGAATCTATTGAAGTCCAGGGCTCAACAGGATTCAGGCTATGTCAAAAACTCAAATGTATTAAAGGTAAACTCAAATCCTAGAGGTAGGAGATTTATGATCAGAGAGTAGCCAAAACGGAGAGCCTGCTCCCAAGTGGTATAGTCTTTGGACGCTAAGGAATAGTTGGGGCCTCTAACTAAAGCAGAAATTGCAAAAAGAAACACTCTCGGCCTGAAGCTTAGCAAAAGGCTGCTGGAAGAGGAAATCAAATGGAGGCAGAGGTTGCGATCTATCTGGCTCGAAGAGGGGGACAGAAACACTAGGTATTTTCACAGCATCACCAATGCGCAGGCCAGATGTAACAGAATCTCCTCCATGGGTCTACGGTAAGCTTACCGACAAGAAGAATCAGATCACGTCTCTGTTCCTCTCCAAAGAAGATACTGTTAAGCCAAAACTTCAGTTTCTAAATTTCAAGCAGATTTTGAGGAAGATGCCCACACCCTTCAATTGCCTTTTACAGAGTTGGAAGGCAGAACTACGATGATGGGCCTTGAGTATGATAAAGCCCTCGTCTCCAATGAATTTCCATTGGCCTTTTTCCGAGTCTTTTGGGAAATTCTCAAAGTTGATATAGTGGATTTTGTGACGGAATTTCATGAATACGGTATGCTGCTTAAGGAAATGGGAAGATCCTTCATTGTTCTTATCCCTAAGTTGGAGGGTGCTACTTCTCTCAATGACTTCACGCCGATATGTCTGATCAATGGTCCATATTAGATCCTTGTTAAGGTCTTATCCAATCATATCTGATCGGTGCTTTCTAAGGTAATCTCCTCCTAAAAAATGGCCTTTATTGCTGACAGGCAGATAGTTGATTGCTCTTTCATAGTTAATGAGAGTATAGAATCTTGTCATAGAGCTGGGACAAAGGGAGTTGTCTACAAGCTGGACCTAGCCAAAGTTTACAATCACATGGATTGGGAGACTTCATGCTGGGTAAAATGGGCTTCGGAGAAAAATGGCGGGGATGGATGCGTGCATGTATCCTCTGCTCATTTATCTGTTCTCATGAACGGGCCTCCTTTCAGATACTTCCGGACCTCTATGGGGCTCTACCAAGGTGATCTCCTTTACCTTTCCCCTTTCCTTTTTATAGTTGTTTCGGAGGCTCTTGGTATGATGCTGGAAAAAGGGAAACAAGCGGGTCTGTTTTAGGGATTTAAAGTATCCAATTCCTTGTCTTCCTTATCCCACATTCAGTTTGCAGATGATACTTTATTATTCTGTGAGGTGGGGGTTTCTGAGGTCTTCAATCTTAGTCTCATCCTTCATTGTTTTTAGCTTGTCTCTGGTCTCATGGTCAATTTCTCTAAATCTGAGTTGCTCGGTGTAAACATTGAGGACAAGACGGTAGGTGAGCTGGTTGAGGTTCTGGGATGCCGTGCTGCTTCGTTCCCCAATTCATACTTGGGTCTTTCGCTGTGGGTTTCCCTCTGTGTCTTGGTAAACCTCCTCTCGCCTCATGGGATAGGGTGTTAGAGAGAATGGATAGAAAAATGTATCTGTGGAAAGGCAAATTGTTATCGTTAGGAGGTAGGATCACCTTGATTAAATCCTCCCTCTCTAATCTTCCCACTTATTTCTTCTCCCTATTTCGTTGCCCCAAATCTGTTCTGGTTAAGAAGGATAAGCTGTGGAGGAATTTTCTTTGGCAAGGGGGGGAATCTGTCTTTCAAGTTCCACCCTCTCTCTTGGTAAGAGGTCTGCAGGTATCAAAGATTTAGAGGAAGTTAACAGTGCATTGTTGGGTAAATGGGTGTGAATATTTGTGGAGGAAGAAAACAATTTATGACGAGAGGTTATAGCCAGCAAATATGGTGTTTCAATTCAGGGAAGATGGACCAAAAGCTCATCTATGTGTAGGGCTTCTCATTATTGGAAATAGATCTTTAGATTGGCTAACAAAATTTTTCCTCATATTGGCTTCTCTTTAGGTAGAGAGGATAAAATTTGCTTCTGGGACAACATTTGGCTTGGGGACTTTGGTCTTAGGTCCCAATTTCCCCTGGTTGCTGCTTTGAGTCCGCCACAGACTTGTCCGTCTCAGATTGCTTTTCAGTCACGGGTATAGGGAGTTCGTGGACTCCTCTCTATAGGTGTAATCTGAATGACACAGAAGCTAATGAGATAATTAGATTGCTTGCTCTTTTAGAGGGTGTGCGTCCTTCACTTGACGAGAGAGATGCCCCTTACTAGAGTGCGGACAAATTAGGATGCTTTTCAGTTCGATCATTCATGAAGGTGATCTGCCGGTTGATTTGGGGTCCGATTTCAACTTCTTAGCCTCTATATGGCGTGTTCAAGCCCTTACCAAGGTTCCAGCTTTCGGTTGGCTTGTTGGAAGGGTAAAATTCTCGCTCTAGATAACCTTCGCAAAAAAGGTATGATTTTACCCAATGTTTGCTCTCTTTGTATGCAAGCAGCAGAATCTTTGGATCATATTTTCTTGCATTGCTTATTTGCAAACAGATGATGATTTCTTGGATTGGGGGCTGTCCTTTTGTGAAAGATAGCAAGAAATGGCAGCAGGCCTTGTTGGCAGTTTTTTGGAGCATTTGAAAGGAACAGAACGATCATTGTTTCAGAGACCTCAATCATCCCCTTCAATCATACATTCACTAAAGTCTCTTTGATGCTCAAAGATTGGGATCCTTGACCAAAGAGTTGGTCTATTGCATTTTTAGGTTTCGTTTTGTGCTTTATGTTGTTTTCTGGTTTTTTGTTTTTATTTATTTATTTATTTTTATTTTTGTGTGTGTGCGCGCCTTTTAATAAAGCTCATGCTTTAAAAAAAAAATGGAAATGCAAGGAATCATGGGGAAAACGGTGGAATTTTTCAGTGAAACTTCAGGAGATGCTGAAATACACATTTGCGTATTTAGGAATCAAAATATCGCAAAAAGAATATATACATAATAAGTTTCCAGTTAATAGGGGCCTAAAAACATGTGTTGTCGTAAGAAATCAGTCTGACCATCCCATCTATCCTTCCAACCTTCTATCGAAACATCCATCAATATTTCAGAATATGGACATCACACAATATTTGTCGACAAATCGTTGACAACTGGAAAGGAAACGAAAGATTGTGGTCTTGATATCGCGCATGTTGTGATAACGATAATATCGCGGTGTTATTGATATTATCGTTGAGAAATCGAACATCATATACTATTACTACCATGCGCCCATAAAAAGTTTTTTAAATGAAAAAAATTTTAGTAAACAAAATTTTGGCAATGCCGATACATTGGCGATATTATCCAAGTATCACCGATACACTGGCAATACAAGCAACACCTGCAATTTACATAGTAAAAAATATTGGCGATATTGATACATGGCAATACAAGCGACGCCTGGAATTTACATAGTAAAAAATATTGGTGATATCAATACCTTGGCGATATTAATACCTTGGTGATACTTAGCGATACATCACCAATACCTGGAATTTCTGTTACTACCAGTGTTCTCAGCATCGCCGAGCTGGAGATACGGATAATATTGAGGATTCATCAACCAATGGTCCCAACTAATGATTAGTCCGCATCACGAAATCATAGGCCCGACTTGTCCAAACTGAAAATCCAAGTATATTGTCTTCTGAGGTCAAGGTCATCCTTCAGTGTATTTAAATGCATGATCAAGTAGACTAGATAGTCTAGATTAGAAAAGAAATGATCATATTGTTCTTTGGGTTTCATATCTCCTTATTTGTAATTGACATTAAATTCCTCGTAGATTGCTTGTTCATAGGTAGTTGCAGTCGGAAAATGGGGAAAACTGTAGCTATTTGCCAGGATGGTGGTGAGTTTGTAACAAACAACGATGGATCTATGTCATATACTGGTGGAGAAGCATATGCGATACCAGTTGTTCCCAACATGAAATTTGATGAATTCAAGTCAGAGATAGCTGAAACGTGCAATCGTGATGCAAGTACCTTATTGATAAAGTACTTCCTTCCAAGCAACAGAAGGATTCCGATCACAGTATCCAACAACAAGCACATGCAGTGCATGATTGATTTTCACAAGCATTCAGCGACAATAGATGTTTTCGTTTTGGATGGGGAGACCATTGCTCAGAACGCTGATAAAATGGATAACTGGTAACTTTTCCTTGGTCAACTCCTGTTTGCGATCAAACAGGGTCCTGCTCATGTGGGAACCGCGGTTCTGTGTTCAATACCACTGATTTCACAGGCTCCGTTGTGGATGGGGCATGCCCTGAAAATCCCCACATCCGAAGATCCTGTTTGTGAGGAATTGCAGGGTCCTGCTATTGTGATGCTCCTGGTTCTGAGATCTAGAACATTGATTTAACAGGTCTCACTGTGGGTGATGAAAATCTCCACATCGGGAGATCCTAATCCTTCAATCTTTGTACTAAACTTCCATTGAGTGGAGACTGTTCCTGCATTCTTCTGCTTAGTTGTCTAGGTGTAGGCCATTGACTGAAAGGTTGGGATCTTCCAATCTGGAAGTTTTTTCAAGGCATTCTCCATCCTTGGTGGGGTCATCAGATCAATAGTTTTGATTACAGAACCATCAGCAATACGTGATTGCTGACGATGCTGACCCCTATATGAATTATACTTTTCGCATGAAATTAAATGGGGTGCATTCTCTTGCAGGGCAAACAGAGCCACAAGTAAAACAAGTAGACCCACAAGTAGGATGACAAAAGGGGCTGCAGCCACCGACTCAATCACACAAGCTCCTACAAATGTCGACAGTGATGGGAAAGGAAGGAGAACTACAGTCCCTGATCCAGTGGCTTCAAATGCTGTCATGGATGACCCTGCCAGTGGTGATAGCATTGCAGGTAGGACCAAGAGCAGGATTACATCAATTGCCGCTACAGTCATTGACCCAACCACCCCAATTTCCACCAACCCTGCCGTTGGCAATGATAAGCGGCCAGCTCAATACAGTTCACCAGTAAACACTATCTTTGATGTGGGCAAAGAATTTAATAGTGTAAGTGACTTCCGTGATGCATTGCGTCGGTATGCCATTGCAAAAGGGTATGCATTTGCGACCATTTGTAGTAATCGATCCCATGTGACTGCCAAATGTAGAGCTGAGGGCTGCCCATGGCGGGTGTGTGCTTCCGGAATAGCACCCACGAAGAGGTTCAAGATTAGAAAGATGAACAATGTGCACACATGTGAAGGTTGGGATGGAAAAGACGACCATCCGAACGCATCAAAACACTGGATTGCGAGCATTATAAAAGACAAGCTACGAGATAAGCCACAGTATACGGGAAAGGAAATCGTGAATGACATATATCAGGAGTATGGAATCAATGTCAAATATGATAAGGCGCGGCGTGGGAAGGTGGTGGCCCAGAAGCAGCTTCAAGACTCCCAGTCAGACATTTATAGTCAGTTGCCTTGGTTCTGCAATAGGATAAAGGAGATGAATCCTGGTAGTCTTGTAACTCTGACAACAACAGACAAGTTGAGTTTTCACTGCCTTTTTGTCTCATTCCATGCTTCACGGCATGGGTTTGATAATGGTTGCCGCCCCCTCATTCTTCTCGACGGTACATCTCTAAGAGAGAAATGCCGAGGGACATTGTTAGCTGCGGTATCAGTTGATGGGGATGATGCCATCTTTCCCATTGCCTTCGCTATAGTAGATTTTGAATCCTATGATAATTGGATTTGGTTTTTGACAGAATTGAAATCAGCCGTGTCAACAAATCGGACCCTAACATTTGTATCTGATAGACGCAACGGTTTAGAGGAGGCTGTGCCACAGGTTTTTGAGGACAGCTATCACGCCTATTCTCTGCATCACCTTACTGAGTACTTCAAGCGAGTGTTGAAGGGCCCATCACAGCCGATGAAGGATACACTGGCCGATGAGATTAAACGTGCTGCTTACTCATGCAGCATTACTGATTTCAATGCTTGCATTGGCAACATCCGGAATTTCTCACACGATGTCGCATCCTGGGTCTTGTTGGAAAGCAAGCCTGAACATTGGTCGAATGCATTCTTTAAGGGCTTGCGATATGACCACCTATCATCGAACGTTGCAGAGTTGTTCTACAGTTGGATATCAGAGGAGGGCGACCTATCAATAATACATATGATCGACATGATACGGCGTAAGATGATGGAGATGATTTATGCCCGTCGAGAGGCTTCAAGCACATGGTCGACGATTCTCACACCTTCAATGGAGCAAAGACTAAAGTTAGAGATACACAACTCACACTTGCTCAGCATGTTGTTTTTGTCAGGGAGCGTGTTCGAAGTCCGTGATGATTCAGTCAACATTGTGGACATCGAGACACGGGATTGTACGTGCCAGAGATGGAAGATGTCTGGGTTGCCATGCGTTCATGCAGCCGCAGTTTTAGATCGTACGGGTAGAAATACTTATGATTACTGCTCAAGATACTTCACGGTCGATTGTTACCGTTCTACATTTTCAGAATCCATCTACCCAATACCAGATATAGGAAATCCTGTAAGTGAAGATTCCAACACCGCAATGATTGTTCGTGCACCCAGTCCACCTGCAAGGCCAAAATCGAAGCAGACAAAATTGCTTGATCCGAGTAGGAGGCTATTGCTTCATATAACTTGCGGTAGATGTGGTTGTTCTGGGCACAATAGGACAAAGTGCAGAGAGGTGGAATAGGGAAATCACTAGTGTTAATTTCAGTTGTATTTAGGAGCGATTTAGTTTTGATTTAAATACTAATTCCTTGAGGTGAATGTATTGGTGTTTGAGTGTTTAGATGGTTAAAACCAGATTGAAGATCAACCCTCGGATCTTTTGACCAAAATGAGCTCAACATTCTTAATTGTGAAATATGGGATTAACTTTTTTAAAAGTTGAGGTGTCTGGTAAGTCCTGTTGCTTCAGCTACCTACTCGAGAAGCTGATCTCAATTTCTACTTATTCAGTGCACGAGGAATCCTTTAAGAGTATGTGCCCCATTGTCTAATAAAGGCACATGATCTAATATATTACTTGCCAGTAATACATGTGGAGAAGGTAGCTGTGTGTAAGCTATGGGAGAGGAGGAGAAGAGGTTGTCAAAAGTAGTCCTCTTTTGGTGATGTGGTGGAGAGAGGATGAAGGCACAATTTTACTGTAAATTACCTAAACACCCTTTCATTTGACTAGAACCCTTCTTGTATCCTTTTTTGTTGAGGTTTTAGGTTTTGAACAACTTAAAAACTATATACTCGACTCAACTCGATGTCCAATCTTGTCGAGTTGAGTGGAAGACCTAGCTGTGTCTTTATTTGACTTGACTTAAGTATTAAATTAGATATATTTATAATAACAAATTTTAAAATTTATTAGTTTAAAGATATATTCATACTTTGATATATTAGAAATAATTATAATAACAAAATTTCTAAGTAATAAAATTGTCTGAAGTTGATAGTTCAAATGAGCATGGTGCACTGATTAATAGCGCAGCTTTTCTCACAAGGGTTCTAGGTTCAAATCTCCCTCGCCAACCTAGGCGCGTAACTAGCATGAATGCGTCAAGTCGACAGGAGAATATGTCAATAGAAAGGTTAGCCACCGAATTATATTGTTGTTTGAGAAGGGTTCAATGATGTAGACTGGAGTTGTGACATTGAGGAGTCTAAATCTACCAGTGCCTATATTGTCACTTTAAGTGGAGTGAAGGTGCATTCTCTTGGAAGTTAAAAAACCAGGCAGTTATATCTCATTTGGCTATGACATCTAAGGCGATAACTGTCGACTTTGTAAGGTCATGCCAGAATTTGTCTTATCCTCTAACAAAACCTTGCAATGGAAAAGATCAAAGATACATAAAGGGAAATGAGACTGCAATCTTCAAAATAAATTTCAACAAATTTTATAAAAAGAACAACCTAATTAATATAGAATTTACGTTTGGTACCTATTTCAAAAAGGTTTTCAAAAACCTACCTCAGTAATTGATATAATTATCATTCCAACACCTTATATCACTCTTTTTTTTAAAAAGCTATATCATTAATCGATATAATTATCATTCCAACATGTTATATCACTCTTTTTTTCAAAAAGCTATATCATTAATCGACATAATTATCATTCTAGTACCTTTGGTCACTGCCTTTATGTGAGCAAATGGGTAGTTGGCTCGGGTGGGGCCTACCGTGATGTTTATGTAAAATTCACCCAAACCATCTGCAGTGTCACCCGATGTTGATCCAAGGGCCCAAAAATCGCCTCCATTTATGATTCAGGTGGACCACACGATTGGAAACAATGTATAGAGCAATGCTCACACTCCAAATTATTTCCCTTGATGTGAACTACCTAAATCATGAATGGGCTAAATTTTTAGGTTCCAGGCCTAAATTTTGGTGTGCCATTTAATCGTGGAATAAATTTCATATAATTATCACAGTGGGCCCTATGAAAATTAAGGACGAATGTCTTTCTCCTAATTGTTTCCTTTAATGTGGCCCACCATAATCACAAGTCATCCAGATTTTTTTATGGGACTAAATATCTAATGGACAAAGTGGATCTTACATAAACATCATGGTGGGGCCTATTAAAATAAAGAGCAATGTCCAATACAGTTCCCTTTTAATATCTATGTTTCTAAATTATAGCCATTTTCAGTTCCTATGGAACGTCAAGGCTTGATTTTTCGCGGGGCCCACCATTATGTATATGCGAAATCCACTCTAACTATTCGAAGCACAATCCTTGTTTAGGCACAAAGGTAAAAAAAAAATCAAGATGACTTGTGATTCAGGTGGGCCACACCAAAGAAAATAGTTGGAAGAGAAATGTCCACCCATGCTTTTTATAGGACCCACCATGATGATTATATGAAATCCACTCCAAACATTAGATGTCACTCTAAACTTTAGGCTTTGAGCCTAAAAAGCAGGGCCTAAAAAACAGGACCATCCGATGATTTAGGTGGGCCATACCAAGGGAAACAATTTGAAGGGTGATCATTGCCTTGTACACTGTTTCGAACATGAGATGAAGCACCTGATAGTGGGGGTGGATTTTAGGACTTGTTTGAATGCTTGTAATTGGAATACAATAGAATCCAAATCACATGGTAAAAGGACTTGATGTGAATTGGAATCCTGAATTATGTTTGATGACTGTAATTAGAATACATTGGAATCCAAAAATTATGTTTGGATGCTTGTAATGGAAATGCATTAAGTAAATCAGTTTTGATACCCCTAATTAGTATTAATGACATTTGACATACTAATTGTAATAAGCACCATGGAAATCTATACTTTGGCTAACGGTAAGGAAATTCAAAGCCTTGGGTAGCCTATAAAAGTGGGTTCACTTAAAAAAATCCAGTTGTTCATGGCATTTACATGCGATTCTCAATCTTTTGAGAGGATTCTAATTTATATGATTTTATTTCATTCCATTTTACATTGATTCTAATTACTACTATTCACCATCAACCAAATGACGCATTTACCCATGTGCATCCATTAACTAAACCCTTGGCATAAACATCACAATGGGGCCCACCAAAGTCACCAACCCATTACTTGCACGCCCCACCCAACCAGCCGTCAAAGAATGTAAGGAAAAGTAGTTGAATGATAATTATGTCAATTAATGAGGAAGCTTTTTTTTTAACCTTCTTGAAGAGGTACCGGAATGTAAATTCTATATTAATTTAATAGTTTTTGTAAAATTTTCTAAATTTTAACCTTAATAACCCAGCATGCAATTTGAGATCCCATGGAATCTAAGTTTAACAGGTAACCTAGCTTAAAAGTTTGATCAAAGAGCACCCACAAAAATAAGAATTGACGCTCTCGAGCCCCACTCCTAAGGTGTGAAATAGTGTTACTGTTGTGAAAATTGTCAGTGTATATATATATATATATGTCAGTGTATATATATATATATATATATATATATATATATATATATATATATATATATATAGGGAAAAGGTACTATGCGCTCGAGCGTAAAGTGGTCGTCCGTGAGGTCGAGCTGTGTGGGCCCCACCGTGATGCCTTTCGAACATCAGCACCGTCCACCAGATGAACCATTCCATGGTGGGCCTGGACGGCCCAAAATCAAGTCAATCTGTGACTTTAGTGGGCCACACCACATATAGAAGTGCAGAGGGGCTGTGCACCATTAAAACATTCATAACAATTTTTGAGGGTGTGGTTTGCAAATCCAGCCCATCCATTATATGTGTCCCACTTGAATGAGGGTTCAAACCAAGTTTCAGGTGCATGGAAAACTCAGGTGGGTCCCACCAGTGCTTTTATATGTTTTTGGCATGTAAACTTATGGTTTTAGATGGTATGGCCCACCTGAGTTCCGTATACGGCTGATTTTGGGCCGTCCAGGCCCAACATGGAATGGTGCATCTGGTGGACAGTGCTGATGTTCGAAAGGCATCACGGTGGGGCCCACACAGCTCAACCTCACGGACGAGTGCTTTATGCTCGAGCTCATAGTACCTTTTATATATATATATATATATATATATATATATATATATATATATATATATATATATATATATATATATATATATTGTTTGGAAAAAACTTGGTTTTTTAGTGTTTTGGAATAGTCCCATATCAGAAAGAAAAGAAAATATTGTGTTTATATATGGGGTGTGGAGGACCTTATTATTTGCTTGGTTGATTCGTGGAGTATTGGAGCTTGCCTGTTCCAATGCGTATAGTTTCGGGCTCAGTGCAAGGGCATGGGTATGTAAGGCAATATGATTATGGAGGTACTAGTGGCGCACTTCGCACGTGCGTATTGGGTCGCTCCCTCGCAACCTTATGCAAATCGGTGCGAGTCATGGTGCGACAGAGAATATGGGTTAAGTAGTTGGAGTGGGCGAGTGGTCTGAATGAGACACAACTAGTTTTTTTTACCAACATTCATAAATTGATCATATTGAGTTATGATCCTAGACCAAAACGATCAGCAACCTTGGCCTACATAAACAATGCATGGGTGGTTCAATGGACCATCACCAACAACATGAACTACTCTCACATACGACCCAACAAGCAAAGCAAGATCAAACCAGCCATGTTCAATACGAACCTTAGTCAGTAGTCCTCGAGATATAGACGAACGTAGTGGTCTAAACCAACAACAAATTTTCTAATTTTCTCTATGATATAGGATTTTATTTCATCTATCTTCCAGAAAGAAATTTGTGTACATAGAGTTCCATTAGTGGTTCTTCGTGTTTGTTGAACGCAGAACCACATACAGGCTCGTCGTGTCCTAGAAGCTATTTGCCTGCAACTTATCATCATTCTCATTCACTTTGAGAATGAGCGAATAACGCTTTAAGAATAGTGCGATTTTTTCTTTTTTTTTGAGTTAGCTTGTTAGTACACCCACAGTCAGTTCACACTTCACTGTAAGAATAGTGTGATTACTTGTGCTTTAGTCTATCCTTATTTTTCCGATTTCTTTATTATTTTTACAGAATTTATAAATCTATAATTTGCAATAACAATTACTACTACAATGTGAGATAGCCAATTTAACTGTAATAGAGGGATATTATTTACAAGATGTCTCTGGTAGATTCACCTGTACATTTGTACAAGTGGAACTATTTCATGTGAAATTTTGGGTTAAATCTCTATAGCACCCATGAAATAGGATTTTGTACATGACATAACATGTAGATTGGTTATGAAAATCTGTTAACTGATTGAAATATATGAGTGAATTAATTTAAATATTATAATAAAAGAATATTAATTAAAAACTCAATTAACTGACTTTCCTGTAAGAATTAGGTTAAATCATGGATATAAATTAAATTTTTTTCCTAATTACACAGCTCTATAGAAAATTATTTTTAAATGAGGAAGAGATTGTTGTGTCAAAACAAATATGATGGTGTTTTTTTAGCTTTCATGTTTGTCATACATTAAATGCAGGAAGAGCTCTAAGTCGAAAGCGGATTGTGTCCGACCTCGGCTGGACAATTATTTGTCCATTTAAGGGCTCCTGTGGGCCCCATCCTGATGCATCTGTTTATCCATGCCATCCATCCATTTTTTCATATCATTTAAGGTATGAGCCCAAAAGTGAGATAATCCAAGGCTGAAGTGGACTGCGCCAAATATTGAGCTTGGGTTGCATTAAATGCACAAAGCATGAAATGCATTATCCAATGGCAAATTGGATTGCTTACCAAGTACATAGTACTGAGTAAATTCAGTTGGGCCTACAGTGAATGTATGTGAGTTATCCACGCTATTCATCCGTTTTTTCAGCTCATTTTAGTAATTAAGTATAAAATAAAAGTATGCCTAAAG
The DNA here is from genome assembly GCA_030180095.1 of Magnolia changhungtana. Classification (NCBI taxonomy): domain Eukaryota; kingdom Viridiplantae; phylum Streptophyta; class Magnoliopsida; order Magnoliales; family Magnoliaceae; genus Magnolia; species Magnolia changhungtana. The sequence continues at coordinate 659,694 of JASAUF010000633.1, forward strand.
CTCAAGTGACCACACCACAGAAACAGTGGAAATAATGACTTCCACTGTTGAAACCTTGCTAGGGCACATAATGATGTTTATTTGTCATCCAACCTATTTATAAGATCACATGGATGAAGGGAAAATACCAATATCAGCTTGATTCAAAACTTCTGTAGCCCTTAAGAAATTTTCAACCGTAGAATTTCAATTCACATTGTTTCCCGTGGTGAGGTCCACTTGAGAATTAGACATACTTTATTTTTGGGCTTAAGCCCTCAAATTATATGTTAAAATGGATGGATGGAGTAGATAAAATATTTAAATCACGATGGACCCCACAGAGTTTACTCATTACGCTAAGCGTACTGAGTTACTTAGTCCGCAATCCGCTTCCATCCAATGGAGCGGCTAGAGCTTAGTACAGGAAGTACGGTTAGGATAATGACGTCCACCATTTAAACCTTCCAAGGGCCACAATGAATAGGTTGGATGTGGGGTTCATGCCCTAAAATGAACTGAGAAAACGGATGGACGGCATGGATAAGAAACATACATCACGGTGGACCCACAGTTTACTCATTACGCAATCGGTGTATCCGTTGCGTACGGTGAACACACCCGAGCACCGCTAGCAACTCACAGGTGGGTGAAGGTGAAGCGCGATGACATGCGGCATATGTGCAACATCCAGAGCATGCACATGGCAGGAGATCTATGTGAGCATGCCCCACTCAAGTGGACCACATGACCCTGTTGACCTTAACTTATTGTTGATGTTCTCCTTAAAAGTTCATTATCTTGAAATGAATGTGGCCCACCTCCATTGGCTCTCCATTTGTTTTGGTCACGTATGGTGTGTGCGGGTGTGCCACAGCTGATTATGCGGCAGGATTCAAACTGAACAACTTGACCCCAAGCAAGATACGTAGATATGTCGAATGCGATCATATATGACCGAGACTTGAGAAGATTGATCACTTGTTCAGTCACGTGCAAGATTATAGGAGGGTGAGGTGTTATGAATAGATGTCTTAAATTTGTCTGGTGGTCTGTCGATGATATCGACAGGGTTTTAAATTATATCGACAAATGTCTTAAATCTGTCTGTTGGTCTGTCGATGATATCGACAGGGTCTCGATGCCATCGATAATTCACAGTATTTTTCACCCCTGGTCGCTGGAATTTTTTGGTCCTGTTTCGATATCATCGAAGGACTGTCGATGATATCGAAGTTGTCATCGAGAGACCTTCAATGACATCGAAGACTTCCGCAAATGCGATTGCAGAAACGCAGATTTTGCAGATTTTGTTTCCTATTTCGAGTCTGCTTCTTTCTAAACTTATATAAAGGGGTGTATACGGGATTGAGATGTATTCTAAGGCTTTCTAAAAGAGTTCCAAGGGTTCCTAAAAGGATTTTAGGATTTCTAAAGAGTGTAGCAAATGTGAGATTCGAGGTTGTTCGAATCGGGTATGTCCCCTCTCTTTGTAATTTCTATTTTCATAGTGGAGATCTGTCGCTTTGTGCCGTAGTTTTTTTCCCGCAAGGGTTTTCCACGTTAAATCTATGTTCTCTTGTGTGTGATTGGTGTCATTGTATTGTTATCCTAGATCTAGATCTATGTAATTCTGTAGGCCAAAATCCTCAACAAGTGGTATTAGAGCAATTGTTGGGCACAAATCCGAACCTGAGGGATTAGTAATAATGGCGAGCACCAGGTATGAGATTGAGAAGTACTCAAGAAAAAATAATTTTGAGTTATGAAAGATCAAGATGATGAGTTCCTTAATCAAGCAAGGCGAAGATGGTGCTCTTGAGGAGCGAAAGTCTACTATGACTAATGATGAATGGAATACTCTTGATAAGAAGGCTTTATCATCGATCCGTTTATGTCTCACGGATGAGGTTCTCTACAACATCATGAGGGAGAAAACTGCGGCTAAGTTATGGGCGAAGTTAGAGGATGTTTATGCGAAAAAATTCTCTAAAAATCGCCTACACTTGAAGCGGCAGTGGTATAACTTTAAGATGGCAGAGGGTGGAGATCTGGATGCTCACATCAGTAATTTTCATAAATTAGTTTGCAAATTGCTGGATATGGAGGAAGTGATGAAAGATGAAGAACAAGCATGTATGTTACTGAATTCTCTTCCGGCGTCGTATGAGTCATTTAAGGACATCATGTGCAGCACGAATAAAACTCTAAGTGTCGACATCGTTATCTCGGCCCTTCAAGGGAAGGCTATGAGAAAGCTAAATGGCGACATAGGGACATCTTCTGATGCATTGTTTATAATGGGCAGGAATTCTGAACAAGGTACGAGTTCTTCAGGTTATAGATCTAAATCCAAGGGCAAGGGCAAAGGAAAGGTAAAGTGCTGAAATTGTGGGAAGGAAAGACATGTGAAGAAGGATTGTGAAAATCATAAATCGAAGAGAGAAGATTTTGAGGCTTTGTATAGGGAGGCTAATGTTGCCACGTCAGGTGGATCAAGTAGATGTGATGGTGATGTTTTGTTTGTGTCTATGATCAAGTGGCCATACGACGATCGTAAGGACGAGTGGATGTTAGACACATGGGCATCTTTTCAGATGACTCCTCATCGGAGTTGGTTCGCCAGCTATAGGGAGTATGATGGTGGACAGGTGTTTATGGGCAATGGCTTTGCCTGTAATATTGTGGTTGTTGGTATGGTGCGCATCAGGATGTTTGATGGGATGGAGCGCACCCTGACTGATGTCAGGCACGTTCCTGATTTGAAGCAGAATCTGATTTCTCTTGGTGTACTTGAGGTAAAAGGATGTAAGTACACAGGTATTGATAGTGCTCTTAAGGTATCTAAGGGGGCACGGGTAATCATGAAAGTGCAACGACTCAGTAACTTGTACAGGTTGATCAAGAACACTTCAAAAGGTGGAGCTGCAGTGGATGTAGCGGATTCCACCTCTGTACGTGTGTGGCATGGCCACATGAGCGGGCAGGGCAGAAAGGCTGAGACGTGCGGACAAGGATACAGAGCAGGTGGAGCAGCCACTTGTGAGAAGAATCACATGGCATAATCGTAGGATATCGGCGTGGTACATGGACGACTCCAATATCACAGGGGATTCATCTTCTATTCAGAGGGCTCTAGGTGAGCCTAATGTTGAGAAGTGGAAGGTGACTATGGGCGATGTGATGGATTCGTTGTACCAGACCGACATATGGGAGCGGGTGGAGCTTCCAGTGGGCCAGAGAGCGGTTGATGCAGATGGATCTTCAGGAGGATACAACATAGATACAGGGTGAGGTTGGAAGTGAATGGTTATGCTCAGAAAGAAGGGATCGGCTTCTCAGAAATATTCGCGCCGACGGTATAGCAGGTGTCTATTAGATCCGTGATTGGCGCTGGTTGGCCAATGTGATCTTGAGCTGGAAGGATGGATGTGGAGTCTGCACTTCTGTAAGGGAAAGTGAAGCGCAGATCTACATGAAGCAACCAGAGCAATTCGAAGTTAAAAGGGCTGAGAAAAGACTTTGCAGGAGGTCGTGGTTCGACCTGTCGCCTAGGCAGTGATTTGATTCCTTCATGATGAGTCAAGAATTGATGACATGTAGATCGTCAATTATGACATGTCTGAAATCAATGTATTGAAGACTCGGTTAAGTGGGACATTCAGGATGAAGGATCGGGGGGCTGCAAAGATGGTTCTCGGTGTTGAGACTGAAAGAGGAGTAGACTTTGGTAATCACAGGAGGAATACCTTGTATGTAAGTATTGATCAAGGATGTGATAGGCCAGGAAAAGCCGGAGAGCATTCCCTACACGTCTCTCTTCAAGTTTTCCTCAGGACATGTCCCAAAACAGATGAGGAAAAGCAGGATATTTCATGAGCCTTATTCAAATGCGGTTGGCGGTGTATGCCATGGTTTGTATTAGATTGATTATTCCACAGGTTATCAGTGTTGTGAGCAAGTACCCCGGCAAGCAATATTGGGTAACAGTGAGATGGTAAGAAGACTACGTCTTTTCTTTTAAGAAGACAGGAGCAAAAGTGGTTGGGCATGTGGATTTAGATCTGGCAGACATGATCAACAAGAATGTTCCTGCAGAGAAGTTCAAGTTCTGTGCAACTTCTTTGGGCTTGGCGATGGCGTAAAAGGAAGACAGAGTGTGCAAGAGAAGCTATGATGTGATGTAGAAACAAGAGAAGGAGACAAGAAGCTACACGGATGAAGATTGAAGACATGGTGGAGATTGTTATGGACAGATGTCTTAAATCTGTCTAGTGGTATATTGATGATATCGACAGGGTCTCGATGCCATCGATAATTCATAGTATTTTTCACCCCTGATCACTGGACAATTTTGGTCCTGTATTGATATCATCGAAGGATTGTCGATGATATCGAAGCTGTCATCAAGAGACCTTCGATGACATCGAAGAGTTTCGCAGATGCGATTGCGGAAACGCAGATTTTATGAATTTTGTTTCCTATTCCGAGTCTGCTTCTTTCTAAACTTATATAAAGGGGTGTATGCGGGATTGGGATGTATTCTAAGGCTTTCTAAAAGAGTTCCAAGGGTTCCTAAAAGGATTTTAGGGTTTCTAAAAAGTGTAGCAAGGGTGAGATTCGAGGTTGTTCGAATCGAGTAAGTCCTCTCTCTTTGTGATTTCTATTTTCATAGTGGAGATCTGTCGCTTTGTGTCGTGATTTTTTTCCCGCAAGGGTGTAAGACCCGTATCCTAGTCCGTACTGTTCCGTCGACTTCCGCGATTCTTTCCGTCGAATTCCGGCGACCTACGACTTGTAATCGACGTTGCGCACGATCGTAAGTCATATCCTTTAGATTCGAGTCGGTTTAATCCGAGACCTGTATCATTGTGACCGCACCGTCGCCGCGGTTCCAACGCCACGACTCACGCACCGATCCGATACCCTGACCAGAAGATGTGAGCCGGCGTTTATTTCGAAGAAATACCGCGCTTTCTCAATCCCAAGAGAATCTTTACACAATATCAAATTAATCCCATAATCAATCAATCAATCACTTCAATGTCAAGTACAAAGCAACCCATGCTTTCTCTCTCCAAAGTCAACTCTTTCTTACCCTCTCTCTTACACCACCTTACATGTCAAATACCACATCCATCACTCACGTCACCCTTTCACCCATCACACCCATCCCTCATCTCTCTTACAACTCTCTCTCTCTCTTTCTCATTTCTCATCTCAACTCCCAACTAGCAAGAGCATCACACGTCCAAGCCATTTTCAAGAGAGAAATGTGATTTTGGTGGCCCACTTTTCCATTCTAAAACCCATCATCCTAGCCATTTACTTCTCATCTCCACCATCAAAGTGAAGCACAAGGAGGTTGGCATTCCAACGGACCGAGAAGATCAACCAGTGGGTGTTTTATTTGTTTGATTTCTACATTTTAAGGGCCCACTGTGGTGGGACCCTTCTAGATGTATGTGTTATGATCATTTGAGGGGCCCATAGTGGCGGGGTCCCTTGACTACTCCGATCCCTCTCATTCTCCTTCTTTCCCTCTCTTTCCTTAAATTGGTGTGTCATGATATAGTTGTGTGGCCCACCCGGATGGACCCCACCATGATGCATTAATTTTATCCAAGCCATCCGTAGGTGTGGCCCACTTTACATACGTGTTGTGTGCACCATCCATCATTTGGTGGCCCACCTAAGAAGGGCCCACCTCATAGCCAGCTGTCCAGCGTCAAGGGACGCTGGACGTTGTGAAAACACCAATATTAGCTTGGTTTCCAAGCTCATGGAGTGACCCACTTGTTTAGGCCCCACCTTGATGATTGGATTCAATCCAAGCCGTCCATCCCCTTTCCTACCTCATTTTAGGCGTTGAGCCAAGAGATGAGGTTAATCTGACCCTTAGGCGGGCCATAGCATAGCAAACGACGATTTTCATCATTTAAAACTTCCTTGATATTTTCGTACACCGAAAAATATCTGATATTGGGCTTGTTTGGCTTGTCTTGTGATACGGGGACCAATGTCGGGGTCAGATTCCACTGATGCAGGCCCCACACCCGAAAAACCGCGGGATTACGTGATTTAAAATATATATATATATATATATATATATATATATATATTTATACAACAGCCGCTTCTTCTTTGTTGTCGAGAAAAAGTGTGCTCGCATGCATGCGCTGGTAGGCGTGAACGAGCAGGCCCCTCGGCTCCAGCCGTGGGCTCCACCATGATGTTTTTGTTACCATCCAACCTGTTCATTTGGTGGACCACCTCCTGAGGTGGGCCCCCTCCAAATTTCAAGCCCATCCAATGTTCAGGTGGCCCACATCATAGGAAACAGTGTGAATTGAACTCTACTATTGAAACCCTTTCTGGGTCCACATAAGTTTTGGATCAAGCTGAAATTTGTTGTTGCCCTTCATCCAGGCCCGTATGCCCTTACCAATAGGTTGGATGGCATATAAGCATTACGGTGGGCACCACGTGGAGCCCACAGTGATTTATGTGTTTTATTCCCATCGTCCAGGCGGACGATGGGAGCCCACTGTAATGTATATGTTGTGCTGGACGGTGGAGCCCACGGTGATGTTTGTGTTTTATGCACATCGTCTAGTGGACGGTGGGTCCCACCTGGAGTTTTCCATGCATCTAAAACTTGGTCTGAACCCTCAATCAAGTGGGACACTCTTACTGGATGGGCTGGATTTGCAAAACCACATCTCTGTGGGCCCTCAAAATGGTTATGAATGTTTTAAATGGTGCACGACCCTCTCCACTTCTGCATGTGGTGTGGCCTGAACAAGTCACGGATTGACTTGATTTTTGAGACCTAGGCTCACGATGGAATGGTGCATCTGTCTGATGGTGTTGATGTTCGAAACGCATCACGGTGGGACCCACACAGCTTGACCTCATGGGACCTAAAATCAGCTTGAGCGCATTGTACCTTTTCCCATATATATTTTTATGTATATATATCATGGTAGGCTGGTGGGCTGTTTTGGGGCCTACCATGATGTATGTATTGCCTCCAACCCGTCCATCCAATTTTGAAAGCCCATTTTATTGCATGAGCTAAGGAATGAGGCAGATCTAACAGTTCAAGTGGACCCCACCATTTGTTATGCATATGGTCCATGTGATTGGGCCCATTTTGACGTACTATGGGGCCCAATTGGTGTGGCCCATTTGGTATATACAAGGTCCATGGGATTAAGCCCATTTGATATATAAGGCCCAGGTGATTAGGCCCATTTGTATGTATTTTAAAGCCCATTATGATGTATTAGGGCCCATGGGTTGAGGCCCATTGTGAGGCAATCAAGGCCCATGAGTTATAGGCCATTGCAATGCACTTAAGGCACATTTGTAAGGCCCATTGGTGTGGCCCATGATGTGGCCCACTTGATGAATGTAAGACCCATGTGATATGGCCCATTTAATGTATTTAAGGTCCAATAGGATGTACCTAAGGTCCATTGCAATGTGAGATTCCCTCATGGTTTATGTAATGATATGGCAGGTCACACCTTAGGAGCAATGTTGGTTTGACGTCCACATTGTAAGAATAACGTTGGTTAAATGTCCGCATTATAACTCTCCTTAGGGCCCATTAGTAAGCCCATACTTGTTGATAGTTCACCACTTTGTAGCATGCTTAGTATATCTTCATGATTCATGCCCATACGCATCATATGTATGCTTGATACGAGGAATGTTTGATCATAGCATAAGCCGTTGGGCTGAGACACTTACAGGACTCTTTATGAGACGGAGTGCCCCACATGATCACGTGGTACACGTGAGATTGTTGCATGATTGTACGGTGTGACTCATGCATCTCGCATATGTGTGACTTGATCACTGTACGCCCTAGCGACATCAGGGCCGTGGCTCCACAGTCACATCGTGGATGGCCGTATCGGATACCGAAAATACTTTGTTCTAGCACTGTGGGCACTTAAGATGTCCTTGGGTGAAAGTCCCAGAACCTTTTTGGTACTAGGGGATGCTCCAACGTTTAGACTGAGTGGATACATGAGCGCCCGAGTGCCGAATACCAGTAGGCCGCGTCTCCCACTATGTCGTGGTCGGTTGGAAGGGGGTGTGGCCTTATCCGCCTGAGTGAGGGGGCTATAAGCTAGGCTGAGTTTGACCAGCTCACAAATGTGTCTACTATCAACGAGCCGGGTAGGTATTGGTAGACTACTGGTCAGGTGGATAGTGTGGTTTCTTCTACTTGCTTGACTGTGCAGCTAGGAAGGAAGCAGTCAGTGTGAGGTGTATTAGACCCCGGTGATATCCAGAGAGGAACTGTACTGATATGTGTACTTGATGAGTACTGGCACGCTTACTTTACATCTCGCATATGACATTTGACTACATAGGCCTCGCATCGCATGGTCTTGGTATGGCCGATAGCATTCATGCCTTGCATTACATAGCTTTGGTATAGCTGACAGCATTCATGGACTTACCGCATATTTCCGCATTACTCTGATATTGTACACTTGGCACTCGCCTTACACACACTTTCACCACCCTTTAAGCTTTTGTAAGCTTATGCACGATAGATGCGTGCAGGTGGCATTAGGTTGCAGCAGCGTTGAGCTCGGAGCGTGCAACAGTCTTCTGGAGCTTTTGGAGTTTTCTTTGATATCTTCATATTGTATTTCCCTTTCTGCATTGTACTCAGTTTTTGATATAGTGGATGTGGTGTTGTTGTTTTGTGACTTGATTATGCTTGTGGTTATGCTCCATTACAAAAAAAATCATACTGAAAATCCTCCTTGTAGGATCCCAGGATCGGAATCTGGCGTATGGGCGCTGGGAGCGGAGAATGGGGTACTACGGAGGCTGTCAGCGCCGGATTCGGTGATCGGGAATTTTGTGAGCCCGATTTCCGAGTTTGGGGCGTGACAAAGGGTTTTCCAAGTTAAATCTATGTTCTCTTGTGTGTGCTTGGTGTCATTGGATTGATATCCTAGATCTAGATCTGTGTGATTCCGCAGGCCAAAATCCCCAACATGAGGTTCTTCCTCTGAAGATAGGTTGCATTGTGCCTTTAATATGACAGAATTTTTGTATGCAGAAACAATCGGATACAAATGAAATACTTACAATAAATTATAGAGAGCAACTGTAAGAAATCTTCCTGAAAGATAAATTGCTTATATTGGAAACCATTTTATGCCCTACTACTCTATTAATCAATTGATCAGCCATGGGCATTAGGTATCATCCTTAGGACAGGTTTGATTTAAGTTCTTAAAATCAATACAAACCTGGAGTTTACCATATTTCTTGATAACCGGAACCACATTAGAAATTCATTTGACATATTTGATAGGTCTAATAAATCCTACATTCAATAATCGTTCGATCTCTTCTTTTATTTTTTGAGTAACTTTGGTCGTCGTTCGCCTAGGCGATTGCTTTTGTGGTTAATACCCTTCTTTTATTGGTAACCTGTGCTCGACCAGGTTTTGGTCTAGTCCATACATTTCATGGTAGTCCCATGTAAAACAGTCGGCAACTTTTCCGAGCAAATTAGTAAGTTCGGCCTAAACTTCTACCTCCAATAAACCGCTGATAAAAGTAGGTCTAGGATTTTGTTATGTTCCTAAGTTTACTCTAACCAGATGATCCTGGATTAAGGCTTGAGAATCGTCTAACTTTTCTGAGTCCCGTTTCAAATATTTCAACTCTGTGCCATCCTCGGCTACCTCATTGGTCGGTATTGTAATTCCGGTCATGTCGACGAAGCATCCATTAACATACTCTTTTAAGCTTTCCTCGAGTTGCCTTATTCTAGTCTTGAACTCAACCATTCTTCCCTTGAGTGATGATAAACTTATCACAGGACTTCTTCTATGGTACAACGTGTGACTTTCGGATAGAGTACTATAGCCTTTGGCAAATCATTATCTAAATGTAACATAGTAGAAATATCTTGCAATATGTTATTCAGATTGATTATGGCATCTATCCCAGTTGGACGTTCATATTTATCCCTTCCAGTAAAATATATTGGCCCAAGCTCATTTCCATAAAAATAGGCTTCGCTCACATTGGATGTGGCTAAGAATGGCTTGATATCAGCTAAAATCAATTCGAACTTGCCTTAATTCAAGAAGATCACGAATTGGTGCAAAGATGATGGGATGCATGAGAAAAAATGCATCTAATCTCTCCCCAATAAGGCATTGTAATTTAATGAAGTGTAAACTACGAAGAAAGTAGCCAACACTTTCTTGGTTCCCATAATCAAATCGATAGGCATGATACCATGCCTCTGTGTTACTACTCAAACAAAATTATCGATGAATTAGATCATCCGGAGTTTTTTTCCCCCCAATTTTGTCATCATTCTAGCCGGGAGAATATTCATAGTTGCGCTATGGTCGACCAGGATCCTGGTAATTAGACATCCCTCCAAGTGAAATGAAATATATAACGACTTTAAATGTTGAGTCATAGTGTAAGCAGGTCTTTCTATGACTACTTTTTCAGAAGGCTGTAGACACCCCACCGAGGCTAGCAGCTTGATAAGGCATGGATGATCCTTAAGAATTTAACCAGAACCCCACATCTTACCACAAACCTCAGCCAAACCAAACCTAGGTTACCCAAAAGCCTCAAAAGCCCAAAAACCCAAGAAAGACCCAAAAGTCTATATCCAGGGCCCAAACCAAAGCCCACGAAATGAAATCCGAAGCCAAAGGTGGTCGGGCGGTAATCAGACTACTGCCGGTGGTGATCCGATTACCGCCCTCTCTGGACAAATGTGTCCTCTGAGCACACAGTTGTTTCTCCCTCCTAAAGTCAACTCTCCCACAAAATTACCCTCATAATTCACCTTATTTACTATCTTACCAAAGCTTAAGGACCAATAAGAGAGTGCCATGTGACATTGCCCTCCCCTAGACCAATCACAAGCTGCCACATCATCATTTACCCTCCGAAGTCCTAGAGTTACCAAAATGACATCCCAAAAAGCTATAAATAGCTTTCACTTCTCTTCATTTCTCATCAACAATCAAAGAAAACCAACTAACTACCAGGAGAAGGAGAGGAAGAAAGAAAGAGAGTGAGCAAGTGAGAGTGAGGAGGGTTCGAGTTTTCAAGCCTCTATCCTTTTAGCCTACTCAGCCATCTCTTAGCTTACTCACCTCCATTTGAGATAAACCTCCTAACCATAGCACACCAAAACATCCAAGCCTGTGCGAGCCAAAGGTCACACAATCATCATACTTCTTATCGATCATTACTTCCTTCCTCAACCCCCTGCTCCTCTAAACTATCATTGAACGTATGCTCTGTGACTTGCCAGAACCCTGGATCCTGTCGCATTAGAAACTCATGGTAACCTAGTTCATAGTCCATCATCATCATTATCTGTTTAAAAACCCTTCTAGACACTCTCTAGACGTATGCTCTGTGGCTTGCCAAATTTTCGGACCTTGCCACATCAAAAATCCGAGTCTGCCTAGTCCCATCTGATTTATCATTCCAACCCTTAAGAATATTTTACCACACAAAGTAGAGACCGTACATCCGCATTCCCTCTTTGTAACCAAGGTCCCTTATTCAGAATCTCAAACCGCAGACCAAGAATCAATTTAAAGCAAGAGAGTGTTCAAATTCTTTAGCTTTACGTATTTTGCAGGTTCTAGCCAACTGCAGGATTTCGAGTTAAGTGGCTAGTGGCGACTCCAAGTCTATTTTGCATCAACAATTCAAATCAGCCAATGACAAAATCTGCGTGGGCGCCGATTTCCCAGCATTCACAGAATGACGACTCCACTGGGGATGTGCTAGATCGCACTAGCCAAGACCCGACTCAAAAAAGTGTAGTAATCCAATCTTAAGGGATACTCTTCAAACATTCGCATCCATAAAAAAATTTATATATATATCAATCTTTGGTTTGGATTTACTTGAACATCAACTCTTGCTATGACTACTTGATCTCGCACAGCAATGGCTAGCCAAGAAGAAGAACTGGCGACCTTGCCAGCTCTCGAAGCATTGGCACCAGCACCAGTTTCAGCACCTCTAGCGAATCCTACAGACTTGCCAGCCACTACAACCATGAACGAGATGGCTCAAAATCTCAAGGTAATGTAGGAATTACTACTTCGCCTACCAGGAATCATACCAAGCATGCATGCACCACAGCCTAATGCTCAGAGTAGTTCAATCCCACAACTTCTTCTGGCTTTCTCTCTTCCTCCAGCAGTAAATCCAATTTTATCTTTCCCCACTGAATCAACACAAGATCATCAACATCCTCCTACAAACAGGAACAACCTTCCCACACATCTTCTAGCACATTTTTCAGCACATCTCCCTGGAAAATGGGAATCTCAATCAAATCATAACACGGGCTCCCCCTAACGGGAGTCACAAACAAGAATTGACGGATGCCCATGAAGGGGGCCAATTTCGAGTCCAACATACTCTCCCTAACGAGAGTCACAATAAGGATTTGGTAGACACCCAAGGCGGGAGCCATTTCCGAACCTCGCGCCCTCCCCCAAAAGGGAGCGAAGTTCAATTCCAACTACCTCCCGCAACCGGGAGACCATCCTCTTTTCAACAACCCCCCATCCATGGAAATCATAGGGTCAATGAAATGGACCCTTATGATGAAGAGGTTGCCCAAGCTATGCAGCAAGGGACAAGATACCCTCAAGCAAACCGGTTAGAAATTGAGGAGCTACGTGAACAGCTCCAATTGATGCAAAATCAGCTACAAAGGCAGCAATGAGTAGATCACTAAAAGCTTTGTGGTGGTGGGTGCCCCACGACACATTTAAAAGCTTTTTGTGGGGAACTCAATGTGATTGCAGGGAATGATGGAGCACTGATACGGCTCTTTCAGAAATTCCTTAAGGGTGACGCTTTGGATTGGTATACGTCACTCGATATCCATCAGATTCGGACTTGGGAACGACTTTCCCAGGCCTTCATCGATCGATTTTCTTGTAATCTGAACATGACTCCAAGAAGAGCAGACTTGACTGCCTTGAGACAAAAAACCGACGAATCATTATCTACATATGTGGGACGTTTGTGGGTCATGGCCGCCAGGATGAGAAACCCCATTGATGATGAAGAACAAATTTCCATGATTGTTCATTCGGTGAATCCGAATATCTCCAGATACCTGATCTCATACCCCTACGTAAACTTTTCCCAACTCGTCCAGGCTAGAGAACAGGTAGAGGCTGGGATAAGAGTTGGAACCATCTCCCCATGGCCACATCAGGCCACTTCAATCAAGAGAAATAAAATTGAGGAGAAACCCATCGGATATGGGAATGGAAATGGCAATGCTCCAGTACAACGCACCACATAAGTGAACAATATCGTGACAGCCACTCAATGCTCCTCAACAAGAGCAACATCAAAACCAGCAATACCATCCACAGCAAACTTAACAAGGGTATCAGTCACAGCCATCCCAACAACAGCAACAGCTAAGGGGGAATACACAGTACTTGTACTAAAACAAGCAAGCAATGTTGGCCAGGAAGTTCACTCCATTAACACAAACATACAGCCAGATCATGACAATGTTAGTGCAAAAATAACTTCTCACACCACTCCAACCTCGGCCTCCACCAAACCCCTTACCACTAAGCTACAATGAAAATGAGTACTATGCCTATCATCAATCTCGAGACCATCCTACGGACCGCTCCTTCGGTTTGAAACATGTGGTCTGAGACTTGATCGAAAGCCAGAAGATTAGGATCACCCCTTAGGCCAACGCTACAGCTCAGGCCAACATTCTCCAAAATCCATTATCATCACATCAAGCAGGGCCCAGCTCGTCGGGCACTTCTACCATCAATAACATCAAGGAATGACGTCCTTTGTACTCCTTCCCTCATCAATCCATACATGCAATCATGTCCGACCCAGCAAGTTGGTCATGGGGGTACCGACAGACATGCCCAGTCGAACCACATGTATTTCAGGAATCAGCACCAGCAGCAAAGCCTCTCATCCTCCAAGGGGCACCCCTAGCATCAAATTCCACATCTTCAAGCTCAAATAGGTCAAACTCTAAACCTCTCATCTTGCAAGGAGGACCCCTAAATCTTGCCTCATTGGTCTTATAGGGGCACCTCTTGCCCAGGAGCAATCTCCTGATCTTCTTCTCTTACCCCATCAATTGGCACATGCTAGAAGGATCCCTCCCCCACAAAACACACCCCAAAGAGGGGAGAAGGATCCTATCACGGAACAACCAAATCCCAAGAAAACTTGGTTATGTTCCAAGGAAAGACACCATGTCCACCACAAAACATACCAAAATCAGCAACACCACCTCTGTCTCAAGATTAGGTATTTCTAGAAGGAAGGTTAGTTCCTCCTTACGACACAAAAGCAGTCCCATGACATTACCCCGAGTGTGCTGAGGTCAGCAACATGAATCCCAACGGGAGGTACTTTCGGAGAGACAACCAAAATCGAAATGAAGCCAGAGGAGCTTTGTCAGGAACTGTTAATAAGACTGAAGCCGCCTACGATGTAGTGGCTCAGCTTAAAACCATTCCTGCACAAATCTCCATTTGGGAACTGTTGTATACATCAAGGTCACACCGAGAAATATTTGCAAAGACCTTGAACTATGCACACATCTCTCTAGACGTACCACCCAAAATGATTCCACACATGATAGGGAAGCTCCTCGCACCACAGGCAACACATTTATTAATGATGAGCTGCCACCAAAAAGCCGCAAACATGGGCGATCACTCAACATAGTCGTCTGTTACAGGGATCTCAAGGTCCCCTCGGTCCTTATTGATAACGGATCAAGCTTGAATGTCTACCCCATGAGGACTGCTGACCATCTTGGGATCGAACCATCCTCCTTCAAGCCCAATAACATGAGCGTCAGAGCCTTTAACAATTCTCGAAGGTAAGTAAAGACAGAAATAGACATAGAGATACAAATCGGACCAAATGTATCTATTGTCACTTTCCAGGATCTTGATATCTCTGCCTCATTTAACCTCTTGTTGGGACAACCCTGGCTCCATGCCGTCGGGGCCATCCCATCAACTCTCCACCAAAGGGTTAAATTTCCTTCCAGGAATAGAATTATCTTTGTACTGGCAGAACCTGAAATCATCCTACCAGCTGGAATAGCTGCCCCAAAACCTGATATCCCGGTAATCGATATTTAGCACGCAGAGGGTGACATACCATATCATAGTTTCGAGTTGGAAACAGTGAATTCCATCACCAGCCTCTATCCACTCACTCCAGAGTATGTCATCCCTCCTGCTGAATGTCAAATCCTTAACTATCGTACCGAATTCAATGGAAAATGTAAGATATTAAGACAAGCCATGGCAAATGAACGAAAACAGGGGCTGGGGTATCGACCCTCGCCAAAGGAGCAAGCCGCAAGGCCTAAGAAGAGACAACCATTCAAATGCACACCCATCTGATTTGTCAAATCCAAGATGGTTTGTGGGGACATGGTGTTTACCCTAGAAGAACAATTTTGGGGGCTGAATTTATCCGAAAATCATAGCCAGGAATCCATCTGGCCACCAATACGATGGGATAAGATCATCAGGACCCTAAGAGAACATCCAATGCAGGGGGTAAAACCACCAGACCCATCAGATAAAGCTAGGGGCATAAGAGCGGGATCACTTGCAAAAGACCACAACCGAGGGCAAGAGGTGCCCTCTACAGGACCAATAGACAAGGACAAGGAGTCACCCATCCCCATCATCAGCCAGGGAGAGAACCTCCCACCAGCCACGTAGAGCAGCAAGGGGCAAAAGCAACCCATCCATTGGACCGAAAAAGGGAAGGGGCCTTCCCTTGACTGGACAGACATCAAGATCCCACAGGATTGTGGATCGGAAGAGCTCCAACTTTTAAGCGAAGAAAATGGGTCAGACACGGATTCTGAACCTGGCCCAGTAGATATTATGGTCATTGGATCAGATGACCCGTCAATACAACTGGATCAAGCCAGCATGATCAAGAGGGGGGAGAAACAAATTTAGTTAGCCATTCCCCTGACAATCGAATCGGCCAGTGAGCCATCTAAGGGCACCAATCTAAAAAAACACCAATGTAAATAGCAATTGGCATCCTGAACCAGTTCAGAATCAGTCATGGTTTGCAACACCGTCCTGTTTGGGATCTCTTAGAGCAAAAAAAATCAGAAAATCCCCAAAATTCAAAAACAATAGATATTTCAGAAACATTAAAAAAAAAGATATTTGTCAAAATCCAAAAAAACAAGAAACTCTTCAAAAACCAAAAACAACAGAAAATTTTTCAACACCCACAAACAACAATGTGTCAAATATACCAGTAACAACACTAGAGTTCAAGGTTGACTCATATGATTTCGATCTAGAGTTAGACTTCAAACTCATGGGTTTGGGTGAAGCCCAAGACGAAGGAAATGATGACCTGGCTCTCAAGTTAGAGGATTCCCTCAAAAAGTTCGAAACAAAAGCCAATGTCATTGCGAACAATTTTGAAATTGTAAACTTGGGGTCACCAGAACCCCCTAGAGAAGTACACATCGGTACATCCTTACCTCAGGAATACAAGCAGAGGATGATGGAATTTTTGAAACCAAGATTATCCAACTCTGCGTTCTCTTATGAAGACATGCCTGGGCTCGACGAAGAACTGGTAGTACATCACTTGCCAACAAAGCCTGAAATGAAGCCGGTCAAGCAAAAGCTCCAAAGGACGAAGCCAAAATGGGCCCTGAAAGTCCGTGATGAAGTCATCAAGCAATACAACGTGGGATTCCTGGTAGTCTCCAACAACCCGGAATGGCTCTCAAATATCGTACTAGTTCCAAAGAAAGACGACAAAGTCAGGATGTGCATCGACTTTCAAGATCTAAACAAAGCCAGTCCCAAAGATGATTTCTCGACACATTGGTAGATAATACAGCAGGACACAAAATTTTCTTATTCATGGACGGTCTCTCGGGCTTCAATCAAATCAAGATGGCCATTGAAGACCGCGAGAAGACATCCTTCATCACGCCTTGGAGGACCTTCTGCTATCAGGTTATACCACTTGGGTTGAAGAATGCGAGGGTTACATATCAGCAGCTATGACTGCTCTGTACCATGACATGATAAACAAGGAAATGGAAGTCTACGTGGATGACATGATCACCAAATCTCGCACAATCGAAGGACACTTTGAAGACCTCAAAAAACTCTTTGATAGACTGGAAAAGTTCAAGCTCCACCTCAATCCATAAAAATATGTCTTCGGCGCAACCGGGGGCAAGCTGCTAGGCTTCATCATTAGCGAGGACGACATCAGGGTTGACAAAACCAAGACAAAAGCAATCATCAAAATGCCATCTCCAAGGACTGAGAAAGAAATTTGAGGCTTCCTCAGGCGAATACAATACATCAGCCGATTCATTGCTCAGCTCACGCCCATTTATGAGCCCATATTCAAGCTCCTAAGGAAAAATTCCCCAAAAGAATGGAAAGACTATTGTCAGGCTGCCTTCGATAAGATCAAGAGATATCTGTTGAAACCTCTAGTGCTAATGCCACCTACACCAGGAAGACCATTGTTGCTCTATATCTCTATCGCAGTAGAAGCGATTGGATGCGTGCTCCGCCAACATGACGTCTCGGGAAGGAAGGAACAAGCGATCTATTATTTAAGTTGAAGGTTCACTAGCTATGAATCCAAGTATTCCAACTTAGAAAAAACCTGCCTCGCTCTAGTCTGGGCAACACAACGGCTTCGTCAATACATGATCGCCTACCTAATCCTTCTGCTTGCTCGCATAGATCCATTAAAATACTTGTTCGAAAAGCCAGCATTAACAGGCAGGATCTCAAAATGGTAACTACTACTTTTTGAGTTTGACATCACCTATGTCACTCAGAAAGCAATCAAGAGGCAAGCACTGGCCAACCACCTAGCAGCACAGTCTCTACCTGATTATCAACCATTGAAGACCTTCTTCCCTGACAGGACATCCTCTTTATTGAGGGAGAAGAAGAAAGAAGGGCAGGAAAGTGGACACTCTTCTTAGACAGAGCCGCCAATTCAAGAGGAAGTGGAGTAGGAGCAATACTTTATTCCCCCGATGACGTCCTGATCCCTATCTCCAGGCGGTTGACATTTAATGGCACCAACAATGTGGCTGAATATGAAGCATGTATCGCTGACTTGGAAGAAGCCATCATCCTCGATGTGAAAAAATTGCGAGTCTTCGGAGACTCACAACTCATCATCAACTAGACAAATGGTGAATGGAGGACTAAAAGTTGACCCCCTATCACGTCTATCTGGAGAATCTAAGCGAGAATTCGATGAAGTCACATTCTCATACATGCCCCGAGCCAAAAATCAGTTCTCGGACGCCCTTGCCACCCTTGCCTCAATGCTAGAGATTCCTAAGGGAATTTCTGAGAGGGAACTTACCGTGGAGCTTCAAGAAGAGCCCGCTTTTTGTCTACAAATCGATGAAGCAGAGGTCTCCCCTAGCAACCATCCATGGTACGCAGACATCAAAGAATATCTCGAGCACCAAAAATACCCTGAAGGAGCTACATCAACTGATCGTCATACCATCCAACGGCTGGCAACTCAATTTACAATTAGCGGAGATATCCTCTACAAGCGATCCTTCAATCAAGTCCTCCTTCGCTGCGTGGATGAAATAGAAGCAGCCGAAATCATGTCAGATATCCATGAAGGGGTATGCGGCCCACACAAGAATGGTCACATGATGGCGAAAAAGATTATACGGCTCTGCTATTATTGGCTAATGATGGAGACATATTGCTACAAACATGTCAGGAAATGCTTCAAATGTCAGGAACACGCAAATCAAATCCACGCGCCTGCTTCTGAACTTTACAATCTGACGACAGCGTGGCCCTTCTCTATATGAGGTCTCGACATCATCGGGAAGGTCAATCTAAAAGCTTCAAATGGGCACGAATACATCCTAGTGGCAGTGGACTATTTCACAAAATGAATTGAAGCAGCATCCTATACCATCATCGTAGCATCCCATGTGGTGAAATTCATAAAGAACAACATCATTAACCGGTATGGAATCCCTCATGCCATCATTACAGACAACAGGTCGCTTTTTGTCAATAAAAGGATGGAGGAGTTTTGCGAAAAATTTAAAATTCAGCTTCATCGATTAAGTCCCTACTGCCCTCAAATGAATGGTGGGGTCGAAGCCGCCAATAAAAAATTGTTCGAATACCAGAGAAAATGGTCAAAACATATCGTGACTGGTCGAAAGTGCTCCCATACGCACTTTGGGCTTATCAGACGTTTGTACAGTTTGCACAACTCCTTTCGAACTCACATATGGAATGGAGGCAGTGCTACTAGTCGAAGTCAAAATACCATCTCTCCTAGTATTATTGGAAAGCGAAATCGAGGAAGATGAGTGGCAACAAGCAAGATATGATCAACTGCACCTGGTAGATGAAAAGCGTATGCGTGCATTAAGCCACTCACAATGCTACCAAAGGAGGATCGCACGGGCCTATAACAAGAGGGTTCGAAAGAGGAGCTTTAGGGTCAGCGACATAGTTATGAAGCGCATCCTACCGTCGCACTTACCAAATCCCAGGGAAAAGTTTAAATGTTTCTGGGATGGACTGCTAATCATCCGAGAAGTGCTTCCAGGCGGCACCCTTCAGCTCACCAACATGAGAGGAGAAGATCTTCCTGAGCCCATCAACGCCGACAACATGAAAATCTATGACGGGTAACCATACCTGACTTCGTCAATAATTACAATCATAAAGCTGGGAACCAAAAAAAAAAAAAAAAATAGGCTATCCTGAGATATACCCATCATTCCTTCCCCAAAGGTTTTTTTTTTTTTTTTTTTAAAAGAGAAAAATATAGTTTAAAAAGAAAAAAGAAAAAAGAAAAATATAGTCCCCCAAAAAAAAAAAAAAAAAAAACCCAAGCTCAACATGCAAGTCTTACAAAACCATCCCATTCTCCCCACAGGATAGACTGACCCAGACAACAGCTTATGATTGTAATCAAAGATAAAGTCATGAGGGTAACCAATCGGCAGGCAATGAAGGAAATCTAGTCCCCCTCTCCAATCATATTTAAAAGAAAAATAATAATATAGTATGCCTAAGCAAAAGAGGTGAGGTGAAAACCCGAAAGGGTGTCTCGACTAAAAACAGTGGGCATGTAGCGGACTTGGTGAAAACCTAAAAGAGCGCCAAGGGTAAAAAGAGCATAGCTGCAAAGGTGCAGGCAAGAACAAAATTCTGGGATGTGGTGAAAATCTGAAAGGACGTTACGGGCAAAAATGACGGAAGGTCGGTCATAGTGAAAACCTGAAAGGGCACTACGAGCAAAAATAACAAGAAACAAAAAAAAAGAGAAAAAAGTGCAAGTACAAAAGAGGTCAAGGTAATGGTCGAAGTGAAGAAACACAAGGAAAAGATAAATCGTGGATCGAAATTCTATCAGACTCTACCCAAATCCAAGGGGCATGATCTAAGCACACGCTACCTTCAAGGAACCGGAATCCTAAGTAACCAACTCAGAAAACCGGATTCGACGTGGGCTCAGTCCAATGTTCTGATCCCATCATCTAAAGCACAAATCCAAACACAAACACACACTGACAAAATATGGCACAAACAAAAATATTTCTTCTCCTTTCATGGCTTTTTTATACATCTCCAAAATTCACTATTTTTCTACGAAGCTTCTCAAAACAAACAAACAAATATATATATATATATATATATATATATATATATATATAAAAACCTTCTTGAATAAAAGACAAACAACAAGTAGAGTCAAAGACTGCTCGGTAAGTCTCCCTTTCCTCCCTCATAAATAGACAACCGCTACCGGTAAGTCTCCCTTTCCTCCCTCATACATCGACAGCCACTGCCTGAGTCTATCAACCTCCATGCGTAGGTAGAAGACCTCATCTCTCTCCAATTTGCGGGACGCTATCGTACTCTCATCATATCGACGCCCCACTGCCAGACGAAGGGCCATATCCTCGCAGGCGTGCTGAAGCATAGAAAGCCCAGACAAGAGGTGGTCGTGTGTAGCTAACAAAAAGGAAGGGTCAATGAAGTGCCTCTCTTCGAACGTTTCAAAGGAGTCATCAACCCCTAAAGAGGACGAAGCAAAATCCTCGATGATGTCTCTATCATCCTCGTCGTCTATCAGGTGCCAACCAGGAACCTGGCGATAAAGCGACTGCTCCGCCACCCAACGCTGATATGGCACCGTCGCCAAAGGAGGAGCTCAAGACTCGAACTCGAATGCAATTGCATCCAGACAATCCTGCCTTGAAGTCTAAATTTGCTGGCGAAGAGCCGACATGCGCAGAGGAAGAGGAGAGTGCCTAAATCCCGAGAAAGAAAAAGTAGGGATATCCTGCTAGTAGCCAAACTGACGAAGGAAGCGAATCGGGTGATAAGAACAATTGCCTCGAAAGCCCAGCAGGAGCAGAGGAGTACGAGCGGCACTGCAAATCAAAGGCACTCGACAGAGCCACGAAGCCTCCCAATTGACCTCCCATCCATAAAGACAGGAGAACATCTAGCGATAAAGGAACTCGGTAGCCTCAACACCAAAAGGGAGCCCATCCAGAAGTAAAGATAGGACATCGGTACAATGGGAATCAGGCCAAGACAAACAAGGCGTCATAAACAGGTGTTAACATAACCACACCTAAAAAGCAAAAAAATCATACATAAGGAATAGGAAAGAAGAAAAGAAAAACAAAGAGAGAAAAGGCGAGTACCTGGACGAAAGAACAACACCCTCTGAGGATGTGGGTTTGCCCAAGAGAACACTCGGACAAGCCCAGGAAAAGCTCCACCAACAACACTGGAATGATACTCTAACGAGAGAGGACGCGGCGAAAGGCGTAAAAAAGAACTGTCAAAGATGATCGCCGCCATCTCGAGAAGAGTAGCTGATGTTTTATTTAAACCAACATGATTTAAATGATTTTTAAACTCGCAAGTATACGAATCAGATGTAGATACGGTACGTATTACGAGATCGTTCCCACGAGGACTGATTGTCACAACTCAAATTCACAATTCTTCTTAACTAATCCAACAAATAATGGACTGAACTACTAAGCACAATTCTAGGAAAAGAAACAATTAAGAACAGGAAAGAAAATTCAATCAGAGAGAGAGCACTAGGACTTTCGAATCCACCCCTAATTATCCTAACCCTTGTTTTGTCTGTTGATTCACCTTGATCTAGATTGATACCACTTATATAGAGAAAGCACAATCTGTGTCCTTAATCGGGCATACAGAATGTCTAATTCCTTTAAGCAATGCCATGAATAACACATCCCATGTCCTTGGTCGGGCACATGGAATGTATAGTTCATTAAAGCACCCTGTTTCTTCCTCTATAGGAAACCTGTTCTTGATCAGACACAAGCACCTAT
Organism: Magnolia changhungtana; assembly: GCA_030180095.1. NCBI lineage: Eukaryota > Viridiplantae > Streptophyta > Magnoliopsida > Magnoliales > Magnoliaceae > Magnolia > Magnolia changhungtana. The sequence continues at coordinate 682,159 of JASAUF010000633.1, forward strand.
AATAAGCATCCAAACAACATCCATATATATACTTTAGTCAAGTTCATAGATGGAGAAGTATAGAATTTAAACCAATCAAACCCACTTAGAGAAAGAAACAAATTAATTAATATTCAAAGTAAATTCAACCAATACAAGAGCTAATCAAATTAGGGGCTTCATCTCAGCCCTAGCTGAGAGATTAGTGACCCATAAAATCCATCAAAAAGATTAAACAAAATTCATAAAAATAAAACACCAAACCAATTCGATCTCTCTCTCTCTCTCTTCTTTCTTCTCTTTCTTCTCTTTCTTCTCTCCCTTGCTCCGGATCTGGAATCCCCTGTTTCTAAATGCCTTTCCCACGTCCAAAACTCCTCTTTTATAGTTGCTGGATGGCTGGAGTCGGTGGCAGAGTCGTAGTAGGACATGGAGTGCAACTTTTCGCAGCCGTGATCGGTGGGCCCCCACAGTATTTTTACGGAAAATCCACCTCGTCCATTGGATTCAGGACGAAATTTCAGTCAAGAATGGGTGGTTTTGAACATCCATTAACGCGGCCCAGAGAAGAAATCACGAAAAGATCAGTTTTGAACATTGCAGAGCAGTCCGTTTGTGGCCTCTGTATCATGCACGTGTGCACGCATGAGAGAAGAATCTCAGCATGATTTTGAAGCTCTCGAAGCCCTCTACACGATGAACGGCTTGGATCGTCCGGAAAGATGACGTACGAGGCCCACTGTCTTCCGCAAAAACGGACAGCGTCCGTTGTTACGCGGACGCGAAACCGGGACTGCTGTGACGATCAGTGGGTCCCACCTTGATGTTTATGGCGAAATCCACTCCGTTCACCGAATTTCTATCGAAATTTCGGTCGGAAATATGCATTTTTTTCTCCATTTTTGTGTGGCCCACAGAGTTTTAAACTCACCATCCGTTTTGCTATTAGACAGTTAAAAATCCCATGACTCGATGTCTTCGAATTCCGTCAACTAGGTGTGGGTTATGGCTACCCCAGGAAGCGGATAGACGGTTTGGATTGTCCATTTGGCCAATAGGTGGGACCCACAACCAAAGACCGCAGGTCGGTTTGCGGGTCGCTGGAATGGCAGCTGAAGAAGGCGCGGATCAGCGACTTGCTGACCGCCTGAGCCGGTCTGGTGCACGGCAGGTATGTTTGTGCATGGTGTACATGCATCACATATGGGGCCCACTGTGATGTTTTTACGAAATCAGATCCGAGCCTCTGATTTTTCTCCCCATTTAAGGCGTTGGTACCAAAGTTGAACCAATTCCAGATATCAGGTGGGCCCAGAATCGATGGTTTGTGGGCTGATTTGTCAGTTGGGGTACTTCCGTAATGATCTAATGGATGAAATTTTATATGTATGGTTAATTTATGGCCCTCATCCCATGTATGAAGTTTCGAACTAATCAGATGGCGGAAACCATGTGATCTTGCATTCTAGACCCTTTTCGGGCCCCTTTGAACGTGAACGGCTTGATTTCTTCGGGTCCCTGGCATGTAAATTCTTCAATACTGGTCCTCTAAGATTCATCCCGTGCTCTGGTAATTTCGGAGCGTTAAATCCATGCTTTTAACATCATTTTTCAATACACGCTCCTGATTTCATCCTGAAATAAAAACACAATTAAAATATGGCATTAAACATTATCATGTATGTAAAATCAGGTAATAGTCGGGGTCTGAGATGCAATATTCGACCCTCATCAGTAGCTCTGCCAGAACACAAAATATCAGTGCATTCAAGCACTGAAGCTGATGAGCAGATCCATCGCCTCCCTGAGCAGACGAACATCGATCATACAGGAGCTCAAGGGTGAACTCGCTAGTACCACCATCAACTGTGGGGAGAGCTGCCGAAAACCCGAACCAGGGCTCAAAATCTGCAGACTGCACCTGACGGGTTGGAGGAAGATACGGCTCCTGGGAGAAAGGGAGACCAATCAAACGAGACAACTCCTCCAGAGAAGGTCCTAACTCCAGGTCATTGAAGGAGAACAAGTTAAGCGCCGGAACCCTGTCATTGGATGTAGCACTCAGCAATTGCCAATCCATGCGAAGCCGATAAAGATGCAGGACCTCCCTAAACCCCAGAAGATGCAACTCGCGACTCTTATAGGCAGTCAAACTCCCTATCTAGATGCACAGTCTCTCTAAGCATGTACCACGTGGCTGCAAGCGACAGGTACGAACGGGCACACCCTCAACAATCTGAAGGCATGGATCAACTTGTGAATCATAAAAAATAGGCATCCCTTCGTCCAAAAAGTCAATCTCATGGTGGCGAAAGAAGCCTGACACTCTCATAGCCTGGCGAAGCCTGTCCTAAAAAGTAGCAACAGGCGGACCTAAGTCACCTACGATCATCACGTCCTAGGCTGTCAAGAAAGTACCCGCCCCGGGAGTCGCAATACCAGGGCCACTCCAGTATAAAGAATCATCAGGCCCACCACCCAAATCTCCACCACCACCCAAATCAACAGCAGCAGCAGCACCACCCCATCACAACCTCGTAATCCAAACCAAAGATCATGCCCAAACCATCAACATGGGGCACACCATCCATCAAAGCCCCATGATCCATCCCATCCAACCCATCCATCAGAACCCCATGATCCATCCCATCCAACCCACCTATCAAAACCCCATGATCCATCCCATCTAAACCATCCATCATATCCAAACCATCAAGGTGGGACATACCATCCAACAAACCATCCCCATGGTCCATCCCACCCATCACAATCAAGCCATCAAAACCCATGCCATCACTCATGGTCAAGCTCCCACCATTGTTGGACCCACCAAAGCCCCCTCCACTTCCAGCCATTGGAAAAAAAGAGTGTGAGGAAGAGGACAAGATAGGAAAGAGATAAAAGAAGGGGACAAAAAGAAAGAAAAGAAGGCAAAAGGAAGATTTGATTTGCAAGAGCAGAAGAAGAATAACAGGACAGTGACTTCAGATGAACAGAGAAGGACCGGTCGTTGCTAGAAGAAAAGATGAACAGGGGCGGTAATCAGATTACCGCTCACCCTCGACATTTGTGCCCTCTGTTGCAGCGCCTATAAATATCGGCAGAATGCTAGAAGTCAATGGGCGGTACTTGGATTACCACCTGCGGTAATCCGACTACCACCCGGACGTGGATTTCACACCGGTGATGCATGGGGTCCGCCATGGATGTCAGGGGAAGCAAAAAAATCAACATGTTGTGCAATCAAATCAACAGGAGGGCTTAAAAAGTAATGCGAAAGGCGACACTGGATAAGCAAATTCTAATATATACGGAAGGATATACACAGAAGATACATGGACAAAAGATAAAAAGATACTATTCATCAGGTACATAATCATCTGTGTCCTTCGAAGGAACTTCAGGGCCCAAAAGACTCCCTCCAGCAAAGCTCGCACCACCACCAGGAGCATAAGCATTCCTCAGAATGGGACCAATGTCGTACTGCTCACACGAGGAGCTATACTCTCTCACCGAATTGAAGAAAGCGCTAGCATCATAGCCCTCCAAAGCAGCCGCCAACTCAAGATCGGGGACCGCTCTCCAGTTTGTTGGTTCGGAAGGTGGGCTGAACGGTACAAGGGGACTACCAGTCAATTGCCAAAAGTGTCTCTCCCCCAAGTACCACTTCGTCACCTGAGGATCCTCCAAAATGTGACGACGACAAGAGGCTTGGAAAGTTTCCTGGGCCTCAGGAGTAAGAGTATCAGCCAATCGAAAGTAAGGCCTGGTGTGGAATTGGCAAAAAACAATCCAAGATCAGAGTAAAAAAAAAAAAAAAAAAAGAGGCATGAGAAGATGATTGCTCACATCATCAGGAACCAGGGCATCCACATTAAATCTCCAGGCGAGATATGAAAATTAGTGGGTACGGCTGCGGTTATCCTTCTACCATAACATCATGAGAGGGAAAGGACGGGTGCAGTTTATCAGAGTGGGCCCCAAATGTGGAAAATGGTCAAAAAAGCAAACCTGCACAAGGATCGATCATGAAAATGTGCATATAGGAGGAAAAGACGAGGGAAAGGAGGTCGATACGCACCTCAATAACTGGATAAAAGCCAATCATCGACTTGCTGCTGCTGCAACAACTGGCCTTGTCCAGCCCTTCATATAAATGGGCCAGAAGCACAGCATTCTAGTTATACGGCGTGAGAAAAGTGATATCTGCCACGAGCGACAGCAGACAGGAGCTCACTAACTCATTTCCATGACAGAAGATTATGGCTCCCAAAGTATACAAAATCAAGGCGCGAGCTTTCACAATAGCTTCGGCCTCAGTCCGTGAAACCCGCTGGGAGAAATTCGCCAATAGCCAGAGCAACTTGAATCGGGGTCCCGAGAAGTCTAAAGAATTAGGAACCATCCCTAGAAGACCCATCCAGTCATCCTCAGTGGGAACAGGGAGATCCTCCTCGAAGGGAATGGATCCCCCTCGTATCGAAGACCAAGCTGGTTAAAAATGTCATAGGGGGTGATTCCCCATTCTCCAAAGGGGAGATGAAATATATGGGTCTTAGCACGCCATCGCTTGGTCAGCACTGATAAGAGCGCCATGTTCGTTTTGCTCAAATGAACTCTAAACAAGCCATAGAGTGGAGTACGCTCCAATACCTGAAGAAACAGTGGCTGATGATCCATGAACTGATCCGGCCAATGGTTGCGGACCCCACGACCCCTCAAGATAGCAGGAGCCCCTCCTTCTTGAGCCACATCAGAAAGGTGTTGACCCTCTCGTGGTACATAACAAGGATTGACAGATTGGCCAGAAGGCCCCGCCTCACTTCGACCGCGACGGGGCATGCTGTAAGGTCAACATTCACAAGTAAGTATCCACCCCGACCTTCACAGATGGCTTAAACAAAAGAGGAAAACACATCATGAATGGTCCTGTGAATGCCCACATTCCAAGGTCCATGATCTAAGCCCACATTCTAAGGCCCATGATCTAGGCCCACATTCCAAGGCCCATGATCCAAGCCCACATTCCAAGGCCCACATTCCAAAAAGCCCACATTCCAAGGTACATGATCAGGCCCACATTCCAAGCCCACATTCTAAGGCCCAAAATCCAGGGCCACATTCCAAGGCCCATGATCCAGGCCCACATTCCAAGGCCCATGATCCAGGCCCACATTCCAAGGCCCATGATCCAGGCCCACATTCTAAAAGCCCACATTCCAAGGCCCATGATCCAGGCCCACATTCCAAGGCCCATGATCGAACCCACATTCCAAGTCCATTGCAAGGCCCATGATCCAAGCCTACATTCCAAAGGTCCATGATCCAAGTCCATTTTAAAAGCCCATTATCCAAAAACCATTGTCCAATACCCATTTTAAGGCCCATTACCTAAAATCATTACAAGGCCCATGATCCAAGCCTACATTCCAAAGGTCCATGATCCAAGTCCATTTTAAAAGCCCATTATCCAAAAACCATTGTCCAATACCCATTCTAAGGCCCATAACCTAAAATCATTACAAGGTCCATTGTCCAAAACTCATTACCCAAAACCCTTGCCAAGGTCCATTATCCAAACTCACTTACAACATCCAAAATCCACACAATGGAACCAAAATCATGCCTAGGAAGAAAGTGGGGCCCAGTCCAAAATAATGGCCCACCATCAAGATCCACAAAATGGGAAGATCCAAGTGGGCCACAAATCATCAATCCAATCCATCGTATTCTAGTGGCCACCATTTCATGATGTGTAAGGCTTGGATCTTCTTTCAAAAAAAAAAATGAAAGACAAAAAAAAATCCATGCACAAATAAAAGTGAAGCACTTTTCTTATCATACCCCACTTCATAAAAAAATAAAAAATAAAAATACAACGCTTCTTGGCAAAATAAGATTTTCTAGCAAGATCAAAGTGCTGGAATTCCAGGCAAACATTCCAAAGTCCCACATTTTTGGTCTCTCCTGTCAAAAAAGAAGGATCCATGGCCATAGATAAGTTGAATCTCAAAACTCCTTGGACATGGATACTGAAATCCATCAAAACAGAAAGATCGTTGCACAAAGGAGAGATAACCACCCGAGAAGAAATATTAGGATCAAGGAAAGAGGAAACAAGGAAGAAGCACTTGAAGGAAGCAAGGAAGAAACACTTGAAGGAAGAAAGGGGGGAGTCGCAAAGACAGTAATGGTGTCTCTGAAGGAGAGACCAAGGAGAAGAAATAGGGGAGAAAAGCCAATCCCTGACCAGCACCCCATCTCAAGCCAACGGTCAAATGGGTGCAAGGCGGTAATCCGATTACCGCCCGCGGTAATCGAACTACCGCCCACTGCCCAACGCACGGCCCTGTGCACTGTCTCCCTCTGATGTGATGTTAGAGCCCGAAAAATACTTTGGTTTGGCGGGCAAAGAGAAGAAATGAGAGAGAAATGACAAATTCTCATGAGATAAGAGGAAAAAAAAAAGAATATCTCGTGAGAAATTGCAAAATCTCACAAGAAATTGAGAATTTTGAGGAAAATGAAGGGAAATGACAAAACCAAAAATAAAAGCCAAATTTGTTGATTAGCCCCATTAATTCACTAGTGGAGGCAACAAAACTATCTAAACTTATTCCAATATATATATATATTATACACACACATATAATAAAAACTGAACGACGACGCCCTCCCACGAGATCGGATGGATCTTTTCAAAAATTTTAAAATATTTGGCAATAAAATCCCTAAGGAATATAGCTTCACAAAGGATAGTTTTCACCAAAATAAATAAATAAATAAAATTTTCAAAAAATTAGCGCTCTGCATGCAAAATACTCAGAGATCTCTTATATTTCCTAGTAACATTCAACGCAAATAATAAAATAAGATTTGACCTCTTCTGGTTTCCCCAGGAGAAAATCGAATCCGTATGCGATACAAGTACAAATGACCTGATTCTCAATATCAAGACAGTCGTACAAGAAATAGAATGCAAATGATGACGAACTTGACCCATCTCTGGTCAGAATAATTCATTCAAAAGTGGAGAAAATCCGTTATAACCAAAATGTCAGAATCAGAAGACTGCATGGAAAAAGGTCACCCACACATACCTAGTCCACGAATACTTGGAAAGTCTGATTGAGTTCAAGTCGGCGTAGTGAGTTCCCCGTAAGGTCGCAGAACGAGCAGGGCAACTAACCACTTTGATGACCAAACAAAACAAGTACTCTTAGGGTGATTATGTAGCAAAGGAACAATAAGATCTAAACAGTATGGGAATCCCTGTAAAGTCACAAACGCGTTAGGGCCCTACTTTTCAGACTTATCCTCCGATGTTATTACCAATCCGATGCGAAAAGGTTATGATTTGTAGCTCGTAATGTCGTAGAAAGCGCAGGGACAATCACAAAGTTTTCCTTAAACCTTCATGATATGTACGAGTTATCTCTTTTCCAAACAGTAAGCTGACTATGATACTATGGCAGGCAATAAATCTAAACTACAATCTTTTCTGACCAGAAGGGTGGGGTGTCCACTCGCTTTAACATTCGATTGCACCCAACCTCTGCCAAAGAGGGGCATCTGTAGACACCCCACCCAGGCTAGCAGCTTGATAAGGCATGGATGATCCTTAGGAATTTAACCAGAACCCCGCATCTTACACCAAACCTCAGCCAAACCAAACCTAGGTTACCCAAAAGCCCTAAAAAGCCTAAAAAGCCAAGAAAGGCCCAAAAGTCCATATCCAAGGCTCAAACCAAAGCCCAAGAAATGAAATCCGGAGCCAAAGGTGGTCGGGCGGTAATCAGATTATTGTCGACAGTAATCTGATTACCGCCCTCTCTCGACAAATGTGTCCTCTAACCACACAGTTGTTCATCCTTCTCAAAGCCAACTCTCCCACAAAATTACTCCCAGAATTCACCTTATTTACCATCCTACCAAAGCCTAAGGACCAATAAGAGAGTGGCATGTGGCATTGCCCTCCCCTTAACTAATCACAAGCCACCACATCATCATTTACCCTCCAAAGTCCTTAGAGTTACCAAAATGTCATCCCAAAAAGCTATAAATAGCCTTCACTTCTCTTCATTAATTATCATCAACAATCAAAGAAAACCAACTAACTGCCAAGAGAAGGAGAGGAAGAAAGAAAGAGAGTGAGCAAGTGAGAGTGAGGAGGGCTAGAGTTTTCAAGCCTTTATCCTTCTAGCCTCCTCAGCCATCCCTTAGCTTACTCACCTCCATCTGAGATAAACCTCCTAACCATAGCACACCAAAACATCCAAGTCCGTGCAAGCCAAAAGTCACACAATCATCATACTTCTTATCGCATCATTACTTCCTTCCTCAACCCCCCTGCTCCTCTAAACTACCATTGAACGTATGCTTTGTGACTTGCCATAACCCTGGATCCTGTCGCATCGGAAACTCTTGGTAGCCTAGTCCATATTCAATCATCATCATTATCTGTTTAAAAACCCTTCTAGACACTCTCTGGACGTATGCTCTGTGGCTTACCGAATTTCCGGACCTTGCTACATCAAAAATCCAAGTCTGCTTAGTCCCATCTGATTTATCATTCAATCCCTTAAGAATATTTTACCACACGAAGTAGAGACCGTACATACGTACAGGCAAAGAGGGTGCCTAACACCTTCCCTCTTTGTAACCAAGGTCCCTTACTCAGAATCTCAAACCGCAGATCAGGAGTCAATTTAAAGCAAGAGAGTCTTCGGATTCTTTAGCTTTACGTATTCTGCAGGTTCTAGCTAACTGTAGGATTTCGAGTTAAGTGGCTAGTGGCGACTCCAAGTCTATTTTGCATCAACAATCTAAAACAGTTCGATAACCCCCATCATTAGGAAACCAATGACAAAATTTGTGTGGGTGCCGATTTCCCAACATTCACAAAGGCGTGCCTAGCTCAACAATGACAGTCGATACATTATTGACATTCTCTTCAAAGTGAAAGGAATCGTGTTTTATAATTATAGGAGGACTGAGTTCCTCCACATCTCTTTCCATCTTTCTGGACCGAGATGGTTTAGTGTGAAAACTCAACGGTAGGGTGCATACCATATTATAGTCCAATACAATTAGTGGAAGCGACCCAAATTGTATTACAAAATTCAGACATTACCCCCCTGTGTTTCTGAATTTGGTCATTCCTTCGTATTTTTTATCACAAGTAAATCATTAGTTGTCAGAACTACCCTTTTTCCACCAGGATTAGGTGAAGTTTCTTTTAGAAATTTTGCTTTCGTGAAGAGTTCTTTAATCAACAGATCGTCACCTGAAAAGCATTCATTCCTAAGGTACTCGATCGATTCTTCAAGGTTAGCACCTTCCTTATCAGGTTGTTGGTTATTTGAAAATGACTTATGCGAAACAGGCTCTACAATCATTCACAGGCCGTATAGTCAAATTCACCATGTTCACAATTATTTGTTCATCTCCTGGTTACGGAATAGTCAGTATTAGCCATGGTTGTACAGTCGTTTTCTGAGGTTTATTCTCTACAACAACCAATTCTTTACGCTTAGTGGTCTGTTGCCTCTGCAAATGCCATTTCTAAGTACGGGTCATCCCTTTAGGCACGGTTGGGGACTTAGGGTGACTAACCCTCCTCCAAATTCCTTCCTAGGTAGGGCCAGGTTTGACCATATCACATCTCAGTATTGGAGCTGGTGAAGAATGGATACGGTGAGCTCTCCACTGAAGATAAGAGTCACCTCCTTCCATCTACACGAACCATGATTTGGTTTGGTTATTTGGACAAGGAAACAATCCAATCGATTGTGCATTGTTTGCACAAATGTGGCTCACTGCAATTGATGGATGAAGTTGCTTTCGGCCACATTTAGCGCTCATAGCCGTTTGTGAGGGCATCCTAGATACTTTGCTAGGTTGTCACATCTCAACTTGTTCATCACAAAGTCCAATGTCAACTTTTTGTTGTGGTTGTACCAACTTTTGAGGATTGACTAATGCTATATTAATCTTCATGTTAGGTGGAAACGGATTTGTGTCGATTTGCATTGCTTCTTTTTTCTTCTCAGAAAATTTAAGCAATCCTCGATCAATGTTGTCTTGGATGAAAGTCTTGAAAACGACACATCTATCAGTGGAATGGGAATGAGTTCCATGCCAATTGCAATACTTGGTCTTTTTCAAATTCAATTGTGGGTATTTTATGGTTGATTATAATTTTAATAAATTTCCTGGCCAACATCATATCGAAGATCTCATCGACTCGGGTAATATCAAATGTATGAATCCTTTGAGTTTTCTGTATGGGTAGTGCGGTTGCTTCTACTTTAACCGAAACCGAATAAATGAATGACTATTTGGCCATTACTTCAACCGTTGTCACTTCGTAGTTAGGATTATACTAGTATGTCCCAACTGATGAGTTATTTTGTCTTGTTCCCTTTTGAATGAGAGCTTCATACCGAGATACATTTCAACTTAAATCATATAGATCTGCAAACTCCGTTCCAATAAAATTTTCTATGGAGTTTGTATTCCAAGCCATCTTAGGCGTGTTGTACAAATTCAACCTCAATTGTTACTACTTTGCTTCAGATTTTCGTTCTTTTAAACCAAGCAATATAGTCTTCACACAATTCACTGGACAACTGCTAGAAATGCGCAAGATCGGCCATAAAAATTTTACCATCCTTATAAAATATGCCTTCTTAAAAGATGTATTGCTTGTATTGGAATCGGGAATAATACATTGTAAAGGTATAAACTTAGATTACAACTAAAGATTATTGCTACTGGATTACAATTAAAATTATTATTGCTAGATTTTCGCTACTCTTAGGATAGATAATTTAATAGGTTTGATAGGATTGGTGTGAGAATATTTACTTTGTTGAATATTTTGTTATTTGTAGATTTGATTTGCACCTATCTTTTAGATATTTCTCTTTTTATTCAACGGCTATGGCAGTGAATTCATCACCACGTTAGTCTTTTCTTTCTCTTCCTCCTGAAATGAGTTCCTCTGGCAATTCTTTTTCACTCAGCCACTATTTGTCTCTTGAGTTTTTCAAAAGTGCCCCCATCATCAAATGACTAGTATCTTTGGCAGCTTAGTGGTTCTCTGAAAATCATTCTCAATATCTTTAAAAAAACTTCCCATGAGATCGAGCTGTGTGGGCCCACCGTGATGCGTGTCTACCATCAACCCCATCAGTAAGATGTAACATTCCATGGTGAGCCTGGGTCTTAAAAATCAAGTCAATTCATGACTTGTGTGCACTACACCACGTACAAAAGTTGAGAGGGGTTACCCTCTATTAAAACATTTATAATCATTTGTTGGGCCCACCGAGATGTGGTTCACAAATCCAGCCCATCCATTATGTGTCTCCCACTTGGATGAGGGGTCAGACCAAGTTTCAGATGCATCCAAATTCCAAGTGGGCCCCACCAAGTGCTTTTATATGTTTTATGCATGTCTTCACATGATTTTATATGGTATGGCCCACCTGAGTTTCGGCTGATTTTTGGGATATCCCATAATTTAAAGGGCTCCAATCAAATGGACGATGTTGATGGTCGACACGCATCGCATCACGGTGGGTCCACACCGCTTGACCTCATGGGAAGTTCCCATAAGCTCGACCATATATATATATATATATATATATATATATATATATATATGGGAAAAGGTACTATGCGCTAGAGCTCACGATAAGCTCCCATGAGGTTGAGTTGTGTGGGCCCCATCGTGATGCGTGTCGACCATCAACACCGTGCATTTGATGGTTCCCCTTTAAATTATGGGATATCCCAAAAATCAGCCGTATAAGGAACTCAGGTGGGCCATACCATGTAAAATCATGTGAAGACATGCCAAAAACATATAAAAGCACTTGGTGGGGCCCACCTGAGTTTTGAATCTTTCTTTGAAACTTGGTCTGAACCCTCATCCAAGTGGGACACACATAATGGATGGGCTGGATTTGCAAAACACATCTCGGTGGGCCCAAAAAATGATTATAAATGTTTTAATGGTGCACGACCCCTCTCGACTTCTGTATGTGGTGTGGCCCACACAAGTCATGGATTGACTTGATTTTTGAGACATAGGCCCACGATGGAATGGTGCATCTGACTGATGGGGTAGATGTTCGAAACGCATCACGGTGGGGCCCACGGATCGACCTCATGGGACGTTCCCATCACTCGAAGCGCATAGTACCTTTTCCCTATATATATATATATATATATATATAGAGAGAGAGAGAGAGAGAGAGAGAGAGAGAGAGAGAGAGAGAGAGAGCAATGCTCACACACAACTAGTTGGACATTGCATTTTTGTCCAACTAGCAATGCATTTAATGAAACAAGTCCCTCTTAATTAATGCAAGTAAATGCTTCCCACCGCATACTAATTTCATTTTGGCATGGAAAAGGGGCCACGGCTTGGGTGGGCCCCATGTCTTTGTGTTAATGTAAAAGCAACCCCAACCATCAGGTATGTCACCCCATGTTAGATCAAGGTCTCAATTCTCATCCCCATCCTTAGTTCAGGTCAACCACACTAGTGGAAACAGTGTACGTGAAAAGGTTAACCCACTAAACTATTTCCCATGGTGTGGCTCACATGGATCATATATGGGCTTGATTTTTGGGACCCAAGCTTACTTTTGGTGTGACATCTAATGGATAGAATGGATTTCAGAGTTTCGTCATGATATGCCCCGTAAAAATCAAGTATGGATGTCTCCCTCCTAATTGTTCCCATTGGTGTGGCCCATATGAATCACAAGTTAGCTTGATTTATTGGCTCTGGGTTTATCACTAGATTACACATCTAATGGGCGGAGTGGATCTCACATACATGTCAGAGTGGGCCCATAAAAATCAGAGGTGGGAGTCCATGTGGTTCCTTTTCCCAAAACACTACTGCTTGGCATAATTTAATATGATAATTAAGGCTCATAATGCTTGGAAGAGAAGTAGGGTTATTTTGGTAATTAATCCTCGTAATGCCAGCAGATGAGTGATTTAAACAAACTTTGGAAAAGAGTGGCCCGTTCGGGTCAGCCCACCACGGTGTTAGTTTTAAATCATGGGTGGGCTTGATTTTTGTCTTCTATACCCAACATAAGATTACACATCTAATGGTTGGAGTGGATCACACATATACATCAAGGTGAGTCCTATAAAATAAAAAATCAAAATAGAGCGTATGGTGAAATTTTTTTCTCCACCTAAAAAAAAGTCCAAGTTCGTTGGGTTGGAGTACCGTTTTGTGTCCAACCGGTACGTATCATCCAACCTTTTGCTTACAAATGACATCCAATCCATCTAATAGGTTGACCCATCACTAGCATTACTTTTTTAAAACACCACAACAACCAAATATACAAGTCAATAGGCCAAACACAATTTGGTTAATTTTAATGGTGGGACTTTCTATCTTAACTACTTACCATGGCTTAGCCCAACCTAGTGTTGAATCTACCTTAATTGTAAGTCCATGTACAAACACAAGGTGGCCCACATGATAGACAGGGTGGATCTACTCCACATGAACTCTTTCCTTCTACATCTAGGAAAGCAATGCCGCGTTACCCTTAGGAAGAGGTCAGGCAAACTTTATGCTAAATATTTGGAAAGAGGATACATGCGAAGGGAGAGTAAATATATGATGGGCTACACACCTATTATAGATTTGGACCATCCAACTCAAAATCAGATCCGTGCATTAGATAAATTACATGTCAACATGCCAATGACAATTTTATTTTATTTTATTTGATAATCTTATGATCGATCATGTCAAATACTTATGGAAAGTGTTAGTTGTTAATAAAACTGTCCAACAATCCAAATTTAACATGCATACGTACTTTTATTACAAGTGTTATTTCTTAGTTTTTGTTACATAACTTTTCTTAGTGGATCTTAACTGATGAATGGCCTAGATCTTTGACACACATGTTACTTACATAACTATGACATGCATTCTAAAACCTCTCAAATGTAAGAGTATGTAATATATAAAGATCTAGGCCATTCATTAGTTAAGATCCACTAAGAAAAGTTACGTAACAAAAACTAAGAAACAACACTTGTAAGAAAAGTACGTATGCATGTTAAATCTGGATTGTTGTACAGTTTTATTAACAACTAACACTTTCCATAAGTATTTGACATGATCGATCATAAGATTATCAAAAAAAATAAAATAAAATTGTCATTGGCATGTTGACATGTAATTTATCTAATGCACGGATCTGATTTTGAGTTGGATGGTCCAAATCTATAATAGGTGTGTAGCCCATCATATATTTACTCTCCCTTCGCATGTATCCTCTTTCCAAATATTTAGCGTAAAGTTTGCCTGACCTTCCTAAGGGTAACGAGGCATTGCTTTCCTAGATGTAGAAGGAAAGAGTTCATGTGGAGTAGATCCACCCCGTCTATCATGTGGGCCACCTTGTGTTTGTACATGGACTTACAATTAAGGTAGATTCAACACTAGGTTGGGCTAAACCATGGTAAGTAGTTAAGATAGAAAGTCCCACCATTAAAATTAACCAAATTGTGTTTGGCCTACTGACTTGTATATTTGGTTGTTGTGGTGTTTTAAAAAAGTAATGCTTGTGATGGGTCAACCTATTAGACGGATTGGATGTTATTTTTAAGCAAAAGGTTGGATGATACGTACCAGCTGGACACAAAACGGTACTCCAACCCGACGAACTTGGACTTTTTTTTTATTGGAAAAAAAATTTTCACCGTACGCTCTATTTTGATTTTTTATTTTATGGGACTCACCTTGATGTATATGTGTGATCCACTCCACCCATTAGATGTGTAATCTTATGTTAGGTATAGAAGACAAAAATCAAGCCCACCCATGATTTAAAACTAACACCGTGGTGGGCTGACCCGAACGGGCCACTCTTTTCCAAAGTTCGTTTAAATCACTCATCTGCTAGCATTATAAGGATTAATTACCAAAATGACCCTACTTCTCTTCCAAGCATTATGAGTCTTAATTATCATATTAAATTACGCAAGCAGTAGTGTTTTAGGAAAAGGAACCACTCGGACTCCCACCTCTGATTTTTATGGGCCCACTCTGACATGTATGTGAGATCCACTCTGCCCATTAGATGTGTAATCCAGTGATAAACCTAGAGCCAATAAATCAGGCTAACTGGTAATTCATATGGGCCACACCAATGGGAACAATTAGGAGGGAGACATCCATCCTTGATTTTTATGGGGCATATCATGACGAAACTCTGAAATCCATTCTATCCATTAGATGTCACACCAAAAGTAAGCTTGGGTCCCAAAAATCAAGCCCATATATGATCCATGTGAGCCACAACATGGGAAATACTTTAGTGGGTTAACCTTTTCACATACACTGTTTCCACTAGTGTGGGTGACATACCTGATGGTTGGGGTTGATTTTATATTAACACAGCGATGGGGCCCCACCCAAGTCGCGGTCCCTTTTCCATGCCAAAATGAAATTAGTATGCGGTGGGAAGCATTTACTTGCATTAATTAAGAGGGACTTGTATGCATTGCTAGTTGGACGAAAATGCAATGTCCAACTAGTTATGTGTGAGCATTGCTGATATATATATATATATATATATATATATATATATATATATATATATATATATATATATATATATATAGGTATATATATTTTACATGAACAAAGTCGCGTCCAGCACATCTTCAACGGTCAGGAGCTCACTTCACAAAAAAGCCCTAAACTCAATAGTGACTTTGTTCCTGGACGTCCTTGCCTTGAGCAACCTTTTAGTCCTTGTTTATAATAAATGAAAATAAAAACGTAAATGAAGACCCCTCCGATTTTGCCAAAAAGCCCCCCTGGGTTTCTTTCCCTCTTCGAAAAGCTCGCCTCCAAAGTACTCTTTCTTTATATTTATTTTTAAAATTTTAATACTTTCGATCTATTTTTTCCTTGTGCAATTGGGAGGATTTGTTTGATTCATTTGCCCGTTCTTAGATTAATGGATGGAATGGTTTCGATTTTTGGGCTGAGGGTTTTTTTTTTTTTTGGGAATGTTTAGGAATTTAAGTGGTTTATTTTTCGATTTTTATTTTTTACGGGTTTCTTTTCCAGGATTTAGGTGTCTTTAGAAATTTCCTCGAAATTTAAGGGTTTCCTCGAAATTTTTGGGGTTTTGGGTTGTCCGGAAAATTCTGTGTGCTTTTCTGGAGATTTAAAGATATGGATTTTCTTGAATATTTTCTTAAAGGAAGGGGTTATCTGGATATTTATTGTGGGATCTTGAAGCATTTCTGAAATTTTAAATTTCGAAAACTTATTGGGTTTTCTTTCTGGTTTAGGTTAGGACCATGGTTTGGGTTTTCTGGAAACTTCAGGTTTTTTTTTTTGGGTTATTTAAGGGTTTTGTTGTTTATCTTTAAGGAATCTTCTGGAACTTCTTTACCTCATCTGAGGTTTACTTTTTAGGAGATTCTGGAAGACTAGGGTATTCTTTTGTTCAGGTATATGATCTTCTCCGTTTATTTATTTAGTCGTCTAGTAGTTGTGGAAAGAGATATGGAAGTAGTTTTTCCAATGTGTTTGGAGTCTTATAACGCGGATCTTAGAGGTTGGGCTAGATCCTAGGATTTTGAGATGTTTGGACTTAAGATCTAAGATCATGCATGGTGATGTGGTCCTTGTTCCAGGAGTAGGGACAAGTGCTTGATCCTCTTCAAGTGCACAAGACACTCAATGGTTGATGGGAATCAGTCTCTTTTTTACTATTTGATAGCAAGATATACAAAAAAAATTAGGACCTATCTAAGATTTAGATATCCCAAAGATAGTTACAAATACCATATATCACTAAATCTAGGCTAATCCTTATTCTGCTGATCACTATCCAGCTGGGATTTTACTTTATATTTTTATTTATTTTTATGTCTATTTTATTTTAATTTCAGATCCTACCACATGGACGGCTCATTTCTATGGGTTTAGTAGATAGACATATATGGGCATGGAAGAATTCATCAAAGTAGTTGTATGGATGCAGATCTTGTTGTGTCTTTTTATCCATAAGTTTGCATTTGAGAATTGCATAGATAAACCCAGTCTAATTTACCTTTCAAAATAAAAAATAAAAAAATGCCAGTATAATTTGGGGATCATTTGGCTTCATGGAATTTAAAATGGCCTAAAGAATTTGTTTAGAAATCACACTACGGCCTCGAACATATCAATAGAGAATGAGGCCTTGGAGTAATGGTCAGACAGAGGTTCGAGAAACAGAGGTGGAGGGCTGACAAGAAAACCATCCCCCCGCCCTCGAGTCTTGGCCCTATTTGGGAGCTAGAACGTTGGGGATGCATTACTTTCTATCAGCCAGGAGACTTTCAGAAGCCCCCAACTCAAAAGATTACTTCGCCCCACCTTCTTCCCAAGGATTTGTTGGTTTGGAAGGAGGAGACAACAGGATGTGTCATCAATGTCCAACCGCAGGTCATTGCCAAGGCTTGGGAAAATCTCAAATGGAGTGTTCTGATATTGGCTAAGGAAGGATCGTCTCTGGACGAGGCGGGAGATAGGGTTGTACACGAAACGGGCTAGCCCAGTTAACTCGCTCAACTCGGCTTGAAATAGCTCGACTCAGCCTGACCCGGAACCGAGTTCGGTCCGGGACGGGCCATTTTCTTCAGCTCGAAACTGAGTTCGGGCCGAGTTCGAACAGGTCCCAGTTTTGCCTGACTTAGTCCGAAACCTGACCTGGCCTGACTTGGCCCGACTCGGCCGTTTACATATATATATATTATTTTTTATTTTTTTTCCTATATATATATATATATATATATATATATATACATATATACCCGAAACTGGCCCGAATTCACCCGATTGCTGACCGGGCCGAGTTTGGGCTGGACATGTTGTCCCGGTGACCCGGTTTAGGCTGGGTTTGATTGGTGACCGGGCCGGGCCGGGTAGAGCCCAGTTCGACTCGGTTCGGCCTGATGTACACCCCTTGTGGGAGAGTGGCTCCAGGAGTGCTGCGACATTAAGGATTCTAAGAGAAACTTCAGAACCCTTAGGTCCAATACAACCTTAGTCTCCTCTCTGATGAAAACATTGATCAATGCGTACTGGTGAGTTTCATTCACAGGGATGGCCTTGTCCTTTCCATCTTTAGGTGGGAGGAGTGGTCACTGTTCGGATCTTTTGAGACATGGGTCCAGATATGGGACTTTACCCTTGAGCTCTGGTTTGTTGTGGTCTTTACCACTATTGTTTCTTGTTTTGGTGAGGTGGTCCTAATTGATGAAGATATAGAAAAATGGAGAAATCTCATCCGAGCTAGGGTAAGAGTTCGGGTGAGGAAGAAAACCTTCTTGGCTCTGTTCCTATCCAGGTGGGAGATGAGAGGATCATGGTTCGCGTAGTCAGGGAGACATTCTCTTGCTTTGGAAACTCGGTCTAAGGTTAATGATCTCAACAGCCCCAGTTCAAGCCCTTCTTTGACGGTGGAGGAGGAAGACCTAAGATTTCGGTGCTCCCGAGAGATTCCGAACGCCACCCTGCCTACCTGTGTGGAGGATTCAGAAGCCACATCACCTACTTCCTTTGAGAAAGAGACAACTAAGCCGAGTAATGATGCGGGTCTCAAATCTTTTCAACAGTTGGTAGCTCCCAATGAGGCTCAGGGATAGGACAGATGGTGGTCATCCACCCGATTTCTTCTCTCACTAGTAGAGTCGTGACTGTTGTCTCGTCATCTCCCTTTGTTTTTAGATGCGTGTTCGTCCTTCTATCCCTTGAGAATAGATGCATGTCCTCCGTTGGTACCGATACCTGATTTTTTCCCCTGATTCCTCTGATAGCAGATGCGTGGCCAATATTTCTACTTTTACTTGATTGCTCGCCCCTCGCCTCATCAATAGCCGACGCGTGTTCAGTAGTGACTATCCTAGAAGTTGACGTGTGTCTATCTATTAAATTCCTGCCAAATATACCCTCAGGAACAATAATGGTCAGAAAGAAGATCGTCAATATTCCTGATCCTGCCAATTCCTTTAATACTGGTGCTGGTTTTCTTCCCAGCCCATGCGTCCTTTCGGAAACCGTGGGGTCATTCTTAGTGATAGAACTCTTCATGATCCCTCCAATTTCTTCAATGGTTGCATCCAATGTCTTAGATCTTCGGCTCCCCTTTAAGGACGATAGGCTACGGCTTTTTGAGGGGGTTGGGGAATTTGTAATCAGAGAGGATGCCCCCTCTATCTAGGTTGGGGAAGAGGTTGTGCTGGAAGTCATTCCCCTCCTGACGGAACATTTCCTTGTTTTAGCGGAGTTCATATACTAATGCAAAGCGGGTCGCGGACACTTTCATGTCCAAGATGGACCATAGAAGGCCCGATCGAAGGCGGAAGTGATCAGGACCGTCGGAACCTAAAACAGGCATATCTTGCAAACCGGAATGAGTTATTCGACGTACCGTATATGATTTTGGGGTAGGAGAAGCTACTTTAGCCACCTAACCCGGCATAGCCGGGTTGCCCATCCCGAATTTGCGAGATTCAATTAGATCGATGATCGAAAATCCATTTTATTTTCGTTTTTACTATTTATTGTAAGTTTTAGTTTGATTATAACTCTTCATCCTTTGAGCTTTAGGAGTTGTGTCCAACATGAAAAGTGCTTAGAAAAAATAGGAGAATAACATGGTTAAGCCAAATAGGACACTATTTTTGGCTGAAAACCATGAGGTCTAGTAGGAATCACGACTGTCTATAAATAGTAAATTTACTATTTATAGTAAGTTATGAATTTTAGGGAGTTTGAGTTGGAGTTTGATTCTGAAACTTCTTCTAATGTTTGGTATCACTATTGAAAGGGTTGTAAACTCATTTTTATTATCTATCAATCAAATTTCGAATTTCTAGAATTTTTATTTTCTTATTTTCCCTCGTTGATTCGAGGTATCTTTGTGAGGAGTCCAAAGAAGCTTCGTGGATTCGAAGTAGTTATCCCCTTGAGGAAGACGGTGATCGACATCATCATGTTCATCCCTGTGTCAATTGGTATCAGAGCAAGAACTCCCCTCGGACTGATGGCAAACGGTATGGAGCAAAATCCCGTGGACGGTGATCTAGGGATTCATTATCTTTTGGAAAGAATGGAAGCTTTCCACCGAGAGAGTCAGTTGACCATGCAAGGGCTGCAGACAACCCTTGATTGTCTTACGGATATGCTAATTCCGCCCCGAGCCCAAGGCGATGCTCAACCACCCGTGGTTGTTGTACGACACAACCGAGACATTCGTAGGGCACTACCAGTGGTGAATTATAGGGACACTAGATGAGTCTAGCTCTAGTGACAAGGACATCGATGACGACTTTTCCCGACAACCAGTTTATGGAGGCGATCGACTAGATCGTGTTGAAAGAGACTATCGAGGTAAGCCCAAACTTCCTAGTTTTAATGGCTTATTACGTATAGAATATTTCCTCAACTGGCTAACCGAAGTAAAACGATATTTTGATTACATGGACATGTCAGAACATAAAAAGGTGAAATTAGTAGCGTTCAAATTAAAATCCAATGCTTTTGTATGGTGGGAGCAAGCACAACTCTCACATGCCCAACAGAACAAGGTGCACATCTCATCATGGCCACGGATGAGACACCTTCCTCGATCACGATTCCTCCTTGGTGATTACGAGCAAGTATTGTTCTAGCAGTACCAAAATTGTTGACCGGGGAATCGAACCGTCACAAATTACACTGAAGAATTCCAGCGGTTAGCAACACGGAATGACCTATCAGAAATCGAATTGTAGAAGGTAACATGATTCATAGGTGGCTTATGATTGACGATTCCGGACCAAGTTCATATGCACCCGGTTGGGACCATGGATGAAGCAGTTCAATTGACAAGTAAGGCGGAAACGCAGCTTACAAGAGTCCTTACTCGGCCTTATCCTTCAACTCGGCCCCCTATGACGGGTCCCACGCAGGATTTAATGCTGGCACGAGGAAAAGAACCAATAGGAGGATGTCCTCAACCTTCTGCAACCACAAACCATGACACGATGTGCAGCCTGTCTAGGCCTCAACGTGTAGCACCCACAATAGCGAGCCCAAGTAAGATTCCAAATCCTTATGGTTGACCAAGGCTGAACACTTGTTACCGTTGTAACCAACCGGGCCACATATAAAACACTTACCCTCAATGCCCCACAACCCACTTGACCATTAACGAATGGGGCACTGAAGATGATGCATCCGAAGAAAGCCTCAGATTTGATGAAGATGAACAAGTCAATGAGGAATGAGCTAGTGACGAGGAATGGATGGTCGATGATTACTGCGAATCCTTGGTTGTGAGGCGATTATTGTACACCCCACAGAAGGAGTTACACCTACAACGACACAATATATTCTGTATGTTGTATACCGTCAACGGCAAGGTCTGTGATGTAATCATAAATAGTGGCATCAGCGAGAACGTCGTCTCGAAAGTGATGGTAGACAAGTTGCGGCTACCTACGACAAAGCATCCTTCCCCCTACTCAATTGGCTGGATAAAAAAGATGAACGAGACCAAGGTAACTGAACAATGCATTGTCTCATTTTCAATTAGTAAAAATTATAAGGACGGTCAAAATGGAAGCATGCCATATGTTACTCAGTCGACCATGACAATTGGACTGTGATGCAACTCATCGAGGACGAGATAATGTTTCGTCAAGGACGGTTGAAAGATGGTACTTGCCCCTATGGCACCAGAGAACCACCTTGAAGCTTCTAAAGTGGAGGGGAGTTCCCTCTTGACCATTTGGGATTTCATATAGAAATCCACAGAAACCGGCAAAGTGTACGCCGTAGTGGTAAAGGGTGAGGAATCAGAACCCTTAAACATTCCCCTAAGTTTAAAGCCATTGCTGAACGAATTCAAAGAAATCTGACCCAAAGAGTTACCTGATGGATTGTCTCCTGTGCGAGATATTTAGCACCATATCGACCTTGTCCACAGGTCCAATTTACCCAATCATCCTCACTACCGGATAGTCCGAAAGAGTGCGATATTCTGTAAGGGCAAGTGGAGGGATTGATCCGTAAGGGTCTAATTTGAGAAAGTATGAGCCCATGCGCCGTATCGGCCTATTAACTCCTAAGAAAGATGGGAGTTGGCGCATGTGTGTAGATAGCTAGGCGATCAACAATTACAGATTTCTTATACCACGGCTGGAAGATATGTTGGACATGCTTGAGGGTGTGAAATTATTTTCTAAATTGAATTTAAGAAGCGGCTACCATCATATTCGAATATGGCCGGCTGATGAGTGGAAAACAAATTTTAAGACCAAGGGAGGGTTGTATGAATGGTCGGTCATGCCCTTTGGTCTTTCGAGCACGCCTAGTACATTCATGAGGTTAATGAACTAAGTTCTAAAGCCATTCATTGGGCATTTTGTAGTAGTCTATTTCGATGACATTTCGATATACAGTCAGGACGAAGCAAGCCATATGGAACACCTCAAACAAGTCCTTCTAGTGCTCACCGAAAACAAGTATCTCAATCTAAAAAAATGTAGCTTTTTAATTGATAGCCTGTTGTTTTTAGGCTTTGTTGTGACATCCACAGGCATTCGTGTGAATGATGAAAAAATGCGAGCCATCAGGGAATGACCGATCCCGATGAACATTCATGAAGTTTTCCACGAGTTGACGACCTTCTATTGTCGATTCGTGCAGAATTTCAGCACGATAGTCGCACCTATTACAAATTACATGAAGAAGGGTCCGTTTCAGTGGACCGATGAGGCTGACAAAAGCTTTGCTGAAATCAGACATCAGTTGTCCACAACACCGTCTTGTTTCTTCCCAGTTTCGACAAGCCGTTTGAGGTTAAATGTGATGCTTCATATGTCAGAATTGGGGGAGTTTTATCTCAAGAAGGCAGACTGGTAGCCTTCTACAATGAAAAGCTTAGTGATGCACGCAAAAAGTGGTCGACCTATGAGCTCGAATTGTACGCAGTAGTCTAGGCACTCCGACATTTGCGACATTACTTAATTCAGAAGGAGTTCATTCTTTACACAGACCATCAAGCTCTCAAATTCATTAATAGTCAGGCTAACGTGAATCGTGTGCATGCTAGATGGGTTGCATTTTTGTAGGAATTCACGTTTGTTCTGAAGCACAAGTTAGGGCAGCAGAACAAGGTGGCTTATGCCCTTAGTTGTCGTGCTTCACTACTTGTTACAATGAGCAATGAGGTAGTCGGCTTCGACTGTATCAAGGAGCTGTATACTGAGGACAAGGACTTCAAAGATGCATCGATGAGGTGTCAAGAGGGTTATCCCAGTGACCTACATATGCAAGACGGTTTCCTCTTCAAAGGGAATCGACCGTGCATCCCCCAAAGTTCTCTGAGGGAGCAAATTATTTAAGAGCTACATGGAGGTGGCCTTGGTGGATACCTTGGACGAGACAAGACACGGACTCTCGTGGAGGAGCGGTTTTACTGGCCGCAATTTTTTCGTGATGTGGGAAAAGCAGTGCATCGTTGTTATGTTTGTTAAACCTCCATCGAATAGTTTTAGAATACGAGCCTCTACACCCCGTTACCTGTGTCAGAGGACCCTTGGGAGGATTTATCTATGGACATCGCGCTTGGTCTCCCACGAACAGAATGCAACATGGATTCGGTGTTCATGGTGGTAGATCGTTTATCAAAGATGACACACTTTATCCCATGCAAGAAGACCCTCAATGCAACACACGCGACAAATCTATTCTTCAGAGAGGTCGTGCGACTACACGGGGTTCCCAAGACCATTACTTTTGACCGTGATATGAAGTTCATTACCCACTTCTGGCGAACTTTGTTGAGTTGGTTCAGTACACAACTTCAGTTCAGCAGCACCTATCACCCACAGATCGATGGGTAGACTGAAGTTGTAAATCGCACGTTGGGAAACCTTCTTCGATGTACAGCGGGACGAGAACTCGAGGACGAGTTCTTTTGAAGTGGAGGGGACTGATGTACAGCGGGTCGCAGGCACTTTCATGTCCAAGATGGACCAGAGAAGGCCCGATTGAAGGCGGAAGTGGTCAGGATCGTCAGAACCCTAAAACAAGCATATCTCGCAAACCGAAATGAGTTATTTGACGTACCATATATGATTTTGTGGTAGGAGAAGCTACTTTAGCCAACCAACCCGGCTACCGGGTTACCCATGCCAAATTTGCGAGATTCAATCAGATCGACGGTCGAAAATCTATTTTATGTTCATTTTTACTATTTATAGTAAGTTTTAGTTTGATTATAACTCTTCATCCTTTGAACTTTAGGAGTTGTGTCCAACATGAAAAGTGCTTAGAAAAATTAGGAGAATAACATGGTTAAGCCAAATAGGACACTATTTTTTGCCAAAAACCATGAAGTCTAGTAGGAATCATGACCGTCTATAAATGGTAAATTTACTATTCATAGTAAGTCTTGAATTTTAGGGAGTTTGAGTTGGAGTTTGATTCTGAAACTTCTTCCAATGTTTGGTATCACTATTTAAAGGGTCGTAAATTTGTTTTTCTCATCTATCAATCAAATTTCGAATTTCTAGAATTTAATTATATCTTCTTATTTTCCCTCGTGGATTCGAGGTATCTCTATGAGGAGTCCAGAGATGCTCCGTGGATTCGGAGTAGTTATCCCCTTGAGGAAGACGGTGATTGACATCATCACGTTCATCCCTGCATCATATACTCCCTACTCATCACTCTTTGTTGGACGATGGCAACATGGTGGCTTTGATTCGTAGTAAGTGGTGGGTCAGAGAAGCTTTGGTGCATGTCAGCAAGTTTTGGTTGGATTCATTTCCCTTGGTGCGACAGGTGGTGCTTCTGAAGTCTACCTTTGATCATTGGCCTATCTCCTTGGGGGTGGAGGCTGATTCTTGGGGCCCAAATCTGTTCCGGTTTGAATTGGCCTGGATGGAAGTCGAAGGCTTTTCAAGTTTGATCACATAGTGGTGGGAATCTATTGAAGTCCAGGGCTCAACAGGATTCAGGCTATGTCAAAAACTCAAATGTATTAAAGGTAAACTCAAATCCTAGAGGTAGGAGATTTATGATCAGAGAGTAGCCAAAACAGAGAGCCGTAAGAGATTTATGATCAGAGAGTAGCCAAAACGGAGAGCCATAGGAGATTTATGATCAGAGAGTAGGCAAAACGGAGAGCCTGCTCCCAAGTGGTATAGTCTTTAGACGCTAAGGAATAGTTGGGGCCTCTAACTAAAGCAGAAATTGCAAAAAGAAACACTCTTGGCCTGAAGCTTAGCAAAAGGCTGCCAGAAGAGGAAATCAAATGGAGGCAGAGGTCGCGATCTATCTGGCTCGAAGAGGGGGACAGAAACACTAGGTATTTTCACAGCATCGCCAATGCGCAGGCCAAATGTAACAAAATCTCCTCCATGGGTCTATGGTAAGCTTACCGACAAGAAGAATCAGATCACATCTCTGTTCCTCTCCAAAGAAGATATTGTTAGGCCAAAACTTCAGTTTCTAAATTTCAAGCAGATTTCTGAGGAAGATGCCCACACCCTTCAATCGCCTTTTACAGAGTTGGAAGGCAGAACTTCGATGATGGGCCTTGAGTGTGATAAAGCCCCGGTCCCCGATGAATTTCCATTGGCCTTTTTCTGAGTCTTTTGGGAAATTCTCAAAGTTGATATAGTGGATTTTGTGACGGAATTTCATGAATATGGTATGCTGCTTAAGGAAATGGGAAGCTCCTTCATTGTTCTTATCCCTAAGTTGGAGGGAGCTACTTCTCTCAATGACTTCAGGCTGATACGTCTGATCAATGGTCCATATAAGATCCTTGTTAAGGTCTTATCCAATCATATCTGATCGGTGCTTTCTAAGGTAATCTCCCCCTACAAAATGGCCTTCATTGCTGACAGGCAGATAGTTGATTGCTCTTTCATAGTTAATGAGAGTATAGAATCTTGTCATAGAGCTGGGACAAAGGGAGTCGTCTACAAGGTGGACCTAGCCAAAGTTTACAATCACATGGATTGGGAGACTTCATGCTGGGAAAAATGGGCTTCAGAGAAAAATGGCGGGGATGGATGCGTGCATGTGTCCTCTGCTCATTTATCTGTTCTCATGAACGGGCCTCCTTTCAGATACTTCCAGACCTCTATGGGGCTCTGCCAAGGTGATCTCCTTTACCTTTCCCTTTTCCTTTTTATAGTTGTTTTGGAGGCTCTTAGTATGATGCTGGAAAAAGGGAAACAAGCGGGTCTGTTTTAGGGATTTAAAGTATCCAATTCCTTGTCTTACTTATCCCACATTCAGTTTGCAGATGATACTTTAATATTCTATGAAATGGGGGTTTCTGAGGTCTTCAATCTTAGTCTCATCCTTCATTGTTTTTAGCTTGTCTCTGGTCTCATGGTCAATTTCTCTAAATCTGAGTTGCTCGGTGTAAACATTGAGGACAAGATGGTAGGTGAGCTGGTCTAGGTTCTGGGATGCCGTGCTGCTTCGTTCCCCAATTCATACTTGGGTCTTTCGCTGTGGGTTTCCCTCTGTGTCTTGGTAAACCTCCTCTCGCCTCATGGGATAGGGTGTTAGAGAGAATGGATAGAAAAATAGATCTGTGGAAAGGCAAATTGTTGTTGTTAGGAGGTAGGATCACCTTGATTAAATCCTCCCTCTCTAATCTTCCCACTTATTTCTTCTCCCTATTTCGTTGCCCCAAATCTGTTCTGGTTAAGAAGGATAAGCTGCGGAGGAATTTTCTTTGGCAAGGAGGGAATCTGTCTTTCAAGTTCCACCTTCTCTCTTGGGAAGATGTCTGCAGGCATCAAAGATTTAGAGCAAGTTAACAGTGCGTTGTTAGGTAAATGGGTGTAAAGATTTGTGGAGGAAGAAAACAATTTATGACGAGAGGTTATAGCCAGCAAATATGGTGTTTCAATTCAGGGAAGATGGACCAAAAACTCATCTATGTGTAGGGCTTCTCATTGTTGGAAATAGATCTCTAGATTGGCTAACAAAATCTTTCCTCATATTGACTTCTCTTTAGGTAGGGGATAAAATTTGCTTCTGGGACAACATTTGGCTGGGGGACTCTAGTCTCAGGTCCCAATTTCCCCTGGTTGCTGCTTTGAGTCCACGACAGACTTGTCCGTCTCAGATTGCTTTTCAGTCATGGGTATAGGGAGTTCGTGGACTCCTCTCTGTAGGTGCAATCTGAATGACACAGAAGCTAATGAGATAATTAGATTGCTTGCTCTTTTAGAGGGCGTGCATCCTTCACTTAACGAGAGAGATGCCCCTTACTAGAGTGCAGACAAATTAGGATGCTTTTCAGTTCGATCGTTCATGAAGGTGATCTGCCGGTTGATTTGGGGTCCGATTTCAACTTCTTAGCCTCTATATGGCGTGTTCAAGCCCCTACCAAGGTTCCAGCTTTCGGTTGGCTTGTTGGAAGGGGTAAAATTCTCGCTCTAGATAACCTTTGCAAAAAAGGTATGATTTTACCCAATGTTTGCTCTCTTTGTATGCAAGCAGCAGAATCTTTGGATCATATTTTCTTGCATTACTTATTTGCAAAGGGAATATGAGACTATCCTTTCCATGTTTAAGATCAATTGGGTTATGCGTATGTCTATCAAACAGATGATGATTTCTTGGATTGGGGGCTGTCCTTTTGTGAAAGATAGCAAGAAATGGCAGCAGGCCTTGTTGGCAGTTTTTTGGAGCATTTGAAAGGAACAGAACGATCATTGTTTCAGAGACCTCAATCATCCCCTTTAATCATACATTCACTAAAGTCTCTTTGACGCTCAAGGATTGGGATCCTTGACCAAAGAGTTGGTCTATTGTATTTTTAGGTTTCGTTTTGTGCTTTATGTTGTTTTCTGGTTTTTCTATCTTTCTTTCTTTCTTTCTTTTTTAGTGTGTGTGTGTGCGTGCGCGTGCGCGCCCCTTTTAATAAAGCTCATGCTTTTTAAAAAATGGAAATGCAAGGAAACATGGGGAAAACAGTGGAATTTTTCAGTGAAACTTCAGGAGATGCTGAAATACACATATTTGCGTATTTAGGAATCAAAATCTCGCAAAGGAATATATACATAATAATTTTCCAATTAATAGGGGCCTAAAAACATGTGTTGTCGTAAGAAATCAGTCTGACCATCCCATCTATCCTTCCAATCTTCTATCGAAACATCCATTGATATTTCAGAATATGGACAACACACGATATTTGTTGACAAATCGTCGACAACTGGAAAGGAAACGAAAGATTGTGGTCTCGATATCGCGCATGTTGCGATAATGATAATATCGCGGTGTTATCGATATTATCGTTGAGAAATTGAACATCATATACTATCTACTACCATGTGCCCATAAAAAGTTTTTTAAATGAAAAAATTTTTAGTAAACAAAATTTTGGCAATGCCGATACATTGGCGATATTATTGAAGTATCACCGATACACTGGCAATACAAGCAACATCTGCAATTTACATAGTAAAAAGTATTGGCGATATTGATACATTGTAATACAAGCGTCGCCTGGAATTTACATAGTAAAAAATATTGGCGATATCAATACCTTGGCGATATTAATACCTTGGTGATATTTAGCAATACACCACCAATACCTGGAATTTCTGATACTAACAGTGTTCTCAGCATCGCCGAGCTGGAGATATGGATAATATCGAGGATTCATCAACCAATGGTCCCAACTAATGATTAGTCCGCATCAGTAAATCATAGGCCCGACTTGTCCAAACTGAAAATCCAAGTATATTATCTTCTGAGGTCAAGGTCATCCTTCGGTGTATTTAAATGCATGTTCAAGTAGACTAGATAGTCTAGATTAGAAAAGAAATGATCATATTGTTCTTTGGGTTTCATATCTCCCTATTTGTAATTGACATTAAATTCCTCTTAGATTGCTTGTTCATAGGTAGTTGCAGTCGGAAAATGGGGAAAACTGTTGCTATTTGCCAGGTTGGTGGTGAGTTTGTAACAAACAACGATGGATCTATGTCATATACTGGTGGAGAAGCATATGCGATACCGGTTGTTCCCAACATGAAATTTGATGAATTCAAGTCAGAGATAGCTGAAATGTGCAATCGTGATGCAAGTACCTTATTGATAAAGTATTTCCTCCCAAGCAACAGAAGGATTCCGATCACAGTATCCAATGACAAGCACATGCAGTGCATGATTGATTTTCACGAGGACTCAGCGACAATAGATGTTTTCATTTTGGATGGGGAGACCATTGCTCAGAATGCTGATAAAATGGATAACAACCGGTAACTTTTCCTTGGTCAACTCCTGTTTGCGATCAATAACAGGGTCCTGCTCATGTGGGACCCGCTGTTCTGTGTTCAATACCACTGATTTCACAGGCTCCGCTGTGGATGGGGCATGCCCTGAAAATCCCCACATCTGAAGATCCTGTTTGTGAGGAATTACAGGGTCCTGCTAATGTGATGCCCCTGGTTCTGAGATCTAGAACATTGATTTAACAGGTCTCACTGTGGGTGATGAAAATCTCCACATCGGGAGATCCTAACCCTTCGATCTTTTTACTAAACTTCCATTGAGTGGAGACTGTTCCTGCATTCTTCTGCTTAGTTGTCTAGGTGTAGGCCATTGACTGAAAGGTTGGGATCTTCCAATCTGGAAGTTTTTACAAGGCATTCTCCATCCTTGGTGGGGTCGTCAGATCAATAGTTTTGATTACAGAACCATGGCCCCTTGCATCAGCAATACATGATTGCTGACGATGCTGACCCTATATGAATTATACTTTTTGCATGAAATTAAATGGGGTGCATTCTCTTGCAGGGCAAACAGAGCCACAAGTAAAACAAGTAGACCCACAAGTAGGACGACAAAAGGGGCTGCAGCCACTGACTCAATCACGCAAGCTCCTACAAATGTCGACAGTGATGGGAAAGGAAGGAGAACTACAGTCCCTGATCCAGTGGCTTCAAATGCTGTCATGGATGACCCTGCCAGTGGTGATAGCATTGCAGGTAGGACCAAGAGCAGGATTACATCAATTGCCGCTACAGTCACTGACCCAACCACCCCAATTTCCACCATCCCTGCCGTTGGCAATGATAAGCAGCCAGCTCAATACAGTTCACCAGTAAACACTATCTTTGATGTGGGCAAAGAATTTAATAGTGTCAGTGACTTCCGTGACGCATTGCGTAGGTATGCCATTGCAAAAGGGTATGCATTTGCGCCCATTTGTAGTAGTCGATCCCGTGTGACTGCCAAATGTAGAGCTGAGGGCTGCCCATGGCGGGTGCGTGCTACCAGAATAGCACCCACGAAGAGGTTCAAGATTAGAAAGATGAACAATGTGCACACATGTGGTGGGGTTGGAAAAGACGACCATCCGAACGCATCAAAACACTGGATTGCGAGCATTATAAAAGACAAGCTACGAGATAAGCCACAGTATACGGGAACGGAAATCGTGAATGACATATATCAGGAGTATGGAGTCAATGTCAAATATTCTAGGGCGTGGAGTGGGAAGGTGGTGGCCCAGAAGCTGCTTCAAGACTCCCAGTCAGACATTTATAGTCAGTTGCCTTGGTTCTGCAATAGGATAAAGGAGACGAATCCTGGTAGTCTTGTAACTCTGACAACAACAGACAAGTTGAGTTTTCACTGCCTTTTTGTCTCATTCCATGCTTCACGGCATGGGTTTGATAATGGTTGCCGCCCCCTCATTCTTCTCGACGGAACATCTCTAAGAGAGAAATGGCGAGGGACATTGTTAGCTGCGGTATCAGTTGATGGGGATGATGCCATCTTTCCCATTGCCTTCGCTATAGTGGATTTTGAATCCTATGATAATTGGATTTGGTTTTTGACAGAATTGAAATCAGCCGTGTCAACAAATCGGACCATAACATTTGTATCTGATAGACGCAACGGTTTAGAGGAGGCTGTGCCGCAGGTTTTCGAGGACAGCTATCATGCCTATTCTCTGCATCACCTTACCGAGTACTTCAAGCGGGTGTTGAAGGGCCCATCACAACCGATGAAGGATACACTGGCCGATGAGATTAAACGTGCTGCTTATTCATGCAGCATTACCAATTTCAATGCTTGCATTGGCAACATCCGGAATTTCTCACACGATGTCGCATCCTGGGTCTTGTTGGAAAGCAAGCCTGAACATTGGTCGAATGCATTCTTTAAGGGCTTGCGATATGACCACCTATCATCGAACGTTGCAGAGTTGTTCTACAGTTGGATATCAGAGGAGTGCGACCTATCAATAATACATATGATCGACATGATACGGTGTAAGATGATGGAGATGATTTATGCCCGTCGAGAGGCTTCAAGCACATGGTCGACGATTCTCACACCTTCAATGGAGCAAAGACTAGAGTTAGAGATATACAACTCACACTCGCTCAGCGTGTTGTTTTTGTCAGGGAGCGTGTTCGAAGTCCGTGATGATTCAGTCAACATTGTGGACATCGAGACGCGGGATTGTACGTGCCAGAGATGGAAGATGTCTGGGTTGCCGTGCGTTCATGCAGCCGCAGTTTTTGATCGTACAGGTAGAAATACTTATGATTACTGTTCAAGATACTTCACAGTCGATTGTTACCGTTCTACATATTTGGAATCTATCCACCCAATACCAGGTATAGGAAATCCTACAAGTGAAGATTCCAACACCGAAATAATTGTTCGTCCACCCAGTCCACCACCTGCGAGGCCAAAATCGAAGCAGACAAAATTGCTTGATCCGAGTAGGAGGTTATTGCTTCATGTAAATTGCGGTAGGTGTGGTCATTCTGGGCACAATAGGAAAAAGTGCAGAGAGGTGGTGGAATAGGGAAATCACTAGTGTTAATTTCAGTTGTATTTAGGAGCGATGTAGTTTGATTTAAATGCTAATGCCTTGAGGTGAATGTATTGGTGTTTGAGTGTTTAGATGGTTAAAACCAGATTGAAGATCAACCCTCGGATCTTTTGACCAAAATGAGCTCAACATTCTTAATTGTGAAATATGGGATTAACTTTTATAAAAGTTGAGGTGTGTCTGGTAAGTCATGTTGCTTCAGCTACTTATGCCTCGAGAAGCTGATCTCAATTTCTACTTATTCAGTGCACAAGGAATCCGTTAAGAGTATGTGCCCCATTGTCTAATAAAGGCACATGATCTAATGTATTACTTGCCAGTAATACATGTGGAGAAGGAAACTGTGTGTAAGCTATGGGAGATGAGGAGAAGAGGTTGTCAAAATAGTTCTCTTTTGGTGATGTGACGGAGAGAGGATGAAGGCACAACTTTACTCTAAATTACCTAAACACCCTTTCATTTGACTAAAACCCTTCTAGTATCCTTTTTTATTGAGGTTTTAGGTTTTGAACAACTAAAAAACTATATACTCGACTTAACTCCGTGTCCAATCTCGTCGGGTTGACTGGAAGACCTAGCTGAGTCTTTATTTGACTCAACTAAAGTATTAAATTAGATACATTTATAATAACAAATTTTAAAATTTTTTAGTTTAAAGATATATTCATACTTTGATGCATTAGAAATAATTATAATAACAAAATTTCTAAGTAATAAAACTGTCTGAAGTTGATAGTTCAAATGAGCATGGTGCCCTGATTAATAGCGCAGCTTTCCTCACAAGGGTTCTAGGCTCAAATCTCCCTCTCCAACCTAGGCGCGTAACTAGCATGACTGCGTCAAGTCCACAGGAGAATATGTCAATAGAAAGGGTAGCCACCGAGTTATATTGTTGTTTGAGAAGGGTTCAATGATGTAGACTGGAGTTGTGACATTGAGGAGTCTAAATCTCTTTGAAGTTTATATATATATATATATATATATATATATATATATAAACATGCAGTTATATCTCATTTGACTATGACATCTAAGGCCATAACTTTGTGATAACTGTCGACTTTGTAAGGTCATGCCAGAATTTGTCTTATCCTCTAACAAAACCTTGCAATGGAAAAGATCAAAGATACATAAAGGGAAATGAGACTACAAATTTCAAGAAATTTTATAAAAAGAACAACCTAATTAATATAGAATTTAGGTTTGGTACCTATTTCATAAAGGTTTTCAGAAACCTACCTCAGTAATTGATATATAATATCATTCCAACTCCTTATATCACTCTTTTTTTCAAAAAGCTATATCATTAATCGATATTGTTATCATCCTAGCACCTTTGGTTACTGCCATTATGTGAGCAAATGGGTCATTGGCTCGGGTGGGGCCTCCCGTGATGTTTATGTAAAAT
The DNA here is from genome assembly GCA_030180095.1 of Magnolia changhungtana. Taxonomy (NCBI): domain Eukaryota; kingdom Viridiplantae; phylum Streptophyta; class Magnoliopsida; order Magnoliales; family Magnoliaceae; genus Magnolia; species Magnolia changhungtana. The sequence goes on from JASAUF010000633.1 coordinate 715,498, forward strand.
TCACCCGAACCATCTACAGTGTCACCCCATGTTGATCCAAGGGCCCAAATATCGCCTCCATTTATGATTCAGGTGAACCACGCAATTGGAAACAATGTATAGAGCAATGCTCACACTCCAAATTATTTCCCTTGATGTGAACACCTAAACCATGAATGGGCTTAATTCTTAGGTTCCGGGCCTAAATTTTTGTGTGCCATTTAATGGTTGGAATAAATTTCATATAATTATCACGGTGGGCCCTATGAAAATTAAGGACGAATGTCTTTCTCCCAATTGTTTCCTAATGTGGCCCACCATGATCATGAGTCATCCTGATTTTTTTATGGGACTAAATATCTAATGGACAGTGGATCTTACATAAACATCATGGTGGGACCCATTAAAATAAAGAGCAATGTCTGATAGAGTTCCCTTTTAATATCTATATTTCTAAATAATATCCATTTTCAGTTCCTATGGGACGTCAAGGCTTGATTTTTCGCAGGGCCCACCATGATGTATATGCGAAATCCACTTTAACTATTTGAAGCATAATCCTTGTTTAGGCCCAAAGGTTTAAAAAAAATCAAGATGACTTGTGATTCAGGTGGGCCACATCAAAGAAAATAGTTGGAAGAGAAATGTCCACCCTTGCTTTTTATAGGACCCACCATGATGATTATATGAAATCCACTCCAAACATTAGATGTCACGCTAAACTTTAGGCTTTGAGCCTAAAAAACAGGGCCTAAAAAACAGGACCATCTGTGATTTAGGTGGGCCATACCAAGGGGAACAATTTGAAGGGTGATCATTGCCTTGTACACTGTTTCGAACATGAGATGAAGCACCTGATAGTGGAGGTGGATTTTAGGACTTGTTTGAATGCTTGTAATTGGAATACAATAGAATCCAAATCACATGGTAAAAGAACTTGATGTGAATTGGAATCCTGAATTATGTTTGATGACTGTAATTAGAATACATTGGAATCCAAAAATTATGTTTGGATGCTTGTAATGGAAATGCATTAGGTAAATCAGTTTTGATACCCCTAATTAGTATTAATGACATTTGACATACTAATTGTAATAAGCACCATGGAAATCTATGCTTTGGCTAACGGTAAGGAAATTCAAAGCCTTGGGTAGCCTGTAAAAGTGGGCTCACTTGAAAAAATCCAGTTGTTCATGGCATTTACATGCGATTCTCAATGTTTTGAGAGGATTCTAATTTATATGATTTCATTGCATTCCATTTTACATTGATTCTAATTACTACTATTCACCATCAACCAAATGATGCATTTACCCATGTGCATCCATTAACTAAACCCTTGGCATAAACATCACAATGGGCCCACCAAAGTCACCAACCCATTACTCGCAGGCCCACCCAACCATCCGTCAAAGAATGTAAGGAAAAATAGTTAAATGATAATTATGTCAATTCCTGAGGAAGCTTTTTTTAAACGTTCTTGAAGAGGTACCTGAATGTAAATTCTATATTAATTTAATAGTTTTTGTAAAATTTTCTAAATTTTAACCTTAAAAACACAGCATGCAATTTGAGATCCCACGAAAATGAGAATTGACACTCTCGAGTCCCACTCCTAAGGTGTGAAATAGTGTTACTGTTGTGAAAAATGTCGATTAATATATATATATATATATATATATTTTATATATGGAAAAATACTTATTATATATATATATATAGGAATAGTCTATATTAAGAATTTTGAGAAGAAAATATTGGTTTGTAGTGTATAGGATATATATATTATATATATATATATATATATATATATATATATATATATATATATATATATATAAAGAATTTTGTTTGGAAAAAACTTGGTTTTTTAGTGTTTAGGAATAGTCCCATATTAAGAAGAGAAGAAAATATTGTATTTATATATGGGGTGTGGAGCACCTTATTATTTGCTTGGTTGATACGTGGAGTATTGGGGCTTACGTGTTCCAGGTGCACGGTCTCGGGCTCAGTGCGAGGGTGTG